>OY992532.1:78076985-79276985 GCA_963921185.1 Dasysyrphus tricinctus
GCTCCTCCGGGGGCTTTTAACCATCCCAAGGACAAGTTTGTGCCCTGACCAACATTGCTGGGTTGTCTGCTTATCCCAGCATCCATCCGGTCTCCCTGCCACGTTAGCGTTCCCGCCCTCTACCACGCGCAGGTGTGCATAGGGATTTTCCTATCATTGAGCCTAGGGCCACATGGCGTCCTATCACTCTCAAGTACTTTTAGAGGGTCTTTATTGAACGGAAATTAATATTTACATTGGTTCTTAATTCTATTTTATATTGTTATTACATTGACACTTTAATTTTTTTGGCACATAAGGAGCCTAATTTTATACATTATTTTATTTTTATAAAAATTATTTAAAAGGTTGTGATTGATGGTTATATACTATTTAATACTATGAAGATGATTCATCTCGAGTTGCTCAAATCCGGTTGTTTTTTTGGAAGGAAAATAATATTTAGTTTCTTATCGTTTTAAATTAACTTTATAACTTTAAGGAATAAATAACAACAACAAAACTATATATTTCATATATGCAGATCATACAACTAAAAATTATTGTTTTTCCAACAATTGTTCGAAGAACTGATGGCTTGTAGTTGACTTGTGTGCATCTATATTTTTTAAAACCATTAGTATACAGTTCACACAAATTTGATCAAATTGGGACGTAGCTCTACGTCCCACGATAAGAAATTAGTCATTTTTTGTTTTCTCTGTGTGTGATATCTATGTCACTAGTTTTATTGCCTGTGATAGTACAGTTGTTCGGTGTGATATGTTAAAACAATTTAGGGCCAGTTGTTGAAACGGGGTTCAAATTGTACAAACGTGGTTCAAATTTTAATTCATGGTTCAGGAATTTCAACTCACTGATTTCAACAATTTAACTTAGGTTCAACGCTAATTGAAGTTTCAAGTAACATGCCAAGAGTGGTTGATTTTTATCCGCGGCTCAGCAATTTTAACGCACTGATTCGGAGGATTTACTGAGGTTAAGCGATGGACGGTTCAAGATTCTGGTATGTGAAAGATGTCAATAAATTGCTTGAACAATCATTGAACATTGAACTTAGTTAACTCACTTCACATCACGAAATCGGTGATTTAGAATAGCTGAACCATAGATCAGAATTTGAACAACATGATTCAAATTTGGATTCGTAATTCAGCAATTTTAACTCATCAATTTCAGTGAGTCATACTAGAACATTGACCCATCGTTGAACCTCAGCTAAATCGTTTAATCAGTGAATTAAAATTGCTGGACCACGGATCAGAATTTGAACCATGTCTGCATAAGAAACTGTTTTATCACTGAATAACTGTACTATTCTTTTGCTCTCTTTGACTTTTTGAGTGAATATATATTTTTTCCCCGTTATTTATTTATTTTTTCAGAGCAGAATGGATGAAAAATTACATTAACCGCATTTTACTATCCACATGATCTGATCCGGATCATCATAATTAATAAAACGAACAGGACCTAGGTGACAGGAGTGTCATCTACCCTTCTCTTTTTGCCCGGACATAGGACACTGTTTAGATTTGTTGGTTTTACTACAGCATTACGACGGTTTGGAGGTGAAATCGGTGAGGTAAAAAGCAGTTTTTGAATAAATAACACCAAACGTAAAGATAAAAATATAATATTTGTTTTCTCCACATGGAATAAAAATAAAGAATTTAGAACTTTCCGTTTCCGATTATTCCATTGAATAAAATGCTTAGTACAAATTTTCACAATGAAGTAACAAACGCAGTCACTTTATCCCCTATAACACGATGATTCTTTGCACCTGACTCTTTTCAAAATTCAAAAGGTGCGAAGGTGAAATCCGATCTTATTTCTCCTTCGCACTCATGAAAATTCGAAAAAGTCAGACGCAAAGAATCATCGTGTAATAAGGGACTGCAATTATTTTGTTGAGAACTCTTTAATAGGCTTTTCACACCAAACCCCATACCCCAAAGAAACAATTTTCTGAGAGTAGTGGAGTTTCTTTGCCTGACACCCAACAGAACTGGTAATACTCCGTTCTCATTGGGCCAAATAAGGTAATTTCGTTGAAAATTTCCAAATTCGATACCAAATCATCTCATTTTCCATACAAATTATTATTTCGACATGAAATAATTTCAACCAAATTTGCACGAAATTAGGTTGCAAATTAAGTCAAAACCTAAGGAACACACCGAATTGGCCACAGTTTGAAGAGCTCTGAAAAGATTTTGTATGACGGTGTCCACATTGGGTATGAAAAAGTGGATTTTTAATGACTTTTCAGCATCTCACTTCAATTAAGGAGTGGGAGCGAGATATGAATACTGAAAAGTCATTAAAAATTCACTTTTTCATACCCAATGTGGACACCGTCTATGAAAATGTCAAAGCTCAATGGAAACAGAAAGAAAAAAACAACAACAAAAAGTGATTAACAGCCAGTTGAAATTCAGAAGTGAAATGAGCTGTCAAACGAAATTACCAAATTACAAATGAAAACACTTTTTCTGTGATTTGCGAAATTACCTCATCCGACACGATTTGACATGTGTTTATATCTGAAAATATTTAGGATCTGTTCTAAAACCATCACACATTCTATCCCACTTGGGCGTTTGAGGTCATGGTGAAACTGATTTCTTTATGATGCCAGTGTGGAAGCGAAATATTCATCTCGATTATAGAATCCGACGAATGAGCTGCGGATGGAATCAGACTCAATTTTGACATTTTTACTATGAGCCAAATGTCAAAATTGAGTCAGATTCCCTCCGAAGCTCATTCGTTGGATTCTGTAATCGAGGTGATTAAAATCATTTTCATCCAAGCTTAAATTCAATTTTTAAATCCAATATCGATAAATCCAATTCGATTTAAACTGCCCTCCGGAGGTCAGTTTAAATCCAGATTAAAACACAATTTCATATAATTCACTTTTTCTTGACATTTCAAGTTTCTGATTGATTGTGCGCTCTCAGAATCTTACCTTACCGCCATATTATTCACTCTGGATTTAAATTGGATTTAAGGAAGTTTTTAATCCAACAACTAAATCCAGATTTATTAAATCCGAAAATTTAAATCCATGTCCATATTATTCACTCTGAACATGCCTTAAATCCAATGGATTTAAAATGCCCTTAATCCAGATGTAAAATGTATTTAAATCCAGATTAAGATCGTTTAATCCAAATGTCAAATTTGCGAAATGTCAAATTTCTCCCGTGAAACTTTTTGAGCCTGATTACACGATTAGTTTTATCGATTGTTTCGTGTTTTGTCTTTTTGACACATTGGGTGAGGGGTGTAGAAATTTAGGGAGAATGAAGTACCGAAAGCACGTATGAAAATTTTAAGATTTTTCCGGTTGAACTTTGACGTTTATGATTTGACAAACGAGTTGAGGCGGGGGATGCGTAAAAAATTTCAGTAGTGAGATTTAAAATTGTTTTTCATAATTAAATGAACAAGAAGTGATGTAAAAATATTTTTAATTATTACTACTGTCTATTTTCCAATTAATTAACCTCAAATTTTTTGAACGTCAAGACCACGAATGAACTTTTTTCCTTGTGTGTAATCACGAAGGTACGTACCTGTCAAAAAGACGAAAGACAAAACGAACGAAAAACGAATCGTGTAATCAGGCTCTATGTTTACTTTAATTAATTTATTTCACTATGTCGGTAAGATTCTGCGAGCGCACAAACAATCAGAAAACTGAAATGTCAAGAAAAAGTGAATTATATGAAATTGTGTTTTAATCTGGATTTAAGTACTTAAACTGACCTCCGGAGGGCAGTTTAAATCCAATTGGATTAATTGATATTGGATTTAAAAAATTGGATTTAAGTTTGGATTAAACGAGTGAATAATATGGGACTGGATTTAATGTTTGGATTTAAAATACTTTTAATCTAGATTTAGTAGTACCTCGTGGCATGATGGTTAGTGCGTAGGACTGTCATGCCGAAGGTGTGGGTTCGATTCCCAGCCGTGCCACCTAAAAACAAATGTTTTTTCTGAGGTACTGCCTCTTGCGAGGAACTGACAAATCCTCCAAGAGTATACTTGTCATGAAAAAGTGCTTCTCATTTAGCCGTTCGGACTCGGCAAAAAAACCTGTAGGTCCCCTCCATTCCTGCCAACAACACGCACACAGGAATGGTTGTGAGTTGTAAGTCACTAGGCCCTGGTTTTCCACGAGCTGTTGCGCCACTCAATTTATTTATTTATTTATTTTTAATCTAGATTTAAGTTTTAATCTGGATTAAACGAGTGAATAATATGGGCGTTACCATAGGCCAAGATTACACATGTAAGTTTTACTTACGGAAGTTACTTACGTAACCACACGTGCCAGTACTGGCTAGCCAGTTGTCCTTGTCCTTTAGTACATTTTTATCTTCGCTTACAAAAAAAGAAGCATGGAAAATACAACAACAATAGCTGTGTTTTTTTGCATATCCAAATAAAACTGTGTGAAAAAAACGACAACAAAGCAAAACGATTTACATGTTAAATACAACAACAGCTTTGTCCATATAGAGTTAGCTAAGTCCAGATAATTAACTGGAGTTAACTTTTGTCCCGATAAAAACGGTATTGGCAGACTACCATTGTATTGTGTTATCGATAATTTGTATAGAAATGTCAAATGTTTGTTGGTAAGATAGTTCAAAACAAAATGGCAGACCAAGGCAAATGTTGAAATGTCCCGATGTCGTTTTTTTCACCAAACTCCATATGGACAAACAAAAAAACGCAGCTAATATGAAATTATACCGGATTGTTGTTGTATTTAATATGCTACTTCTTTTTATACGGAGATAAAATTGCACTAAAAACAAACGCCCTGAAGCCATGTAACATCACTAGCAAAAAACAACAAAATCCAAAGTTTCGTTGTCATTTCGATTACGAATGTTTCGCGTTGGTTTTGGAGAGCCTTATAACTTATTTCTATCACAAAATAATATTTATCGTAAAAGCTGTTGTTTTATTTTTCGTGTCCAGCGATACAAAATACGACAGATAAATAATGGTATACAACAACAAAAAACTGTCTTCGGTGAACGTTTTGCGTCGAACCCTGTTACTGTTACTTTGCTTAAAAAAGTAACATGTTAAATGCAACAACAATACGGAACTATACCGGATTGTTGTTGTATTTAACATGCTTCTTCTTTTTATGTGGAGATAAAAATGCACTAAAAACACACGCACAGACGCCTTGCAACATCACTAGCATAAAACAACAAAATCCAAAGTTTTGTTGTCATTACTAATGTTTCGCGTTGATTTTAGAGAGCCTTTACTTATTTTTATCACAAAATAATATTTATCGTAAAAACTCTTGTTATATTTTTCGTGTGCAGCGATACAAAATATGACAGAAACGCAATGGTAAACAACAACAAAAAACTGTCGCCGGCCAAGAACGTTTCGCGTCGGTTTGGGAAAGCCTTTAATAGAGCACTTTAACAAATAGCAAATCATCACTCTTTCGTTCATTTACAAACATCAAAATCAGCACTATGGGAATTTATCATATCGAAATTAGCTGTGGAATTGTTTTTTTGTTTGCTTTGCACATTGGAATCTGACACTTCCGCCTCAATGGAAGCTGTCACTCTTAAAACTGACAGATTCGTAAAATTCCCTATCAATTCATTCGCCATTTTTTTGTTTGTTTTGTTGTCAAACGGAAATATAGAACACGACAGACGAGACAAGTGTGATTCTGGCTTTATTCATCTTCAAATATTTCTTAGATTGCTAAAAGTGCCTCTACACTATCCCACAAAGTATTAACACATGTCAGAATAAAGTGGGAAGAAATTTCATACGACTGCCAAATTTGTGTGATGTAACTAACTTTCATATTTTCCTTCCACACTTGCATCAAAAATCAGTTTCACCATAACCTCAAACGCTCAAGTGGGATAGAAAGTGATGGTTTTAGAACCGATCCTAAATATTTTCATGTATTAACACATGTCAAATCGTGTCGGATGCGCTGTCAAGTTGTGTGTGATGAAATTTCATATTTTGTTTCCACACTATTATACATGATTTCTTCACACTTTTTTCACATGTGTTAATACTCAGTGAGATAGTGTGGAATGGCTATAATCAAATTTATAAAACTTTGAGTTCTAAGGGAATGGGCATATGGACTCCCGATTTTTATTTTATTAATATTTTTTGAAAGAAAATGGGGCGTATTCATAGAGAATTACTAAAGTCGTGATTTCTTGATCTATAGTTTAAGGCTAGCTGGTTAAATAAGCACAGCTCTTATTCATAGTCAATTTCCCAGCTGTGTTTAGTAGAACCCCAGGTTAAGGTTGTGTTCTACTACAATTATACTTCAAATGATGACAGTTCAAAGAAAAAAAAATACACTTATATTCCTAAAGTGTACATTTTGTGTGGTCTCTCCTCATATTGCATGTCGAAAAAAGTAAAAAAAACAAAACTATTAAATAAAAAATCCAAAAAAGAAGCTCGAACAAATATTCTGTTATATTTTTAGACGAACAACAGAGAAAATATAAAACGCGAACGCCAGGAAAACTGGTCGCAACCAGAGAAGGAACTTTTTTCTTATTCTATTCTTCTCTCTTTTCTATTTTTCTTTTTCTTTGTGGCACATTTTGCAATTCACTTCATAGCTCAAATTCATCTAAAATATCCATTTTTACTTGCGATTATAGGTACTATAAGGCAAGTTTTGGATTCGTGCAAAAAAAAAATTTTGAGATAACAATCAAACATGATATTACGATGATAGAGAACACCAAAAAAGTGGGTGGCAAAATTCTGTCTGTCTGTCTGTCTGTCTGTCTGTTCGTCTACAGCCTAAACGGCTCGATCGATTTTCTTCAAACTTGGTACTTAGTGGTTTTTGGTGATTCTGCCGACACGTTTTTTTCATTTTTTTTTTTAGAACCAAAAATAACGGTACCTGTCATACATTTTTTTTTGGCAAATTTACATAATCGTATTTTTCTCAAAAACGGCTCGACAACTTTTCTTAAAAAAAATTCAATAAATTTATTTTAGTAAAGGCTTTCTTTGGGTGGAAAACCATTTTTCAAAAATGGTTATTAATGGTACCTCCCAAGGAACCATTTTTTTAATTTTTGATTTTCTTAAAAATGGTATGACCGATTTCAATTATTTTTTTTATACAAAAGCTTCCAAGAAATGTTAATAGTTTTGTGTACCAACATTTTTGAAAAAATATTTTTTGGGTTTTTAAAAAATATTTCAAATTTTTTTTTGGAAAATCAAATATTTCGAAAACGGCATCATAGATTTTTTTGAAACTCGATATTTAAGACTCTTTTAGTACTTTCTAAAATATTTTTAGAAAAAATTTTACATTTATGAAAAAATAACGGTACCTTCCATACAAAAGTGAAAAAACTGCAAAGGAAAATATTTTTTTGCTTGAAAACGACTCCTACTATTTTGATTAAACTTTTTTCATATACTAAAATTAGTACGATCTACCATCAAAAATTATAAAATTTTACACATAGCAACTATTAGTAGTACCTGTCATAGAACGTATTTTTTCATTTTGAGTTTTATCGTTATCAGCTTAATGGATTTAAATGAATTTTTTTATATACGAATTTCAGATAAAATTAAATAATATTGCATATCAAAATTTTCAAAAAAAAAGTTTTTGGATTTTTAAAAAAAGTTTCAAACTTTTTTTTGAAAATTCGATATCTCAAAAACGGGTTGACAATTTTTTTTTCAAATTTTGTTTTTATATACGCATAAATATATAGTTTAAATCTGCATACCAAAATTTGTTCTTAAAAATGTTTTAAGAATTTTATATATAAAAAATTAATCTAAAAAAAACCGCTCCAACGATTTTAAACATTTTTTTCCCATACAATCATATTCCATCATGAATTGAAATGGAATACTTTTTTTTCACCTCAAACTGTCAAAAGAGTTGTTTTAGCTAATTCAAGTGTCGTATTTCATGCTTCTCTACATTTTTCTCTCATAATTTCCATGTTTGTATATACAATTTTCTTAAACTCGCAGTGTCTTGAACATAAGAGCAAGTACGTGCGACCAAGTCGTGCATTTTATTTTACATTAGTTTTTATTGAACGGAAATTAATATTTACAATTGGTTCTTAATTCTATTCTTATATTATTATTACATTGACATTTTAATTTGTTTTGGCACATAAGGGGCCTAATTTTATACATTGTTTTATTTTTATTAAAATTATTTAAAAGATTGTGATTGATGATTATACTATTTAATACTATGAGGATGATTCATCTCGGGTTGTTCAAATCCGGTTGTCTTTTGGAAGGATGTGGGGTTTCTGTGGCTTCTAGCCACGGTGATAATTTGACGCTGTATCTTCGTAAAATTGAATTGCCTCGTCGTCGTTGATAGGAATGATTCCGTTGTCCAGTAGTGCTGTCACATCAAGGTATCGTGGCTTGGGGTGTCTCTCTTCACTTGTGATGGTTCTCACCAGAGGGTTTGGATGATTGCTTAGGTTGTTCGTCAGTCTTTTGGCAGCACTGATCATGTATTTGTCAAGGGGTGCTATTCCGGATGCCTCGTAGAGTCGCTTGTTGCTGAAATGTTTTCGCCGCCGTTGGTCGAAGTGGAGTCCCGTGCAGATCCGAAGGATCTTTTCTCGAACACTCCCAGTTTCTTCATGCTGGTTTTGGAAATAGTAAACCAGACAGGAAAGCAGTATGTGATGATTGGTCTGAGAAGTTGTTTATAGAGAAGCAACTTCGTCCTTTGGCTGAGTCCATTCCTTTTCCGTAATAGGGGGTGGATACGGTGGAAAGCGTAGTTTGCTTTCTTCAGAACAGCTGCTACATGCGGATTAAAGCGTAACCTCTCCTCAAAGTTTACACCCAGATATTTCACCGATGGTTTGGTTGTCAGTTGCGATCCGTCAGGCAGATTGATGATGATGCTGCGGCAGCTTTTAGCTGACGGTGTATTTCGCTGTCCCGCTGGTCTTCTGAAACAAGCCAACTCAGATTTGACTGAATTGACTTTGATGCCCCATGTTGTGTAGAACTCCCACAGCCTTCTCACGTGCTCTTCTACTCTTTGGGCTGCAATTATTGGTGAAAAAGATTTCGCGTATGTTAGTGAATCGTCCCCATAGAGCAAATTCATAGCATTGTTGGGTTGAGGTTGGTCCGATGTGAAGATGTTGTAGAGGTACGGTCCCAGCTTTGATCCTTGAGCAACTCCCGCCCTGATGTTTTTGGTTGTTGACTGGCTGTTTTCAATCTGGACGAAAAACGATCTGGAATTGAGAAAACTGAAAATTATTTTTATTAGTGTACCTGGAAAATTAAAAGTGGTTAGCTTATGAATTAGCCCCTGTATCCAGATGCTGTCAAATGCTTTCTCTATATTCAAGAAGCATCCAACAACAACCTGACAGTTATTGAGGGTGCTAACAACGTCGTTATGAAATCGCAAGAGCGGATGTAAGGTAGAGTGCCTCTCCCGAAATCCAAACTGCATGTCCGGAACGACGCTATTAGCGGTGCAGAACGCTTTCAATCTCCGAAGAATAAGTCCTTCAAGGATTTTGCTGGTGTTGTTAAGAAGAGATATGGGACGATATCCAGAAACGGTTCCTCTGTCGGCTTTCTTCGGTATCGGTACTATTTTTGCTGTCTTCCATCGCTTCGGAAAGTAACAATTGTTGACGCAGTTGTTGAATAGGATCGTGAGAAACAGCACCATAACTTGGGGAAATTTCTTTATGATGTAGCTGGAAATCATATCTGGTCCGGATGATTTCTTAGGTCGTCCACTTTTGATTAGCTCAGCTACTTCTTCAGGGTTGGTGAAGCCTCCAGTCAGCTCAGGATCACTAGCAGGATTTTCATTGTTAAAAAAGATAATTCCAGCATCTGTCTGCTGCAGCTGCTCAATTGTTGACTCAACTTCCTCTGAGAGTGAAGGATCGCTGGATGAGTTTGGCACGAAATTTCCTTCAAAATATTCGGCAAATGCTTCCGCTTTATCCTGAGTCGTCGTGACTTCCCCATGCCTGGTGCTGATTTTTTCTGGTATTTGCTGTCTTATTTGCCGATGATCTTGTTTATTTCCTTGAATGCATCGGGTCCAGGTTTGATGGATTGTAGCCTATTTTGGAACTGGTTGTTTTTAAAATGTTGAAGAGCGTTCCTCAACATAATTTGCGTACATTGAAGTTCACTCTTCACCATTTGGTAGTTTCCGTTGGCCGTGTTCCAATCCCTTTGTTGAATCCTTTGTAGGCGCTTCCGCAATCGCTGTCGATGATCATATAGTCGAACAATTCCTTCTGGAAGATGCTGGTATCTGTCCCTTGAGGTCTTCCATCTCTTCTGCTCATCCAGGGCGTTGTTTATGGTGAGCTCCATTGCTTCAATGGCCTCCTCTATTTCATTGTTGGAAAGGTTTCTGTTGGAATCCGGCATCACTATGGTTTCCTCGATTTTTCTTTGGAATCGGTCGATATCCAGTTGGTTGTAAATTATGTATTTCTCATTTTGGGCATCTATTGTTAGAATAGGCTGGCCCAGTTTGATGTGAAGTTCCACTGGCTCGTGGTCCGCATCTCCTATAAGGGTCCGGCATGAGTAATTTCGCAACTCGGGAATGATGTTGATGAAGTTCGAGGAAACCAGGTAGAAGTCCAACCAGGATGGTGTTCTTGGGAACGTTGGCTTTGGTTGAGAGACCACCAGGAATGAATGATGCTCAAAATTTTCATCCAACCAGTTCACCAGGAAGTTTCCAGCGTCAGATGTAGTTGTGTCGTACCATCGTGGGTGTCGGGCATTGAAGTCTCCTCCGATCAATCCATAGGTGTGCTGGGCGGCTAGGTTGCTGAAAATAAAAAGATCGTGATTAATATCAGTTTGTCTAGCACTGCATTTGTTGTATATGCTGAAAATAATTAATGTTGCTCCAACTTCGACTTCTATGATGACGGCCGTGGCTTCAAACGATCTAAGACAAGGGATCACGACTTGAGAGGCTTTTATGTTCTTCTTTACGAAGAGTGCTATGCCTCTCTTGCCTGTATCCTTGTCTGTTCGGAAGGTGTTGTATCCTTTGAAATCTATGTTGTTTCGCTTGGTGACGTTGGTTTCACTAATAAGGGCTATGTCCGGTGAGTGCTTCTTCAGAAAGAGGTTGAATGTCGTCCTTTTCAAAACGCTATACAATGAATTAACATTGTATGCGATTATCTTTAACCGGTTTATGCGCATTATGCGCTGCATAAGTCAAAGATAAAGGTGGCCAAAGCCACTGACTTCTTTTCCTTACACAGGGAAGCGTAATTGCTTGGCACTGCGGATCGAGCTTTCTTAATTGCTGATGCCAGATCGGTTCCGAAGTGTTCCTTTATTTCCTCATCCAGGTTAAGCTTAGGGGTTGCTGGTCCGTTAGTCCTAGGTTTTTGTTTCCATGGTGGAAGGACTGCTGTTGGCTGCTGGGGTTTTGGAATTGGCTTCTGATATTGTTGAGGTTGAGGCTTGGCTGCATTTCCCATCCTGGCCATAGCTGCAAAGCTTACTGAGGTGCGAGTCAATGTGCAGACTGATTTCGCCTTGAAGTCTTGTTGAGCCTTCTTTTGGGACTCCGCCTTTTTCTTTTCTTCCTTCTTCGCCAGCAGAACCTTACACCCAAGGTAGTTTGCCGGATGACCAAACTCTTTGCAGTTAGCGCAGTATACTCCTCGGTCCTTTTCCTTCCGCTTACACTCCCCTGAGTTGTGGTCTTCGTTGCACTTAACACAGACATACTTCATGCCGCAGTTGGTTGCCACGTGACCAAATCGTTGGCAGTTCTTACACTGAACAATATCCGTGTTTTTGAGGCGTTCCCAGTGGACCTTCTGATTGAGGATCAGTTGTTTTGTGTATATATCGGCAACATCACACGATTTACTGACTTCTACCACGAAAGAGTTGTAACTTTTGTTCTTGGACTTCCTTGACCTGAAGAGTGTGACGTTGATGGCAGGTACTCCTTCGATCTGAAGTTCATCCTTGACTTCTATAGCTGAATAGGTATGGTGAATTCCTTTAAGAAGAAGGAGAATCTTCCTGTCCTCACGGATGGTGTACGTATGGTTCTCAATCTTTTTGGATTTCAGGTATTCCCTTAGTGTGCCGAATCCATCCTTGGTTGCCACGTTGATGATCGTTTTTGTGTTGTTTAAGTTCTTCAAAGTGAAGTCAATTTTCATTGTCTTAGCAAACTTGCTTATCTCCGCGATGTTGCCGGAGAACACAATGATTGGTGGAATGCCTGGCTTGTTGGTTTTTGCTGTTGATCCTGTTGATGTTACTTTTGTGACTGTTGGCGGTTGCTTGTTAATGGGCGGTTGTTTGGTGGTTGTTGCTACAGCGGGTGTAGTTGGTTGTTGGCTCGTTGAAGGTAAGCTTTCGCTGTTCTCCTTCATTTTTTTTGCAGCTTTCTTTGAAGTTTTCTTCTGTCGCTTTGCCTTTGGTGATGTTCCTTCTTCTGAGCTCTCACTCTCAGTCGTTAAGTTGGCTTCATCTCCAGTGAGTATGACAATGTCTTCGTCCATCGACAGGTTGCCGTTGTCTACATTTGGTTCATCAATTATCTTGTTGGTGACTTCTTGGAATTGTCCGCCGATTTTTCGCGCGTACTCAGAACCCTGGTCCTTTTTCACGCGAAGCAGTAAAGCCTCGATTGCAGCTAAGACGGATTCAATAGTCAAGGGTTCCACCATTGTTCTACCTCTGCTTGCTTTCGGGATTAACTTTATCACGGATAATTAGGTACTTTACACTGATTTATTTTATTACACACAGATTAACGCGCACACACTATTTTAATAAAAACTTTTGGGTACACATTAACACTGGATTAAACTGTTTTGGGAAATCCCTTTTTTTTTATTACTGTAGGGTCGTAAAACTTAGGTAGTCCGCAGGTAGACCTGATTTTACATAACCCTTTTTTTCGGGGTGGATTATTTATTTATGAATATTTTCCGCTGACACGTCCGTGCACTTTGAATGTCTGGATTGATCTAAAATATCCATATCTTCTCCAATTGCGGTATCAATCGACATTTTTCAGGACGATAAGTTTACGTAGCATTTTATTTGATATAAATTACTTTTCAGCTTTTTAATTCACAAAAAAAAAATCAAATTTGACATTTGGCTGTGATAATAACTACTTAAACACAGCATTTCCTATGTGTAAAGTTAGACCACAGGTTTAGCCCTAACCTTAGGTTTAAATTCATTTATGAATAGCCTAAACTCTGGACTTGCTTAGTAACAACTAAGCCAGAGTTTAGCAAACATCTATGAATATGCCCCAATGTGAGTAAACTTAAGTTTTAGTCCTATTTTTCCAAATATGCTACGAAATAGTACTACCGAACCCTGTTACTGGCTGCTCTACTGGCTTCCCAACTGGCTACGAAAAAGGCAAGCCAGTTGCTCAGGTTTGTATGTGTTAGTAAGAAAATGTGAGTGTGTTGCGTTGCGACTGGCTAGCCAGTACTGGCTCGTGTGGCCTCAGGGTAAGTGGTAAGTAAAACTTAAATGTGTAATCTTGGCCTTATAGGGGTTTTTTGTTTTTTAATTCAGAGCAGAGCCTGAACTCTCAAATAAAAAGTTGTGTTTCATTTTTAGCTCTGAGCCTGCAGAACTAATAATTTGTATTTTTTTTTTCGTTCTGAGTGTGTTCTGAGTTTGTTCCGAGTGCGCTCTTTGTCCCTGATCACACTTGAAGAAAATCAAGCATTTTCTGCGTTTTGTGATGGTGAGCCGGGGTAACTTGCAGAAAAGAGAGGGGGATTAAATATTTTTAAGTATTTGAAAATATTCGGTGTAGAAAATTGACGTTCTCTTATTTTGTGTTGCTTTTCTATCCAATTCAACCAATCAAATCGTGTCTTTCATTATGAAACTACGAGGAACACAAAGAGGAAAACAAAATCTGCAGAATAATTTTCTTCACATCTGAACACTTTCGTTCTTCACGTGTAATACTGCGTTTTCACTAGGCCAAATGAGGTAATTTCGTTGAATATTTCCAAATGCGATACGAAATCATCTCATTTCCCATACAAATTCACATTTCGAAATGAGATAATTTCAACCAAATTTGCACGAAATTAGGTTGGAAATTAAGTCAAAATCTAACGAACACACCCAATTAGCCACAGTTTGAAGAGCTCTGAATTGGCTTTGTATGACAATGTCAAAGGAGAGTCAAAGGAGAAGGAGACAAAAGAAAACAACAACAAAAAACGATTAACAGCCATTTGAAATTCAAAAATGAAATGAGCTGTCAATCGAAATTACCAAATTAAAAATGAAAACACTTTTTCTGTGATTTGCGAAATTACCTCATTTCAGCTCTAATGAAAACGTAGTATAAGCAAGCACTTTGAGCTTTAAATCCAATTTAAATCCAGAGTGTGAGTAATATGGCGCTAAAAGTGCCTCTACACTATCCCACAAAGTATTAACACATGTCAGAATAAAGTGGGAAAGAATTTCATACGACTGCCAAATTTGTGTGATGAAAATGATTTTCATATTTTGCTTCCACACTTGCATCAAAACAAATCAGTTTCACCATAACCTCAAACGCCCAAGTGGGATAGAATGTGTGATGGTTTTAGAACCAATCCTAAATATTTTCAGGTATACACACATGTCAAATCGTGTCGGATGCGCTGTCAATTTGTGTGTGATGAAATTTCATATTTTGTTTAAACACTATTATACATGATTTCTTCCCACTTTTTTGACAAGTGTTAATACTCAGTGGGATAGTGTGGAATGGCTATAAGTGTGTACCCGAAACTTTCACGCAGGTTTGATTCCAACACGGGTGACACTCAGGTTTGATAATCACTGATCTCTATAATACACTGGATAGTGTATTCCTTATAATGTATAACAGTTTTTTTGCTTCCATTTGAAGATGACAACTAGGTGGTCGGCTTCATAATTTGACGTCTGAATTACACAAAAAAAAAGAAGTATTTTCCAGATAGGGATGTGCGATATTGAAACAACATCGATTTCAACATCGAAGACCAAACATCGATGTCAGTTAATATCGAACCGAAAACATCGTTGCTACTTAACATCGATGTTTTTTCAGGTGTTTTTGTTTAAGTTTTTTGTTTGCCCAAAGCAAAAAATGCATCATGCTATGCTCTAATTTATTTTTGCTTTCAAAATTTCTGGTGCCGGCTATTTTTTCTTAAGTTTTTTAAAATCGATTTAAGTTTTTATACAAATGAAAGATATGAAGTCATAAGCAAGGTATTTCAACTTTAAACTCGATATTGCAAAATAATGATGCCCAGAAGCTTGTGTGCTAAAACCGCGTGTAAGCGGTATCTTTCTAGGCATCAATGATTTTAATGGATGAAATGTGAAAATCGATGTTAAAATATGTATTTTGCACTAATGAATATCAACAAATTTAATAAAATCAATATTACAAGGCAATTTATGTTGTTATGCTGTTTTGTGTGCCCTTTTTGAAATCCGATATTTCCAAATCTTGTTTCACACGAACGTGTGCGCAAGAACTTGCATGGTGTAAACTACGTGTTGCTGACCATCGATAATTTAAATTCGTGAAAATCGATATTAAATATTTATTTTGCAGTAATATTTCAAGGAATTTTGTGTAAACTGTTTTCTGTTTTGGAATATATCGATATTGCAAGACACGTTGTGTGCAAAAACTTGCATTGGTGTAAATTGGGTCTTTCTGAACATCTATTAGCTGCGTTTTTTTGTATGTCCATATGGAGTTTGGTGAAAAAAACGACATCGGGACATTTCAACATTTGCCTTGGTCTGCCATTTTGTTCTGAACTATCTTACCAACAAACATTTGACATTTCTATACAAATTATCGATAACACAACGACAATGGTAGTCTGGCAATACCGTTTTATCGGGACAAAAATTAACTTCAGTTAATTATCTAGACTTAAGGCCACTTTACACGATAATAGAAGTCATATGACCTGTCATTATATTTTCTGTATGATTTCTCAAATGAGCTGTCATTTTAAGTCAAGTCAAACGGTTTTACTTTTTTTATGTTTACACGTTTTTACTTCGCATTTGATTTTCTCTATGGCTATCTTTCAAGTCCAAAATAAAAGAAAAAAAAAGTCATAAACAAATACATTTTTTAAGTGCAAAATTACTTTTTTGCAATTATCAATTGTTATTTTCATTCAAAATTTTATTTTTTTGTAAGAATATTTTTGTTTTCAATACTCTGAACTCACTATTTTCCATCAAAACAACAAATCCCATTTGATTTCTCAAATGGAAATAGCTGCAGTTCTAATGTCAAAAAAGTCATATGCTTTTTGCTTTTGAGAAGTCATATGAGATCTATGAGTGCGTTCAGACGATTTGGTATGTTTTTCTGACAGGTCATTTGAGAAGTCATATGACTTCTATTATCGTGTAAAGTGGCCTTTAGCTAACTCTATATGGACATAGTTTTTGTTGTATTCAACATGTAAATTGTTTTGCTTTGTTGTCGTTTTTTTCACACAATTTTATTTGGACATGCAAAAAAACACAGCTATTATTTCAATGCGTGGAAATCGATGCTAAAATTTGTATTTTGCAAAATATATCGTCCACAGTTTTATAGAAGCAATATTGCAAGTATTTCATGTGTACATTGTTATCTTACGATATATATTGCAAGATATTTTTACTTACAAAACTTGTATGGTTTAAAATGCGTCTTGCTGAGCATCGATGATATTATAATGCTTGAAGATCGATGTAAAAATATTTCTTTTGCACAAATAAACACAAAACAAATTTTATGGATACAAAATTGATATGCACTTCATGTGTAAACTTATATATCTGTGCCTTTTTGCACATCGGAAGTTTCGTTGTGGTTCTGAATTTTTCAATTTGGTTTGAAAGATCCTTTGATAATTTCCTTTTTCAAAAAATTCCAAATGTTACAGACTACTTAAAAACTATGAAAGTCGCTCCATCTAGATTTTACTAGCAGAATCAATCATTTTCGTACTAACTTTTTGTTTGTTTTTTAAGCCGATGTTTTGGATGTTAATATCGATGTTGCAGAACATCGAAATCTTTATTATCGATTTTCTGATATCGATTAAAATCGCTCATCCCTATTTCCAGATGTGTATCTAAGGCAAGGGAAACAGACCATGATATGAAAATATAAGCTTTTGTGGAAGTTTGTTTTATTATTTATTATCTTTAAGTTATTCACTGTGTGCATTTGGTATATTTTTTTTTAGTATAATTACATAGTGGAATGAGATAAATCATTGAATAATTATGATGAGGAGGATGCGATTGCATATTCTGGTTTTTTTTTTAAATGATTTTACCTCCTTGTCACACTCTTTACGTTTGTTACTCCGTTTCATTTACTAATTAGGAATGAATTTAAATTATGAACACAACAAATGTTGTGATCTCGGGGGGTGAAACGAACGGAGATTTGATGTCTGTTTAATGGATTATCTTTGTATTACATGTTATACAGTTATACTGGTATACAAAAAAGTGGTCAGCTTCATAATATAACAATTCTTCAAATGGAAGCAATATTTTTGTATCGATACACTATCCAGTGTATTATAGAGATCAGTGTTGATAATAGCCGTTTTCCTTTGGAGGTGGCGAAGTACTTACGAGTAGATGAAACCCCTAATCTAGTACTACCAACTGCACATGCTCTCGTGCGCGAGTAGATACATTTTACATGTGAAAGCAGTTTGATGTGTTCCATTGAAAAAAGCTGGCAAAGTACTTGCAAGTACTTCGCCACCTCCAAAGGAAAACGCCTAATGTGTACCATGCTTTAGTCTACTCCATGAACACAGCTTCAGTTATGGGAGCCCAAAAAAAACGCCGCAGCTGTTTATTTACTAACTGTCACTTTGACACTTCTGCTCTAGATTTTTGTTTTTGCTGAACGGATAGCGAAGGTCATTTTTATTTCTTATCAAAAACAGACAAACCAAATAGAAATAAATTGATATGAGTGTGATATGTGATAATAAATTAACCGTCCAAGCACTTACATAAATAAAATTCGTAGTTAGTTCAATTAATAGGTTAACAAGTAGTGTATTCTGCGTATTATTTCGTGTGTAAAATGACGAAAGACGACCTCGAATCAACCCAATTCACTAACTGCCGCCTTCTACGTGACCATTCCATCTTCAAAGAGGATCTCTTGGTGCGAAATGGGAAGATTATTAATCCAGAACCAGTGTTCTTCGATGAGAAAAAAATACCAGAAAGGCTGATTGATTGTGGCAATGCCATCATTGCCCCAGGGTTCATAGATTTACAAATAAATGGTAAATATGCTTGCCTATGGTTCCGATTAGTTTTGTTCGTTTCGTAGGAAAAACCCCAACTGATGTGAGTCGTATTTCAGGTGGATACGGTGTTGATTTCTCATATGACATCGACACTGTAGAGCAAGGGGTCACCAAAGTGGCACGAGGACTGATAACAAATGGAGTAACTTCATTTTGCCCTACTTTAGTTAGTTCTCCAAATGAGATATATCGTAAGGTTCTGCCCCATATACCAACTCATATTTCAAAAGGCGCTGGCGTCTTAGGAGTACATCTTGAAGGGCCATTCATAAATCCTCAGAAAAAAGGCGCACATCCTGAAGTTTGTTTAAAAAAATTAGAAAAGGTATAGGTACCTATTTATTTAATCATAAATTTGTTTTTTATTATCTAGTAAATAAATTTCAGCAAACGGTTGTATTATGATAAACTTTTTTTAACCTACATATTTACATAAATAAATATTTATTTTTAATTTATTTGTAATGGGGTCTTGCAAATAAAACATTGCAGTTTTATATAATTTACTGGACCGACCTACCTACATAATTTATCATTTTTTTTGTCTTCCTTTGGGTAACTAAGAAATTTAAGTTCATTACAATTTGATCTACAATCGATTTGTATAAACAATTTGCACTTTATTTTAAATAATTTATGATTGATTTATTACTGAGTCGGAACCAATGGAGTTTTAATAATATTTTAATATTTTTTTTATCATTTATGAAGAAAAGTCCAGTCTATGGATTTATAAATCTAAATTTGAAAAACTTTTTATCCAAACAAATCTATGTGTTTTAAATTTGCAAGACTTTGATGAACAGAATATTTTTTCCCTCTCGTTAACTTTCTTTTTTGCAAGACGGTTTTGCAATCATTATGATAAAACAGAGGAAGTTAAGGAAAAGAATACGTTTTGATTACATATTTATATGTTTTTGTAATATATTTTTTTTTTTTCATATAGCATTTCGAAACTCTACTTACCACTTATGGAACTTTAGAAAACGTAAAAATAGTAACTTTGGCTCCCGAAAACGATATATCAGGAGAAGTTACCCAGAAACTGACGTCTATGGGAATTACTGTAGCTCTGGGTCATTCAATGGCCAGTCTGTCGGAAGGAGAAAATGCTGCACAAAATGGAGCCACTCTTATTACACATCTATTCAATGCTATGCTGCCAGTATGAATATTTAAACATTATGATATATTTTTGAAAATTCTTTCAATATTGCCATTTTATTTTTACAAGTTTCATCACAGAGATCCTGGTCTTGTTGGTTTACTGGCTTCAAAAAATTTACCACCCAATCGTACAATGTATTTTGGAATCATAGCTGATGGAGTACATACGCATCCGGCAGCATTGCGTATTGCGCACAGAACACATCCAGAGGGTCTAATTCTTGTAACTGATGCTATTTCTGCTTTGGGTCTGGAAGAGGGGCTTCACCATATTGGACAATTGGATTTGCAAGTTAGCAACGGAAAGGCATTCGTCGCCGGTACAAATACACTTTGTGGCAGTATAGCACCGCTGGACGAATGTATACGAATTTTTAAAAAATCTACAGGTATATTCAAATAATTTTACATAAGTATTATCCTCATACATACTGAAGACATGTTTTTTCTCAGAATGCTCTACTGTTTATGCCTTAGAAGCAGCAACACTGCATCCAGCTAAATGCCTGGGAATTGAAAAATCAAAGGGCACACTTGACTTTGAGTCTGATGCAGATTTTGTGATGTTAGATGATCAACTACGTGTTCTATCTACGTGGATAGGTGGAAAATGTGTTTATAAAGCTTAATTTCTCGGAAAAGGAAATTTATATCGATTATAAGAATAAAATGGATACCTTTTTAAGTTTAACGATAAAAAACTTAATTATTGCATTTAAGATATATTTTTAATAGAAAATTATTTTTTTTTTTTTTAATTACATATTTCAAAAATATAATTGACGAACAAAAATGAAAAAACCAATTTCTTTTTAAATAAAATCAAACTTCACAATTGTTCATGTTTGAATAATGAATTTGCTGTGTGTGTGCGACTGAAAACAAAAATGTAGTTCCTAAAGCAGAAATCCGTAAATAACTAAAATTGTTACTTGCTTGGCGCTGTCCTAACATCGCTCTACTCTTGGACACGTGTTCTTTTATTTTATTTCATAATAGGATCAGAAGAGAAATACACTCCTCGTCAACTGAATACGCACAAACATTTTTTAATATACTTTATCCATTTTTTCCAAACAGTGATGGTTATTATGCCATCTGTTGATGCTAACTATTCCCTTAAGATGTTAAGCAGATAATTCCGAAAGAATTATCCAAAAACAACCGTGAGTTTTTCTTCAACCACTTGCAAAGTGTTTTATATGCAAAGTAGGAGTTTTTTTTTTAGTCAACTGAATAGGTACAACGCCATTTTCTTCGTTATTTATAAGTTTTTTGGAGTGCTTGACACGATTTTAACGATTTTAGTGTTTTCAGTAAAATTTAATTCTTGATTTCAAATTTTAAGAAAAATGGGTAGATCTACGTGTCTTAACAGTGTTGAAAAAGCTAAAATCGATTTACTTAGAGACCAAGGCCTAACTGGACGTGCAATAGCTGATAAAGTTGGCCGAAGTTTTAATGTAGTTTATTCTTACTTGAAAAATAAAGATGCATACGGCAAAAACATGAAGGGAGGTAAGAAAACAGCAACAACAGCAGCTGAGAGACGAAGAATTTTAAGATATGCATCAAATTCTTCTGATTCTGTGGCAAAAATAAAACAAAAAGTCGGCGTAAACGCAAGTTGCTCAACAGTATTAAGAGTAATCAACAACTCAAGCCATCTTAAACGAATGAAACTTAAGAAAAAACCACCACTTGACGAGAGACGGAAAATGTTGCGATTAGATTTTTCAAGACTTCACATGAGCTGGAAAAAAGAATGGTATCATGTGGTTTTTTCAGATGAAAAAAAGTTTAATTTCGATGGCCCTGATGGGTTCAACTTCTATTTTCACGACTTAAGAAAAGAAAAAAGATTTTTAAAGCGCCATCATAGTCGTGAAGGAGGTGTCATGATATGGGGAGCAGTCAGTTATTATGGAACAGTTGAGCTCGAGGTTGTAACATCAAGAATGACAGCAGCTGGGTATAAAGTAATTTTGGAAAGAAATTTTCCTAAATTTTCTAACATCTTTGGACCCATAAACTGGACCTACCAACATGATAATGCGCCTATTCACTCAGCGCGCATAATAAAAACATGGATAGAGGAGCAACAAGTGCAGTTGCTTCAATGGCCGCCGTACTCACCTGATCTAAACATCATAGAAAATGTCTGGGGATGGTTAGTACGCAAAGTTTATGAGGGTGGTCGTCAGTTCGAAGACAAAGAAACCTTAATTTCTGCAATCAAATTAGCGTGGAGCGAAATTTCGTTAAATTACATTAAAAAGCTATACGATTCCATGCCGGATCGAATTTACGAAGTAATTAAAAATAAAGGTGGAAGTACCCACTACTAAACTTAAACAAAAACTTGTTTCATTCCATTCCAATACCAATTTTAATTTTTGTACCTATTCAGTTGACTCAAAAAAAAACTTCTACTTTGCATAAGTTACACTTTGGAAGTGGTTGAAGGAAAAACTCACGGTTGTTTTTGGATAAAACTTTGAAATTCTGTTATTTATATGTTACGAAAATTTTTACCATCAACAGATGGCATAATAACCATCACTGTTTGGAAAAAATGGATAAAATATATTCAAAAATGTTTGTGCGTATTCAGTTGACGAGGAGTGTATGTTCTCCCTCCTAAAGTACTTACAGCCTTGGCCAAAAGTATAAGACATCCTTAATTTGTTGATCAATAGTAAAAAAAGAAGTGAAATGTTCGCGCTGTGCCCTACAAAAGGCTTTAGAATGGTTTCGGAAGACTTGAAAAGAAAATATGGGAAAAAAAAATAATTAAAAATAATAAAATAGGGAAGTGAGGGCCGGTAAATTATGAGAGAAAAATGTAGAGAAGCATGAAATACGACAATTAAACTGGCTAAAACAACTCTTTTGACAGTTTGAGGTGAAAAAGAAGAATGCCATCTTAATTCTTGATTGAATATGATTGTAGGGAAAAAGAAATTTAAAATCGTTGGAGCGGTTTTTTTAAAAAATAATTTTGTATATGTAAAATTCTTAAATATTTTTAAGAACAAATTTTGGTATGCAAATCTTAAGTATATATTATTTATTTGTACATAAAAGCAAAATTAAAAAAAAAATTGTCAACTCGTTTTTGAGATATCGAATTTTCAAACAAAAATTTGAAACTTTTTTTTTAAATCCAAAAACTTTATTTTTGAAAATTTTGATATGCAATATTATTTAATCTTATCTGAAATTTGTATATAAGAAAATTCATTTAAATCCGTTTATCCGATAACGAAAAAATTCAAAATAAAAAAATACGAAAGGTACTATTAATAGTTGCTAAGTTTAAAATTTTATATTTTTTGGCAGTAGATCGTACTAATTTTAGTATATGAAAAAGTTAAATTAAAGTCGTAGGAGTCGTTTTTAAGCAAAAAAATGTTTTTTTTTTGCGGTTTTTTAACTTTTGTATGGAAGGTACCGTTATTTTTTCATAAATGTAAATTTTTTTCTAAAATTTTTTAAGAGAGTACTAAAAAAATTCTTAAATATCGAGTTTCAAAAAAATCGACCATGTCGTTTTCGAAATATTTGATTTTCCAAATAAAAATTTAAACATTTTTTAAAAATCCAAAAAATATTTTTTCAAAAATTTTGGTACACAGAATTATTTATATTTTTTGGAAAATTCTATATAAAAAAAAATAATTGAAATCGGTCGTACCGTTTTGAAGAAAATCAAAAATTTAAAAATGGTTCTTTTGGAGGCCTTTACTGAAATAAATGTACTGAATTTTTTTTAAGAACATTTGTCGAGCCGTTTTTGAGAAAAATACGATAATATAAAATGCTAAAAAAAATTGTATGGCAGGTACCGTTATTTTTGGTTCTAAAAAAAATTAAAAAAACGTGTGGGCATAATCACCAAAAACCACTATGTACCAAGTTTGAAGAAAATCGATCAAGCCGCTTAGGCTGTAGACGAACAGACAGAATTGTGGAACCCACTTTTTTGGTGTTCTCTATCTTCGTAATACATATCATGTTTGATTGTTATCTCAAAATTTTGTTTTTCACGAATCCAAAACTTGCCTTATAGTTAGGGTTTCCAGAACATCTCTTTTAAAGAGAACATGTTCTCCTTTTTGACTCTGATCTTTCTTATTCTTTCTTTTTTCATCAAATTCTTTTTTTTTTACTCTTTTTTATTTTGTGCTCTTTTTTATCTTTTTTTTTTCCTAAGTGACCAAAATATTAATTTAACACACTCTTCATTAATGTTCTTTTATATTGTCCCCTTAAATATAAAATAAAGCATTAATACCAGGGAATATCAAATAAAGAAGCCAATCCTTCGTACGTTTCAGGTTTCACCCTCTTGTGTCGAAGAATAGATGTGAATTGCAACAATAATAAGACCTGTGCTGAATGATGAGCTGAATGAGGAGTTGATTCTATGTGTGCGTTTTGTCACTGTTTTCACTTCCTTTGCAAATCTAATACATCAGCTGTTCGCTTCAGCTTGTATGCAAATCGAATTGATAGCTGAGGATTGGCCTCTTTACTTGATATTCTCTGATTAATACACTGAAGCCTGATCCACAATGCGACGGGAAAACGAGACGAGAGCGTGACGTGATTCTCTGTCATCTGTTTCTTGCTATAAAATCGTTTCCCAATTCACAATGCGGCGAGATTCTTTAAAACGAAAACTCTTCTGTTAAAAATAATAAAAATTATCCAAAAAAGCTTTAAAGACAACAGTTTAGAATTTACTTGATCTTTTAATTTCAAGTTATCGTATTTTTTCTTTAAAAAAATACTTCCATTATGTAAATAACTTGTCAAAAAATGAAATCGTTGTCTCGTCGCGTCTTTTTTTCAATTTTTTGAATTCTTGGCGTGACGTGACGACGAGAAACACTTCATTGTGTAAATCCTCATATACTCTCATTGTTTGAAATTCGTTTGACAGCAACGACGGGATCTCGTCACGCTCACGTCTCGTTTCCTCGTCGCATTGTGAATCAGGCTTGACGTAAAAACCTTCCTACTCAGGATCGATGGATGAATTTAGAAAAAAAAATAAGTATGGGAAAACCTAGACAAAAGTATCGACTGCCGAATTTTTTAAGAATTTTAACTGGATTACTCAAAGTTGTTTGACCAATTTTGCTATTTAAACAAGTTTCTTTCTAAAGAAAATGAACATTTTAAAAACAAAATATCTGTTCAAAAGTGGGCCTGCAAATCTAGAGTTATATCCAGAGCTCTTAAAATGTAGGTACCAATCCTTTTTTGTTTTCCTGTGCAAAATAAGAACGTGGAATGTTTTTCGTTAATGGGTTCGCAATGGACAAAAGAACGAAATCGTTTAAGAATAGGATTCTCATTGTGCCTCTATAACTTAAAAGATTTTAGCTATCAAAAGTTGTATGAAACCTTTTTAATCCAATTCGGAGCTCCCAAAAATATGACACTTCGGATGAGGAAGAAAATGAATGCCTATTTTGCCTACATTTTACTAAAATTCTGCGGTAGGTATTTTGAATTCAATTAGGTGTTTATGTATTTTAGTGTTATTAGTTTGAAGCGCAAAAAAGTATTTATAAAATATAGAGATTAATATCACGAATACCTATGTTTTCTTAAAAAAGATGTTAAAATAAACTACCTACCTATAAGTATTAAAACTGTTGCTTCTTGTGTACCTTCATATATACAATATACTTATATACCTAAATATATATATTTATAAAATAAATTTAAAGTAAACTTTTGGTCATATTAATCAATTATTTTGATGATGGTGTGGTGACCGAGGGGGGGATTAACAGTAGAAGTTTGAAGTTTCGAAAATGTCCTCTTTTTTTTCAAACGCGTTATGGACACCCTACTTATAGTACCTATATCGCAAGTAAAAATACCTACATTTTTACTAACGACGCTAACGATTGGTTTTACGTCTTGTGGTTAGATGAATCAAACTTTGAAGTACGCATTAAAATGAGGCACCAAGCTTATATACATCAACAGTGTTCACAGTGACCATTTCCCTTATTTTTGTTTGAGCTGTTTAAAGAGGTCTTTTTTTAACTACAGTTGTATGGTAATCCTGGTGTAGTTTTTTGTGTGCCGAAGAGTTGGTAAGGAATTCAGCCCAGAATGGATTAGTTGTGATGGTCGCATGCATTCAAGGAAATGATGGAAAAGATGCTGATGCCATCTTTATCTTCGAGGAATATTAAAACGGAGCATCCAAAAACATCCCACAACATTAAAAGAGATCCCCAAAAATCTTTAAATCAAGAACTTAAAAGCAGAAGTCTTAAAATCAAATGGTGGCAACACTAATACGAATTTTTAAAATATTTTTCTAACTTTACTGCATACTTCGTTTCTTTTATAATTACTTGTTGTTTAAAGTGTGACAACTTTTAAAAGGTGCCGTATACTTTTGGCAAAGGATGTATGTATGTCATCCCGGTTTTAAACTTTCTTACTTTCGACTTTCAACATTAAATGAAGCAACGCAAGCCGGGTATAATAATTTTTGTTAAGTCATCTGAGATCACTACTTTTTGCCTTCAAAAACCATGATTTGGAATTTTTCCATTTTTTTTTTGACTCCGAAGAATATGTAGTTAAAACTTAAGTTTTGCATAATAGTAAATATCAAGCGAGGAAGAATTAAAAACAATAGCCCTGTTTTTTAGTGCATTTTTATATTCGCTTAGAAAAAACTTCCATGTTAATTACAACAACAAACTGGTATAATTCCGTATTGTTGTTGTATTTAACATGCTACTTTTTTCTAAGCGAAGATAAAAGTGCACTAAAAAACAGGGCTAATATTGACAAACCGCTGGCTGAGAACTATAGGGTTGTTTGTCGACCAAAATGCCAAAAATGAGTTTTATGTACCAAAATTTTCGTAATTTTTTCAGCTTTCAGGTAGAACAAAAAAGAAAAATTAAAAAAAATTGCTGGCAACACTACAGCTAAAAAAACATAGAACTTTCATTGAATTCGCACTATTATTCAGTACTATAGGGTTCTATGTTCAACATAGAACCTTTAACGTACTTTTTGTCAAACAAAAAAAAACCCGTTTAAGTTACATAGAACTTTCTTGCTCAAAATTAATTCACATAGAAACTTCTTGAATTCAAAATACTTTTTGATTAGCAAAAAGTCCTAGGTTTTCGATGACATACAACCAGTACTAATACTAAAATGTTCTATGTTGTATATATAGATATAGGTAGAACCTTTTTCGGAATTTTTAATCAATTTTTTCACAACAAAGTTCTATGTCGTTTTCTAAAATGCTTGTTAAATCATCTAAAGCGATTAAATTAACAATTTTTTAATGGTTTTATGGCTTTTTGATGGTTCTTTATCATATTGCATCAATACTTTACTGATATCTAACTACTGTTTAGTGCAAAAAAAAATAAAAAATAAATAAATTGGGTGGCGCAACAGCTCGAGGAGAACCAGGGCCTAGTGACTTACAACTCACAACCATTCCTGTGTGCGTGTTTGTTGGGCAGGAATGGAGGGGACCTACAGTTTTTTGCCGAGTCCGAACGGCTAAATGAGAAGCACTTTTTCATGACAAGTATACTCTTGGAGGATTTGTCAGTTCCTCGCAAGAGGCAGTACCTCGAATAAAACATTTCTGTTTTTAGGTGGCACGGCTGGGAATCGAACCCACACCTTCGGCATGACAGTCCTACGCACTAACCATCAAGCCACGAGGTACTACGTTTAGTGCAAAAACCAGCCCTCTAAAACTTTGAAGGCGATTATCTCGGAATTTTTTTTTTCATGCAACCTTATAGTTTCCGGCCAGCGAAATCACTGGAAAAGGAATGAATGGATTGCAAAGATTCTAATTCAAAGGGCAAGATTAATAGATACTTGCAGATATTTGTTTGGGAGAACAATATTATTTTGTTATGCAACATAACCTCAATTACAGTGAATTTTGGATGTTAAAATTGGAACAAATCCACAACAATACTGTCATTATAGCTAAAGGATGTTTAATCCATTTTATTTCAATATTCACTGCGATGTTTCCATACAGATACAATACTCTCCTAGTGATGAAAAAACAAGAAACGAACAAACAAAGTAAACTAAAAAGAGTTTTTGTTTATTTGATTAATGCCTCTTTATTATCATCATATGGAACAATATACATTACTTTTACATTTTTTTATACCAACATTAATTCTAATAAGCTAACAAAAAGAATAAAATTTAAATCATTTTATTTGAAAAACAAAATAAAATAAAATTAAGATACATTCAAACTATTGTTTCAATTGTATTTTGGTATTTATATTATAGAAGTTTATAAATAAAAAATTAAATAAATTATTTTGCATTGCTTAACGTGCTTATTTGTTTTCTCTGTAAATTCATTCATTTGACTGGAAACCATAGGATGTTGTTTCTTTTGTAAAATGTTTTTATCTTTTATTTTTTGTTAATTTTAAAATAAAAAAGCATTAAAGAAAATGGTTGGTTAATAAAGTTTTACTTTAATAAATGTTTTTTTTTTTTTTTAATTTTTTCTTATTAAATTCGTTACAACATGGACTAAGACACAGTAAAATTTTTATTTCGTTTTTTTTTTGTTTTTTTTTTTTTTTTGTATTATTTATTTTTTTCATTAAGACAATTATTATTATAAATTTTACTTGTTATTAAATTTATTAATTCTAGAAAGTGTTTTTATTAATATATAGTTTGGATGTTGTTAATTTTTAAGTGTTGTGTATTTTTTTTTTACATACAATATAATAAACAACTACATTTATATGTAACAGCTCAAGAACGTCTTTTGTATAGTTTTATATGTATATAATATTGATCAATACTTAAATATACATGTACATGTAAATATACATATGTCTTTCTTAATGTAGGTATATATATATGCAATTTTTTATTGTATATTATATATAATCAATACATTTTCTTTTATTTATCAGTTGGTTTTTCTTTTTTTGTTCAGTTAAAACTTTTGTTAATGCCTCGAAAACGTCAAGCATTAAAATTTTCTTAAAAATATAGAATAAAATACCTAATTTTTTTTGGATTTTTTTATATATATGTTTTTAGTTTTGATCTGGGGCTAAAAATACTCAGAATACTACTAATTTAGTATTGATATGTTAAAAACGCGTTAATCCTGTTATTTGTAAACTAAAGACATAATAAACATTTTTGTTAATTTTTTTTGTTTTATTATATGTTTATATTCAACGCAGTTTAAATTTTTGCTCACCAAAAAATGCTTCATATAATTTGTATATATATATATAATATTTGTTTTTTTTTTTGTTTATTTATTTTTTTAAAATGAAACAAGTTTGGTTGCAGCATCGGAAAAAGTATCTAATACTTTAAGTAATTTTTTGTTCATTCAATTAAAAAATATATATATGTATATAAACAAATATTCGCTATATGTGGCGGTAAGATAGTTGCTTGTGTTGTTATTTTTTTATATTATTGGTTCATTTTGTATACAGCCTAAAATCTTTAAAACAAAATAATATTTAATTATTTCGCATATATGTATGTAATAAACTGTTTTATTAAAACTTAAAATGTATATAAATATTAATTATTTCAATTTAAAATTACCAAAAGAAAAAAATTAGTGGCAAAGCTTATTGTCAGAAGCGATATACACATATATAATAATTTTTTTAAGTTTATAACTTACAAAAATGTTGCAATAAACGTAAAGACGATATTAATAAATTTTTGTTTCAATTTTTTTTTAATAAAAACAATATGAAAATTTTGATTTAATTATACCTGATTGTATATAAATATTATTTATATTTGGTTAATTTCATTCCCTTCTCAATTCATTGATCAAAAACTAGAACAATAAAAAAAAATAATTTAAAATTTTGTTTTTGTTCTACGATTAAATTTATATAGGCAACGTTTAGAAATGTTTTATTTTTATATATATGTATAAATATATATTAAAGGTATACAAATATATGAGCAAAATATATAGGAGGGCACACGCATGAATATACATAAATATTCAATATTCAATAAATGCAAATATTAAATATATATATTTTTTATATTTTTTTGTTTGTTTTTATTTTTTTAATACCTACAAAAATCATAGGTACCTACATATGCATATTTATATATATAAATTTATAAAGATGTGTTACGTTTTTCAAAAATATTCTTTAAAAAGCTTTAATGTGTGTTAGGTCATTCAATACAAAACGTGTTGTTACTTTTGGTGCCTATTGTTTCAAAGCTTATGAACTCGTGTTTTTAAATGATTAATTTAGTTTTAAATGTTTTATGAACTCTTTCATCAATATTTTTTATATTTTGAATTCGGTCACAGGAAATAATAGATGTCATCGTCGTTTAATGGAAACTCCCTAAATCCATTTATTATTATGAGACATTTTGCATTTGCTATGATGGGTATTTCACTGACAAGATTTCAAAAAATTTTGAATTTGGGATGGTTTATTATTAAATTTTATTGTTTTTATTTTATTTAGCTAGTCGAATAAGGTGCAGCATAAGATTTGGATCTCTTTTATAGAACATGTATTTCGATATTTTTGATTAAATGTTTCCTAATTTCTTGAGGTATGTTTATCATTTTCGAAAATATTGACTGGGGGGTTTCATCTACGTATTAAATAACAAAATTTTTCATGCTATCAAGAGTAAAGAATTACGCATTTCTTTACGTAGTTTTTGTATAGGTAATAACTCAGTAGTTAAAAACAAAATTTCAAGAAGAAGTAAAATAAAACTGAATAGTCGTTTCTGTTAAGTATTTTTTTTTTTGTTTTTTTTTTTTAACTATATGCCTGTAAGACCTAAGGTCTTTTAAATGCAACCTGAATTGCACGGCACTAGTTAGAAAGAGTAGGAGGATAGGAAAGATTTGGCACAGTGGATTGAGATCAAGGTGTTTATTATCTCATTAAATCTCACGGGTGGCGTCCAGTTAAGCTGGGAGAATATAGAAAAGAATGCTGCCTAGAATGGGGCTCGAACCCACACCTCTAAGTTAGCAGTCAAGCACTACATCCACTGCACCATTGCCACCCGCAAACTTAAGTTTCTTGAGTTCAGTCCTTGCATGTCGATGGAAATCTAACTAACACCCATGTTCTGCTTTCACCTAAATGGTGAACTCAAATAACGAAAATTGAATTTCGGGACTCTAAAATTCGATCGAAAATGTTAATTGTGAATTGGAACTTCGAAAATTAAAATGGATGCTCTGTGTCTCGGTTCAATTCATTTTCTATTTGCAATTTGTTTTTCATTTCTGAAATCCAATCTGAAATCCAATAATTGAGACAAATGGATCGGATGGCTCAATCGTTTTTGGCCCGCTTAGATGGGATGGGAGAAGTAATTTTTTTTTTTAATTCATGAAGAAATATCCCTTATATGCGAGAAGTTTTTCAAGTGTCCACTTATTAAAAAAGCGTCGATCGGACTGGAAAATCAATACTACTTTCAAAACTTAAAAGAAAAAAAAATCAGTTCCCTGAAAATAGCCAATAATATTACAACCACTTTCATACGCAGTAGTAATTTCACTTTACACAACAAATAAAAATGGATACGAAAAGTATGTAGAGTATGGAATTTTATTTCCAGTGCAATCTAAAATTGAAAATCGATTTCAGTTCGATTTCGATGCAGAACATGGGCGTACAATCGGTTTTTATTTTCATTCGAAATAAAATTCCATGTTCAAAGCATTTCTATCGTTTTCGAAATCTCTTCGAAATGTCAAATATTTAAGTGAGCCAAAAAAAAGCCGCCTACAATTTATTAGATCAATAGTTAATTGATACTACGTATGTAGATTAATTAATTGTTTTTCAAGTGAAATCGATAAACATTAATTGTATCACTTTAATCCAAAAATGTAACGGGTGCGCCATAATAGGTCCTTTACTTTTGGCCTTTTCGATTGGGGACAGAATGACAGTTCTTATTCTTAAGACGGTGTTCACATTTGACAGACTCCTCTGACTAATTTTGACACTCATCCAATTTCTTTTGTTCAGACACAAACTGAAACTAATGTGAACACCAACAGACTCACTTTGAAGTTGAGAATTCGTTTAAAGAAAAGACAAATCTGAGCTCGTTGAGGGATTAATAAATTTTTTTTTTTTTCAACCCAAAACTTTGATTTCATTTATTTAAAATATTTTCAAATGAAATAAAATTGAATAGTGTAGTATTTGTTTGCAAAAGAAAAAGTACAGAGAGAGAAAGCAGTTGTCACAAAAGAAAACGTCAAAAAAATCCATGGATTTTCAAAAAATTTAAAATATTCTGCCTGTACTTCCCATCTCTTTCTCACCATCAAATGGGAGTGAGATAAAGTACAGAGACGTCACAAAAAGTCGGGGGAGTCAGTCCAATGTGAACACCGTCAAAAAGAAGAGAAAATCGTTTTTAGACTAAGAGCCCACAGCAGATTTTGTGTGTGATTGATAGCAAAAAAAGAAGTATAGACGTCGAAAGCTTCATTAAAGGCTATTTAAAAAATCAAAGTCTTGCAGTTTACAACTGGGGCCTTTGCGAGAAATAGTGCATCGAAAAAAAAATATGAATGCAACTTCGAGGATAATCGTGTTAGCCGAAATTAGTGTTCACCCCTCCCTAGATAAGCTCCGCGGATCCCATATCACGGAATCTGAGATCATTTGAGTGTTTAATTCGCCCTGCCAGACTGTTTAAAAAACCGTTTTTCACTTAGAATTTTGAATTTTTTAAACGGTCCGGTAGAGCGAACTATACACTAAAATAGTCTCAGATTCCGTGATATGTGATCCGAGGAGCTTATCTAGGGAGGGGTGAAAACCAATTTCGGCTAAAACGATTATCTTCGAAGTTGCATTCATACTTTTTTTTTCGATGCACTGGTTCTCGCAAAGGCCCCAGTTGTGGACCGCAAGACCTTGATTTTTTGAATAGCCTTTAATGAAGCTTTCGACGCCTATACTTCTTTTTTTGCTATCACTCACTCCCAAAATCTTCTGTGGGCTCTCGGTCTATCTGGATTTGATTTCAGAATCGAAATGAGAAGCGTTCACACGTATCGAATCGGTGTTCCGGATTGCCAATCGAAAAGGCCATTTGAATGTCTGTGATTTTTAGTCCAAACTTCTGTTGATTTTTTTTCAATATGAACTTTGACAGAACTTTGCGCAGAAATGAACAGGAAATCACAGAAGTTGGTAGCGTTCAAGTTTCACTGTTGTTGACATTTGTCATAGGATACCTTTGTATCCTAAAATTTTAAGGGTAGCTTGGGATCTTTTTTTGCTAACAACTGCGTTTTCACAAAGGATTATAACAATGCAAACCTCTCCAGAACGCCTTGTAGTACAAGTTTGACCGCGGTTATTCAAAGTAAAGGATAAAACATATTTAATGTCAGAGTGAAAACATTTAGTGTGTTCAGAAAAATGAGATGTCACAAGTTTTGCTCCGTCACTTATGGCGTATTCCTTTCAAACATTTCAGATCGAATTTTGTTTTTGTTTGGAAGGAACTTGTAAAAAAAAGTCGAATTTTTTGTTTGTGATTGTTGTGTGCCAATTGACAGTTTTTAGCTAAAAAGTAAACAAAATAATGTGCTTACAAATTCATAAGTTATTCGCGCGGCGTTGTATGATTAAAAACAAAAATATTTCCGAAAATGGTTGGAAAAATAAACAAAAATAGTTGTGCGTTCATTAAAGTAAAAAAAAAAAAAAATATATGTATATTCCAAAATCCACCAATATGGTGATATGGTGCGCTTCTTATCACCATTCGACTTTGGGCGCTTGGAATTGAAGTTTATTGATGGTTTGATCACTTCTTATTAATTATTCACTACTTCTTGATCGATTAAAAATCTTTTTAATAATATACATATTTGTTTTTAATTTTCACTCAAACGAATGACGAACACATCAGAATATTTTTTAAAACCGCGGCAAACTACTTTCAACTCCAGAGAAATGTGCAAACCTTGCCTCAAATCCAAGATTTGGTTTTGTCTAGAAAAATACATTTTTTTCTAAACAAATCGATTTTTTTCTAAACAGCTCCAATTTTTTGGTTGTAAGGAATTCAACATTAAATATTTATGTTCTACTTAAACGCTTATGATCTACTTTTTTTTCTGCGCTTATGTCTACTTAAATATTTAAGTATCGTATCAGCAAATTGGCCTAAGAAATATTGCCTAGGAATCATAGTCACGAAACTGTGATTGCTGGAGTCTCTGAGATCTCATTTTTCTCAACATGTCTATTGCATAACTTTGCAGAGTCACAATAGGTAAATCATTAATGTCGAATTCCTTACAACAAAATAATCGATTTTTTTCTAAACAGAATCGATTTTTTTCTAAACAAAATCGATTTTATTCTGTCAAAACAAATCTTGCATTTTCAGCAAGATTTCAAATCGATTTCACACACACTAACAAGATTTGACATTTCTCTGGAGTTGAAAGTATTTTGCGGCGGGTTTAACAAGTGTTCTAAAGTGTTCGTCGGTCATTTAAATAGATTAAAAGCAAATAAATCATTAAAAACAATTTAATTCATCAAAAAATAGTGAATGGTCAGTTAGAAGATATAAAAATATCAACTAACTTCGATTCAAAGTGCCCAAAGTCAATTAAAGATATAAATCGCGCGCTCGCCGATGTGTTTCTCGAATGATGTGTTTCTTGGATGAATTTGGGTTGTTTTTTTTTTACTTTAATGGCCACATAACTATTTTTTGTTTATTTTTGCAACTTTTCTTGGAAATGTATATGTTTTTAATCTAACAAAATGACGCGAAAAACTGAATGCACTTTGGAATATTTTTAACAAATTTGTATGGGCATAGTTTGTTTACTTTTTTGCCTCAAAGCTACTGTCAAATGACACACACACAATCCCACACGAAAAATTTGATATTTTGTATGTTCCTTACAACCAACAAAAAAAATCGATTTGAAATTGTTGTAAGGAATTCAACATAACATTTTCATATTTTGTTCAGTTCTGCTCATCTGATAAAAATTAAAATCGAAAGAGGTGAATACTGTGCCCTTGCACACTTGTCAAATTTCAATATATATTCTGGCATAACAGTCCAACGCACTAACCATTATGCCACGAAGTGTTCAGAAGATGCTATGAAGATTTTGAGATTGCTCTAGAGTTGAAAGTTCTTAACGCAGTATTTAACAAAAATTCCAAACTGTTCGTCATTCGTTTGAATATTTACATTAAAAACAAATACATATGTGTACACATCAGTAAAATCAAATAACAGTGAATAAAATACCTAAATAAGTGTAAATTCATAAACGTCAAATGTTTCCGCATCACTGCTTTTTTGCGATGCTGATGCGCAACGCAGCTGATGCTGATACAAATGCATCAGCAACAATGCATCAAGAATTTTCTTGATTCTAATTTGCTTGAAGTTTGCGCATCACTTGATGCAAGTTTGCAATAATGAACAGTGATGCGAGTTTGATGCATTTATGAATATTTGGCGGAAATGATTGTGCATTATTGCTGCAACGATGCGTTTGTGAATTTACACTAAATAATTGGAAGTGATCAACAATATTTAAAAAGTGCCTAATGTCGACTGATCTTTTGAAGATCGCGTTATGAAATTGCGCAATTATTTTTTTTACAATTCATACTCAAATGGTACCTACACACAAAAACATAAACAAAAAATATGTTTTTTCTTACAAATTTCTCAACAAAAATCCATCTGAAATGTTTGAAAGAAATACGACATACATAAGTTTTCTGCATCTTAGTCCCCTTTCACACGAAGAAACAAGTTGCTGGAGATTTTTTTGACGTTTTCTTTTAATCTCCTTAAAAATCTCTTGTACCTTTCATACGAGGAAACAAATCTCCAGGCAATTTTTGAAATTTCCTTTGAAAGTCTATTGGTTGAACACACCTAAACCTAGATGTGAAAGGAAATGTCAAAAAATCTCCTCAAATCCTCAACCGGGGAGATTCTGTTCGCCCCTCTTTCCTCCTGCCCTTCTCACCATGGAACTAAAAGTTGCTGGCAACTCAGTTACCTCGTGTGAAAGGGCACTAATTTCAAAAATTGCCTGGAGATTTGTTTCCTCGTATGAAAGGTACAAGAGATTTTTAAGGAGATTAAAAGAAAACGACAAAAAAATCTCCAGCAACTTGTTTCTTCGTGTGAAAGGGGACTTAGGTACATGAAATTCAAGTCAGAATCTAATGTCGTTTTCGTTTGGATGTTCGGAGTGCTCTTTTTCCACTCCATTTTCACTCTTACTACTCCAAACTTTCCATAAAAATGAAATAGAACGCAAAACCAAAATAAAACGACATAATTTTCGAATCCAAGTCGAAATAAGAAATTTTCAACGTAAAAAAATCTTAGCCCAGTTACATAAATAAATTAAAAAAATAAAATTAGTTCAAGCTTAATTATATAAATCTCAATTCTCTCTATAAAAATTAGTTTCAACAAAATACTAGAAAATTTGTCATTTCTGTATTAAAAAAAAAATCAGTACCAACACGATTTGTTGAATTTTCTTAACCGCATTTAAAAGTAAAAAAGGAATCACTCCTTTTTGAGTGGGAATTATTTTTTTTCTTTTAAAGAATCCCTTCTATTCATATTTTCATTTCTTAAGTTTAACGACAAAAGTTACAATCTAACTGAAAGCTCAAAAACCTACAAACGTAGGTATACATACAAATAACACGACATTTTTTATAATTATTTTCATAAAATCACACACATGCAAATAAAAGAACAAACACCTACATACTTTAACACTGTTTAACATGTTTCACATGTTACACAAATTCAAATAAAAAAAAATCATTCTCTTTTTTCGTATAGAAATGTAAATGACAAGGATTTATAAAGTTTTAACCGAGTTTTACATTTTATATTTAGAGAGAAAATCAAAATAAGAAAATATTTCACAACCATTTAATTAAAAAATAACTTCATGTACAATGATTGTATTATCTCATTATTAATTTTTTTTTTTGTTTCAAAACTTTTTTTTTTTACAAATGTTTACAACAATTTTAAGTAAATTTTATATTATAAAAAACCATATTAAATAACTTATATTTATTTAAATAATAAAAAACAAATGTGTATATATTATTGCTTTTGTCATCAACACATTCTCCGTACCCATTTCATTTTTATTTTTATTTCCCTCCACCACTGTTGTATGTATTTGTTGTTTTTTGTTTGTATTAATTGAAACAGCTGTGTTTATCCAAAGTTATATTTTTGTTTAGGATATAAAATTAACAATTTATGAATTTATTATTTATATTTTTTTTATAAATATTTAATGCAAATGAAAATTGTCGTCTTATTTATAAAAACAAAAATATAAACATAAAACTTAATTAAAAAAAAAATATTTAAATTTAAAAACCTTTATATAAAAAATAAGTGACCTCTGTTCTAAAATTCAAAGCTTTATCATTTGTTGTTTTCTTATTAAATTGTATTTAAGTGTGTATAATATAATTGTTAATATATGTAGATAAATATGTGTTAATTAAGTTTGCTTCTTTTGAAGCTTACCAAACGTTTTTTTTGTTTATCAATTTTGAAAAGTGTAATGCTGCTCTAATCTAGTTAGTAATTTAGTATTTTTTTTTTGTTTCTTCAACTTTTATGTATGAATTCTTTTTTGTTTTCTTGAACATTTTAAAACTTATTTAATGGCTATATATATATATAAATATATGTATACAGTATATATTTTTTAATTAGTAGGTATATATGTTGTTTGTAGTTTTCATTGCGCTTTCGTTGAAACAGGGATTTGTATTGTATTAATTATTTTGTTTTGTTTGTTATTTTAAAAAAATAATATGATAGTACATTGTTATATTAAACATAATATGTATATATATGTCAAAAAACATATACAGATGTATATATGCTTTGTATATATTTATAAAGTTAGTTAATACAGTTACTAAAAAAAAGTTAATTGAAGTCTAGGTCATAGTTGTATAATAATTCATTTAAGTAATATTAAATACATATATAATATATAGAAGTTTTTTTTTTTTGTTTTTTTGTTGTTGTTGTTTATTCACTATAAACTATTAATTTTATTCAATATATTTAGGTAGAGGACCATTGCTTTCAATTAGTTGTTGGTTTTGTTTTGTTTAATCTAAACACTAAAAATTTACTTATGAAATTCGTAATATTTAAGTTATAAGTTTTTGTTTATAGCTTATTTACTATAAAGATACACGCTGTTGAATGTATACCTACATTACATGCATTCACGACAAATGTTTAATAATTTTGTATTTAAATTTGTTAATGTTCAAGAAGAATTCCATACATTTTCTGCTCTTTCATTACATGAATAAGAATTTCGAACTGGTTTCATTGATAAAATTGTAAGTTCATCTCCAAAATACTTTTTGTCTTTAATATATACATTATTTAACATTAAAGTTCTTTTTTTTTTTAATACGTTGATACGTACACATGCGTTGTGTACCTACACAAACTACGAATTTCAAAGTGAAGTATTTTTATAGAGTACTTACTATTATAAAGTATATATTTTTTTTTTTTAATTTCATAACTGTAGTATATTTGGTTCATGGACTAAAATAAATATTGCATTCAAAAATTCTAATCAAGTACAATTGTAATAAAGAAAAAAAACTGAACATTTTAGATATTTTACCTGATGTTTATAATTTTAAACAAAATTGCCTGCACTTAATTTATATATGTGTTCATATAATGTAACTTTTGTATAGATGTTGTTGTATTTTGATGTTTTTATCATAAGAATCTTCCTTAAGAAAATATGGAAGCTAAGTACCTATAAGATCAAATTTATCTATTTGCCATTAGTGCCAAAAGCTGGGTTAAATGGTGATTAATCTGAAAAATTAAAAAAAATGAATTCAAATTTATGATCAACATTTAAAAGATTTTCATTAGTTCTATAATAATAATGTAATCTACAATAATATTACTTATTTGTTAGAGCTGAGCCTATGAAGCGGGAAAGACGTAAAAGGCCACAATTAACATATCATATCCCAGAAGCAAAGTGGCTTGCCTCAAAATTTTGAGTTAAGTGTAGGTACAGAGAAAATCACAAACACAAATACAATTTTCTGTCAAACTGCCATAAAGATAAAAAAAGTGGTATAAGTCCATTTTTTCATGTTTCGAGATATTTAAGGTTTTGCGTTTCAATGTGTTTAAAAATATAGGCAAATGTTAATAATTTCAGGTGACGCATTTTAGGTTACAAAAATGTTGAATTTTAAAATGCAAAAATATTTATTAAAATTCTCTCAGTTATTTAACGGGGCCTAACCCCTAAATGGACTTATTCCATTTTCAATAAAAACAAAATATAAAAAAAATAAAAAAAAAATTTAAGTCCATATTTTTAAATTAGTATTGTTTGACTGAATTGATTTTTTAGTTAAAAGTAATATTGAATTAATAAACTTTCTTACGTGAATGATAAAATTTATGTGGAAATTATTTAGGTTATGACATTTAAAAAAATGGAAAACCTAAGTAATATTAACTAATATACGTAAAACCTTGGTTCAACAAAACATATTTACGAAGGTTACGACGGCTTTACGCTGTTGTATAAAAACCCTTATTATGTAAGCCTGGCTTTTTTTAAACTTTAGTTTTTTCTCAGCTCCTCCTTGATTTACCTACAGTCAAGGCCGTAGCCAGGAGGGGGGATCACAGGGGTTTGATCCCCCCCGAAATTTTTTGAGAACGACATTTGTAAATAATACTTTTCCATTTTAGTATGAAAGTTGTACTCAAATTTTTGCGGTACCTAGAATTAATTTAATTTAATTAAACTCACTATTTACATAATTTTTAATGAATAAAGATACCTTTCTACCATCATGATTTCTTAAGTCAGCTTAAAATGAGATTCGTGTATTCTGATTCCCTCAGTTCTTGGCAAAAATTTAAAGAAGAAAACTTCAATTTTTTAATTTTGGATCTTGACAATTTAAAGTTTAAAGGCTGAATGCAAGATATGGTAGACAAAATGCCAAACACAAAATGATTCACATACACAAGCTTCTTAAAGTTTTGGCGACTCCAACGGTCTTAACATGCACATCGGAAATAACTTTTTCGACAGTGAAACGTCTAAAAACTTAAACTAAAGAGATTCTACCAATGAAGATAAACTTTTAGGGTTGGAGTTATTGTCAGCTCATCAACAAATTGAGACTAACACTGAAGAAGTTAATATATCTCTCATAGGAGTGAGTTTTGGGTACCAAATTAAATGTTTGACGTTTAAGCAAAGTTTACAGTTCCCATGCAAAAGAAAAATCAAATTTTTAAAATATTTGTTCACATATTCTGTGCCCAATTTTGTATAGTATTTTAGACTTAAAATGTTTGCCTTTGCTTGGGCCACCCATTGAGTCATTAATTAACTCCTTGTTAACAAATTATAGGCCTAAAAATGGAAAACAATACATTTTGGATGCAAAAACAATTTGCATGGAAGTAATGCTGTGAGGTGAATATATTTTTTTGTTTGGAAGTGTACATATTTTTTATTCACCACACTTTATCTCACGCGACACAATTGCCCAATGGCTTGGTAGTTCTATGACAGCATTGGTTCCTTTTTGCTTATTAACATAGGTTAATAAGCGAATCATGCAAAAAAGTAATTTTGTATTTCACCTCAATAATTTTTGACACGCGAAAATATTTGCATAGATTGTCGCAAATGAACTGTAAACTAGACTTTATAGTTACGTATCTATTTTCGCGCAAAAAATGTGTTTGGAATTTGTATTCTGCTTTAATATAAGAAAATCGTTTACAGGAAATTTTTTTTTGGGCATAATTTTGTTCACCTTTTATTTTTTACTCAAAAGAACTGTTAACTCAGCTTTAATGGTGAAATATTTTTTCGAAAAATTATATCCCCCTCCGAAATAATTGTCTGGCTACGGCCTTGCCTACAGTTCCCGTGCGAAAAAAGTCAAACCTTGAAAAACAATTTTCTACCTATTCTGTGCCACCATATTGTATAATATTCAAGGCGAAAAAAGTTTTTCTTGGTCTGCCACCCATTGAGTCATTAATTTACCATTAATTAATGAACTTTACGCCTTAAAATGCAAAACAATGATTTTTGGATGCAAAAACCTTTTGCATGCAAATAAATAAAAAAAAATTGGTTGCGCAACAGATCGTGGAGATCCAGATTCCAGAGCCTAGTGATTTACAACTCTCAACCATCCATTTGTGCGTGTTATGCGTATGAATGGCCATAAGCTGGCCATACACGACAGAGTCAAAATGCCAAATGGCCCCGCGCCGATCCAAAATCTGTCGTGTGTGGGGTGGATCACCCGCCGATCCATTTTCAGCCAATCTGAAATCCAACCTAGCCAATTTGATTGGATGGCTCGATCGTGTATGGCCAGCTTTACAATTTTTTGCCCAGTCCGAACGGCTAGATGAGAAGCACTTATTCATGACAAGTATACCTACTCTTGTATAATTTGTCAGTTCCTCGCAAGGACAGTACCTCGGTAATAACATTTCTGTTTTAAAGTGGTATCAGCTTGGAATCGAACCCAATTACATTTGGCGAATTCGGTGAATGCTTTGAAATGAATATATGTAGTATATACATTAGGGTGGTCGTTAAAATAGGTTTTTTTTTAGTTTTCATATTTGGATGGGCCTAAATCGGCTATAAATGAAGAAAAAAAAAATCCCTAATTTTTTCAAATTTTTAGTTTCATCCCCTATAGTCGCTGTAGGGGTAAATCAAATTTCCCCTTTTTTATAAACATACTAGGATATTCGCGTAAAATCTGCCAAAAAATTCAGAGCATGTAGGTGGAAAGTAGACAAAAAAAAATCCTACGGGAGAGGGGTAATATCTCCCCCGCTTGGACGGGAGGGACAATTTAATAAAATAATTGCATTAAATAAAAAAAAAATTAATTTAAAAACAACGGCAATACTTACAGTAATGTTTTAAAGCTTTTTGGAAAGCCAGAAGTCTATTTTCATAGTTTATTTTTAAATAAAGTTCTTTGAATAAACAATTTCAGCAAAAACTGTTTTCAAACCTAAAATTTTGCAAAAAAAAAAAATATTTTTTCTTCAAAATGTTGAGTTTGAAACAATCTTTTTCCAAAACTGTTCATCAAAAAAACTAAATTTCAACACAAACCATAAGAATGGACTTCTGACTTTCCAAAAAGCTACATGATATACAGTTATAGTTTTTTCAAAAATGTTACTTCAAACCAAAACTTAAGAAAACAGAAGTTATAATTACCTTATTTTTAATAAGTATCTTATTCCATTATTATTCGTCCCAAAATTTTTATTTTATCTATATGATCTGCTTATGTCTGAACTTATTAATAGAAACACCTAAAAGAAAAATATTTAAAATGTTGTAATTAAAAAAATAATAAAATTGGTTTGAAAAACTTACCAAGAACTGCAAAGTGTTACGTTTAGTTGAACTTCTACGGGCTAAGTTGTGATAATGCAGTTGAAACTTTTATAACTTTTTTTTTTAGTTTTATATATTAATTTTAAAATGTTAAGTAAATGATTTTTTGAATATTGTGTCTCTTTTTGTGTTTTTGTGGTGTAATTTTTGTTTTATTTTTTGCATTTGTATTGTCTCCCCTTTAGCTTGTGATTCAATTTAATTAATAATTCTAAGTAATCATCCAAAGTTGAACAGATTTTGTATAACACATAAATTTGTATATATACACACATTTATTTGTTTATAATATAAATGTTTATATATATATATATAAGTATATATATATGAAATTTTTGGTTTATTTTTAATTTTGTCTTGTCAAAATTTAATTTAGTAAAATGGACTTACACGATAAATATATGTATATGTATATATATATTTTCTTTTTTGTATGTAAATAGGGATTTTGTAAAAGGTTCAAAATTAACTAATAAAATAAGTCACGCACTTTAAAATTATGTTGTAAATGAGATTTTCTATTTTTTTTCTTAATATTTTTTTTTCATTTCATTATGTTTTTCATTTTAAACATTGTTTCAATTATAAGTTTATAGCGGTTTGTTTAAATTTCTTTGGTTTTTTTGTCCTATAGGTTTGATGTATTAAGAAATACACATAGATTCTTAGATAATCGCAAAAACTTATTAAAATATTAACAGTGTGATACATATTTAAAATGCAAAGATGATTCTTTTTTATTTGTATGCTTTTTTTTGTTTGTAAGCGACTATAATTTTATTAATAGGAAGTTTTGGGTGTCTTGTTTAGTTATTGCCCACGTATATAAGAAAATATAAATATCAAGTAAATTATTTTTTTTTATTATTATTTAACTTAAACATTTTAACATGATTTTCTTTTTGTTATTGGGAGGAAAATGGAAACTCTGAATGCGTTTGGGTATAGTTGCATTTTAGTAAATGGTTATGTTCCAATGAGACATTAAGAATGAATACTAGGAAGACATAAAACAGTGAGCTTATATATTTTGGTTTTCAATATATACCTACTTGTTTTTCTACAGTATTTTCACCTTTTTTACAATTTCTATACTTATTTTGTACAAACCTATAGTTCTGTAACTTGAATGTTCTTATCAATAGATTTGAATATGAATACATTTGCAAATAAATGTGCACTTGTATAATGATTAATTTTAGTAATATACATAATTAATTTTGGTTATATGTATGTTAATTGTATTTTTGTTTGTAATAAATCTTTAAAATAAATTTTGTGCAATAGCACATAAGATAAGTTATTTCAATTAATTTTTTTGTTTTTATTATTTATAACACATACTTTCTTAGGTTCTATCATACAAGAAGAAATATTGTTACACTTTGAAAATTTTAAAATTTACGTTTTTGTTTTTTTTTTTTAAATTGTATTCTACATTTTTAAAAAACTTTCTTATAATTTTTGTTATTTTTTTTTTGCACATCTACTACATTCCCTTAAGTTTTATTAAATTTTATTATTTCTGTTTATTAATAAATTTATGTTATTATTGTTCACTAAAGGTTTTCGTAAAATATTAGGATTTTATTTTTTAAGTGGATGGAATAATTCTTTTTTTTGTATTTAAAACAATGAAAGCACCTATATTGTTTTATTTTTTCTTTTTAAATTTTAATTTCAAAATACTGCACCGCAAACATTGCCACAACAAGAGTTTGCAGATAGAAATATTAACCAATAAAAGTTTATTATTTTCTGAAATACAAAGATCAACTATGATTCGAAAAAAATAAATAAATAAAAATGGTTTCTTTAAATGTTGTAAAATGTCATAGCAGTAAATATGAAAGTTATGGAACTTTAATGAATGTTCTAGATACACTTTTGTAATATATTCTACTTATTCTTTTTTGATCAGTTTATTCGTATGAAGTAAAGCAAAATAAGTAATTTAAATATCATAAGTAATGAAAAAACGTATATATGTATGTATGTGTGTATGTTTATATATACTTATATGTATGGTGTTATTAAACTAGATTCAAAAGAACACAAATAAAAGTGGGTCAAGAAATGAATATATAGTTATTTTGAATTAAACGTTGATTTGAGAAAAAATTAAAAGCTTAAAGTCGTTAAATCTACCAAATAAAACTTTTGTTTCAAGTGGAGACGTAGGAATTTAACAGGAAGCAAAACAAACAAAATCGATATTAGTTACCACAGTACACATATCTAAGGTATTATCTTGCGCATGTGGTCCGAAATGAGAACTGTCAAAGAAATTCAAGATGGCAGCCTTACGTGACCTCTTCCACTGTATTACAACAACAACGAAGAAAACAAACACAAAAGGATAATTTAAATAACACTAAAAGAATGTTAATAAACACTAAAAAGCTTGAAATAATTGTATTTGTATTTAAATAAGTAACAAATGAATACATAACACACAACAAATTTTGATGTTTAACTAGTCGGGGTCACGTAGAGTCGCCATTTTTCACTGATTTTGATGGATGCGCAGAACTGAACAAAAATGAAAACGCTAATGATATTACCTTCAATATGTGTACTGTGATTAGTTACTGCCCTTTGAACTACTTATGGCATTTTCGTTTGGTTTCACATTCTGTTCCATTCCTATGGAATATGGAAAATTTAGGGTAGTAGGAGTGAAAAAGGAGTGGAAAAAGAGTGCTCCAAACATCAGATCAAAACCTATATCAATGTGAAATCAAACGAACAAAATCAGCTGTCTCTATCTTTTTGATTTTATAAGATGTCCTTCAACAATATTTTTGATTATCAAAAGTAGTTCCCTGTTCCCTGTTTAATTTACAAAGGAAGTATAGTGAAACGTGAAATATTTTTAATATAATACACAGTTACATTTTTCAATTTTAGTTATTTTTCTTATTTTGTTCAGAGCAGAACCTGAGCTATCAAAAAAAATTGTTTCTTTTTTTGTTCCGAGTGTGTTCTGAACTTGCTCAGAGCGTGCTTTATGAGCTCCGAATAATATAATTGAGCAGAGTTAAAAGCTGAACACAAGCATATATGACAGCTTGTGCTTCAAAAACAATTAGGAGCGCTCAGAACAAGCATAGTTCAGAGGACGTTCAGAACATGCTCGCCGTGCTCGGGCTCCGTTCAGAGCTCTATTCTGAACTAAAAAGAAAAACGCCTTTCGTTGCAAGCTCGTGTGTATTCCCCACTTAACTCCAAATATACGCTAAGTCCCTTATTACACTATGATTCTTTGCGTCTGATTTTTTTCGAATTTTCATTAGTCCATAGGCAAAAAAAGATCGGATTTGACCTACCTTCGCACCCATTATATGTATTTTGAAAAAAGTCAAACGCAAAGAAGCATCGTGTAATAGGGGACTTGCATAGACACATTAACTTACGCCGTTTTCGATTAGATTTTTGTTTGATTCCAATAATATACAGCAAAAATTATATACTCCCAAATTAACACATGTCACCATTTAACAAAATGGCTCCTTCAAACATTTATCACTTTTGACAAGTAATCTGATTAAATATAATCTTTACATGTATCTTAAGGTTTCATGGATCGGGAACCGAAAAATACTACGAAGAAATTAAACGTAGGGAGCCAATCAAAACCTGTTGAAAAAGATGAAGTGGAAAAGGAGTGCAAAAGAAGTAATCAGAAGCTAATGTAGTTTTCGATTTGTTGTTTTGAGTACTCCTTTTCCACTCTTTTCTCTTTCCTACTACAGATTCCAAATTTAGCATTTTACATAGAAATGGAACAGAACGCAAAGCCAAACGAAACGGACATGAATCTAGACGTGTTTTTTAGCAAGCCAAGGAAAATTGAACGAAAAAAACGAAGATCGGGGCTTAGCACCATCACAGAAAAAATCGATAGTAAGTATGAAGTTCGTGCCGATAGCATTAGCCGTTTTTGAAAAAATCATTTCAAGCATTTTTGCTTTTGTAGAATGTTTTTTAACGCAAACCGCTAAAGTTACGTCATGTTCGAAAACATCATCAGCTGTGCAATAAAAAATTTGAGTTGAGGATTAAAAAAAAATGAAAAACCAGAGAGCGTGTTCGTTAACATCAAATGCGCTTGCCAGTAAATTGAATGACGTTGATCAAACCGATTTTGTGCAAGCAGAGGACTATTGTAATCTGCGTCAAGAAATGACGATCAAATTGACGTTTTCGAAAACGGCCACAGTTTTGCTCTGGGACTATGTAAGGACGAAGTAAGGCTTATAGTAGCTGTTGTTGTATTTAACTGTTTAGTTCCGACATCGTTTTTCTGAACAATTCTATCCGTGCTTGAAAAATCACATGTGGAAGTACAGTAGACGCTCGATTTAGTGGATCTCGAAATAGTGAACTATCCACTATAGTGAACACACAAAATTTTATAAAAAAATGTATTTTGTATAAAAATTTCGCGCAAGCATTTTAGATAGTTTGAGAGCTCTGAGGAATTGTTTCTGTTTTTTGTTTAAACCTGAGAGAAAGCCTTGTTTAATGCTTAGTTAAAATTAAAAACATTCACATCGAACGAAATGTGGATTTTGGATCAAATTCGCCTTTATAAAGCCTTAGAAAACTCCCGTTCGAAAAAGTGAACAATCTCGAAACAGTAAACAGGCCTGGTTTTTATTACTTCACTATATCGAGCGTCTACTTATGTATTTAAATCGCTAAGCCCTGTTGACTTAGTATTCACTCTTTCTGGACGTGCATAATAAAACATAATGCCAACTATTAATAGGTGCATTATCTTGAGATGACCCATCAGGATCCATTTTTAATGGCAGATTGTTGGAAACAAAATGTCAATATTTAATGAATTTTGAATATATGCATTTTCTTCGATTCCTTCTTCACATTCAGCGATTTTCAGAACAAGTGTTTTCTTCAAAAGTTTATAGAAGTATCTTAAATATTTTGTTTAAAACAATTAAGTTTTTAAAATCACTGTTCTATTTAATTGATTGGGCCAACGAGCGACGCGACGCTGGATCAATTATGGATATCATTTTCGCATATTAGTTCGTTCATGTTCAAAGATGTAAAACTTTCAAGACACAAGATCAAATTTCAAGTTTGTTTTGGACGTTAATATCAATTTGCCTTCCTTCTTTTTCTTTGATGGTTTTTCTAATTGTTATTTGTAAAATAATTTGTATAATTTTTTTGAGTTTAGCGTTAGTATTTAACGGATTAATAAATTTAATTTATAAAATACTGTCCAATTGCGAATAAGTAACAAGCCGCACAAACGTACGTACCTAATTACGTTCAAACCACACATCTCTCACAATTTTATTTTGTCAAAGAACGATGATATAATGGTACACCGAGGCGTATACGTATTTTTTTTATTATTTTATTATTGTATATGATGACTATCGTTTTTAGAAAAAATAAAATTGTTCAGTAAAACGAATTATCAATCAAAGAAAAATGAACAAAGTGGAATTGCATTACTGTTCTTTTCAACATCGATAGAAACATTTGTGTTGCGTTTTGGACAGAGCTCCCATCAGTTTTAAGCAAAGATTTGCTTTTTTGCTTCTTAACTTATTGTTTTTTTCTCAAAACCAAAAAGAGTAGGCACCCCTTAGCTATTACGTGAAAAAGACGTCGTCAGACAATCATCGTCTTACGTGATGAGATCCCTATTGACATATGCGCTTATGGCTAAACGATTATTTTGGTATAAATGGTCGAATTTTGATCACTGGGCAGATACTTTTTAATAATTCGATTAGCAAGTATGATTTGTTGGTATGATTTTTTTCTGAAAACTCAAACCATGAACTGATATTTATGCCTTAATTATTCAATAATTGTTTTGTTTTCATATTATTTAATAAACAATGATTAAAAATTAACGAAAAAGCATTTATCGCTCTTAAAAAAAATAATTACAACGCGATAACTCTTTAACTATCTTCAAAGCTCTATCGTTTTGACGATTATAGACTTACGTAAAGCAAATAATTCATCGCCAAAACGAGATGGCCAAGACAATAGTCATTTTCAATGTTACGTGAAGCAAGACTATCGTCTAAACTCTAAACGATATCGTCTGGCGATAATCGAAATACGGAATGAGCCCCCAGATCTTACTAACCTACAGTTTAAGAACATCACGAATTACTAAAAGGTGTAAACACACATGAAACTGCCCAGTTGTATCAAAACTAAAACCGAAATAAAAATATGTAAATTATTCAAAAATTCTCTTTAGTTGTGAATTAAAATAAACATCAGTTATCATGATGATAACATGATGATAACTGATCAACGAATTGTTGATTATAAAACTAAGCAACTAAAACGAATTATGTATATTATTAAAATAAAAAATCTGTAAAACCAAACAAAACTAAGCAATAAATAAATAAAACAAAATACTTTATTGTTTTTTTTTATTACAAAAATATATATTTCAATCAAATAAATTATCAATATAATTTGTATACTTCTAGAATACAAAATATTTATGTATATTAATTTTTATATGTTTGTATATAATTATGTATAATGTGTATAACTTCAAGTTTTTTTTAAATAAAAATGACGCAAAAAAATCAATAAATTGTATATCACTAAAAAAAAGTGTGCTGTTTTTAATGAGCATCAAAACAATAGATTTTTTTAAAATAGTTAAAATTATTATTAATTTATTTTATATGTAGCTAAAAGTAAAATACATATATGTTTTGTTTGTTTTTTTCTCGAAATGACTCACAACGATAGAACATGTTAAAAAAAATAACTCTTCGAGGGTATTAAAAATTAAAACCATACAAAAAATATGCAAAATACAAGTAAACAAATACCAGAATATTAGATAATGTATGTAATGTATGTATGTATATATGGTGTATATATTTAAAAATGTAAATATATGTACATATGTATAGTAGGTTGTATGTACATATGTGTGTGTATATATAAAATCATATTTTAATACGTTATTAATAGAATAAATGAAACGCTCTGATCACAAGCTACTGAGCAATAATGAAGATTAATAGGTGCAGAGGCAGACTCAATTCATAGTGTTTGTTTTTTTTTTTATATTTTTGTTTCATTTATTCCAAAACTTAGGTTTGATATTTTTAGAATTTTTGTTCTTTACCGGCAAAACAAAAATTATATCCATATTTAGTTTTGATTTTTATAATGATGATAAATTTAATCTGCAATTACATTATTTAATTTTGCTTTTTTTATATTTTGGCTTTTTCATTGTTTTTATTGAAACTCCAGTAAATGGTAATAAAATATTTATATAAAAGCCCAAATGAGGAATTCCAAATCAATGTTTTAATTAATTTATTTTTTATTTATCAGCAAACTTTGCATATATTCATTCGTTTATTGATTGTTTCTCTTTATTTTAATTTTTTTTACGTTACTAATAGGTCTTGTTTTTTTTCTTCACAGACTCACATAAAGGTACGTACACATATTTAATAAATATGTATTTGATTAATATATATTTAAATAAATTTTGTTTTAAATCTTATATTTTGAGCCTCAATTGTTTATACAAATTTAAAAAAAATAGTTGCCTGACAAACTGAAACAAACATTTCACTAACAAAAATCAATTAGGAGGAAATGAATAATTATCACAGGCGGGACCAATGAAAAAAAAAAGTACAATATACATATAAAGAAAGCCAAACGAAAAAAAAATATGTTACTTTGAAAAAAAGTTAAAAATTAAATTGTATAAAAATAGTATGATGTATACATAGATAATAATATATTTGAAAGGAATCATGTAGATATACGTATATACGAAAAAATATTGATGTGTAATTATAGTTGTAAATAGCGTATTTTTTAGATTTCTTTTTTGTTTCATTTTTGTAAAAATTTGGTGTTTAAAATTGGTTTTGTCTTTTTATTTATTTATGTATTTTATAATAAGTTTTATTATAATTTTTATGTTAAATTTAAAATAATAAAATATTCCAAATGACAAACTTCGTCTAGACATATTTTTTTAACTTTTTTTATTTGTTCATATGAGGCAGCATTTTTTATAATTAGTAGATTTTTTTTGTGAAATACGTAATATATTTTTAATAATAATTATGTATATAATTTTAGTTTTCGTTAAGTGGGTGGAGATTGGCGATTTAATTCTTTTGGTTAAAAAAAAAACATAAACCGCTTTAGTGCTATGGGTAGGACATGCCTGCCAATTAGGCTAGAAAAGCACTATTATATATTTTGTAAGAATATTGGAAGTATGTTTAAGTCATACTTTAAAATTACAAAATAACTATATTTTTTCTTCTCAAAAGATTTGCTTTTGTTCTCATTAATTTGTTTTGTCTTATGAGATAGAAATATTTGCAAATATGTATCTAAACCAGGATAGGTATAGTAGTTGTTTTGTTTTTTTCTTTTCTTTTCTTTTTTGTAAATAGTCAAAAGACTAATAAATAACCTAAGTTTATGATTTTTTGTTTTTATTATTTCTGTGCTAAATTGGTAATCATAAATAATTAGAAAAAAAAACAGTTCAGATTTATTTGTACATTGCACCAACATAACATTATATTGAACGTAAATATTTTGTCTGTCGTTTTTCATTAAAAGATGGAAGTTTCCGTAGTTTTTGATTAAAACAAAAATGGTCTCAAATTTTTGAATAATAATTATTATAAGATTTGTTCCGGCAACAATATTCTTCTTAAAAAAAAAATAAAGTTTATGTTCCATAATTGCAGTGTTTCCCTTTGAATTGATATTCACATTTTTGGTGATAGATCTTTTAGAATTCAGACCTTTCTGATAGATCTTTCAGAACGTACATACATACATAAATGTACTTTATTAAGCAGTGAAAGAATTTAAATTTATTGAATAAAAACGAAATTATAGTCAAATAATTTTAACATTAAAGAAAGTAAAATGATAATAAGTAATTGCTTATTTGAAAAATCTTACTTATTTAAGTTAAGTTAAAGGAACCATTCACGTTGAGACGGTCTTATAGACTGTCGTAATATTTGTGAGAGATGTTTCATGGAAAAATGAAAGGTTCTATTGGGAATTGTCCTCGTGGGACCCGAGGTCCTTTAAAAACCATTGCGATCGTGCGACCGTCTCAGCGTGATTGGCGCCTTTCACTTGCACGTTTCTAATTCTCTCTCTCTCTCAATAGCTTCGTTCAATTCAATTCATAATTCAGTCAACGAGTATGAGTTTTAACGACTTTTATTTACATATACTCATACTGAAACCACACCAGTACAGCAATTTGTTTAAACCATTTTTTTATATAATATTTTAATTCAATACATAGTTTGACTAAATTAACGCTTTTAATAAAGTTGTCAAGTATAAATCATAATCGATTGAGATTACTATTATAAACTGATAAGATTTATTGCAACCGTTCAATGGACTTCAAGATATCGACAATTTCTGACTTAAAACTTGCTCTACACTTTATATTGCCCTATGTTCAATGATTGAAGCTGTCGTTACTTGGTGTTTTCGTTTTTTTTTTTAGTATATGGCGTTATAAATAATTTCATTTGGGATGGATTTGTCGTGGTTTTGGTCACACCATACCTACTCAAGTAACTTCGAAGGACTCAATTGTTAATTTCCTTATGCTAAGAATGCTAAAACTGTCTATAATTTAAAAATATATGGTTTGAAAACTCTTTAAATCAGGAATTAAGACCGTTTTAAATTTTTTTAATTAAAAAGTTTTGTGTATATGTATTAGGGTGGTGGTTATAATGGTTTTTTTTTTTTAGTTTTAATATTTGGATGAACCTAAATCAGCTATAAATGAAGAAAAAAATTCCCTAATTTTTTCAGATTTTTATTTTTATCCCCTATAGTCGCTGTAGGGGTAAATTAAATTTCCCCTTTTTTTGGAAATTCGCGTAAAATCTGTCGAAAAATTCAGAGCATGTAGGTGAGAAGTAGACAAGAAAAAAATCCTATAGGAAGGGGGTAATATCTACCACTGCTTGGACGGGAGGGGCAATTTAATAAAATAATTGCAGAAAATAGAAAAAAAAAATAATTAAAAAACAACGGCAACACTTGCAGTAATGTTTTGTGGCTTTTTGGAAAGCCATAAGTCCATTTTAATAGTTGATTATAAAATAAAATTCTTTGAAGAAATAATTTCAGCAAAATCTGTTTTCAAACCTATAATTTAAAAAAAAATAATAATTTGTCTTCAAAATGTTGAGTTTGAAACAATTTGTTGCCAAAAACTTAATTTAAAAACAAGCCGTAAGAATGGACTACTAGCTTTCCAAAAAGCTACAAAATATCACTGTAATATTACTGTACTGCCGTTGTTTTTAAATTAATTTTTGTCTATTTTATGCAAATATTTTATTAAATTGCCCCTCCCGTCCAAGCAGTGGGAGATATTACCCCCCTCCGGTAGAATTTTTTTCTTGTCTACTTCTTACCTACATGCTCTGAATTTTTCGGCAGATTTTACGCGAATTTCCAAAAAAAAGGGGAAATTTAATTTACCCCTACAGCGACTATAGGGGATGAAAATAAAAATCTGAAAAAAGTTAGGAAATTTTTTTTTTTCTTCATTTAGAGCCGATTTGCGCCCATCCGGGATGACCTTTATTTTAACGACCACCCTAATATGTATATTATATATATAACTCAAACCATTACAAATAAATGCTAAATAACAAAAATAAATTTCTGAACCGTTTCACAGTATTAAGTTTAACAATTTAATACAAATTCGTATTCTGTGCAGTACCAATTTAATTGTAAATGTTAAATTTAATAAAATTGTTTTTTTTTTTGTTTTTGTTTTCTTTGAATTACAATAAAGCAGGGGGGAAGAATACTTTCCAAAGATATATATAATTTCTTGTTGCTACATTAATTTTTTTTTATTTTTTTTTTGTCATTTTTTACATTAAAAACACTTTTTTAATCACAAAAACGGTAAACATCACTGATAACACTTAAGTAACTACTGCCCAAATATTGAATAGTTCCTAATTATCTATATATAACTATATATAGATATATATTTGTTTTTGTAAAAATACATAAGTATTTTAATTTATAATTTTTTATACACAATAGTTTTTGTAAATTACATTTAGAAAAAAACTTGTTTCGTGTTTTCAATTGTGGTCTTAAATTTTTGTTTAACAGATGACGATAAAAGATTGCCACATTATTTCCTATTAGTATATATGACCTGGTTAAAGTGTTTTTAACACAGTACATGATTTATTTATGTAAAATTAAAAAAAAGGATAATAGAGCTGTTAGATGAAACATTTCGTATTCAAGAGTTTTCTGTTTTTTCGTTTTTTTAATAAATATATACAGAAAATATATCTATTTATATAGGTATTGAATAGTATATATTTCTATGTATATATTTATTTATCATTAATATATTTTTTTATATGATGTATAATATGCATTTAAAAAATATTATTTTGTTTGTTTGTTTGTTTGTTTGTTTGTTTTGAAATTCATGAATATAATTTTTACAGTTTGAATTGTTAAAACATAAAAGATGTTTAATATTGCTTTTTTAGAATAGTTAATAATGTTTACTCACCATCCATTCATATATGTATGTATGTATGTATGTGTTTTATTTAATGTATACAAAAAACACACACAACTGTGTTTTAAATTTAATTTTACACAATGTTTTTTTTTGTTTAGATATTTTATTCGCTTTAGAATAATATTGGTCAGATCTTATCTATTTCTTGTTTAATTATTTTTTTTAATTGCATGTTTTACCTTTCTTTGCATTATGTTTTTTATTCTACCAATGTATCGTACATTTTTTTTACATTTTAATGTGTATAATTTATTATCCTAGTTCACTAAGAGAAATATTTTATCTATAATGTAATATAATATAACAACCCAGAGAAAATGTTCATATTATAATAAAAATGTTTTTTATTTTGTATATTTTTTTTTGTAATGATAAAAATAAAATTTTAATACATTTATGTAGATTATAATTATGTATAATATAAGTTGTAAGTATGTTTGTTTGCAAATGTTTTACACTGAGAAAATATAGGAAGAGGATGATTTCAATATTCACTTTTTTAATATAAATAATAATTCGTTTGTTAAATTGTATATATATTCATGAAATATATATATTTATATGTATATATTCATGTATATTGACATTTTTTAATTAATAAACTTACTTAAGAGATATATTTTTTTGTTATTATGTTTATGTTGCATTAAATTGCTAGAAAAATAAACATTCTAATTGCTTCATGTATGTATTAGTATTTTTTTTTTGTTTAATTGTTACTTATTAGTTACATATATTTATGTTTATATGCTTCATTTTTATTTAAATATTATTTTTTTTTGTTTTTAATTATTAAAATTCATGGCACTATTCAATTATTTGATAATAAATATTTTCTATATTTGTTTATACCTTTTTTGGTTAAATTAGTGTTGTTAATTTTTCAGTTTATATTTTTTTGTTAGGTAACATAAATAAAAATAAAAAATAATAATGAGAATACATTAAATTTGCACATGAAATGGCAATTATTAAAGGCGAGAGATGGGCATCTTTCTGGCAAATAAAATTGACTTTCTTTTGTTTTTTTTTTTTTTGATATGTTGATGTTTTGACAGGGGTTGAAAGGGTGACTGTTTTTTAATCTAAGTAGTTTTACTGTTTTTTATTTAAATGAACATAACATATGTTTATGTTACGTAGGTGCTGTTTATGTTCGATGTTACTAATTAAATTATTAATCTAAGAATCGTACAAGGAGCTGGTGTTGTGTCTGTTCACAAAGCAGTATATGCCCGTATGTTTTATGCAGGCAGTGATAAGACAGGAAGCACGACACAGAAGTTTATGTCAGATAATCGTGTGATGGAACGTTCTTCATCAATAAGCACTATGATCTCTTAATAGAGTACATATAAGAAAACTCCGTTTAATTAAAATTCGGCTTTTACAACTCGAACAATAATATCAAGCACAAAAATGAATTAACGTTGTTCAATTGCGTCTTTTTACTAACACATGACGATGGTTTTTTGGTAGAAATCAGTGAAGAGAAAAGAGCTTTTAACCGATCTTACCTACATAACTATTGTCATGGCGTAGTAAAGTCACAATCTAAACAGAAACTAATGCAACAATTAGTTTGAAATCTAAATGTGATGAAGGGGTATCTACATACACTCTTTTAACTTTTCAATTCAGGGAACGTTTCTTTTTTAAATAAAAGTCCAACTAAAAATTTCTTAAGCGCAGCCATGAAATGTACATGTTACATTTCGAAATCCAATTTCATATTCCACAATTCGTTTTTGAAAATTTCGAAATCACTTCGAATTTTATTTGAATTTAAATCTGATTTTTATTTTGGGAGTTCCAGTTAAAAATTTCCATTTTTAACGAATTTTTGAACGCTTAATCTTCGCAATTATTGGAGTACATAACAAGGGCAACATAACAGTTTTTTGTTTTGGTCAGAATCATAATTCCGATTAGGATAAAGAGCGACGTGAAGAGCAATGTGAAGCTGTAGATGTAGCAAGAAATGTAAGGTCTAGTAGAAGTTGAATAAACGTCAGCATTTGCTACAAGTTTCAGCTACATCCAAAGGGGAAGAAGAAATTAGTTGACAACAAAATAAAAGTATTCTTTCCCGAAACGATTTCACTTAGGCTAGAAACGCACTTGCGATTTTCTGTCGCCGCGATTAAAAACACGGTCGCAACTCAATACAATTCCTTGATTGCATGTGCGCTCATTATCGTTGTGGCTCATGTGATCTTGTGTGTTTGCGACTAAATAATCGTGCGACTAAAATCGCAAGTGCGTTCCTAGCCTTAGACAATGTCTAATGGCCAGTTTCACAGTCTCGTTTAAACCTTGAACTTAGTTCAATTTGTTCTGCTGAACCAAAGTTTAAACCAAAACTAGAATTTAAACTCCCATTAATTTACCGCTGTGAAACCTATTGACCTATTTCGGAGTTTAACAGTAACACGTACATTTATATATTATTTGAAGTGTTCCATACTGTTAACTATTTCTGAAACTGCCCTAACCTCAGTTAACTTTTAGTTTATTTGCATCTAGCCAGTTGTACAACATTCTAAAGATCAGATTCTGCATCCTTTTTAAATGCATACAATTTTCGGGTGGTTAACCACTTTTTTTCAACAAAAAACCACTTCCACAATTAAAATTTCGGTAAAAATACCGGTGACACTCACTATTAGAGCATCAGTATGAGTAGAGAAAAATTTGTTATCTTTATTTTCAATTATTCTGTAATAATGAGCGTAAATTATAAAAATATATTTCGAAGAAAGCTGGCTTTTCACACTCAATTAATCTGTTTCTTCTTTTTTTTGCTCGTTATAAGCTGATAAGCTTTTCATGTCCATCATATCAATTTTAATACAATGAATTAACATTCACTTTTGCCATACATATTTTTAATATAATCGAGTTTTTGAAAACGCGGCTAAATACATTCACCCCGAAGAAGAATTCCACGGTAATATTCCGACATCACTTTGGCCATAAATCACGATTACCGAGTCTGTAGTTCAATGTCAATCCGCGTTGCGTACATATTTTTTTTCCATAACCGCACGAAACGTGTGGATCGAAAACGATATATTTGGTAGCAAGTGTCTTAAAAACAAAGTCTCCGACTCCCCGGGAGTAAAATGTATCGGAATCCATAATCGAAATGATTTTCCTTTCACATTCGAACCAAATTCTTGATACCCCAGTGTGAAAAGTCCCCGACTTTTTGAGATTTCAATGCTTCGCATTAAATAAGCGCCATGATATATTACAGATTATTTTAGTATAAATTATAGTTCCCTTACATGAAAAGCCAAATAGTATTGCGCTTGTCGATCACCCGATCACCATGTTAAAGTATGTACATATGTGTATATCTATGTCTGACTTTCACACCTTAACTGCTGAATTTAAATTGTGGAAACTTCCCGGTGCTATAGGTTAAATTACGTGATTGGATTGATTGTCAAGAGAACCTAAGAAACAACAGAGAACTATAAGGGATTCTTCAAAACCTTTATAGTTGGATGGTGAGCTTGCTTTTTATTTTTTTTTCTTAAATAATTAAAAACTACACATTTAACTATATAAAAATGAAATGTTTCACCGTTACCACGGTTGACCATAAAAATGCCGTTGACAATCAGAAAAATCGACAAGTTTTCGAACATTATATTATGTAGAAAACTGCTGAGGTGAAATGAAAAATCCCTTACAAAATTGACAACAAAATCATAAATTTATGTAGGTAGTTCTACTTTTCGTTCTGCAGTACTCTGTTCGACGAACAAAATTGAATCAAATTATTTGGAGAAGTCTACACTCTTTTTTCGCACGTAATTAATTGAAAAGACCGTTAATAATTGTGTATGGAAAAATGACATTTGTGTTTCTTGTGTTTATTTTTGTTCTTTTTTTTCGTCACATCATGGCTTAAGTGATTTTTATTTATTGAATTGGGGAAACTGTCGATGAATGTTTTTGCGCCGTTTTGGTTGGTATTTCGTTTTCTTGATGGAGACCAACTAAAAAATTGGTTTCAACAGCGTTCTAGGCTACAATAATAAACAATTAATAGCTATATTTGAATTATTTGATTGTTAATCGTTCACTGTCGATTATATTTATCGGTCAAGAACAGAAAACCACTAATAATGAATGAGTATTAAGACTTCAAAAAACACAATAAGTGTGGGTATCTCAATAGTGAACAGAGACGAACAAGGCTTACATCATTCAAGGAATTATAATTTTAAAGGAACAGTACATTTCCCATAGCTAATTTTTCAAACACCAGCTTTTATGCCTTTTTTGTCCTATTTTAGATGCATGAGCAAATTAAAACAAAAAAATCATTTTAAATCATAAAATGAACGGGGACATTATTTTATATAGTGGGTAACATTTCTTTGATTTTGATTAGTTTTTTTTCTTCTTCGTATTTTTGGCATAAAAAGCACTCAATAAAGAAAATGTATACTAGTTTTTTTTTGTGTAAAAAGAAAAACAAAAGAAAACAAAAACCTATGCCACAAATTCAAGAAAAAAAAAACAATATAAAAAATATCCGTTGTTTGTGTAAAAGTTTGAAACAAAAAATAATTTATTGTTTTATTTTCATTTTGCATATAGTATATATATGGATTATTATATAGTTGTATATAACATTAAAAAAATGACAAACTACACGAAATAAAAAAAGGTAAATAAAAAAAGATATACATATTTAAGAATTTGAGGAACTTATACACCACAGGTAAAGCAATTCATTTGTTTTTGTTGTTTTAATATTATTACAGTGTTAATAAAAAAAACTTGTACAATTTAAAGAGAAATATACATATTTTTTTTTCTTTTGTAGATACTGTGTGTAATATTAGCAATGTTTTTTTTTACATTTATTAAATAGATACCTATATAAGCTTGTTTTATAAATTTCTACTCCATTTTTTTAATATTGTGTTTTATTGACGTTCTTTTTTTTAAGTATAGGATTATATCCTTAAATATATGTTTTTTTTAAAATATATTTCATTAATTCTTCATTAGATTTTGATTTATATACTTATTACAGTTATATAAAGTGTTTTTTTTTTGTTATTCCTGTTTGATTGCTTTTAAAATACATAAATGTAAATAAATGTGTATAAAAAGAACTACACAATTAATCAAGTATAAATAAAAATTAAATTAAACTAAATAAAAAAAACTGGTATTAAAAAAATGATTTCAAAAGTTCTATAAGGCGGAAATAACTTAATTATAATATAATAAGCATAGTTTCTCGTTTGGTTTGCTCGTAATTTGGAAAATGATGACATTATGATTTCTTTTGTTGTTTTAAAATATTGTTTTTCATCAAAATTCTTTATGATTGAGTATAAGAATTGAAATTTTGTATCACACTTTATTTGCAAAAAAATACTTTTTTCTACATAAGTGCATTTAGAACGTTTTGAAAACTGGAAGTTATGATGGCAAGTTATAACAGTCAATATCAAATACACAAAAAAAGACCCTCGTTTCAATATACATAAGTTCAAAATTTGAAGCGCTGCAATTGTTTTGTTGTTAAGAAACATTGCATTCAATCAGTCTAATTTATATTCGTACAGCAGCATAAAGTTTGTTTTTGAAATATCTAATCAAATAAGATATCAGGATTTAAAATATTTCTTAAATCTGAGTTAACAGTTATTAAATTTAAAATCAGTATTTTACACTTCAATTTTTAACAAATGTTTGAATACGCTCTTATTGAGCTCAAAACAAAACAAGAAAAGCCTAACTGTAAGGAAATAATTTCAAACATAAATAGTCGGGAAAGTTTATGTTTTCTATCAAATATGTATGAACTGAATTGAAATTTAGATGAATATAGACCCAACAAATTTTGCCGCACCTAATCTGCCCCTAGAAGTTGCAATTTATTTCAGAAAAAGATGTTCTTCAATTTGTTCGAAACCAGAGTTCTTAACCGAAGTTGATACACATATATATATGTAACTCACCGCAATGCGACACTACATATATATGCGGATGTTGACCACAAGTTCGAGAAGAGAAGTAATTGGTTCATAAAAATTAAGTCGACCCATGTGTAAGTGTAAGAACAAGAAATCAATTAGGGAAAGATTTTCCCAATCACAGAAATTGCGACATCGTCCGAGTTTATCATCAGTAAGTGGAAGAAAAGCCCTAAATAGTGACACAACTTGCTGAAAAATATTCTAGAATAAAGCGGGGAGTACACGATACAATGGTTGTACCAATAGTTTGTAAGAATTGCTTATATATAAGACGATCGGTTGCATCTATTGTGGCGTTCAGGTAGACCGGTTGTATAGTTTGTGTCTTACGTACAATAATTACCCCAACGTTTCTGCCACAATGAATGAAAATTTAAGAGATAACTTTTGAAGAATTCGTTCTTTATGTAATTTAAGGCAACTAGTCGATCAAACAAGCTTGAAATTATAAAACTTAAAATCACACAGAGGTACAATCTATACTTAGAAAAACACTTCCATTAACTAGCTTAGGTGAGCTAGTAGCTTCTTTCCAATTTGTCAAAAATAAAACTTCACGTTCAATTAATGAGATTTATTATTTTTGAGAACTTATAGGAATGCAAGACTAAAAAGAAATAACCAAACTTAATGAGATATTTTCGACCACAAACGACATTCCAGGTAAATGGTATTATTAAAAGAAAATTAATATATATTATGTACATATTGAATAATATGTTATATTTTTTGTTATTACTCGTAATGCAGTAAAAAAAAAACAATTTCAGTTAATCCATAAAACCCAGCATTTCATTTGCTGTACGAACACAAATTCAACTGATTAAATTTATTGTCAGTTTTGTTTTTTGTTTTACATCACGTCTTTTGACTTAAAAATATTAATTAAATTAATATCAATAAAATCACGATATCCATAAGTAGTGGAAAACCACGTGTTTTCTATTACAAATATGTGGATTGTTCAACTATATTTTTCTTTTTTCGATTCATGGTAGATTTCCCATTTTAAGGATAGGGTTGAATATTGTAATTTTGAAATGATAAAACTTAAAGTCATTATGCCAACATAAACGTTCTGTTTAACCCATTTAAATAATTTTAACTATAAAATCCAATTTGTTTTTCTAAATGCAATAATACACACAACATTTTAAGCAAAACGAGAAATCATAATTTGGTATTTTATAAATCTAATTTTATATATCATTGGGCGTGTTTTACAGTTTATATTATAGACTATATAAAAATCTGTTTTAAAAATGAAAAAGGGCGAGTCCTCAACACATAAAAAACACACTAACGACAATTTAAAACCTTTAAAAAAAAAAAATTCGTTCAAATATATTGATGAAATCAACACATTTATATATAAATAAATTATTTATATGATGTGAAAAAAGTATTTTTTATTAAAATCCCTGTACATTATTTTAATCAATAAGTTTAAAACAATTAACTTTGTTTAAATACTCAATTTGTCTTAATTAAAGGCAGCCCACATATAAATATTTTTCACGTACATTTCAATTTAAAAGGAAAATTCTTTTTGTTACTAATTTTTTTTCTTTGGTGGTAAACACTATTAATTTTAATTTCTAATCAACTTATAAGCACAAATCACAATTAAAGTACATGAATCTCATTTGGGCCACCTTAGCTTAACTCTCACACTGTTATTCAATTCACTTTCAATACCTTTGTTTTTATTATATTTGTTTTTAATATTTTTTTTATCAAAAAATCAGTCTGCTTTTAACACGCCCACTTATTTTTTAATAAAAAAGCTTAGCTAAAATAAAACTAAGAATAAAAACGATACAACAGTTTAAAAAAAAAAACTCTTATCAATAAAATCACTATCACTAGGTTTATTACTTTTTGATCAAAATCAAGTACAAAAAATAATAAAAAAAATTTTTTGTTTGCTTTATTTTTTTTTTATATATCAATTTTTCATTTGTAAAATACGTTAATAATAATAATAATAAAAAAAGGTGGAACAGTTAACAATTATAAATTGTATACATATATAATATGAAGATTCTAACGCATAAATAGTAAATAAAATTAAAAAAAAAACAACAAGTAAAAGAATTATTAAAAAAAATTATAAAAACAAAAATACTTTTTTATAATATTTAAGAAAAAAAAAATATTTTTTGTAAATACACAATGTTTTGAGAAAAAATATTGAATTTCATATAAATTTTCTTCGCTATAGTTTTGTATTATTTGTTTTTTTTTTTTAATATCTCATTGTTTTTGTATGCTTTTGTTTTTAAGCTAACATTGGAAAAAAGTAAAATATCGACTAAAATTAGTTTTGTTTGACAAAACACAACTTATAGAATAAAAGCGCGTGGAATTGGTACAATTAAAATACATTATGACTAAAGTTAATAACAAAAAAGAAATGTTAGTGAACAATGAACAAAAAAAAATCTTAAATATTAAAATGAATAAAATATTTAATTAATTATATAACTAGATTTGTTAAAAATTGTCTGTTAAAATAAATTGAAAAAAAAAAATGACTTGAAGGTATGCTTTTTTGCTTTGTTTCATCTCAATTTTTCCTGTTTTATCAGAAATGCTCTTTAACAGAAATTGTTTTTTTTTTTTTTTTTAATTATATGATTTTTTTATATAGTTAAAAAACATTTGTACATTTTGTAATATAAAAAAATTAAATACACAGAAACTGACTAAAAAAATAAATGTATTGAAAAAATATGCGTACGGTTAATTATTATTTAAAAAAAAATAAAAGTTAAAATAATTAAAATAGTAACGCATAAATAATGTCTTGGATTACCAGCCTTATTAAAACGGAAAAGGAATATAATAAAATATTTAACATTTTATAAATGGTATGTTTTTTTCTAATGTAAATAATATATATCAAGTTCGTTAGCTTCAAAGTTATTTTTTTTAAGAGAAAAGAAAAAATTTTTTTTTTCCATTTTCCATATTATTGTTTTCATTGTAAATATTAAAAAAAAATTTAAGGAGATCAAAAAAATATTTGTTTCTTTTTGCATTTCTTGATACGTTTGTTACTGTGTTTTTTTTTGTTTTCTTTCTATTTTTGTTTCATTTCATCAGGGATATTACGACGTGTTGCATGTTGAAGTTAGGTTTTTTTTGTAGTAATTTTTGTTTTTTTTTTTTTATTTTCTTGTTTAAAGCGTTTTTTCTTTTTGTTGTTGTTTTAGTAATTTTGTATGATAAATTTAACGATTTGGCTTGAAGTTTAAGTTCGCTAATTGATTATTTGATTTCAATCAGTGAACATAAAGAGTATTAAGCACTAAAACATGATGATTATTTTTGGCTAGTGTAACAACATAGCCCTCGGATGTTATTTTTAGACCACAGCATCGAGAAACCTAGATAAAATAATAATTCCGACGTTTGCATTTTTTTTTTTTTTTTTTTTAAGATGAAATACAATTCGGTTCACTTGGGTAGACTCATGTTATTATTTATCTTGAATATCAATAATTTTGTTCTTTTATTTATTTAAATTTATTTAATAAACATTTGTGAAAACCTTCATTTTGTAGCTTTTGCCGTGATTTATAAGCAATATTCAATTTATGTTAAAATTCATTAAAACGCTCAATGTAATACATTTTTTAATGTCAGAAAGGGTAAAACCAAGTGAAATCTCCCAGAGAATGTGTTCGCAGTAGGGGTTTTTATGTATGAACCGTTCTATATTTAATTATAATTGAAGCGGTGTAACCGTGTAGTGGTAGTCCATTCGAAAGTTTCCCCTTCTCAACTCAAAAGCATTGTTAAAAGAATTATTTTGGCGTGTAAGATAGTAAATGAGACATTACAAAAAAGGCCGGGTAGTAAAACGAGCTTTTATCACTATGAACTAAAAAAGACGAAGCATGGTTTGGAAAAACAAATCTCTAACGAGGTACCTATTGGAAAAAAAATATGTCTCCGATTGTTTCCGCTGAAGAAATTCAAGACCCGTTAGTCTGCGAACAATTATTATTACACTAGTAGTCTAGGAGGCGTCCATAAATAAACCTATCTCATCAGTGCTATTGAAAAATAGGATACTAACCAAAGTCCAAAATTAGTCAACACTTACAAAACCACGTTTTCAGTTTGCTTCGGTTGGAAAATGCACTTCTTATATTAATGTTTGGGTAAGTATACCAATCCCTAAACAAAATGACACTGAATATATTTCTAATTATACCTAACCAAGTGAACCCAATTGTGTGTATTTAATTAATGGAATTTTATTTCTTACCTTTACATGTGGGCACTCGAATTCTGATTGTAAAATACCATCTCGTGAATAGCAAGCAACGTGGAAGCGATTTCCATGAGAATCTCCAATAAGAATATCGCCTGCGTTGGATATATCAATTCCATTTGGGAAACAAGTAACTTTTTCATTTCCAATGCGATATTGGAAGACTCCATCTTCCTTAAATACAGCAACACAGTGTCCTTTGAAATCACATACATAAAAATCGTTGTCTGAAAAAGCAAAACAGAATATTATAGAACTGAAATATTTATTATTGTTGCTTGTGGAAAATTAATCAAAAATTGGAATCCTTTGGTCCATTTTCTTAATTAACCGATTCATTTAAAACATCTTCCTTTTACTATTAAAAATTATTTCCTTTATGTTTCGAGCACAATTATTTTCACAACCCAAATAAAATAAACAAATCAAAAACCACATTTGCTATCCGACAGCTCCAAATTGTTTCGATATTATTACAAGGAGGGGTAAATCTGCCGAAAAATTTAGTTCTGCAAAATTTATTTTAAATCAAAAAATAAATCAATTTTCAATTGTCGACCAATGGTTTTATAAAAAATGTCAAAAACTGCTTTATAATAGATCCACCAAAAATAAATTGATTAATTTTACCAATGAAAAATCCCATCAGAAAGGAAATAATTTAAGATATAGATATAGACTGAAAGTCTATTATTCAATTAATTAAATAGCCTCTATTGAACCACAGTACAGATATGTGTACTGTGCTATTGAACTACCAAAAAACCACCTCTTTTAATACATATTAGCATTGCATACAAAAAGTAAGTTCTGCGAATGCATTAAAAATTGCAGAATAACAAAATAACATTTTCTCACCTCTTATTGCTATATCGGAAGGTTCCCTCATATAATCACTACAATCAAACCAGCGCACCAATTCTCCCTCTTCAGAAATAACAAAAACAGTTGGTGAAACACTATCCACAGCAACAATGTGTCCCTTTGATGTCACAGCCAATCCAGCAACAATATCGATGTATCTGAAATTAGAAATAAGTAAACGCATTTAAATAAATTCAATAAAAACATCGATTTCTATTAATCACCTTATGGCAATTTTTCGCATAAAATGTCCACACTTCGAGAATATCTGCATACGTGATCGTTCATTTCCACGATCGCAGACAACAAATTTTCCATTGGTATGCATAACAGCTACTTTTCGTGGATACCATAACTGTCCTTCATCTTTACCAGGCACACCAAAATGGAACTTCAGTTGTCCATTCTTTTCAAAAACTTCAATTCGATGATTGTTTGTATCGGCGACGATAATTTCTTCATCAACACCCAAGCAAAAACCATGGGGTGAATTAAATTGTCCCTTGGCAGTACCCAATGATCCGAATTTGGAACGAATCTGCATGGGGGTAGCCTTATTCCGACCAGTCACATTTATGCCAGCATGGAAATTTGTGATATTCATGTCATCAGAAAGTGGAGCAAGGGTTGATAGACTTGGCGAAGTAGCTGGTGGTAGGCAAAAATCTGGCAATAAACAATCAATGCCTGGTGAAGGTCCACTCGGTAAAAGCTGATTAGATGTCATGTCTGTGTGAAAATCTACTTTTAGCGTCAACAAAAAATAATGTGTATCATGTTTTTTTTATTCAATAAAAAGAATTATACCAAAATTTTTTGGATTAGTGTGAAAATTATGAATGAGAAACTTTGTCTCAAACTAAAAAATATATAATAATTTTGAAAACATAATTGTTAACAATTTTATGAACAATTGAAGTTTCCCGTTTAATCTATATACTATAAAATTATTGAGTGATTGTTTTACTTTCCCTTCTGATGAATAAAATCAAACAAAATACAGTTTGTTCATTAAAAGTGAAGTTAAATTAGCACTTAAAACTAAATATGCCTAGGAACACGAGGAACCCTATTGTGCCTTATACTAAATAAAATCTGAACGAAACTAACTTTTTTTTTTTTTTTTTAAATAACATATTTTGATTGTTTTCGCCGAATCTTCAAATTCATATGTTTATCATATACGACAAGAGGCAGTTACTCGGAAAAAACATTTCTGTTTTAAGGTGGCAGCGAATCGGAATCAAACCCACACCTTCGACATGACAGTCCTAAAATATTTACATTATGCCACGAGAAACTGGCCCTTAGTGACATGTTTTCTGTCTGTCAAAGCGATTACACAACTGTCAGTGACATCGTTCCTCCCAGTCAAAGTGAGCGCGGTTAAACTTGTATCCGAAGCGATATGGAAAAATTGTTATCTTTTGTTTAAATACAGCTGATGAGAAAACAGCTGTTCGCAAAAAAGAGGTCTCAAGCTATCCTAAAAATTTTAGGATACAAAGCTATCCCAAACAGCTGACTGAATTTACAGCAAAATGTTACCTATCTAGTTTTGGTCGGACATACACAGATACAAAGCTTTCTTAGATTGGCAATCCTTGTGCAACTTGAACGCGAAAAAACACAAACATTCCAAATTTCATGCTTTCTTTGTCCTCTTGTTGTAGTTTATTTCAGTCTTCAGTGTTGTTTCAGTCGGAAGAATGAATTATTAGGGAAGGGATCGCCGCTCGGCGGTCTTAAAAAATAAAAAATATAAATTATGCAAGTATGTAGGCTGGTGGTTGATTGGTGGAGAGGAGTCAATCATAAACGTATTAAAACATACTGCTGCAGCTCCTTCCTCGAAAAAATTATAGTAGGTTGGTTGGGTTAGACTAGGAAATCATTTACGATTTTCTGCCGAAACTAATTAAAATAAATTGCACGACTGGATCGCACGTACTTGCTCCTATGTTCAAGTTGTGTGGGGCTTAAGAACTTTAAAAAATATTCAAGTAATTATAGAAAAAGTATAAAAAGCATTTAAATCGTTCTCTTAATTGTATAAACAGCCTGATAAATAACTTAGAGCTCAAAAAAAAGTATGCCATTTGATTACTTGAAAAAATATGAATATATGCAAAAAAAAAATTAAAAATCGTTGGAGCCGTTTTCTTAAAAATTAATTTTGTATATATAAAATTTTTGTAACATTTTTCAAAAAAAAATTTGGTATGCCAATTTTGAGTATATATTAATATACATTTAAAACTGAAATTTCAAAATAATTCATCAACCCGTTTTCGAAATATTGAATTTTGAAAAAAAAAATTTGAATCTTTTTTTAAAAATCCAAAATTTATTTTTTCAAAAATTTTGGTATGCAGTATTATTTATATTTTAACAAAGCTTTTGTGCAAAAAATTTAATTGAAATCGGATGAGCGGTTAATGAGAAAACCAAAAATCAAAAAAACCGTTATATGGCAGGTACCGTTAATAAATGTTTTTGGTGATTTTTTTTCTTACTCAAAGGTATATCATATCTACAATAATACACTGATTTTTTTTTATCAAAATCGTTGGAGCCGTTTTTGAGATAAATAAGCTTTTCCTTAACGGTTGTATGGCAAGTACCGTTATTTTTTGAGCTAAAAAAAAAATTTCAATTTCCCCTCTGGAGAGTTACTAAAAAACCTTAAGTTCAAAATTTGAAGAAAATCGCTTCAGTGGTTTAGGCTGTAGGTTGAGGTACGGACAGACAGACAGACAGACAGACAGACAGACAGACAGACAGACAGAATTGTGCCACCCACTTTTTTCGTGTTCTCTATCATCGTAATGTCATGTTTGATTGTTATCTCGAAATTTTTTTTTTGCACGAATCCAAAACTTGCCCTATAGTACCTATATCGCAAGTAAAAATTATCGCAACTTAGTAGGATTTCTTGTGTTCCTTTTTTACCTCTAATTTCAGTTCTTTTGGACAGATCTTCAAGGTTAATAACTAAGGGTTTAGATATTAAAATATCAGTTACATTTACAACTAACTGGCCAATAATAATTTGTTATCACACATTCAGTCAATTTTGAACCTATTCAAAAGGTTTATACTTTAATTATTGCAAGCTTGAATATGGCTTTCTAAGGCCCATTTGCTGATACGAAAGTTAAATATTTAAGTAGAACATAAGCGCTTATGTGACAGTTTATGCAGAGGAAAAAGTAGAGCATGAGCTTCTAAGTATACCATAAATACTTACGGCCAATTTTTTCACAGCGTACTAACGTTAATACCGGTCCTTAAGTTGATACTCAAATCAGTATCTCTTACAGCCAATTTCTTCAGAGTTCTAACATTAGTACCGGTCCTAGTCCTAAAGTTGATACATACTTAAATTAATATCTCTCATTTATTCATACTTGTGTATGAAGAAATAAGAAATACTGATTTGAGTAATAACTTTAGGACTAATACCGGTACTAACGTTAGGACTCTGTGAAGAAATTGGCCGTTATTTATTCATACTTGTGTTTGAGGAAATGAGAAATACTGATTTGAGTACTGACTTTAGGACTAATACCGGTACTAACGATAGGACTCGGTGAAGAAATTGGCCGTTAGAGTTTCATATCAGCAAACGGGTCTAAGGCCCATTTGCTGATACGGAACATGAATACTTATGTATTATGTATAAGTGACACTTATTGCTTTGCACCAAACGAAAACTCAAACATAAAAATCCTTAAGTTGAACATAATTTAAGTGGAAGAAAAAGTGCTACATAAGATATTTATGTTAAACATACATTTTAGTTTACTGTTGATTTTGACTTGTTTGCCAAGAATTATGAAGATATGGCTGCGATAATAACACAAAATTAAATAAAAATGGATTTTGAGCTATCGGACCTATGGTTTAAGATGATGTGGAAGATCTTGAAATTTAAGAAGTAGAAGTTCCTTGCCAAGTTTATGAGAGGAATATAATTTGTATTCTACTCACAAAAGATTTCGCAAAGAAAATAACAGTAGTTATTTTGAACCTAATAGAATTCTTTTAGAATGTCCTTATTAGGTATAGCCGATTTTTATGGAAATACATTTTCAACAGTTTCAAGAAAACTTGTAAAAGTTTTGAGAGCAAAAACTTAATTTGAAAATGATTATATAAAATTTTCTGAAACTGCAATTGGCATTCCAAAAACCAAACGTGATGTTTTAGAAATAACATCAAACTATCTTTCTTTTCATTAAAATTAATCCCACTACTAACAATTAGGTAAAATTGCGACTTGCACTTTGCGCAATATACTTATGCATAATGGTATACATGACCCTCTTGAAAGCTTCGATTTAGTGAAGAAGATCTAAAAAGTGTTATTACTGATGGGCATACAGTTTGTCTTATTGAAATTTGATAAGATAAACATAAGTGAGAGTACCAGTTCAATTACGAACGCTTTTAATTTTATAATGCGTACGGTTTTGATGAATAACTATTTTGCAGGATTGTAACTTGCAAGCATATCAAATTTCAAAAATCACAAACTCAAATAAATAAAACTCAAAATAATAGTGTTAATTCACTGAAAGATTGTCACAATTTATTGGTTGTTAGTAAAAATAACTGATAAACATTTCCAAGAACATAGGAGAATATTTGCTGCCTCTTGCTCTTTGTACTTCCTTATTTCGGCTTCTTTAGTTGTTAGTTTAGTTGTTGTTCGGCTTTTTTTTTGCATACTAGGAAATTCGCGTAAAATCTACCAAAAAATTCAGAGCATGTAGGTCGGAAGTGGACAAGAAAAAAATCCTATGGCCCCCTCTCATAGGATTTTTTTTCTTGTCCACTTATATCTTCCCCGCCACTTGGAGGGGAGGTGCAATTTAATAAAATAATTGCATAAAATAGAAAAAAAAATAATTAAAAAACAACGGCAATATTTGCAGTAGTGTTTTGTAGCTTTTTGGAAAGCCGGAAGTCTATTTTACGATTTGTTTTAAAATTAAGTTTTTTTTGATGAATAGTTTTGGCAAAAAATTGTTTCTAACTCAACATTTTGAAGAAAAAATAATTATTGTTTTCAAAATTTTAGGTCTGAAAACAGTTTTTGCTGAAATTGTCTATCCCAAGAACTTTATTTGAAAATTAACTAGAAAAATGAACTTCTGGATTTCCAAAAAGCTACAAAACATTACTGTAAGTGTTGCCGTTGTTTTTTAATACTTTTTTTTTTATATTTTATGCAATTACTTTATTAAATTGCCCCACCCGTCCACTCTGAAATTGTTGACAAATTTTACGCGAATTTCTTAGTATGCATAAAGAAAAGGGAAATTTAATTTACCCCTTCAGCGATGAAAATAAAAATCTGAATATAAACTCATTTTAACCCTAATGTATATGTATATTAAGGGTATTCATGCAACATAGTAAAACCATCCTACAAATCGTAAACGTCGGAAAGTAAAAGCTTTCCCATACCAATTAAGCAGAATTTTGAACAAAATAAAATTGAAAAAAAAACAACTTCTTGTTTAAAAAACAGGCTGAAATTTAATTTCTCAAAAACCATTTATTCAAAAAACTTGATTTCAAAATCAAATAAGAGAATGGAATATTAGTATCACGCCAAAGGAGTATAACTCCTAAAGCGCGTACATTGAGTGAGTACAAAAAAGTTAAACTGAACTTATAACAAATTGTATACGACAAAGGCCCTTACTAAGCCACTTGTGGTTCGAAATTCGAACGGAATTAATGATTATATTTCAATATGTACATGCAAAATGCGCATAATAATCTAAATCCTATTTCCTTCTAGAGTGTATTTTGTTTGTGGATTTTACTTTTGATCCGACGATATAGCCATAATGAAAGCATCGAACGCGCACAGTGGGGCCAAATCTGGAAACTAAAGTCTCAGAGAAGAAAAGCGTATTGGAATGATTCAAAGTTATTTTTGAAGGAGAATAATAGAAATTTCAAATTCCATTTCGAATTCTGTTAAAAAACAATCGCGTCTTTATTGAATCGGTTATATTCAATCAGAAATTATCTTATATCTTAAATTTAATTTTTATTCACTGATCCCAAAACTGGTAGAACCTGGTGATGAAATTTTAATAGGATCTTCATTACCACAAGGACTACCAGAAAAGAGCTTACCCTACGAAGGTGGAGCTTTTTGTGTAAGGCAACTCAAGTCCGGAAGTACACCCGATGTCCAAATTTTGGCTAGATTTTTCGGTGTAATCGAAAAAATGGGGTAAATTATATTTGATCAGAAAACTTAAGGTATATAATTAACAGTCACCGACTAACCTCCGAACAGTTCGTATCGTTCGTAGTCTATTTTTTGCTTTCTCTTTTGCTGCCTAGCGCAACAACCGGTATCTCCCGTTATACCTTTCATTTTTTTTTTTCTACATATTTTCCGTTTGCGAATTTGTTTACTCCTTTACCTACAAATAAGCGCGTGCTTTTTCTTGGGAAATAAAATGCCCCACGGGCAGGGGGGGTCCCGTTTCAGGCAATTACCGCTTGACGTGGATTCCGTGTCTATTATTCAACCAAACAAAAAACACAAATCAAACCCGACCCCTTTGTGCAATTACCCAGATCTCCCATCAATAACAAGTGCCAAAAATCCTAAATTTATTGTTATCTCGCCAAAAACCAGTGAAAAGCCCATTTCATCCCTCAGTCCTTTCCTTCTAAAAAAATCCATCGACAACATAAGCAAAGATTATGAGCAAATTTCCCAATTAAGAGACGGTAATCTTCTCATTTTGGTAAAGTCGCAAAAAGTTGCAGACATCTTTCTAAAAGTCAATATTCTTGCCAACACGTGCCCCGTCATTGTCAAACTTCACGACAAATTGAACGAAACCAAAGGAATTGCTTACGCTCCTTGCTTGATAAACGTCACTGAGACAGAAATCGTCACAGAGATGAAATCCCAAGGAGTAACGGACATTTATAAATTTACCAAAAATGTGGAGGGAAAGCAAAAACCAACCGGTTTAATGCTTTTTACCTTCAACCTGTACCAGCTTCCAAAATCTGTTGACATTGGATTCTACAATGCTAAAATTACGGAATATATTCCCAACCCGATGCGTTGCCGCAATTGCCAACGCCTAGGGCATACAAGCAAACGATGCAACAGTGAATCCAGGTGTGAATCATGCAGCCTCTTGCCTCATAAACCAGAACCATGCAATAATATAATGTGTGCAAACTGTTCACTTTCTCACTCATCTTCCTCCAAAATTTGCCCTGCTTATAAGCAGGCCAAGGAAATTTTGACCATTAAAACCCATAAAAAATGTTCTATGGCTGAAGCCAAGAGACTTCACAAAGAACAAAACCCTATTTCGTCTTACAACTCTATTACATCAGAATCATTCGCTGAGAAAGTTAAACATGCACCAAACACACAACCTCCAACTGCTCAACCCCAAAAAACGACCAACGATAAAACCAAAGCCCTAAGCCCTATTACCATCGCACTACAACCAAGTACAGACTCAATAAATAATAATAGACCAAACAGCTCCAAAACAACAGGCCATATATCTGCCATAACCAAACCTATAAACACATCAACAAAAACTGACTTAATCAACACAACCAAACCTGTTCAATCCAGCCTTTCCCCTAACCAAACTATACCTAACCTCAATAATACCTCCAAACTATCCGACATACCATCAACCTCACTCTCAAACAAATTGCAATATCTCTCAAATAATCCACTTGCTTCTTCAAACCAACCAGAATCCAATCAAACACAATCTTCAATAACCACCGATCCAATCTCTAAACCAACACAATCACCTTTATCAAAGGTAACACAAGAATTACTAGAAAAAAATGACTACTTCGTAGCTAATACTTCAAACCCTTACGATGTCGAAATGCAATAAAAATAACAAGCACCAAACTTTTGACTCCGTTGCTCGAGTGTTGAATCGTCCAGGCTCTTCTGTGAGCCTGGATGCTTCAGCACCCGCGCCGCGGAGTCAAAGCCCTGATCACCATAACAACGACAACCTAAATTTACCACAACAACAAACTTCAAATATAATAACACACTTGCCAAAAGAATCCTTTAAAATCCTTCAATGGAATATGAAAGGTTTCATAAATAACTACAACGAGCTAAGTATACTTATTAAAGAATTTTCTCCAAATGTAATTTCTCTGCAGGAAACACACTGTCCCTACCTCTATAAGCCATACACCCCCAAATCGTATACCAGTTACTTTCACAACCTCGATAACAATACCTCAGCCAAACAAGGAACTGCCATACTAATAAAGAAAGACATTCCGCACAAGCAAACGCATATAAACTCACACATCTTAACTCTAGCAATCGAAGTTCAACTTCCAACCAAATTTACTTTAGTTTCCATATACATACATCCTGATCAATCATTCTCCACAAACGACCTCGAAAATATATTTAATCAAATAAACACTCCAGTCATTATAGCAGGTGACACTAACTCTTGGAGTGTTTTGTGGGGCTCTCCCAAAACTAATGCTAGAGGAGCAATCTGGGAAAGGTTTTTACATAATTCTAACCTAATAATTCTTAATGATGGCTCCCCTACTCATTTTTCCACGCACCAAACTTTCACTCATATCGATATTACCACCTGCTCCCCGGAAATATACCCAAAAATCTCTTGGAAGGTTTTAGACGATCTCTATAACAGTGATCATTTCCCGATCATCACTACCATACTCTCTAACCAAGTGGCTTTTGACTCTCGTTTCACCCCCAAATTTAAAACTGATCTAGCTAACTGGCCTAGTTTCCAAAAGCACATTTTAAACGATTTGTCAGGTAAAAATATCTCTCCCTGTATTAATCAAGAGGCCGCTCGCCTTACTAAAGCTATCCGACTCGCTGCAAACTTCGCAATTCCTCAAAACTCACCAAAATCTGGAAAACACACAGTATCTTGGTGGAATTCAGAACTCAGCTCTCTGCGCAAATATAAAAACAAGGCTTGGAAATGCTTTAAAAAACACCCTACTCAAGAAAACCTAATAGCATACAAAAAATCAAACGCAAAATTCCGAAGAGAAGTAAAGAATAGTAAAGCTAATAAGTTCGGAGAAATTACTGCTGCAATCAACCCCACCTCCTCCCCATCGAAGATATGGCAAGATATTCGATGTCTTACCGGTACCTTTACACCTCAATCCATCAAGTGTATTACATCTAACGATCAGCAAATAACAAATCCTTACGAAATAAACAATCATTTTGCAAGTAATTGGTCAAACCTTTCCAAAGACGAGAACTTCTCTAACGAGTTCAAAATACAAAAACTATCGTCTCTAAGCTTAGTGAGCAATCATACACCTCTATCTCGACAATCCAACCATATTGAAGGTCCAATTTCGTTTTTAGAACTTGAAAGTTGTTTGTCCAAACTAAAAGGTAAAACTCCCAGTAGAGATCGCATATCATATCCGATGCTAAAAAATCTTCCTCCTCCGACCAAATGCAGGCTAATAAAACTGTTCAATAACATACTCGACACAGGCACTATTCCACAGAACTGGAAGCTAGCAACAATACTTCCTCTTCATAAGCCAAACAAATCAAATAATATTATTAACGGATATCGCCCTATATCACTCATTCCTTGCGCTTCCAAAGTAATGGAAAAAGTTGTTGCCAAAAGACTAATGTGGTTTATAGAATCAAGAAATCTGATAAGCTCGAACCAAGTTGCTTTCAAAGCAAACAAAGGTTGTAATGATGCTTTGCTTCATATCGATTTCTATATCACAAGAGCTCTATCGGCTCGTAATCACGTGACCATATTGTCCCTTGACTTCGAAAAGGCTTTTGATAGAATCGGCGTCCATCAAATCTTACAGAAAATCAAAGCTTGGGGTATCGGACCCAAAATCTTCAACTACATTAAATCGTTCTTGACAAATAGAAAAATCTGCGTCAGGTCAAACAATTGTTTTTCTGAATCTTTTCCTCTTCACAATGGCATCCCCCAAGGGTCTCCTTTATCAGTCGTCTTATTTCTGATTGCTTTCGACGACGTCAGTTCTATTATAGCTAAATACTCGCAACTAGACCATTGTATCTACGCCGACGACGTATACATTATGTGTAAGCACAATAGCCTCGCAGAACATCAAGCTCTCTTCTCAAATGTTCTAGCAGATATTTTAACATGGTCTGTCACTTCGGGAGCTAAATTATCAGTAGATAAATGCAAAACATTGCATATATGTCGTAAGACATCTTGTACTGGCGTTTCTTTCAACTTTAATAATATTAGTATTGAAAATGTAACTAATCTAAGTATTCTAGGTATTATTTTCAATAATAAATATAACTTCAAAAACCACTGTACAGAACTTAAAAAGAGCTTAGCTGCTAGGGTAAACATTGTAAATTATCTATCCAGTAAAAAATCATTTGCACATATAAATACTTTATGTAATGTAACAAGATCTTTAGTCTTAAGTAAGATAGACTATGGTTTATCAATTTACGGAAACTCTCCTAAAACTACAATAAACAACATCAAGGCTCCTTACCACCAAGCTGCACGGAGAAGCCTTAATGCTTTCCCAACCACCCCAATACGTAACATATTGACAGAAGCTGGACTTCCCCTAGTAGAAGAACGTATTCTTGAAACCAGAGCTAAGCTCTATGTGAAACTTGCTTTCAGCCAAGGCTCAATTATTGATGAAGATGTCAAAACTCTCGATAAATCAAAATATCTTAAACGTATCCCTTCAGCCATTTCTACTGCTATAACAACAGCCAAATCTTTGGAACTTCCAGTTATTAAACAAGATAAATACTATCCAGGATCCCCACCATGGTGCATTGAAGATTCCTCTTTTATCATGGACATGACTGAACACGACAAAAATCACACTTCCTCATACATCTATCGATCTTTGTTCAATGATACTACAGATGCCCTAAGGTCCAAAAATTGGAAAATGGTATTTACAGATGGTTCCAAAACCCAATATAGCACATCGTTTGCATCAACTTATGAAGATGGTTCCCTTCTATCCATTGGAATTCTAGACAATATTGTCTCTGTATTCACCGCCGAAGCTACCGCGATCCTAAGGACTGCAGAAATAATATCAAAACTACATGGCCACTTTGTGATATGTTCGGACAGCTTGGCAGTTCTACATGCGATACAAAATCCCAACAACAGCACCGTCATTGTAAGCAAAATAAGAGACCACCTCATTAAGTTTGCCAACAAACTAAAACTAATGTGGGTTCCCGGCCATGCTGGGATATTTGGTAACGAACAAGCTGATAAAGCAGCAAATGATGCTCATTTTTCCCCTGTGAAATCAGTACTGACAGTGACAAAACGTGACCTATTACGTGAAGTAAATCGAAAAATTAAGGCACATATACTAAACGACTGGAAGAATTACCATCACTTCTACAGTACCATCAACATTGACAAAACCCAACCAATTTATCCTACCTCAACTTCAAGGCAGATGAACACAACTCTGGTAAGACTACGACTAGGGCACACTACTCTCACACATCAACACCTTCTAAAAAAAGAAAACCCTCCGACTTGTACAGGCTGCCAAGCAATCTTGGATGTCAATCACATTCTAGGAATGGATACATGCAGATACTTGACTTCAAACACCAGCTTATCTACAGCGAATTTATCAATCATCGAGATCCTAAGAAATTTGGATCCAAACAACATCAGAAAAATATACAACTTTATAAACCTACATAACTTTAAAATCTAATATATAATTATCAAAAATTTATAAACCTACATTACTTTAAAACCTAAATACATAATTCTCACTATTCAACTTATTTCTTTAGTTAATAACAAATTAAACAAACAAAACTATTTTATCTTCTTAAGAGTCAGAAGCCTCAGCAGCTAAGTCTCTTAACAATTTGTATTAACGTGTAAATTTTAATTTATAGTTAATAAATTTTAATAATAATAATAATATAATTAACCCAGTTCATTCAAGAAAATTTTTTAAATAATAATCCGTAAGATGGAGGAATCATGGAAAACATAATTAAAGGCTCAAATTCAATGGTCCGTTTTAACCCCTTATTTCGGCCGGAAGCAATTTTTTTACTATAAAATTATTAACAGCTGGATTCCGCATGAAAAACACTGAAAGAAAAGTGTATCACTATACATATATATGGCGTATATTAAACACTTTTAAAGATGAGGTTTTTTCCACCTGGGCCCCACTTGCGCCGCGTCGCCGTCATCAATGCAAAATTAATTCATAATTATTTGTAACTTTATTTTGTTCAACTGATGATCATATAAATAAAATGCACGACTGGGTCGCACGCACTTGCTCTTATGTTCAAGACACTGCGGGCTTAGGAAAATAGCATATAAAAACATGGAAATTATGAGAGGTACTATTAATAGTTGCTAAGTGTAAAATTTTATAATTTTTGGTAGTACATCGTTCTAATATTAGTACGTATATAAAAAAAGTTTAATCAAAATCGTACGAGTCGTTTTTGAGAAAAAAATATTTTCCTTTGCGGTTTTTTAACTTTTGTATATAAGGTACCGTTATTCTTTCATAAATGTACAATTTTTTATAAAAATATTTTAGAGTTTCAAAAAAAATCGATCATGTCCTTTTCGATTTTTCCAAAGAAAAATTGATACATTTTTTAAAAATACAAAAACATTTTTTCAAAAATTTTGGTACACAAAACTATTTATATTTTTTGAAAGCTTCTGTATGAAAAAAATAATTAAAATTAGTCGTTCCGTTTTGAAGAAAATAACAAATTAAAAAAATGGTTCTTTGGGATGTACCATTAATAACCACTTTTTGAAAAATAGTTTTCCACCCAAGGGAAGCCTTTACTAAAATAAATGTATTCAATTTGTTTAACTAAAGTTGTCGAGCCGTTTTTGAGAAAAATACGATTATGTAAAAAAAAATGTATGGCAAGTACCGTTATTTTTAGTTCTAACAAAAAAAAGAAAAAAACGTGTGGGCATAAGCATAGTTTACAGTTCCGATGCGAAAAAAAAATCAAAATTTTCAAAACGATTTTCCACCTATTCTGCGCACCAAGTTGAATAATATTTAAGGCGAAAAACGTTTGCCTTGGCCTAAACCACCCATCGAGTCATTTATTTACCCTTAATTGACAAACTATAGGCCTAAAAATGGAAAATAATTATTTTTGGATGCGAAAACCATTTGCATGCAAATAATGCCTTGAGGTGAATATATTTTTTTTTTTCGGAAGTATAAACCGACCATCAAAAAAAAAAATATTTTATTCACCACACTTTTGTTCGCATGCAAATCAATTGCCGGTCCATTGAAACTGTAAACCAATCATGCAAACAATTAATTTTACATTTTACCTCAATTATTTTGGACATGCGAGAATATTTGCATAGATTTTTTTTGCGCACGGGAACTGTAAACTAGGCTATAATCACCAAAAACCACTATTTACCAAGTTTGAAGAAAATCGATCGAGCCGTTTAGGCTGTAGACGAACAGACAGACACACAGACAGAATTGTGCCACCCACTTTTTTGTAGTTCTCTACCATCGTAATATCATGTTCGATTGTTATGTCAATTTTTTTTTTTTGCACGAATCCAAAACTTGCCTTATACTACATTTCAACCTAGCACATGAGATTTAGAAGATTTACCTCAAATCTCGAAGAATTACCATACAAATTTATTTCGTAAATCTTGAAGATTAGAAATTAATCTTGTTAAATCTTCCTAGGACAAATAGTTTTACAAATCGAACTAACCAATTCTTACATGGTGCTAAACGATTCATTTGAGACTCGATTCAGTTCTTCATTGTTTGATACGAATCAAACATTCTGTCTCTTTCGCACTTCATAAGAAAAATTGAAATGCCATTTGCATTTTTGAATTGGCTGTCAAATTTAATCTTTTTTAAATCTTTTTGTGCGGTGGAAACAGCAAACAAATTTATTTAATCTAAACTGAGATAAACCTTTGGTGGAAACATAGCATTATAGTACCTATATCGCAAGTAAAAAATGTATTAATATTAATATTGTAAAAGATGAAGAAGATATAAAGAATGTTGTTTTTGAAAGGCTAATAATAATTGGCTAAGGCTATCTGATGAGCTTCAATTAATTAATATAATTACCAACGTAATTCAAACTATCGGAACAGAATAAAAAAGTTTTGTTATTCCTCCTAGTTTTCGCATGTTTTAGCCCGATATTGACTATGATTATAAAGACAGATAAATTGTCTGAACTGAAATGGTGAACTAATAAGAAGCAGTATTGAATATTTTTGGAATGTCATTTAAAAAATCTATTAACGATCAAAGGGCACGGTAGTGCCCTGCCAAGTTCGCGACACTACACCCTTTTTACAGGAACAAACTCAGGCGATTTTCAACCCCCCTCTAACTTCCGTACCAATAAAGTCAGAAACTTCAAATTCGGAGTATTTGCTGAACTGATCAAATACAGGTGGCTCACCAAATTTCAACTCTTTAGCATTAGTAGTTCCCAAGATATAGGACTTCAAAAATCGCAAAAACCGTAACTGACTGACTGATTCACTGACTCACTGACAGATCATCAAAATTATGGAACACTTCCCGACATTGTAAAAACTTGAAATTTCGCAAAACGGTAGGCCTTGTGGTACATACAAAGGAAAAAATCGAAAATCTGCAATTTTCTATTCAGGGGGCGTGGCATCCACCCACTTTCTTAAATATTCTATATATTATATGGAGCTTTTCCGATTGTTGTAGAACAATGAAAATTGCTAAGTTGGTAGGGTTTGAGGTACTTAGAAAGAAAAAAATTGAAAAATAGGAATTTTCCATACAGGGGGCGTGGCATCCACCCGCATTCTTAAAAATTCTTATAAATTATATGGAGCACTTCCGATTGTTGTAGAACGATGAAAATTGGTAGGTCGGTATGGCTTATGGTACTTAGAAAGAAAAAAATTGAAAAATTGGAATTTTGCATTCAGGGGGCGTGGTATCCACCCACATTCTTAAAAATTCTTATACATTATATGGAGCACTTCCGATTGTTGTAGAACGATGAAAATTGGCAGGTCGGTAGTGCTCAAAGTACTTAGAAAGAAAAATTGGAATTTTGCATTTATTGGGCATGGCATCCACCCACATTCTTAAAAATTCTTATAAATTATGAAAGGAAAAAATAGAAAATTTGGAATTGTCCATTCAGGGGGGGGGGGGGGGGGGGTGCCATCCACCAACTTTATCATAATTGCTTCTATTTGTATGGAGCATTTTCGGTTCGGTTATGAAACTTTGTAGACCGGTAGGGCTTGACTTTCACCTGGCAAAATTAGTCTTTGCAAAAAGGAGTGAAATCACAACAAAAACATAAATGTTAAAAAAAGAGCCAAGTTCTTATGTGCATAAGAAACCTGTGCGTAAAAAGTCAGCCAAAAAAAGTAATGAGATCTAAAATATATGCCAAGTTTTAAGTTCATGAAGCTTAATATCAAATATCTTAAGAAGAGTATTATCGAAACAATTCCAAATCATGACATAAATTTGGTAATTAATGATTACTGATTAAAATTTGGTGGATTTACTTGGCAAGTTTTCTCTTAAATACTTACTTAATCACAAATTTAAAATGTATGAAAACTTGACCAGTGAACCCACCAAATTTTAATCAGTAATCATTAATTACCAAATTTATGTCATGATTTGGAATTGTTTCGATAATACTCTTCTTAAGATATTTGATATTAAACTTCATGAACTTAAAACTTGGCATATATTTTAGATCTCATTACTTTTTTTGGCTGACTTTTTACGCACAGGTTTCTTATGCACATAAGAACTTGGCTCTTTTTTTAACATTTATGTTTTTGTTGTGATATGATTAACATTGTACAACGACATAATAATTATGCTCATTAGTTGTAAACAAATTTTCAGAGGTAACATAGACAAGTTGTGAAATTGAACAGTCGTTAATTGTATAATCTACAGCGAATGTTCCATCGAGCTTTAATTTAAGTTAAACCAAACAAACTAAAATGGCCCAATTCAGCAAGAGTGAGTTTTTTCTGTGTGTTTGGGCCCCAGCCTTCACTTTACATACATAAATCTACTAGTTTAAGTTGTCTATCCTATTTTCGTAAATTGAAAAAAATTAAATACAATAATAAAAATGTAGATGATAGTCAAATTAAAACAAAAAAATCGATTTTAATGCAGACGTATGTATATCGAATTAATTGCCAGATAAAAATAACTTACCATTGCCGTTTAATCCAAGTTTAGCAAGAGCCTGAAGGTTATTGAATGCCCTTTGATCCCCAGAAAGGATGTCAGCCAATGTAATAGATTGGGTTTGTTGTGCCTGCGATGGATTACCAGCAGCCACCATAGCATCAGACAATCCATCGGGGGTATTTTCAGCCAAATTTGCCAAGCGCTGCAAGTTATATTCAAGCATACTGATTGAAGCTGGTGGTGGGCCACCATTGCCCACGCCAACAACTGGTGGTGGGCCCACATTGCCGTTGGAAGAAATAGGACCTCCACCGCCCATTGGATGCTGTGGTGGCGAATCAGGCGACAAAACACTCGGCATCATAAATCCATTTCCAAGAACCGATAAATCTCCATCGAAAGATGACTGCATCGATGTTGGTAAAGAAATTGGACTACTAGCTGTGACCGAGTTTGCCAAAGCATTCTGGGAGCCGTTGGCCATAATATTACGAGTCATCAATGATGGCGGCATACCAGGCAGGGTTGGTGGGGGAGTACTCTCTTTTGGACTAGGTGGAGTCGATTCAGTGCGAAATTTGCCAAACGTATCATGTGCCAACTGCTCGAACTTATCAAATTTAGTGTCGAATTCCAGCGAAAAATTGACGTCACACTTTGGCGTATTGTTTATCAAATTGATAAATTGTTTGGCGATTAGCTTCTTCATGCTAAGGAACTCGGCAGCGTTGGCCTGTTCGAGTACACGCTTCGTAAACGTGCACACCCCATCGATCTTTCCCATTGTATTTTCAATATTTTGCAGTAGATCCATGATCTTCAATTCACGCTCAGAGTGCAGCTTGCCCAATTCCTTCAGAGATTGATCACGACACTTCTCAAGTACAGCTTTGAAACTCTGAAAGGATTCCTCAATCAAATCCCTGGCGGTATCATGCTGCGATTGCAATTCAGTAAGATCACTAGACAACTTGGATGCCGCAGAGTCGCAATATTGAACTTTGGACTTAGCCTCTTTCATCAGCTCTTCTATATGCAAACGAACTTCCTTCTCAGCATGTCCAATCATCTCGTAATGATGTTCAGAGCTCTTGTGCTCGGCGATCAAGCAATCATTGCACAATGGTATTTGGCAGTTGTGACAATAGTATTTAAGATTCTCACTGGTGTGGACATTGCAAAACAATGGCTTATGGATGGTCAATTTTTCGGTGGTCTTTTGCAAGTCCTCCAACTTGACTACTTCGTGATTCTCAAAACAACGCATATATTTGTGGGCGTTGTCGCAGCCGCCGCACAGGAAGTTTGCGCAATCATTACAACGAGAAATTGCCTTCTCCTTGCTTTTGCACGAGGTGCACGACAACATCTCAGACTCGATCGAGGACAGATCCAAGATGTTAGTCAGAATATAATCGCATGTCAGGGATTCCACTCCTTTAGGACCAACCTAGGAAGAATACAACAAACAATCTCTGTAAAGAGAGCGATATTTAAGATTACAGTAAATAAATAGCTTACCGGAGTAACTTGCTTGCAAGTTGGACACTCAATAGAATTCTTCAGAGGTGGATCACCCGAACCGTTCTCGTCCAACAAAATCTTGGCCAAACAACCTTCACAAAACACGTGAAGACATGACAGGACTCTTGGCGAAACCAAACGTAGCCTGAAAGAGAAGGTAAGTTTTTTAACTTTTCTTGTTTATAAAAAAAAAATCTTACGAGCAAATCTTGCAATTCTTTTCCATTCCATCAGGGAACGCACAAGCATCTTCCAATGGGGACGACTCCAATTCGTCCCCCTTGCTATTGCTTTCAAACACCTCACTAAACATGGCCGTTGCCGTTTCAAGAGTCAAGTTATCAACAGCCTCGTCCAATAGTTGAGCAGCAGTTTCCGTTTCTAATATCTTGTTATTGTCAAATGTACCAAAAATACCGTTGGAAATTTCGTCGGTTGATGCCATAAGTTGAATACAACTTTACGGAAATATTCAAATAATAATAATTAAATTGAAAAGTTTATTATTATTAATTTGTTTATGTTTTAAAAAGATTTTCCCGTACAAATGGCTTTTCTTCGTACACAGAGGAACAGCCTTAGATTAGGATTTGTCTTAGAATTCGATTTATCGCAATTATCACTGTTTTTTTTTTGTTGTTTATTTTTTTTATATTTTTTTTTTTTTTTTGTTTGTTTGTTTAATATCAACACTTAGACACTCATGTGGAGGGAAATTTACTTATATATTTTTGTTAAAAATCTCATAGAACTTGAATAGACCGCAAAAATGGCAGATTTATTTATATTTGTTGTCAAGAGTTTCAAACACACGACAAAAATATTTATTTAAACAAAAAACAAGAAACTCAGATTTACACAATTATGTAAAGTTTAAAAAGAAAATAAAAGAGAAATATATTAACACTATGATAAAATAAATAAAATAAATTCAATTATACTGGTTTTGTTGATAAAACGAACACAAGTTTTTGTTTTGAATAAAAACTTTTTTTTTTTTTTTAAATAGTTAAAAATGAGATTTTTTGTATTTTTTTGCTTTTTAGTTAGTTCTTTTATTTTTAATTTAAATTATTAATTTATGTATGGAGATAAGATATATTATTGTTGTTACCAATTATTGTAGTTATTCGTTATGGTTGTAAGTTTTTTGTTTTTTTTTTATGATTTTATTTTATTAAGTGATCACGTTTGAATTCTTTGTTGCTTGGTGTAACTACTACTCCTTCTTTTATCTATAAAGATTTTGTTTTTGAATGTTTTTTGTCAAGATTGCAGCGGATTCCCTTTTATTTCTTGGTTGAACGATGTGGTTGGCTTTTGTTGTTAATTTGCTGTTTTATTTGGATTTATTCAACAATCTCACCCAATGTCTACAAAAAGAATAAATGAAAAAATTATAAACTTATGTATGTAGGTATGTATTCAATTATTTTTGGCGAAAAAAACGCACAGGTTGCCATGACATTTTAGTTTGCAATTATAATTTTTTATTTTATAATCAAAGTTGTTTTTGTTTGTTTTATTTTCCTACAGTGCTTTTTTTATTGTTTTGTTGGGAATAAATTGATGTAAATTGAATATACATAATACATATATGTACATGTATACACATATGTATGTGTGTATGTGTGTATTAATCAGGCCCTATGAGCTAGTATCACGAATTCCATCTAATCGGAGGGAGCGGGTCAAAATTCTGGTTTCAAAATTCTGCTTTTCAAAATTCTGTTTTTTGCACGAAAATTCTGCTTTTTTCAGTTCTGTCTTTCGAAATTCTGCTTTTCAAAATTCTGTTTTTCAGAATTCTGTATTTAAAATTTAAAGCAATACAATTCTGCTAATTCTGGTTTTTCTCAAAGACGGAAAAGAAAAAAAGCGATTTTTTAACTTTATTGTTAGACAATTCAGTGCAACACTTTCTTCCAATCTGGAAGAGATTTTGCTATGCTCGTCATTTATTTATGTTATTTGATTGCTGCACATATTTTTCTACAACGAACTATCTACGCACAACTTATATTTTAGTTTATTTTTTACTTTAACGGGTTATTGAAGCTGTAAATGTAAGTGCAAAAGTTGAGTAAAGCCTAGTTTATAGTTTTATTCAGGTGAAACACAAAATTATATTGGTTGTTGCTGTCATGGAATTTCATGCAAAACGGTTGGCCGGCAATTGTTTTGCGTGCGAAAAATAGTGTGAATAATAAGCATTTTGTATGGTTGGTTTACACTTCGAAAAAAAATATGTTCACCTTACAGCTTTTTTTTGCATGCAAATGATTTTTGCATCCAAAAATAATTGTTTTCTATTTTTAGGCCTAAAGTCTATTAATTAAGTGTAAGTTAATGACTCAATGCGTGGCTAAGGCCGAAGCAAAAAATGTTCGTCTAGAATATTATACAAATTTAGCACAGAATAGGTGCATAATTGTTTTCAAAGTTTTGTTTTGTATGCGCATGGAACTGTAAACTATGCTCATACCTACAATTATTGTCTTAGACAAAATAGCAGTCTTAAAACCAAATACAAGAAATTTTCCCTATTTTATGATGAGAAAATTGATTTACAACATTCTGCCAATAATAAAAAGACAGAATTTTGTAAAACAGAATTTTGAAAATCAGAATTTTGAAAAGCAGAATTTTGAAAGCAGAATTTTGCAAAAAGAATTTTGACACAACCAGAATTTCGACCCCAACCCCTAATCGGAATCTTGTACGAATCCCGCAAAAATCACCGAATTCGTTCGTAATCGCAATTTGTAAGGCTAGTTTCACACATGTTCGGTTTCATTCGGTTCGGTCTGTATTCAGTTAATTTTCAGTCAGACCTGATAAGTGTGAAGCGATGAAAACGACAAGAATAAAAACCTAATAGAAATCCAATAGCACCGAACGTCCCCTCGACACGAATCGGTTTCAAAACTGCTCGTATTAATCGTAGCGTTCATACATATTACGTTCTAAAGTTTTTTTTTTTGGAATTGACAACTAGTGCTGAAGTTTGTTGATATTTTTGGAATTAAAAAGTGATATTTGAATAAAAAGAAAATATAACCGTATATGTATGTGTGAAAATACAAAACTGAAACCAAAAACGAACCGAATAGAGACCGAACCGAATGAAAGCAAGTATGTGTGAAACAAGCCTAAGAGATTTTCTGATAGTCCCAGTAGGTAATTTCGTCCTCAAGGAAAAATTTCGGTGAATAGCACAATGAATTCATGAAATACTTTTTACGAGGAACAGGCATGTAATGATTTCATTAGAAAAAGGTGTTGCCTTTTTTACCAGTTCATTATTTTCATGACATCACCCTTTCTTTTACTTGGTGCAAAAATTCAACTGAATTCAATGCTTCTCATGCAGTATACAATTTCATTGCAAAAAATCATGCCTCGAGAAACACAATGTTTTCAACGATGAATAGTAATGGACAGAGTCCTGAGCTTGTGATTTTTTGGTTCTCATTTTGTAAGATTAAGTTCACATTGACTTCCCGTAAGAAAATCAATGTAAGATGAACTGAACATTACTCAAATTGCGTTTGTTAAAACGTAAATATAACTTTTGATTAGAAGTGAGATCTTCTTTTTGGTTCGTTTTAATACTAAATTAGACAGTACACTACCGATGTTGATGATTTCACTAGATGATTAAGTAGGTTCCATTCACAAAGTGATTTCCTTGGTGAACATTCATGACATTTTTCATTTAAAAAAAGATAATGGCCTGGTTAAAAAGCAACTCCATGTACCTAGTGATATCACTGATGTATATTCACGGTATGTTTCATCAAATGCAATTAATTATGGAATAAGCAAGTTACACCTTCTTAGTGATTTCACTACTGAATATTCACCAAGAAAATCACTTGGTGAACGCCAATGACAACCCCATGTTAATTTCCTCAATGATTTCACCTCAAATTCCTTGGGTGCAGCTTCCATTCCTCGATGAAATAGCAGGGGATTCCTTGGTGAATTTTTGAAAATTTCCCACTGGGGTTTTTCGAGATTCGTTACACTTTTCCGACTACGATGGAATTCGTGGTAGGGATGAATAATTGTATTGCTTTAATAGCTTTTAGCTTAAGGCAATACAAAACAAAGAACTTTGGTAAGCATTAGTAGTTTGATAGTCTAATTGATTTTTGATTTAAATGAAACAACAGAACAACAAACTTTTCGTTTTACTTTTACTTTAACTTTTCGTGTGTGTGTGAGAAAAATTATATTAGCTGTATTTTATTTTCTCCCAGATCTGATCTGGATTGGATTTGCATACGAAAATAAGTGTATTCCAAAAACAACACAAAATCCAATCTACTAATCTAATCCGGAAGATTTGGGTTAATAATAAAAGCAGCTATCATAACAAATAGATTAGAAAGTGATCTTTATCACTTTTTTTCTTATTTTGGATAGTTTTCAACATTTTTTTTATAAACGAAACCCCTATTGATAAAAGTGCGTGGATTCGTTGCAAAAACCAAAAGAAGTCTATCCGACCACCAGTATTGTATAGAAGACGACAGTACTAGCTTTCATTTGATACCCTACTTATATTTAAAGAAATTGCTAATGGATATACTTAGCCAAAAATGCAATCTGAAAAGTGCATTTTCTTACCATGAAAAGCTTGTCCGACTTGTGGTTTTCTGAAATCGGTGGATGAACTTTTAACAAGCTAAAGAAAAAATACCGCCAGTTAAAGTGAAATTTAAGTTTTTAAACTTAAAACAAAAGTGTGGTGTTTTATGGAAATCGATTATTGAAAATTTGTATTGAAAAATAGCAATATGAAATTGCTATATCTACAACTATGGGAATTAAAATTATAAGTAAAGAAATCACTTCCCAGGTCTATGAAATTTAGATTTTTGGAGCAGACATAAATCAAAAATTTCCAAAACGGCGATGAAGTCAAATTACCAATGGCCATTTTAACCATCATCATCTTGTTGTAATTTGCGTGCAATGCGAGGTTGATGTTTCAACACTTTTAAGTTTAAGGATTTTGAGATAGAAAGCAATACCTATTGAAACAATTTTTTGCGGGCAATAATCTACCTATCTGTTTTCTTGAAAAAAAATCTCACTCATAAAATTAATTATTTTTATAGACTAAGAGCCCACAGCAGATTTTGGATGTGAAGGATAGCAAATAAAAAAGGAAAAGCGTCGAAAGCTTGAGCAAAGATTATTCAAAAAACAAAGCCTTGCAGTCCATAACCGGGACCTTAGTGATTAAACAGTGTATTGCAAACAAAATATGAATGCAACTTCCAGAGTAATTGTGTTAACCAAAATTGGGTTTTACCCCTCCCTAGGTAATGCTCTCTTCTAATCACAGATCACGGAACACGAGATCATTTGACGCCGTTTATAATGAATACTTTAATGTTTATTTTCAAAGTAAAAAACAACTTAATACCTACATATTTATTTGCAAAGAAGACTGATACCAAGAAGTGAAATACGTCCACATAATCTAAGAAAACAATTTGCACTTATCATTTTTTAAAAATAGTAGACCACAAAATGTGTTATTTTATAAAGGAATACAAATTTTTAATAGCCTTCCTAATAATGTTAAATTAGAAACTAATATCATTAGATTTATTTTGTAAAAAACAATTTGGTGGAAACATAGCATTAAATAGCTAATTTAACCAACTAAACTAAACTAAACCTTGAACTTTGAATTTTTTAAACGGTCAGGAAGGGCGAACTACACACTCAAATGATCTGATTCCGTGATCTGTGATCAGAGGAGCATAATCCCATTACACCTACATATAATACACGCATAAGCGTTTTTTGCATCTGTATAGGTACCTATGTTTGTAAATAATACATACTATGTTTCTGTTGTGTTTGGAAGAGAGTCCTGATAATTTCATAAAATAATTTGCGTCTACGTTCACTTAACATCGACCTGGATCCTAAATGGGTGCAGATTTTAAAATTTGAAATATTTTTGTTTGTTCTTTGAAGAATTGCGTTCCAAATTTGATGAGATGAGAGAAAGTGGAAGTAAGGGTGCAATTTTGCTTATAGAATTATCATGTTTTTGCCAAACAAATGTATAGAAAATAGATATTATTTGGCTGTAAGTTATTGTATATCAATATACCTACATAGTGAGAAAGTAACAGACAATAAAAGGTGAAAGTTTCTGTACTCTAAATTTTTAATTCAATTGTGGGTCATTTGAAATTTAAACAATTAGAAAATGTTCACTCATTTTTTCTTTTTAAATTGAAAAGCGACGCATAAAATGATTAAAATTATTTTTCTCAAATTTGCGCGAGAATATTTTTTAACTGATCACGTTCTATAGTAGTTATGTATTGTATAAATATTCCTTTCTAATAAACAATCAATCCGCGCAAATCAGACAAAATTTAAGGTACTGGTATTGGTTTATTAATTACAACAATGAGATAGAAGGATAAAAGTGCAAACAAACAAATGCATGAAACATTTTGACCAGGTGCTTCCTTTTATTTATAACTACAATTGGTGAGATATATGGGAAAAAAGAAACAATGTACCATTATGGTCCATTTTACTTCAACTTTTAAGTCATCTCTAAATTTGGTTATTATTAGGACCCTTTAAGTTTAAATTTTGAATAGTTTAATAATTTGATTAAAACCTCAGTTAATCCGCCGAAATCGGTGAATTAAGATTGCTCTTCGTTACATGGGAGAAAAAGGCTTCTTTACTACTGTCAGAAAAAGGATTAGATCTCCTGACGGACGTACCTACCTATCTCAAGTTTAAGGAGAAGCGAGATTCAACTATCTTGTACATATAAGACTTAATTCTACGATAAAAAAAATAATCAAATTTTTCAATATTGAATACCTACATAGCTCTTGAAATAGACAAAAAAAATAGAATCAATTTGTAAGAGTTTATCCACCTTCGATTTATTTTACATTTGAACAAAACGTGCGTTTTCCACTAAATTTCTTTCAAAATAATGCAATTTTAGCAATTTTTATTGAAGTTCTCCGATATTAATTTTTCAGAAATACTGGCGGCACAACTTAATAAGTTAATATAAATCATTTGAACTTACAAAAAAATTACATCATGACCATAAATTTTAAACACATTATAAGTACCTATATGTGTATAACTAGAACTAGAACTTGCATTATTACCTATGTGTACCTAGGTATGAAAGTTTAATGTTTAAAATGAAACTACATATGTATTAGTTATCTGTCTGATTTTTAAAAGTTAGTAAACATTGAATAATTAAATTATATATGATGGATGAAACACAGGATGTTCCAATATAGATTAACGATAGGTATATCCACAATCGTCATAATAATTCATAATTCCACAGATTTACGAATACCTATAACACAGCACAAAAATAATATGTATAATATGCACACTGTGCACCCATCTTTTTCCTCATCACAACCATTTCATTTTGATTTAATTGAATATTATGGTGATGCTGAGATGGGGTGACACAAGTTTCCAAAGTATAACTTCCTTTCCACCGTAACACAAAAAAAACACGATAAGGGTATAAAGAAGAAATTTACAAATAAAAAAAAAAAAAAACAAAAAAAAATGGATAAATAAAATGCCAACAGTAATTACGTAATGACACACATAAAATGAAAATTAAATAAAATAAACTTTTCAATAAAAGAAAAAATAACTGCTAACAAAACAGAAAAATGTATTGCTTTTTTTCGTGTTGAGAACGCGACACGGTGAAGAGAGTTTTTAGATTAGCGAAATTGATTAAATGCACTTGTTATAAGAATTTAAAAATTAAAATACATTATAAACTCAGGAAAAGGTAAGAATTACGATTCAAGAAGAACAAGATTAAAGAATATCAAGTTGAAATATGCCTTTGCTGTTCAGGCAAAATAAAAAAAGAAGGAAATTCAAACTATGGGAGGAGGCAGGCTTTTTCTCAACACCCAAAAGAGAACAACCTCGACTGGGGCACTAGTGTTTGAGTAGAATATTTGTACCTAGCTAGGTATGCATCTTTCATTCATAAATCGATTTAGATAACATTTTTGAACTACGTCACGAACACGACACAATATAAGCTAAGAATTTTTTTTATTCTGTATAGAAATATTGTTCCTAACTCGAAGTCTATAGGATTTAAAAAAGCAAGGCGATTATATAATTTGCACATTGAAATTTCTTTTTGTACTTCTGTATGATGGAATTTCTAGTCGCAGATTTTTACATATTGTATTTGGACTTGGTACAAGCATCAGAGTTAGCGCTAGGGGCGCGTTTTTTTGTAGCAAATAAAACAATTTACAATAAGCGGCGAGTAAATTACGACACAAGGGCAGCAAATCGAAAAATGGCTCGCGAAACGGAGTAGAATTAGCGAAAGCGAACACACGAGTTGTCTCCTCCGGATCAGATGTGTACTTAATAATTTTTTCAAATTCGTTGGTATGATTCTCCTACTTACTACCTACATAGCAGCAGCAGAAAATGTGCGCAATGCAGATGAGGGAGGCTTCCCTTCTACCCTAACTACTGTAAACTCGTCCGGGGGAGCCCAGAGCGTATTCTTTGACTTCGAAATTGAAATAGCAAATTCATTTTTTGTCTACCCTTTCGTAAATTGATGAATGATGATGTAGAAAATGATGTCCATATCATTTTTATGCTCCATAAAAAGCACACACTTTACTCCTTGCTTCGCCGAGATTTCCTAAGTTAAGTTGACGTAGCTCGAAACAACAACTAATCAATTTCAATTGGAAGAGAAATACCTACCTACCTACCACACGGGAGCGCAAACTACAACGACGAACGAGTCGACTTTTGTTTGGTTGTTGTTGTTGGTTGGTTGGCTAGCAGCGGTGAAGGCGAAGGGTAGTACAGAGTAGAAACGAGAGCAGCAGCAGCTGTGATCTGAACAGGGCAACCAGCAATAGCGAAGCATCGCAATCGCAGATTTTTTTTTTTGCCTTTTTCACTATTTTCACAGAGGACGGTCTGTCGGTAGATAGAAAATAGGGAAGTCGTCGATGAAATGGGAGGGAGGCGAGTTGCGCGTAATCGAATTCTACCCGTGTCCTTGAAAAAAAAAAAAACTACTCAATACCCAGAACCTTTAAAAACCTTTTTTACACATACAAAAATTTTCTTTTTCGCAATAAGTTTTGCAAGACTTGAAAAAAAAAAATCACTGAAAATACGCACCGAAGTTGGAAAAAAAGGAGAAAAAGTACGCACACACGATTAGGTAGAGTGGAATTTTTTCCACATCTTCCCAACTAGAAGAGACCACAATCTTTCGATTTTTTTTTTTTTCAATTGAAAATATTTTTGAAAATCTGCACGTTGTTTAATAAATTCTTTCAGCACATCGATTTATAAATGTTCTTAAGTAAAAATAATAACTAAATTGAACAGACAAACTTACTTACCTTTGCCATGATATTTTTTTCACTTTTAAATAGGAATGGCGTAGACTGCAAAAGTCGACTCAAGTATGAAGAATTGAAGAGAAGATTGAACGATTTGAAGTGGGTATATTTTTTTTCCTTGTAGAACTTTTTTTATTGTATTGGAAGGTACGAAGAAGAAAATTGCGCCGGTTTGAGAACTGAAATGCGCATATATTTTTTGTTGTATTCCAATAACTTGGAAGGGATTATTCCAGATGGAACGGTTTGATAGATGGAGAATGACATTAGGGATTGACTGCATTTTGCGATATTGGGCACATTTGAGCAAATTCTAGGGGTAGATGCCATGAATCAAAGAATGAGCCACTGCGATAAGGGCGTAACTACATTCAATTCACTTTTGTACAAAAGTGAAAAAATGGTTTGTCTTTTTTCAATAAACTCAATCCCAGTGTACACATATTTAAGGTAATATCATTAGCAATTCACACTGAAGTGGCTTATGGTGCTGGTATGGTTCTGGCCTGCTACGGGCGTGGAGTGGTTGTGGTGAGCTTTCTTCACACAGAAGCGACAGGGAATGGTTATTTGACGGAAAAACAGTATAAACACACACTTGTCCAGTTTATATTTCTGAGGGCTCAGAGAATTTTCCCAGTTTTGCTGGCAAATACTAAGTAACAAAAATGTTTGCTCCGTCAGCTCAGTGAGCGCTCATGAAATATAAACTGAACAACTCAAATACAGGAAAACTTCACTAGAAAATGGCTTCTTCACAGATTTAAAATAAATGAAATATAACACCGAGGCCACACGGGCAAGTACTGGCAAGCAAGTTGCAATACACACACATTTTTTCACAAACCCTGAGGCCACACTTGCAAGCAAGTTGGCTACATACACTACCTGTCAAATTCGTAATTTGCATTTCACTTGCCTCCCACTTGCTTTCTACTTGCATTTCACTTGCTTGTCTCCCAACTTGCTTCTCAACTTGCTTTACTACTGGCTTCAAAACTTGCATGCTTGGGTTTAGTAAACAAATGTGTATGTATTGCAACTTGCTTGCAAGTACTTGCTTGTGTGGCCCTGGGGTAACACACGTGGACCCAAGCCACAGTAGACACCCAACTAACAAAATTGCTTCGCATTTCAGACATTATAGTGTTATTTGTTTCTATAGCGCGCCTATTACCCTCTGACGTGAAGTAAATACCTAATTGGAGTATTACTGGCTTCCTTGAATATTTTCTGGTGCAAATTGTATCAGGTTGATAGAAGCGATATACCAATGTTTCTATAATCTCTCAATATTGCTTTTATGAAATGACGACGGAGCTTTTGTTCTATAGTCATCCTGTAAAAATTATTATACAATATCTATGTTAGCTTCTGTTACTTGCTAAGTTCAGCCACAAACCATTTCTGCTGTACTAGTAAAAACACAAACCACTTCTGGTATACTAAAGAGTATAGACACAAACCAGCAGTGTGGAGAAAGTGAATACGTTTTTTTTCATCGTAATTATATTCTTCCATGGCCGAGCGGTTAGCGTGGTGGACTTTCAGTGCGAGAGGACCATGGTTCGAATCTCACAGAAACCTTGTAATTTTTATAACTTAAATAATATCTAATAAATCTAAGATTGTATTTCAGATAAAAACTTTCAAATAAAATATCAGAAAAATAAAGTAAAAATATAAAAATAAATAAATATAAATCAATTGTGAAATATTTTTTTTTTATTTTCCACCTTCTTCTATAAGACCTCTAAATTGAGTCCAGTAAGTGCTTTCCGGGGCAACTGAATTAAGTCCAAAAAGGTCCAATAGGAGCTTAAAAAGTGCGCCCTTTCAATTCTATGGACTATTATATAATGCTTATATGATTGCAAGAGATGATTATGGGAAGTTTCTTTTGATGATTATGGGGGCAAAATTGTTAGTTGGGCATATCTTATTATTGTATTATCTTGCGCATGCTGTCCGAAATGAGAACTGTCAAAGATATTCAAGATGGCAGCCTTACGTGACCCCGTCCACTGTATTACAACAACAACGAAGAAAACAAATACAAAAGGATAATTTATATAACACTAACAGCCGAATTTACTAGATTTTCTTAAGATGGCTCTAAGAGGTCAATTAGTTAAGTTTGCTTAAATATTTAAGTTGCCTTTAAATTACGTTACTTAAATTCTAATCTATAATCAATTTGCTACTTTACAAAACGATTGAAATGTAACGTAACGTGAGAAAACTCACAAATACATGTATATTTCAGCTGTTTTTTGACAGTATGCAAACAAAAACGAGCGCATATACTTATAAGACAGAAAGAGAAGCAACTGGATGTAGCATCTTGGCATATTCCAATGCAAAAGAAATGAAACATGACTCCATTTTGGTTTGAGATATACTTTTATTTTTGTGTACAGAAATTCTTTTATTTAATTTATTAATTCACACTTTGGTCTTTGTTGATAAATCAATGAAATAATTTAGTTTTAATTTAATTTACGAAAGGAAATCACAAATTTAAAACTTCAATAAGATACCTACAACATTCAATATGGAAACTCTACCTACATGCATAGGCATACCTATATTTTTGTAATAAAAATAATTCTTCTCGAATGTCAAAATATGTTTAAGATGGCTTTGAGTAGCCTTTTAACGTGGTGGATGGCGTTTAAGTTGAGATGCATTTAAGTAACGTTGCTTAAATGTGAAAATTGATTATAGATTTCAATTTCGAACTTAAGAGCAATTTAAAGGCATCTTAAAGTTAAGATGCCTTTAAGTTTTCTTAATAAATACGGCTGTAAGAAACCAGGAAGGAATGTTGTTTGCATGACAAAATAATGTTAATAAACGCTAAAAAGCTTGAAATAATTGTATTTGCACAACAAATTTTGATGTTTAACGAGTTGGGTCATGGGATTCGCCATTTTCCACTGCTTTTGATGGATGCGCAGAACTGAACAAAAATGAAAACGCTGATGATATTACCTTTAATATGTGAACTGATGTGAACCAAGGCAACTTGCTCGTCAACTGGCATGGAAATTTTGAAGCCAGTTGGGAAGCAAGTTGGGAGCAAGTATGAACATGTCTAATAAAAGTCTTAGGCCCAATTCACACATAAGTGGCTTATGGTGCTGGTGTGGTTGTGGCCTGCTACGGGCGTGGAGTATGGGTGTGATGAGCACTATTCACACAGAAGCGACAGGGAATGGTTGTGACAGTTCTTTTTTTGACAGCTCTCTTTTGACAGTTCTCTTGTTGAATAATTGTTGTTAGTATATTTTTTTCTTTTCCCGGTAGTTTCAAGAAGTTTGTAAAATTTTGTTGGCCGTGTGCAATTTGTATAAATGCAATTTATTTTCATTTTACATAGAACTTCTATAAAATAAAAAAAAAAACAAATTCAGTGGATATTTTATTCACGATTTAACATTATTTTGCAAATCTGGCGAAGTTATGATCGCCGCCTCAGAACCTTTGGAAAGAAAATGTGTCCTATTTGAGTGTATTAATGTTCAAACAAATTTCCGGAACTTAATTTTTGTATACAATCTCTTTTTTTCGTGTCCTTTTTTTCTTCCTGAATATAGCGCAGATAATGATACGGATGGTGATTCAATATAAAAGTCGTTTCATACAAAAAGTGCAAGTTCTTTTTCATTACAAAAAAAAGTGTTAAAAGTCTGTAAAATAGACAAATATTAAAAAAAATTACATCGCGAGTGTTAAAAAGTTAAAAATAAAGTCAAACAAAATAAAAAACGTAAAGAAAAACGCGTATGTCATCAGCCACACTGACCAATATCCATCAAAATAATAATTCTGGAGCCTTTGCGGAGGATCCCGAACACCACGAGGATATTATAGTCTTTTAACCGAATTAAATGGCGTCGACTTGGTTATGAGTTTATCGCCCAAATCTGTTCAGCTCCAACAACATCAACAAAAACAACAGCAACCAGTATTACTGACAAACGTTTCAGCATCCGTAAACGCCACCGCTGCCGCCGCTGCCACCCATCACCACCATCACCTGATCTGGTTCAAATTTGTACACATTCACAGTAAAATGCTTTCAAGCGACGAAGACGAGCAAGATATTTTTGACCTTATGTATCTAGCTCAGATACAAAGGCAAAGACGATACTGGGTACACCCCTTGTGGCTGCAAAAAGGGAAAAGCAGTGGTGCATTTAACGTAATGAGGGAGCTAAATATGTATCCTGATCGCTTCCAAAGTTTTTATCGCATGTCTAATAGAATGTTTTCATAAGATACTCACTGTATTAAAAGATGACCTTCAAAAGAAATCAACAAATTGGAGAGAATCCATCAGCCCAGAAGAAAGACTTTTAATAACGCTTAGGTAAGTTGGAATTTTTATTTTTGAAAATAAATTTATAATGAAATACAAAACAAAAAGTACGTATATACATAAAAGTTAAATAAATTTCCCTTATGGGTCATATTGGATTATATCATTGAACTCAGGAATTGTAGCAGTGTTACATAAAATGTATTCTGTCAAATTCAAAATACCCATTTTGAATCGACGTTTTTGGCTACCATTCATTTGTTTCATATCAGGCAAAATACTTTGCAAAAAAGCCAGATCAGAGTCGGGAGTTTCTTTTGTGTTTGTGTCGTTTCGCAATTCAAGTATTTGCTGTTTTTTTTCGAAATATTTAAAAGCCTGTTTGTTGACATCGTTGAAAGAAGTGGTGGTTGATGAATTTTTTTTCTTTCTAAAACAAGGTATCTTCGATGCGGATGGTCCTTCAGGTGCCATCATTAAGCTTATTGGTTCAACTGTGTCCACATGCGTGCTTGGTAGCCAATCAGATGAAGGACTGTGGGATCGGACAGTTACATCAGGTATCAATATCTCATCATTGTAATCTTCATAATCAGTCACTTCTACCTCGTCTTCAACTGCTGTTATGCCGGCAACTTCGTCAGTCTGGTTATCAATACTACTTTTGCTTTTGCGGGATTTCAAGAAGGGATCCAAAAAGAGGAGATGTGTGGCAAGATAATACTCTTTGACTGGTTTTGCTCCTTGTCCAGATTTTGTCTGCATTTTTCCTCTATATTTTGAATAGCTCCCTCTTATATTTTTCCACCGTTCCTTGCATTCGATTACTAAAATAAACAACAATTTAAATCTAAATAATATAAATATACATTAAAGCAATCAATATAATTCATGCTTTTAAAGTTGTTACACAAAAAAATTAAGATTGATGTTGTTTTCATTTACAGATACTTTGCAACAGGGTGTTCATTCAAAGCGCTATCTTTCTACTTTTTGAAAGGTCATTCTACTGTACAACAGATCGTGCACCACACTTCCCAGGTTATATGGACAAAATTACAACCATTGTACATGCCAAAACCTTCTACGGCGAAGTGGAGAGAAATAGCGCACCGGTTCTATGAACTGTGGAACCTTCCTAATTGCCTGGGTAGTGTGGACGGTAAACACATTCGAATAAGAGCACCACCACGATCCGGGTCTGCCTTCATCAACTATAAAGGCTTTTTTTCTATTGTCTTGCTCGCGGTAGCAGATGCAGATGGCCTATTTGTAATAATTGATGTGGGCGAATTCGGACACAATAGTGATGGAAGAGCGTTGAAAAATAGTAGCTTTGGAAAAGCCTTGAAGGAACGACGCCTCAACATACCTGAACCAGCTGCACTACAAGGAGAAAATCACCCGATTTCGCATTTTTTTGTTGGTGACGAAGCGTTCCCCCTCTCCAAAGAGTTAATGACGCCCTTTTCTAGGAGGGAATTGTCCAATAACGAACGAAAATTTTTTAATGTCAGATGTTCCAGGGCACGGAAATCAGTGGAATGCGCTTTTGGAATGCTAACTTCAAAGTTTGGACTTCTCAACTCACCAATCCGATGTGAACCTGCTAAAGCTGATATTCTAATTCAAGCAATGTGCGTGTTGCATAACGCCATCAAGGAGTGCGATGGCACATTCTCAAGACCCCAATTTGAAAATATTATTAGTGGCCCTTCTAATTCAATTATGCAATAATTGCAAACTAATACTGCTAAAGATATGAGAATTTATCTTAGCCAATACTTTAAAGACCGGGCTCCAATTCCTCATCAGGATAGGTATTGCTAGTAAATTGTGTTTATTTTGCTTACAGCATTTAGTGAAAACTATTAAGTTATGTACATACATAGTTGTTATTATTACTTTAAAAGGAATTTTAAACCTTAAAAAAGGAGTTAAATAAATAAATAAATAAATAAATGAAAATAAATAATAGGTATTGTTTATCATTTATTACAGAAAGAAAACAGGCATTAGAATCAATCAGTTGTTCGCATCCACTAGTACTTTATCCCTGCACCGAAATATGTATGTTTTTAATTTTATTGGTTACTCAATTCTTACGCATCTCATTTTTGATAAGATTTTTCTTTTACTTGGTCCCAAAGTTTCGAAAGGGTGATTCAGACAAAATGGGTGAACATCTAGGGTCTGGCAGGGATAACTTTTCTCCGTTCTCAAGTTTAAATATGCTTAAGTGCGTATACTAGTCCAAAAATGTTTGTTAATAAAATACAAATTTTCGCTCAAAATGGAAAAAAGCCAAGTGAGGCTTACAGCAAACGAAATTAGTTTAAAAAACTCCACCAGCTTTTAGAAATCAGTTAAAATTACTTAGGCCCTTATTGCGAGTGTCGTTTGCTTTCGATAATCGACTTTTGTCGAAAGTCGATAATCGAAAAAATTAATGTTGGTGTTGAAAATCTTAATAATTATTGTGAAATTTGTTGTTTTGACTTGTTTACGAAAAATTTGGTTCAAAAGATTAAAATTTTCAACATCAAAATTAATTTTTTTCGATAATTGACTTTCGACAAAAGTCGTTTATCGAAAGCAAACGACACTCGCAATAAGGGTTTTAATCTCAGGAAAGCTATCTCATCTTGTGACTCAATACACTATTCCGTATGCTTCCGCATTAAAAAAAAAGTCCCAAAGACAGTTGAATTTATTAAAAAAATATAAGTAAGGCTATCCAAGTGGTACGGACTGTATACATATATAATATATAAAAATGCCCATATAACATCATTTACTAATACCATAATATTACAATCTACATAATATTGAAAATTTTTTTTGAGAGGTATGTCTATAATAAAAGTGCATATAGTTATATAAGCTCTAAATCGCCCTTGATTCCGTTGCGGGTAATCGAATAACCGCCGTTTGGTTTTCGTCAAAAAAAGGCCAATTACCAGTGGTTATTTGGAATGTTGCTTTTTGTGTCTCCTCATATTTTTACGAAAATCATAGCCCGCAAAGTGTTTTAGTCGTTTTAAGCGGTCATTATACATATACATAACAAATTTGGATGTATTTACGCTATCATGTATTGGCCTTTGGAAATATGTATGATAGTGTAATACCGCCTTTAGTTTAGTCATGGCAAAAAAAAAAAACAATATCACCATTCCTTATAACACAAATTGTGAACTAAATTTAAATACAAAATAATAAACTGACCCATAATCGTCATGGAAACAGTAATAAAGGAAACATTAAATAAATAAATATCCCTTTAAGAACTTGTTTGCGTACGCAAAAGTTCCATAATTTCTATTTATTTGTTTCTATTGGCCAACACCTTCCAGTAGTGCTTTGAGTAATTAGGTGTCACTTTTATTTATATTTATTCAATGGTATGAACGGTTCTCATTTCGAGTCTGAAATCAGATCCAGAAAAATTTTCTCCCCTTTTCAGAACAAGAAGAGTCATTCTGTCCCCAATCGAAAAGGCCAGTAGTAAAGTATTAAACTACGTAAATCTGTCTAACTTTCCACACAAATTGTGTCAGATTTACAAAGTTAAAACATTACCAGGTTTACGACGACTAGGTACCCGTATTATTTTATGTTATCAAAAATAGTTTCATTTGTGCTAGCCTTATGGCTGGTACTTTAGAACAGGTAGTCTATAAACATGACTACAAGACCGCAAAACTTCAATTCAGTTAAGCACTCACAACCTAGAACCCGAGATTATTTGAATTAGGTAAATGCTTTTACCTAGAGCACAACACGAAAACAGAATAATTGAGGTGAACAGAACCAAAACTTGCCATATCCATTTCAGAAAAACTCACCATAGTCAAATTTAATTGTTTAATAACTTTTATCATAGATTTTGAAATCTATTTGTTGTGGTTTGAAGGAAAATTATATTAAAAGTTTCCTTAAAAAGATATTTAACAATTACCATTGGCAGATATAACTTACACATTACAATAGTGCTTTTTGTATAAAAACAAAAGAGTAGCCTCCACTAAGTGAATCCACAAATAAATATTGCTTCAGAGCTCATCCCAACATAGCATTGCCTAGATTAGCTTCTCCATAGGTCATAGAATGCATCGAGAGTTTACACTCGCTTTTCCAGTCTACAGGTACATGGTACATCCTTATAATAGCTAGTATATTTTATCCCAAACATCTTTTCTTACTGGTGGGTATAGTCCAGCTAAATTGGATAACGCACTCATAAGGTCGACATCTGTTGCACGGATGTAAATATCATCTTTTGAGTAGGTTTGTTAAGAATTGTACCATAGCGTCTACTCCTTAAGAATTGACCTAATTCATGGTGTGGTCTTTTACCAATGTTGGGCAGTTGACCCCATCCGATTGGCCAGTCACTGGCATCACTCCATGGATCCGATGGATATGGTTTAACTGGTCTCCATATCGAAACAGAACATGTGCCAATACAAAATATTTCATTTTAGCTCGAGATTTGTGGTATCGTTTCGATTTTGAATGCCTTTGCAATACAAAGGCAACGCCAATATCAGAGCAATAGAAAAACGTGACATATTTTCATGGCACAAAAGAATTATACTATTTGTACTAGGCAGAATTCGCAGTTTATACAACAATAATTCGTTTTGGTGCAGTCACAAATTCTCATAAATAGTCGCTCAATGGATATGGAAAAGACTATTGAAAATTTTACCACATTAAATATAAATAACAAAACCGAAAGCAAAAGCAATTTAAAGTTATGGTCTATGGAGCTGTGAAGCAGCAACAGCAACAAACAACGACAGTTCCGAACAGAGACACACGAAGGATTGGCTTCTTTATTTGATATTAGCTGTGTTTTTTTGCATGTCCAGATAAAATTGTGTGAAAAAAACGACAACAAAGCAAAACAATTTACATGTTAAAAACAACAACAACTATGTCCATATAGAGTTAGCTAAGTCCAGATAATTAACTGGAGTTAACTTTTGTCCCGATAAAACGGTTTTGCCAGACTACCATTGTCGTTGTGTTATCGATAATTTGTATAGAAATGTCAAACGTTTGTTGGTAAGATAGTTCAGAACAAAATGGCAGACCAAGGCAAATGTTGAAATGTCCCGATGTCGTTTTTTTCGCCAAACTCCATATGGACATACAATTTTGCATGTCCAGATAAAATTGTGTGAAAAAAACGACAACAAAGCAAAACAATTTACATGTTAAAAACAACAACAACTATGTCCATATAGAGTTAGCTAAGTCCAGATAATTAACTGGAGCTAACTTTTGTCCCGATAAAACGGTATTGCCAGACTACCATTGTCGTTGTGTTATCGATAATTTGTATAGAAATGTCAAACGTTTGTTGGTAAGATAGTTCAGAACAAAATGGCAGACCAAGGCAAATGTTGAAATGTCCCGATGTCGTTTTTTTCGCCAAACTCCATATGGACATACAAAAAAACGCAGCTATTCTCTGGTTCCGAAGCTGTCATGGGCTTTGTTTTTATTTACATGGCCCAATTTTTCATGTGATTTTTTTTTTACTTTGGTGGGAGGGAATTAAAAATGAGTAGAAAGTAAATATATTACAACAACAAAAAGATCTTCATTGGAAAAATCGGGTAATGTAACTGCCGACAGATTTATTGGGACTATCGCGAATAAATTACCCTGGGATTCCTCCTTCAAAACTATTACACCATATAAAATATTACATACAAAAGTGATGCCGGGTTCATTGGAGACGGATAAAAACAAAAATTAATAACTCGATCTCAATTGCAAAACAATATATTGAAGGCAAATCTAGAAAGGGTTAGAAAAAAGTGTGTATAGGTTATGGATTATCAAATGCATCCTTGGCCTTGGGTGACTCATATCGGGGTGATCAATATGATTCCAAGACCCATGTTCTATAACTCAGGCGATAACTTTTCGCATCGTTAAGAAATGAAACAAATAATTCCTCAGTTATCGCCTCTGGACCTATGTTCTGTAATTATCGATTCGATAAAAATAGTCGAGAAACGTTGAAAAATGGAACAAAGCTCAATTTATCGCATCATCGGGTTTCTGTAACTTTGACAGTCGTTAACTTTATCGACGGGAACAATCGGAATAGAAATACTGGAAAAATTCGATAAATTAGGTTTCTGTATCTTTAAAAATAGATAAGTTTCTCATTTCAAACGTCAAATTTTATCACTATCAAAATAGGTAGCGATAAAATTTATTTATTTTTACCGAACGTGTATCTGATGCAGTAGCATCAAGTTTTTATATATTTTTTTGAATTTATTTAACAAACTTCGTGCCTTAACAAATTGAAAGCATCCTGCAACAGAAGATTGAGAAAAAAACGGCAACTTTAACATCGAATAGTAATAAATACAAAAAGAACCGTCACCAGAAGCAGATGTAAGTTTTAAATTAAAAAGTATTTATTTGATTTATTCATTCTTCTTTTATAGTTATAAATAATCTTCAACACGCAACATACAGAAAATGGTTTTGATGGTCAAACACCAAAAGCAATTCCAAATCACTTCAAAGAGAAGTGAATCTATATTGCTGCTGCAGGTCTAACTACAGCTGCCGTTTAAATAGTGCAAGATGCGAAGAACCAAAATACTAATTTGAAAAAGACTTCATCAGCCAAAAAATCGAAAGTTCTTGATACCAAGAATCCAGTCGCAAAGACTTCTACATGTATCGTCAGTTGCTGCTGCTAAGCGTACATTGACTGATAAGCCCAAGCCAGCTCCTCGTTCACGTGTAGCACGAGCCACAGTAATAAAGTGTGTATGTATAATTTTGCCATTTTAATGTTTTTATTTTTAGTTTATTTACCTACTTTTTCATCTTTAATCCAATTGTATTTTCAGGAAGTGAAAATCGAACAAGGAGTACAAGAGTGAAAAATTTGATATCAACAAAATCACCACTAAAAATGTTTTGCTGGAAAATCGTTGGACTTCCATGAAGATCGGAATGCATCTGAAGTCCTCGGCTCAGATGACCGAAGGACAGAGAGATCAAATTGATCGAGAATCGGATAAGTTTGTTTATTTCTATACGATGCATCTGCCTCAGTTGCGCAGCGATTGGTAGAAAATGAAACGAGATCGTCCACATTAACAACAATTGGGGGTGTCCTGGATTTGCTGACCAAGTATTTCAAGAATGCCCATGACATCTTCCTGGAACAAAAGAAGTAGAGTTCAACATGAGCTATAGGTAGTTATCGTCTGCTCAAGTTGGCTTCGGATAAAAATAAAATTCTTACTTTCACAGAGAAGGTGAACTTACTCTTATGACTATCAAGCTAAACTCATGTTATTTTCTTTTAAGTGTTCCGGTGTGAAATGGTGATTTCATAAATAAAATGGTGAAGCGTTTACTTGTCCAATCAAAACGATTAAGGTGTTTTTGGGCAGACAAATTTGTTCTCTTAGACATCATGTAGAAAATTTTTAATTTTGTACATAATACAAATTTTAACTATACAAAATAAAAATGCTTGTAAATTTTGAAAAAAAAAACGCATTTTTGGTAGTAAATTTTTTATTATTATATATTTTATTCTGCGCAAGAAACGCGATAAGGAATTCGTCGATAACTATGCCTACAATTCTTTAAAAAAAATCGTAATTCATTTAAATTATTTCGATTTATTTTGATTTTATTTTGCACCTAACAACATCAAAGTTTGTACAACAATATAAAAACAATTGTATATTTAGTTGTTTTTTAATTCTCTTGCAGCCATCCTCCCGTAAGCTTATGGAAAAATTTCTTCGTTGAGCGTTTGGTTGGTTTCCTTTGAACGTATTGACAAAGATATAACCGCTGATAAATTCATGTACAACTTTGCAGTCAGACGAAAGATAAGAGCTGGTTTTAGCATGCTCAGGAATGACTTGATTCTGGCCACTTCACTGTCGTACGAGCTATTGGCAAGAGATCGACCCTTTGATGCTAATCGATAGGCAGCCATTTATTTGGCATATTGTTCTTTGTTCTCGCATCTTATCCACATTTCATTGTAAGTTCCAAGTTCGTATACCTATGAGTTGTACCTTTTTTTTAGTCAGAGCTGGTTCTTGAAAGTTTTTTCGTTATTTTTAAACAATATTTTGTTTGCCTCAACAGTCACGCATTACACAACCTTGTTGCATTTGTTCATTAAAAGCTTAAAACAAAAAATTTAAGAAACTAACCTTCATGGTATTGTATCGCCATGTTTTGATATGATCACCCGTATTGATGTCCATTCGCATAATACGATTATTTGCAACGCCCAGAAGCTCTTCCTTCTTATGTCCATCGAATTTGATGATGAATAGTGTCAAACCAAAGTCAGGTAGGCTTTGCCACGCTTCAATAAATTTCAATTTGGCCTCAATGAGGGGCAATTTTTTGACATTAGCATGTGTATCCAAGATCCTTTGCACAGCCTTGCTTCGCAGTTTTTTGTTCATCTTGGGCGACAGGTAGTCCACGGGATCAATCAATCCGGGATTCACACTAACAGAAGACTGAAGAGCTGGTTTATGCATGCTCAGGAATGACTTGATGCTGGCCACTTTATTGTCGTACGAGCTATCGGCAAGAGATCGGCCCTTTGATGCTAATCGACAGGCAGCCATCCATTTGGCATATTGTTCTTCGTTCTCGCATCTTATCGACATTTCCTTGTTCGGTCCATTGCGACCTTCTGGAGGCACTTCAAGACGTATGCTGAATTTTCCATGCGATATATTTACATCGGGTGTTACTTCACAACCACGCAAATTTACAACATGCGTTGGCTGGCCACGTCGTGATTCCTCTGCAGATTTGTATAGATGCATTATGCAATTGCAGATCTCGATATGTGAAGAAGTAACGTTTGTATAGCCCTTCATTGTAAACTTTTTTGGTCTGAAAGAGGATAGTTTATGTTAAACATTTAAACAAAATATTCCAAGTATAAACTTACTTTAAAAATCTTAAATAATCTGTCAGTTCGGGAATTTTGGTGATATTATTAGCCTGTGAATGCGTTAGGTACTTCCAGGGTTATTTGCAGCTCACTCAGTGCTGAGTCGATGTCGTCATCCGTGTCATTTTCAACGCTTGATGTGTCAATTCCTGAATCGGGTTGTTGCAAGTCGTTTTGTTGATTAATTTGAAACTATAAATAAGTAAATTTTTTTATTTTTGAAGCTGGAAATGACTTTTATACCAAGCACATACCTGTAGTGCTGCAAACATCAACATTTCTTCTTCTGTGCGATCGATTTCTTCGTTAAGAATTGACCATTTCACTTGTTTGTACAACTGGTTGATTCCTACCTGATCGTACTTGGGATTAAGGTCGAAGAAAGTATAGTACTTGAACTTCAAGCACAATGTGTCGTATTCATAGATGCCCTGTTCCATGATTGAAAGCGATGAATCTAGCCAGCCAATATTCATGCGAGCCTTCTCTAACAAAGATTTCGGCCTTATTAGACGTGAGCGTACATCTGGGCTTGGTGCTCTCGGACTAGCTGCAAGGTTCTCTTGGAAGTCACCAAGGTTAGACAATGAATCAAATGTGGTGAATCTATTTGTGCCATGTTTACATGTCTAGAAACTAAAAGAAACATGTAGCGAGTTTTTCAAATTGACTGTTTTGAAACTTACTCCAGAATCCAGATGGTGAACTTATTGATTAAGACGTTTTGCCGTTGTCTGTGGATTTTCCAAACTATTGCAGCTTCCATTATATGAATTAATTGGTATAAAGGAATTTGTATCTGCTGCTGGTGGTAAATATTTTGTTACATTTGATTCTGCAATGATGGGAATCTTCTTTTTAGGAAACTGTGGAAGTTTTTTTTCTTGGGGATGTCTTTTGTCTTAATCTTTGCATACATTTACAACAGCTGCAAAACCAAAGGTGGCAGTCAAGATAGCGAAGGTCGGGTAGCTGAAAAATAAGATAAAAGAATTTATTTATTTTAATTTATTTTTAGAAGTTAAGCAAACACTGAATTGTGTTCAAATCCAAAACTTTTTGATTCGGTTTTATTAATTGAATATATAATAGACCAAATAAATATAAAATGCTAAATATGCACACATATCGCGACTGAAAAAAAGAATTGTTTTGGTTTTGAAATGTCGATACCTATGACATTTCAGTTTTCGCCTTCCAATGGAAATTCCAGCCAGAATAGTTCGGTAATTGAACTTATCGCGTTCAGTTACAGAAACTCGATTTTTTCCAGAGGCGATAACTGAGGAATGAGTCGTTTCATTTTTTAACGATTCGAAAAGTTATCGCCTGAGTTATAGAACATGGGTCCTGGAAAAATTCGGGTTTCTGTAACTGAACGCGACAAGTACAATTCCCGAACTATTCCGACTGGAAATCCCAGTGGAAGGCGATAAGTGGAACTGTCATATTGACATTTTAAAACCAAAATAAATCTGTGCTTGAACAAATTATTGCCGATTGGTTGAATTGAAAATTTATTCTTAAAATTATCTTTCTATTTATTTAAAAAAAAACATGAACTGTGATGAAGAAAAAATCCGAAACATGGCTGGCTGAGCAAATATTAAAAGATTATTTCAATACATCGGTATCAAAAAGTGATGCAGAATTAAAAAAAAAAAAATTAACAGATGGAAAGAAAATCAATCAATTTTCATGTTATTGATTTAAAAGCAATACAAGATGGCACAGCTCTTGATGAACCGCAAGAACAACAAAGAGAAAGTTATTAAATCAAGAAAACATTCTGAACCAAAACTTCATTAATCTTTTTGGTGAGTAAATCGAAGAAAACTAGCCCCTTTTTAAACTTGTTGCTTCCATAGATCCACCTCGTCTTTGATGGCAATTCCTTTCACCAGAACATTTGAGACTATGGAGAATATAATAAGCTGATTGTTCCCGAGCCAGCAGAACAATTTTTGGCTCCATTTGAGCTTGGACCAATCAAGCCACCGAGCATGTGTTTGTTTGTGAGAACCAAATCCAACAACACACACTTTGGATAAATGCGATATGGCAACTACCAACAGAACGTGTTGATGAATGTTTAGTTGCCAAGTTCCCTGCTCCCCCAACAATACTGCCTCGTTTGCAGAAGCCTCCGGGTCCCAAATCACTTACTAAATGGGAGAAATTTGCAAAGGAAAAGGGTATCAAGAAGAAGAAGGACAAGAAAATGTTCGATGAAGTTTTAGACATAAAGTTTGCATTTTATTATAAGTTCGTACAAACAGTGGACAGGTTTCAATCGATTTACTTCAAAAGCAATATATGAAGACTAAGTATGTCAATAGCAAGATCATGTTAGAACTATTAACAAAGATCTGCGATATTTACTAAAATAACTGATTATCTCAGCTTATTTGATCCAATAATTTAGCGTTAAATGGTAAAGTTTTAATGAATCTTTCTTTAATTCTACCTCTTTTATGATATTTGCCTTAAGTTATCTTCAGTTTTAGTGAGTGTGAATAAAACCTTGATATTTCGCTTCATTATTAGGAGCGAAGTTGCATAATATAATAGACTAACCGTGTAATAGACAAAAACAATTCCATGAGTGCATTAGAAATACTAGTTTAATTATACTTTAATTCCATTTATAGCTTCTTTGGTTTTCAAATTATAGTGATTTAAAAGTTTTTAATTACACTGGATCAAATAAGCTGTTATCCACTGCATATTGACCTACTTAAAACATTACCCACTTTGCTGTTTTTTTTAGAAATGCGTGCCGACTGCCGACATACATATGGTTTCAAACGAGCCGATGTTGAAAAACAAAAGGACTGGGTTTTGGAAGTGCCCAAGAATGTGGACCCCGACTTGGATATATTCCAGAAGAAGATTGATTTACGAAGTGCGAAGGTTGCCAAACACGAAATTCAGTACATGAAGAACATTGTCCGTGCTAGAAAACAAGAAGTACCTCAGCAGGGTTTGTCTTGGTGCTGAGGCTTAATCATCAACAGAGTCAGTTGGTAAATTCCAAGATAAGCTACCCAAAAAAAAAGAAGCTCGCAGCATTGGTGTCAAAGCTTGTTCCCGGTGCTAAGCGAAAGGCTTCACATTTGAGTGATGTTCCTGAAAAAGAAGCCAATTTAGATCTTATGAAGAGCCAGAGTTTGATGTTGAAAAGGCTATTTCCTTCCAAAAGAACGAAGTCAGAGCCGAGTAAGTTGGGATCTTTTTTACAAATTCCTAAATAAGTCAGTACAATATTTTTTTTTTATTGTAGAAGAAACAATCAGGAAACTGAAGGCGGTCAAAGAAGCAAACACAGGAAAGGGGGTGAAGGGAAGTCGAAGTCCAAAAATAGTCAAGGGGAGATTCTCTCCCGAATATTGTGTTATAATATTTAGTTAACATAAGATGTAAAGAGATAATAAAACATTTCATAAAAAAAATAAAACAAAAACAATTATCTACGCTCTATACAAAACGACACGGCTCTAAAAGCGGCTCAGTAAAACAACTACCCTATCGCAATAGGGGTGAATGTTTGGAATATGCTGTTGAGATTAATTGAAGAATTGGAACATCTGTCATTATTTTTGATTTTTTTTAGCACTGTATTTTAACTGAAGAATTGCTATAGAAAAAATAAAATGCACGACTGGGTCGCACGTACTTGCTCTTATGTTCAAGACAATACTGTGGGTTTAAGAAAATTGTATATAAAAACATAGAAATTATGAGAGAAAAATGTAGAGAAGCATGAAACACGATATTTAGATTGGATAAAACAACTCTTTTGACAGTTTAAGGTGGAAAAAAAAAATGCAATCTTAATTATTCTTGATTGTATGGGAAAAAATTTAAAATCGTTGGAGTGGATTTTAAAAAATTAATTTTGTATATGTAAAATTCTTAAAACATTTTTAAGAACGAATTTTGGTATGCAAATCTGAAGTATAGATTTATGTGTATATAAAAACAAAATTTGAAAAAAAATTGTCAACCCGTTTTTGAGATATCCAATTTTCAAAAAAAAATTTTGAAACTTTTTTTAAAAACCCAAAAACTTTTTTTTGAAAATTTCGATATGCAATATTATTTGATCTTATCTGAATTTTGTATATAAAAAAAATTCATCTTAATCCGTTAAGCCGATAACGAGATAATTCAAAATAAAAATATACGTTCTATGACAGGTACTATTAATAGTTGCAAAGTGTAAAATTTTATAATTTTTGGTAGTAGATCGTACTAATTTTAGTATATGAAAAATGTTTAATGTTTTCAAGAAAAATACGATTATGAAAAATTGCTAAAAAAAATTTAATGGCAGGTACCGTCATTTTTGGTTTAAAAAAATGAAAAAAACGTGTGGGTATAATCACCAAAAACCACTATGTACCAGGTTTGAAGAAAATCGATCGAGCCGTTTAGGCTGTAGACGAACAGACAAACAGACAGAATTGTGCCACCCAATTTTTTGGTGGTCTCTATCATCGTAATATCATGTTTGATTGTTATCTCAAAAATTTTTTTTTGCAGGAATCCAAAACTTGCCTTATAGTACCTATATCGGAAGTAAAAAGAAAACTTGTGCCTATATCTATAGGTGAAAAAACTTGCGATTCGCAAAGTCGAACGTTCGAATGTGTGTGGCATTATCGTTTGCGACTCACCTAAATTAAGTTCGCTTTAAATAACTTAAGTCCGATTTGGTGAGTCATAAGAGGGGTCTATGTTATTAATTATTGCAAGATTTTAATGTTTTTTTCTTCCCAAGATTATGAGATAAAAAACGTATTTCGTGATCTTATCTATTTGGGATTCATTATCTCGTTTTGGAATAACGTCACGATTCCACGAAAAAAATGGAGAATATAAATTTATGTTATAACTTTAATAATACAACACAAAAAAACAATAGAAAATGTCTATTTTTTGGGAAATTCACGATGAAGAACACATTTGTACATATATTGTAGAGAATATGTCATTTATGGACTTTTCATTGCTATTACACTGATACTTAACGTATACGGCTCCGTTAAAGTGCGGAATTTAGATATCGTGGCACTTTTGCTTCACACCGGCTTCTGAAAGAAAATTTTGATATTTTTGACAAGAAAAAAATTGTTATACAAATCGTACCTGTAGAAGTTGTATAGGTACTAGAACCAAAAGAAGCTGCACATTTGTAACGGCAAGGTCACTCCAACACAATTTACAATGGGACACGATGTAATTGGCGCTGCACTGTCCTTAAAAAAAAAATATGAACACACTTTTGGTATTTGATAGTAAAAAAAAAATATTTTTACTTACTTTGTCTTGGTACTCTTTGTATTCCTGCATGTGTTTTTCAGAGTTTCAGATGGTTGCAGAAACTGACCGGTAGCATGCAGAGATGTTGTAAGGAAATGGAAGACATCATGATCGTCAGCAAGACCACCAGTTGCTGCAGATAAACCAAACTATCCGTTCTTTGGTAGATGCACTCCATCAGCGCGTAGACACATCTCACAATCCCAGTTATTATTTGTCTTGCCATAGTTGAACAACACTGTCAAGGCGTTGTTCGTTGTTGTAGTACTCAATGCGAGTGCGTGTGGGGAAAGACTTTGTTCATGAAATCTTTCAAACATCCAACAGAAGCTGCGCATCGTTCTGGTGATTGAACTGCTATGTTCCATCATTCACCATTATGTATGGATTATTGAGTTTGTTGTCATTGTCGAACGAATCGAAGAACAAACCATAAGCCCATTCCATTACGGACGAACCAAACCCCTGTCCATTGTAGTCACCCTTCTCTTGGGTATACCAGAAAGCCAAGCCATCGGCACCAATTCCACCTAGACTTTTGATCCGGAACACGATTTCCACATCCCACCTGCCAAAGTTAGTCTTGAATTTCGTCCAAATAGCATCCTTCTGGGAGCGCAACGAAGGAGCTACAAGAACACTCTGCACTTGCTATACCATCTGAAATTTTGAATGGGTTCTTGCATTTGTAATAATTATTTCATAAATAATCTAATTTTCAATCGTTTTTATTTATTTTAACTTTATTTTTGTCTCTATTTACTTTTATTCTGTTTACTCACCAGCTGTAAGGTCAGCGATAAGTTTTGACATTTAAAATGGAAAACTTATCGACTTTCAGAGATACAGAAACCCATTTTATCGATTTTTTCCAGGATTTCTATTCCGATTGTTCCAGTCGATAAAATTAACGACTGTCAAAGTTACAGAAACCCGATGATGCGATAAAATGAGTTTCGTTTCAATTTTCATCGTTTCTCGACTATTTTTATCGATTCGATAATTACAGAACATGGGTCCAAGTTGCTTAGAGCTTGATGCAGCTCTATTTTTGATCGACAAAATAATAAAAACACACAAACACAAGAACACTTCACTAAAAATTGCTCCTAGAAAAAATTAAAATAAAAGAAATATAAAAAATACCAGTTGCCTTGAATTTTTGGGCTATTTTCCTGCCATGATTTATCTTGGGCGCTCCTGTTGCAGTAATCTGCCCTCCTGTAATCATACAAATTTGCATATAATTGAATTTCATCACAAAATTCAATGTTGAATTCATAATCATCCCGCATTTTTATGTTTATTGTTGACAATGACATATGATTGAGAGATTTCACTGTGGCGTGACGTTTACGTAGGCCACTGGGGTTTTCAATATGGCGTGGCGATGGCAGGTGACACCATACCCTCGCTTCTTCATCTGTGTGTGTACTATCCCATAAGAGAACATGTAAATTCCACAACGTGGCATTTGTATGCACCACGCCAGAACCACACCACAACCTCAAGCCAGTTCTATGTGAATTGGGCCTAAGGCGCGATTCACACAGAAGTGGCTTATGGTGCTGGTGTGGTTCTGGACTGCTACGGGCGTGGTGTGGTTGTGGTGAGCTTTGTTCACACAGAAGTGACAGGGAATGGTTATTTGACACACACACACAAACACAGAGGAACATTTCAGAAGAAAATGGCTTCTACACAGAAAATAAATGAAATATAAAAAAAAAACAATTGCCTTGTATTGTTGGGCTATTTTTTGCCATGTTTGGTGTTGCACGCTCCTGTTGCAGTAATTTTGTGCTCCCGTAATTACATAAATCTTTGTGTATTTGCATTTCATTGCAGAATTCAATTTTTTAAAACTTTATTGAACTCATAATCGCATTTAATTTTTTTAATGCCTGACAATTTGACATTTGACTGGGAGATTTCATTGTGGCGTGACGTTTACATAGGCCACTGGAGTTTTCAATATGGTGTGTCGATGGCATGTGACACCATACCCTCGCCTAGTCATCTGTGTGTGTATTATCTCATAAGAGAACATGTGAATTAAAAAAAGTCTTTTTACTGTTGTCTGGAGTCTAAAGGGTGTGTATTATTGCAAAATATAGAAGTAGTGGTGGGAGGGAAATGAAACGACATGACATGATTTGCCCAGCGAGAAAAAATCTTCTGATTGTTGATTAGATTGTGGTTGCGATGTTGGGCATCTGTATGCCCTGTGGAGTCAGGGTGTGATGGAATTGGGGACATTCAAAATTTCAGATATCTGGCTTCTGATTGGTCAACTGTCAAAAAATTTCTGAAAATTCAGATGACTTTTGGTTACGTTTGGTTAAGTTTTATTCTGAATTTTCAGATGAGAATTTTCATTTTTACGGTGAATGCGGCCATTCAATTTGTGGCACCAATGGGCACGTTCCGATGGTTATTCTCAGTTATCCGGATAGCTTTGTGTTGTTGTAATCCCTTGTTAGAAAACAGCTGTGGTCCGTTCCTTTTCTCTAAAATGTTAACAATTGTTAACAATTTATTGTTAACACTGATCGTTCCTAAATTCTCAAATTGTAACATCGTGTAACATTATGACGTCATAAAATCGTTCCTAAACTCAATGTTGAAGTGTCAGAATATTACACTTTGTAACAATTTCCAACTCATCTCCTCGACATGAATTGGAAGTGTTGATCTGTCAAAAACAGCTGAAACGCAATTTTTTATTTTGTGATTATCTTTTGTTAACTTTTCGTTGTTTGGATTTAGAATTGTTAGAATTTTTGCAAATATGTGTTTTTAATTTAATTAATTTTACTGTTGTTTTTGAGTTTTGAATAGTTTTATGATAAATTTACTTTTTTTCGACATTGCATTTTATCAATTCCATGATTTTTGGTAAAGAAATTTGTGCTCATAGTTAGTTAAAGTTAATAGAAATTTAATTTAGAAATTATATGTATTTACTTTCAATGAATTTTATGCAATAAATAGTTTTTTCTTGATTATTCATTCTAAATGCATTTCGATTTTTTTTCCAACCTTGCCGTTTGACAGATCAACAATATTTTCAACATTGATCGTTCCTAAATGAAATGTTACAAAGTGTAACATTCTCAACAATGACATTCCAACATTTTTTTTTGACACATCAACAGTTGTTAACATTTTTAGAGAAAAGGAACGGACCACTGATGACCGCTGACGCAACAACAACTCAAGTTATCTCAAAATTTTTGGGATACCCTGAGGCCACACGAGCCAGTACTGGCTAGCCAGTCGCAATACACTCACATTTTTTTACTTACACATACAAATCAGAGCAACTGGCTCGTCAACTGGCTTGCCTTTTTCGTAGCCAGTTGGGAAGCCAGTAGAGCAGCCAGTAACAGGGTTCGGCAGTACTTTTTCGTACCATATCTGGAAAAATAGGACTAAAACTTTAGTTTACTCACATTTTCTTTCACAAAATATTAATAAAATAAAAATCGGGAGGACTTGCCCATTCCTTAAGAACTCAAAGTTTTATAAATTTTATTAAAAATGCCTCTACACTATCCCACAAAGTATTAACACAATGTCAGAATAAAGTGGGAAGAAATTTCATACGACTTGCCAAATTTGTGTGATGTAGCTGACTTTTATAAATATTTTGCTTCCACACTTGCATCAAAAAATCAGTTTCACCATAACCTCAAACGCCCAAGTGGGATAGAAAGTGTGATGGCTTTAGAGCCGATCCTAAATATTTTCATGTATTATAACACAATGTCAAATCGTGTCGGATGCGGTTTCAAGTTGTGTGTGATGAAATTTCATATTTTATTTCTACACTATTATACATGATTTCTTCCCACTTTTTTGACATGTATTAATACTCAGTGGGATAGTGTGGAACGACTATAAGCGATCTAAAAAAATTTTAAACATGAATAAAGCCGAAACCACACTTGTCTCGTCTGTTGTGTTTTGTAGGGTCTTATTTCCGTTCGACAAGAAAGCCAACAAAATGGAGAATGAATTGATTAAAGGATCTCCCAAACCGACGCGAAACGTTCGCCGACGATAGTTTTTTGTTGTTGTTTACCATAGTGTATTTCTGTCAAATTTTGTATCGCTGCACACGAAAAATAAATCAAGACTTTAAGCCTAGTACGCAGATCGAGACAAAATTTTTCTCCCATATAAAATTTTTCCCAGGACAAATTTTATCTCGTTTTTTTTCCAAGTGGTACGCAGCTCCAGCGCAAAATTTGACACTTGAAACCGCTGTACGAGAAAAGGTAAAAAAAAAGTCTCCACTTAATTTTGCGCGGAAAAAGAATGCTCGAAGCATTATTTTTCCGGACAAATTGTGACGTTTTATATATATTTCGCTTTTTATAAACTAAAATCATCTCCCTGTTTCATTCTTTCCATTTATAAGACGTTGTGAGGACGCAAAACTGAAATAAATATAAAATGCGTACAGAAAATGATGACATGGAAAGAGAATAGAATTAATTGAACAGCTGTTTTAAATCAGTCAGTGGTGTAGCTAATGAGAAAGGGTACAAAAGGGCCACATTTCAGATACAGAAAATATTTGTTTCAATAAAAAATTTAAATTGATTCCCAAAACGAGTTGGCAATTTTAATTGGATCTTGGGAGCAGTGGAAAAATGTGAACATTTCTGATTTTGACATGGTTTTTTTAATCCATCGACATCAATGGAATTTGACAGTTGATGGCTTGAAAGATGAAGAACAAATTATTTTGACGGAAAAAGTTAATTTGATCCAAATGTCAAAAAAGTGCCCTTATCCACTTTTTCCCGGAGAAGTAAAAAACCTTCAAAAATTTCAGAATTTTTAGTGGTTTTTTAATCCATTGACATCGTGGCAATCCTTCAATATATTTTGACAGGAGACAATCCTTCAATATATTTATTTGGGAGACAAACTACCTATATTTTGACGGAGAAAGTGTATTTTGATCCAAATGTAACCAAATTGCCCTAAAATCGACTTTTCCAGAGAAGTAAAAGCTGAAAATTTCAGATCTTTTAAAGGTATTTTCATCCATCCACATTATATTGTTCACCATCAAGCGCATGCGTTCAATTTTTCTTGCTCTGTAAATGCTTTGAAGGAATATGATTTCTGTACATGCAAAAGATTCAAATTTATGTTAATTTAAGGAAATTTTATAATTTTTCAAATTTATAACTACGCTACTGTTCTCATTTGACTTTTGTTTTTATCTCTACGCCTTCAGAATTTGTCTCGAGAAAAAAAATGTAGAGATAAAATTTGTCTTTGCTCGATCTGCATACTAGGCTTTACGATAAATATTATTTTGTGATAAAAATAAGTTAGGGCTCTCCAAAACCAATGCGAAACATTTAGTAATGACAACGAAACTTTGGATTTTATTGTTTTATGCTAGTGATATTGCATGTCGTCAGTGCGTGTGTTTTTAGTGCATTTTTATCTCTACATAAAAAGAAGTAGCATGTTAAATACAACGTATTGTTGTTGTATTTGACATGCTTCTTTTGTTGTAAACAAAGACAAAAATGTACTTAAAGACAAGGCACATACGGAATTATACCAAATTGTTGTTGCATATAGCATGCTACTTTTTTAAGCGAAGATAAAAATGCACTAAATACTACGTCTAATGACAGTTTGCAACATGGCAGGCTTGTTAAGTGAGCACAGAGTATTCAAACTACCACTCCACAACACACAGAAGATAGAATGAAGTGGTACCATCTTCAGTCTTGAAAAAGTGGTAAATCGTAGTAGTTAAATTTCTTTCCTTAAAATCGGAGTAGATTTACTCCATTTGGAGTAAGATCCGAACGCTGGCCAGTAGAGAAGCAAATGTGGCATGCCGCCTACGTCACAGCATATACACGAATAGGAATTTGACAGTTAGTCTGTGTAGCCAACTTAGAATAAAAAATATAAGGAAGCGCCATTTGTGGAAAAAAGTGAAGCATTTTCCATAATAGTGTTTGCTCTCACAAACACAAATACATTCCAAAAGGGACGGAGTGATTTTTAATGGCAACTTACTAGGGCGCCATAACAATCATTTGTTATTTTCTGAATTTATTTTTCTTTTCAGTGGTATGTTTAAAAAAATACTTACTTTTTTATGATAACCCTCTAAGGCACCGATAAAATGTTTTAATATCTACTTTCTTTAAAATTGTGTTGTTTCAGTGGAACATTATAGATTTACTTAGTTTAATTTACGCATTGTCATGAAAGAAGGCTCTCCAAAACCAACGTGAATCATAGCAAATCATTCGCATCGATAAAAATTGGCACCCCAAATGTGGCTTTACTTCATCCACTTTCAGAATGGTCATCCTTTTACCACTCGACTTTTGGAAACCTTTTAAATTTTTTATTAAATTATTTTAATTTTTGAATAGACAGATTAATTAACATTAAAAAAATGCACTAATAACTTCACTACAGAGAAAATTGAGCAATATTCTGAAGATGCACATGTTAACATAAATATACGAACTCCAAAGGTACAAAATCGATTTAATAACAAAAATAATTTCCTGATATAAAGGGCGCTTAGCAAATAATTGCACCTTACAACCACCAATAACAAAAAAAATACGTCCCTGTTTCACAGAATCGCAGTTTGACATTACTAGTATCACAAATTAAAACCGAAAAACCATGTGCAAGTTTTCAATTAATTTATTAATTTTCTTAGTTTATTTAAAGTTTAATCATTTAAAATGTGTTACTTGATTGATGATTAATTAAATTATGATCAATTCACATCGCTTTCTTTGAGAAAAATATGATAAAACTCACTTGTGAAAGGAAATGATTCTTGTCCACCTTATTCTTGCTTTATATACACAATTTAACACTGCACTTCATATTTTTGTATTGTTATTAGTAAGTATACATACATTTCTAAGTAAATCACTCCAAACTATTTGTTTTTTTTCTAACAATTAATGATTTATTAATGTTTTTAGTCTTGTATCACTTTTTGTTTACTTTTTTTCTTCCATTCAGTCACCGATTTGACATTTCGGACATACAGTTTTCTGCTTCATTCACGTACACTGTATATGTGATATACACCAGTTCCTTTACTTCTTCTTCTATGGTAGCCAACTGGCTAGCCAGTACTGGCTCGTGTGGCCTCAGGGACTAGATAGCCTAGCGAATAAAGGTAGAACTATAATAGTCGGAAGGGCACTGAAGCTAATGTCAAAAACCAACGAAAAGTAGCTTTCCGTACCGAAAAAAGGGGAGCACACCCATAATGTAACTATCATCTTTCTCTTTTTGGCATTCCTATTTCACCAAATGTCAGTTTTACTTAAGTGAGGTGCGCTCGGGAGCGCACCTCACTTCCGTAACCAAAGTTGAACGAAACTTGACGAAACGCTCCACTTCGCAATTATAGTCGCGTCAAATGCTTTCCGTGTATTCGCTTGTTTTCTTCCGACCACTTAAGTGCCCCTCCGAGCATTATAGTTAGTAGTAGTAGTAGTACTTTATTGAGATTTCAAAATTACAGTTTATAATTACATAGGAAAACTTAATATTTAGATTTGCCGACTTAGAATTGGTCAGGCTATACAAAGGTTTATCCTTTTTGCTGTTTATTTAATGGCAAAACAAATTATAATTTAGGTAAAGAAAACAATTCACATTTAGATTGGATATGCGTCCACTCAACAAGACGATATAGATTATTCTAAAGAAAACTTAACCTAGAGAGTATATATATAAAAGAGTGAAACAAATATAAAAGAACAAGGCTGAGACAAATGTTTTTGTCTCTATTATGAACACATGAGATAAATATAATGTGTGCGAGTGAGAAGGGTGTGTACCCTTATTTTTATTTTGACAATACAAACTTAAGTATATTTGTTGTAATCACATTTACCAACAACTGGGTTTTACAATATATATACTGTTTACATATAGGTATATCTTAAAGTTGATAGCTTGATATGTTTAGTTTGTAAGTTAATTCAATTTTCATTACTGTTTAAGGTTTAATAATTTTGTATATACATAGGTGGGATTAATAGACATGAAATTGTTTTGTTATAATTATTATACAAAAATGAGATTTCTTACTTAAATTAATTCACAGCCGAAATTACGGGCAAGTCTTATTATGTTACATTTTTAGATACAAATTATGAGGTTTTTTGGCATATCAGGTAGTATGAATATATTTATTATTTTTCACCCATTTTAGGGGCTGAGATTTGTTTTGTAAATTTTCAGTTACATGTTTTATTTATTAATTGTTTCTTCTTTACTTTTTTTTTTGTTCTATTTACAGCAAGGAGAGTATCTTCATTTAGCCTCTGTAGGTATTAGAAGAACTTTTTTTATAGAACGGGCAGGTAAACAAATTGTCTTCATCTTGGATTTGAAAGTCAGAGACAGAATCCTCATTGAGAATGCTGATTGGCGACATGTAGTAACGATCGTTAATAGGACAACCAATGTTTTCCTCGAAGATGTTCTGGAGGATAGGGTTGTCATGATGTTGTAGAGCGTAAATTCTTTTTTTGGAAAGTGAAGTGAGATAGTCAAGAAGGGGGACTATTCCCGACTCTTCATAAAGTGATCTATTACTATACCAGTTACCGGATGGTTTCCGTCTTTTAGAAATACAGCTCCTTATGATTTTGCGTTCAAATCTTTGTAGTTCAAGGACCACAGTAGGTGATATGTGAAACCAGATAAGGAATCCGTAGGTAATTAGAGGACGAATCAGAGTCTTGTACATTAAAAGCTTAGTGTTCCTAAGAACACTTCTCGAGTTGAGGAGGAGTTTGAGCTTGGCAGCGGCACCTTTACTGTTGTTCAATGCTTTCCTGGCTTGCGGGTTCATTTTCAGTCTCTCATGCATGTGGATGCCGAGGTATTTAAGAGATTTTTTTAAGGGGATGGGGAGACCCCCAATGGAAAGTCTAAGGTGACGACTTTCTCTTACGGCTAGGTGATGCCCTCTGCCAGAAGCATTCCGGAAACAAATCATTTCACATTTCTTAAGATTCAGATCAATTCCCCATTTTTTGTAATACGGGATAACAGTGTTAAGGTGGGATATTACGTTATTGAGGGCCGCGTGAGGCCGCTCATTGGGGCTGAATAATATTGTATCATCCGCATACAAGATGGCGTCAGAGTTATTGCAATGGATTGGGAAGTCATAAAGGTATAAATTGAATAGGAAGGGGCCAAGAATGGATCCTTGGGGCACACCCGCAAGTATGGGAATAGGGGGGGACTTTAAATTTTCAAAACAAACTGAAAGAGTTCGGTTCGAGAGAAAGCTAAGAATGATTTTTATGAAATTTGGGGGAAAATTTAACAAGTTAAGTTTATATATTAGGCCAGCATGCCACACTGAGTCGAAAGCTTTGGTTAAGTCCAAAGCGCAGGCAACGGTGCATTGCTTGGCTCTAAGGTTTTTTAAAATTCGATCTTGGAAGTAAAGAAGTGCATGCTCTGTGGAATGGCCCTGTTTAAAACCAAACTGTTCAGATTGAGTTAACTCTGTACCTTCAAATAGATTTTTTAGTTTATATAAAATGATTTTTTCCAGAACTTTCCCGAGATTTGAAAGCATGGAAATTGGGCGAAAGTTATCTACATTGTTTGAGTTGTTATTTTTTTTTATTGGGATAAGGTTAGCGTTTTTCCAAGTATCGGGGAAATAACAATTATTTACACAATTGTTAAACAAGGGGGTGAGGAATTGAGCAATGCTACTTTTGGATTTACGAAGTACGAGGTTGGGGATGTTATCGGGGCCTGAAGATTTTTTATTGTTTAAAGAAGCGATAAGAGATTCAACGCACGAACTAGATACAAAGTTATCATCATTCACGGAGTCGGATTTGTTGCTGGGGGAAAAATTGGTAATTGTGAGGGTCTCATTCCAAACAGAGAACGAACTATTAAAAGTTGAAACTTCCAACAAGTTAATTGGATCAGCTGCTGGGGTTTTTAAAGAGTAAAGGTCAGTGTAGTAAGCACCAAAGCCCTCGATCTTATCAGTGGACGACACAAATGTTCTATCCCCATGAACCAAGTCCTGGGGGAAGTTAGCAGATTTGTTTTTTCGACCAGTGATTTGGTCGATGGCCTTGAAAACATTAGATGAGGGTTTCATGCTACTTAATTTCTGACTTAAAAGTTCATTTAGATCCAACCTTACTTTATCTTTAATAATTTTGCTGAGGCAGGTGATGCGGGCAGAGAGTTCCAGATAAGCTTGTGTGGTGCGATCACCATAACGGTGGAATAATCTTTTTAATCTTGTTTTCCAAGTTTTCCTGGTTCTAAAAAGATTAAGGGTGGCATCGGATACTCTTAACCAGTTGGGGTGAAGGGATATTTTTTTGGTGTGGTTGTTGATGCAGTTGGACAGAATGGAAGTAAAATCTTCGATAAAACGGTCAATTTCAGAATTACTGAGGTTTCTATCTGTTGGTAAAGACAAGTTGCCGAGGTTAGAGTTCAGTGTACGATTGAAATTAGTCCAGTTGGTATTTTTATAGCTGGTAAAAGTTTGTGGAAAATCAGGAAGAGTAGAGTGATTATGTAGTTTAATGCTTATAAACACTGAGAAATGATCCGAGATTGGGTCTAGAGTTAAGCAAGCAATGTTATTGTCTGTTCGAAGATTAGCAGAGACTAAGAAAAAATCTATATGTGATCCAGAGCTGGGTCGAGTAGGACCCACAGCGGCAACAATGTCAAAATCGAGAAAGTGGCCGTCTTGAAACCAACGAGCCAAATGAATACCGTTTAAATTAGATGAAGTATCTCCCCATAAAGAGTGTCGGGAATTGAAATCACCTCCGATGATAATATAGTCATAGCCTTGAAGGCAGGCAAGAAGATCGTTGAGAGCCCTGGGGAGTGTGGGGCCTAAGTTGCAGGGTATATATATGGAAACTAGAGCTAGAGATTTTGACATATTCAAGTAGTTGATCGGGATAGAAGCTATAGTCACCGAGATCAGGTTATTGGAAAAATTATGTTGAGAGAAGCGAATTGAGTTTTTTAGCAAAATACCAGAACCTCTACCCTCATTATTACGAATAAAATCATACTTTTCGTTGAAACGACACTTATTTTTATATTTTTTAAGGCAAGTTTCTTGTATTAAAATACCAGTTGGGAGAGTATCTTCCAACAGATGTTCAATTTCGATTTCTTTATCTTTAGAAAGGGAGTTGACATTGGCAGTAATGAAGTTCAAATTCATGGTAGGGGTGGAGAAATAGAGGCAATAAAGCCGAGGTAAGCACCAGGTTTCTGGCTTTCATCTAGCTTAATATAGTTGGGCCAGAACTGTCTTATTTTTGCAATTAGGTTGTTAATTGGCAACCCGAATAGTTTGTTTGATTCTTCCATAAAATCAGCAATGAAATTATTGGGTTGACTCGTGGTGGCAGCTTCTTCCGGGCTTAACTTAAAACCTCTCAATTGATCAGCATAAGAGAAAGCAGAGTTGTTGGCTTTATTAACAACATTGTTAACTGATTTCTTTATCAATTGTTTGCGGTTGTTGGCCGCCGCCAGCAACGCATCTTTTTTTTTTAGTAGTTCAACCCTAACAGGGCAACCCCAGAAATTTGCCGGATGACCCGGAGAGCCACAATTTACGCAAGATGCGGTGGAGGTTTCTGTTTTTGGACCGACTTCGCACTGTCCAACCAAATGATTTTTCAAACATTTGACACACCTAACAGGATAAGTGCAGTAGCCAGCTACGTGGCCGAAACGTTGACATCTGTAGCACTGTTTAGTGCCGGAATTGCGGACCGAGTCCCACTTCACTTTGTGACACAGTAAGTGTTTTATTTTTTTTATGTTCATTAGACTGTCCCTATCCTCCAGCACACAGAGGAATAAGTCCAGAGGAATGTCATTGGATTTGGACCATTTGGTCTCAAAATTTTTAACTACCAGTCTCAACGAAGGATCAAGCCTCAGACACTCTTTTTGAATTTCAGATGGAGAGAATCTGCTTGAGATTCCTTTCAAAACAATATTAAATTTTTTTAGTTCTTTAGGAGTAAATGAAAAAGACTCAACATTTGATTTTTTGAATTCTTCGATTAAATGACTATGTAAAGCTACATCTTTTACAAAAATTTTTAATTTACCAAAGCCATTAGCAGTAAATCTAATATTTTCTAAGCTACGATTTTTCTTACTCATGTCGTCCATGATGGTCTTAGCCGAAATGCCTTTGGTGAAAATCGGGGGGCACCAAGAAGTTGAGTTGTTTGAAGATTGCACAGTCCCATTGCTGCTTCTAATCTGATTACTGCTGTTGATGTTCTTGCTGTTGATATTGTTGGGGCTGGAGTTGTTGCCCGCGTTCAAAGTATTATTGTTGGAGTTGCAGGAGCCACTATAGATGGGATGGGTGCCTTTATTAGCGTCACCAACATTTTCACCGTCGTCCATTGCTGCCAGGGGCCAAAATCGGTTGGAATGATTTATTTTCTCTATCGCAATCTTTTTCGCATCCTTCATTGGAAAAGTTTGTCGCCTTTTCCTGGCAATTATTTTGGAGAACATTTCCTTGTCCTCTTCCAAAAGCTTTCCTAACGTAGCTTCAGCTTCTACTTGGGGGGAGTTCTGCCCAACGTAATTTAAAATGTTCTTGCTCGAGTGTCCGATATGTACACTGTTTGCGAGCGGCAGTAGTTTTCCGTTGCTGTGGCAATTTGAATTCGTCGTCTCTTTCACACTCGCAGGGAGTCGCAAAGGGTCAATCTCCATCTCGTTCTCTTCGTCTGACAAGGTGACAAAGTCACCACCAAATTCGAGACGCCACTGTTTGGTAACAGTATCAATGATATTTTTTTTGTCTACATCACTTAACAAGTGGGTAGGCAAAACTAAATTTTGTATAATTTCCACCCGTTTGTCGGGTGGAACCGTGGGGGCGGTTGGTGACCCACCATCCGCCATGGTTAACGAAAAAAGTTTTTTGTTTTTTAGAACTTAAAATCACTCTGAAAAATTTTTAACTGAGCACGCTTAAAACACGACTAGTCGGCACGAGTTCACAGCACAGAATGCCGAGCATTATAGTTCTAGCTTAAACATCGGAACGCGAGGAATGGCACCAATTCAAAAAAAAAAAAAAATTCTGCATCCATGAACGCTTATGCTGAATGACAGCTTTGTTGACATTTTTGTTGTCTTGAATTTTTGTTTTCTTTTGTCGCCGGTCGCTCTTGCTGGAATCCTCCAATTTTAAAAATATTTCAGAACAAAAAAAGCTTACAAAATGACCCAAGTAAATGCAATGAAGCAAATTGGATCCCGAAACATGGGTTTTCGTGTTGAGATCATGGAGTGGAGCAATAAAATGGATTTAATAGCTATAGGGAATGACAAAGGTACGTTATCTGACCCGTGGTCCTTAATGCCTCTCGAGAGCGAACTTTTTTCGATATTTGGTTTAATCCAGTGTGTCTACTTAGGTAAACACACAAAACGTTACTTGGGGTTTTCGTGACAAGAATTCCATTTCAAACTCGGAAGTGAGTGCCCGCATTACATACAAATTTTTGTTAAAATTGCCCAACGAACAGAACAAAAATGTGTGTGCTATTGTTCTTGTTGCAATTTACCTCCTTAAAAATAAAGAAAAGAAGTCAATGTTGTGTCTAATTATTTGATATGATAGTTTCCTTCAAGAATATATTTTTGAATGAATCATTTATATTTACGTTAAACAAATATTGATTGTTTTGTTAGGTGAAGTAATAATCCATCGGCTGAATTGGCAGAAAATCGTAACATTCCCAGCGCCCGCAGACAATTCAAAAGTAAGAGCGCTGAGCTGGCAGCCAGACGAAACAATGATTGCTGTTGGTAAGTTCTTGACGTATTTATAATTGTAGAGTTTCTGCATACCGCCCTGTCTAAGCCCAGGGATACCCCCAGACAACATTTTTTCATATCGTGAATTGTTTCTAATTTTAATTAAAGGCTACAGCAACGGCAAAGTATCACTATTGGATGTCGAAAAAGAAGAAGAAGTTTTCTCTCTGGATTATAGCGATGAAATTCAAACAATCTATTGGACCAAACCAATAGTTTCGATAGAATATCGTCAAATCTATCGAAATCGGTCTGAGGTAAACCACACAACCACTAACAAATAAAATGCATTATACCTTTCTCATATGCCTTTGCCAATAAATATATAGCTGTGTCATGCATTTTTCCTACCCGCTCTACCCAACTTGAATGCATTATCCTCGACAGCAAAACGAAACGAAGATCACAAATCCTTTGCCAAAGGATCGCCATGTTATCTAATTGTTTGCTTATGTTCTGGAAAGATATACCTTCAAATTCTCGGAGTGCTACCTTGTGGTGTCATCGATATATCGGAGCATATTGAAAAGGTTGATAATTTTAAAATTATTAACATTCGTATGAATGCAACTTTCGATGGAGTCAATGTTATCGTCAATGATGGTGGTTGTATTAAAGTTCTAACATTTCTTAATGGAATTCTACACACGTCCACTTCACCAATGCTTGCTCTAGCTGCGAACTATGCTCATGTTTTAGAAACTCAAAAGTTAGTACAAACTTTTTTTAACAAAAAAATAAAAACAAAATAAATGCTATTTCTCACTTTTTACTGCAGTTATATTAATGACACTATTCAATGTATGGTAGAAGCTTGGGAAACTGTTCTTTTGGAAATGGACAATAAACTTACCAAATACGCTAATTCACAGCCCGAAGGGTCACTTTCTGCAGACTTTTTGGAGCTCATGATGTTCGGTTATGCATCAACAGAGTTGGAACAATTTCTGACAAAGTAAGGATGACAATAATGTGATTAATTTGTTTTGTATTATATTTTCTCTAGTTAGTTGTGTTATTGTGGTGATGGAGCTTAAGTTGTTAAGAAATGAGAGTACAAAAATATTGTTGATTTTGTTTCGTCATCCACGATGAATATATGTATGTATTCATTACTACAAAGTACCATGGAAAAAGCTTGTTAACCCTCACCACAGCTGTGAAGTTTTGCGTATTTAGTACCTTCTTTGTATATTTATAAAAAAAAAATCTTTGTTTTTACAATACTTCTTACAGTGAATTAACAGAAAAAGGGATAAAAAAGTTGGGTAACTCAATCGAATTGAGCTATTCAACAATTCAAAATTTGGTTACGAAGCCTCTTTTAAGTGCAACTATAAATATGTGTTTCTTCCTGAACACATTTAAAGGCATGAGTAGAAATACTTATTTCTACAAAGTAAGTAAAGGCGTTTATAATTTCCAAACAAGTTTATTCTAACTAGAAGGTTATTCGTTTAGGATCTTGTCACTCCAGAAGCAGCCGATGATGCTGTACGAGCTTGTGGTGCATTTCTAATGAAAATTCTTGAACTCCAGCAAATCATCGATCAGTGTGTTAATGATATGAAAATATTCTTTTGTTGGCTTTGTGTGACCATTGTCAGATTAATGAATGAAACTGTTCCTGAAGAGATGTCACAAGTTTCGCAAGAGGACATCATTTACTTGGCAGACTATTTGAATAACTTTGATGATTGTCTTCTGCAGAATGGTATATTTTTTTCATCTAGAAAAAGTATTTTTTCTTAAATTAAACTTGTTTAAATCAGATGATGGTTCTGTGACAAAAAGAAAATTCAATCTAGAAAAGGTTGGTCAGTACTTGGAAAATGAAGAACTTCAGCAACAAGCCAAATGTGATACTCAGCATCGATGGAACAAATTATTAGAAGAAAATGAGTGTTTAAAAAATTGTTCGCTAATATTTCCGCACGACCAAAAACTCTCCCTCATTCAACAGCGTGACAAAATGTTAGAGGCCATTGGAAAGGTCTTTACTAAACCAAATGCAAGTGTTTCCACAGACTTCAATCATATTTCAACTCTGATTTGTGCTCCCGAAACGCCAGCTGATTTTCTAGTTAAAAGTACTTATATTGTGAGCAAATCTGCTCAAGCTGATATGCTGGCACTATCAGTGGGTGCGACTGAATTTATGGTCATTGAATTCCAGCTAACAGCACCTGTTGTTAAATGTACTCGTTTGAATCTCAAGCCAAGCCCATTTACGCCCGTCCATATGGCACAGACGTATAATAATTTGACAGTCGTTGATTTGCAGTTTTACAATGATTCGATTTTGTCATTGCTTTTTCAAAATACAAACCAAACTGACGGAAAGATTCAAAACTATTTTGTCCAAATGCCGCTGGAAGCAATAAGCGGGAAGCACTCTCAACATCACATTGCCGAACTGATGTATTTGGCGGATCTATCTATGTGGCATAGTTTGCTTGATATTGTGGATCATAGTTTTTTGAAAGCTGTTGACGGCACTTGTACTGGTATGGCTGTTTCTGGCAGTCGAAAGGTTTGTCTTGTTTTATTTTCTAAAGACTTTATGTAAATATTTTTGTTTGTTTAGGTCGCAGCTGTTTTATCAGAAAATTGCAAAAAGATAAGTATCTACGAAATGGAAGTTGAAGATGATGAAGATGACGTAGAAATGTCACACAACTCATTTCTAGACACTAGTAAGGAATCAGCTGTGTCAACTGAATAATGATGTGATAGAAAAATTATTGCGTATTTAAAATTAATTGTAGATTATTTAAGAAGTTAAAAATTAAGCTGAAACCACTTTTCATGTTTTCTTTAAGTAACTACCTAAGACCGGGGAAAAACCTTATGCCCTCACCACAAAGTTTGTTTTAACTGAGTTTCCTTGTTTGGGGATTTGCAAGGCCAATCACATACCAAATTGAACAAACTGGGAAGTCCTTATTATATTTAACTCTTTAAAAAAGCTAACATCAACTTTTCCTTTTAAGTCTTTTGGATTTTTGGATAGTGCGAAAAAAGATCCAACAAACTCTAGACTGCTCCTAATTCAATTCGTTTAAGCTTCCGATACCAAATAAACACAAATATTCTTATTATTTGTATTGGCTGATTTTATTATTATAAGCTACACATTTATACATTTATATAAAAAAAATCTAGAACGTTTGACATTCCTATACAACTTTGCAAGGGGTTGATAAATACTACCTAACTATTTGTGACTCTTCAGATAGCTTCGTCGTCTGTATCTTCATCGCTCGAAAATTCTCTCCTTCGTCTCCTTTCTTTGCGTTTGTTTCGCTTCTTTCCCTTTGATTTTGTTTGTTCCTCATCTGTTTGCTTCAGTAAATCATCTTGGTCTTCTTCTTCAACATCTGCTTGTGCGTTATCGTCTTCTTGAAGATTCTCGATACGTTGGTCGGTTGAAATAGTTTTTTTATCATCATCCTCATCGTCGTTTTTCTCTTCATCGCTCCCATTAGTTGCTGCCTTGGTCTTTTGGGATTTAACCAAGTCACACAAATGCTTGTAACGGAGAAGACATTCTTCTTTGGACTTCTCGGGTACACAATTGGCAATTTTTTGCCAACGATCTGAGCCAGCTGCTTTGCGATACTTAACTATAGCATTCTCTAAAGCACGCTGCTGTTCTTGTGACCAGTTCTTTTCGGGAATGAGGATGGTTTTATCGGTTTTTTTAATTTTTTCTTTCTTCAAAGACACATCTTGGACAATATTCTCGGCCACACTGTCTGATTGGCCGGGAATGCGATAACCATTCTCTTTCATTTTAGCAGCCATAAAGGTTACTTCCTGCACAGAGCGATTCATTGTTTCAGCGATGGTTTCCCATCGGCTGCCAGCACCACCTGGATATTTTTTTACCAATCGTATCAACTCGGCTAGATCTTCGTCAGTCCAGAAGCCACCACTCAATGGAGTTGTCTGAAATTTCAAAGCAATGAAAACAGAATTGGTCAGTGAAAAGCTTCAATTTACCTTTTGTGTGACAGCCTTTATAGCATCGTTTTCGCTAGGTTCCCTCGCCTCAATCCGAGAATAACCTGCTAGCTCGGCGTCAGTTTTTTCCGGAGCCTTAGTGGCTTGTCGCCGCTTGCGAATATTTTCCTTTTTCTCCTTCCTTGCTCGGGCCATCTCTTCGAACTCTTCTTCTAGCTCTTGTTGGCGTTTGAGTTCCTCAGCTTCCCTGCAATAAAAAAATCTAGAATCCAAAGTATCGGTGCAGGATTACAAGAGATTCTTACAGTCTCCGTTTTTCTAGAGCAGCTTCTTTCATCTCGTTTGCTTTTGATACTCCTGATTTGATTGTAGTCGGCAGATTCCAGAAGAACATTGGTATTTGAAAGGGCAGTGTGTTCTGTAAAATGAAACCCACGTAAGAAAAAAAAAAATGAAAAAGTATCCTCCACTCACCAGTATAGATGGAGGGGGTATTTCATTGAGAATAGAATCCAGATCAATATTCTTGTTTTTCTTTTGTAACTTCTTCAGCCTCGAGCCGAATACTTGCTCTGCAGTGTATTTCTTTTCCAGGTAGGCCGCCCAAGAGAATATGTACTGCCCAACGGATATGATGACAAAGATGATCAGTGCTCCTTCGTACAATCCCACTTTACGCATTCGCCTATAGTAATAAAGTGCCGATTTCCAATTAGGCAGTCCCTCCTTCAACACTTTGTTATATTTCTCTCGTTTTGACGGATCTTTGAGAACTTCGTAGATCGATACCAAGTTTCTGAATTGAATATTAGCATCTTCGGCACTGTTTTTGTCGGGATGAAGGACAATGGATAAATTACGGAAAGCTCGTTTAATTTCCTGACCAGTTGCATCCTATTTTTTAATTAAAATACAAATTTATGTTGCACAATATGTAGATGTAAGGATATAATTACAAATTACCTGGGAAATTCCCATTACTTCGTAGAAGTTTTTATTTATTTCTTCGACTAAATCGAAGATTTCCAATTCGTCCTTGTCCCATGATTGAACTTCGTAGGTAAATCCTAATAGTAGAAGGCATATTATAAATGATTTCATGGTTAAAATTATTAAATATTTAGTTTAGTTATATTTTTTGAATAAACATGAGAGCATCAAAAGATTTTTTTAATCAAAATTTTAAAGCAGCCAGACAGCAAATATTCGATATCTGTCAACGTCACATCATAAAACCGACAACAACAAGAAATGACGTTTATGTTTTTTTTCTTCTATACAGCGGCTTTTTGAAACCTCGTTGCCAGTAGGTGTGTTTGATAGCCTGTAAAGCTATGATTAGACGGTCAACGCATTGACTCTCTGACGTCAAAATGACGTAAAACTCTGTCCCAAAGTTGTCTTGTCGTGTGATCGTCAACGCATAATACTATTCTTTGACGGCAAAAGTATATTTCAATCCAAATGTCCCTGAATTGCCCTTAAATCACTTTTTTCCGGAGCAGTACAAAAATTTCTAAAATTTCTGATTTTTTAGATGTTTTTTAATCCATCGACATCGTAGCCATCCTTCAATGGAACTTGACAGTTGATGGCTTGACAGATGGAGGATAAACTATATTTTGACGACAAAAGTGTATTTCGATTTAAATGTCACCTTTTTCCTGATCAGTAAAAAGAACTTCAAAAATGTCCGATTTTTAAGATGTATTGTTCGATAACCCTGAGGCCACACGAGCCAGTACTGGCTAGCCAGTTGGCTACACAGACTAACTGTCAAATTCCTTATCGTGTATATGCTGTGACGTAGGCGACATGCCAACTGGCTTCTCTACTGGCCAGCGTTCGGATCTTACTCCAAATGGAGTAAATCTACTCCGATTTTAAGGAAAGAAATTTAACTACTACGATTTACCACATTTTCAAGACTGAAGATGGAACCACTTCATTCTATCTTCTGTGTGGTGTGGAGTGGCATTTTAAATACTCTATGCTCACTTAACAAGCCTGTCATGTTGCAAACTGTTATTAGGCGTAGTACTTACTGCATTTTTATTTTCGCTTAAAAAAGAAGCATGTTAAATGCAACAACAATTTAGTATAATTCCGTATACCTACCCCTTGTCTTTTAGTACAATTTTACTTTTGTTTACAACAAAAGAAGCATGTCAAAAACAACAATAATACGAAACTATACCGGATTGTTGTTGTATTTAATATGCTACTTCTTTTTATGTTGAGATAAAAATGCACTTAAAACACACGCACTGACCCCATGCAACATCACTAGCATAAAACAACAAAAGCCAAAGTTTCTTTGTCATTATTAATGTGTCGCGTTGGTTTTTGAGAGCCTTAACTAATTTTTATCACAAAATAATAACTATCATTGACCTATTATATATGGACTGCTAGAAGCCAACTTCACGACGGTTCATTTTCAGCAACTAAGCGCCACCAGCGCTAGTTGGAGCAAAACAGACAAAAGATGTAACTTTTGACAATTTCGCTTGACGGTTGTTTTTGTTTTCTTATTTTTATTTTATTTTGGAGAATACAAATATAAAACATTTTTCTTTACTTTAAAGAATATTTACGTGGTTTACCGGGTACTTCGTGCCCAACATCCATCATAATATTAGTTGTTGATCTGGGTGTAAGAAAATATGCAGTCTGATGTCCAACGCTGTTTAAAAAAAAAATATATAAATATTTATATGTAACATGAATTTGAATATGTATTTAAGAAAACAACCGAGGAAAGGGAATCGTTCATAATCTTCAAATGGCCGATGAGCGGTGATGCATTGGGTGTTCTTTTTGGGTCAATTATGTTGTTAGGGGATCCACAATCCAGAAAGATAAAAAGATTTAATTAAACGCGACTTATTATGACGATATAAAATTATTCGTTATTATTTTTTTTATTTTCTTTTAATACTTCCAGAGAATTAGCACATAATGTCAGATTTGAAAAAAAGAGTTAGAGACAGAGTAATGTTAAAAGATGGCCTTAGTTTCTATGGCAAAAAAAAGCTTGTTTAGGCAAAGTGGCAAGAGATGGCAGTGAAAATTATTACTATTTTTTGCCATTTTGCTCCAATAAGCAGCTCTGTCGCTTAAAAGATATGAGCTCCTTTTAATACAGCTTTTGTATTGAAATAAAACTCGACTAGCAGTCCATATATAGTATGTCAATGATAACTATCATAAAAATTTTTGTTTTTTTTTTTTGTGTGCAGCGATACAAAATACAACAGATACACAATGGTAAACAACAACAAAAAACTGCCGTCGGTGAACGTTTCGCGTCGGTTTGGGAGAGAATTTAATCAATTCATTCGCCATTTTGTTGGCTTTCTTGTCGAACGGAAAAAGACCCTACAAAACACAACAGACGAGACAAGTGTGGTTCCGGCTTTATTCATCTCCAAACATTTTAGATCGCTTATCAAATCGCTGTAAATTTTCCATAGATTTTAATATATACCTAGATAAGTCCTCTATTACACGATGATTCTTTGCGTCTGACTCTTTTCGAATTTTCATGAGTGCGAAGGAGAAAAAACATCTGATTTCACCTTCGCACCCATAGAATTTTGAAAAGAGTCAGAGGCAAAGAATCATCGTGTAATAGGGGACTAACCAACTTCGCCTTCAAAAGTGAAGCTCGGCCACCATTTTATTGGAGGCATTTACAACAACAATTCTTTTCTGTTTTGTGTGTTGTTTACTTTTTGCAGAGGAGATTTTTTCTAAAATAAAGTATTTGTATTTGTTTAATTGGTTTTTTTATTTATGAAACGTGATTTTAAGGTGTGCAAGATTGCAAAAATATTAAAATACCTAGTTCTGGTAGTGTCTGTGCGTGTAAAAACAGTAACAAGAAAAAATGGTATTTTTGCCATATTTATTTGAGAAATGACAATAAATCATATCTGCAATTAAAGCCAACAACTTAAGCTTTCTTTTGATACCAAAAAATGTACACGTCATCACGGAGTTTTAAAAGATATCAGTGCACAAAAGCAAGACTAAGAAAAAAATTCTCGCAAGAAGTTAAATGTAAATATTTCAAAATATATTAAACGTAGCTATATAATTATATTACCGTTTGAGATGGCAAAAATACCTTTCATTTGATACCAAAATCTTTTTATTAACTTTTCTAAATTCCAAGATATAAACATTTATTTATGTTAAATTCCTTACAACAAAAAAATCGAATCTGTTTAGAAAAAATCGATTTGTGTAGAAGAAAAGATCAATTTTTTGATGGATTTTAAATTTTTTTTTTAACTTTAATGGACGCACAACAATTTTTGTCTATTTCTGCTACTATTCCCGGAAACATATTTGTTTTTAATCGTATTAAATGACGCGTAAGTCGGAATGCACTTTTGAGTATTTGTATGCCCATTAATTTGTTTTCTTTTTGCCTCAAAATGTATGTCAATGGTCAACACACACAATCACATAAAAAAATTGATTTTTTTACAAATTCTTTTCAACCCAAAAAAGAAATCGATCTCCAATATGTTGAAAGGAATTTGACATTAGAGAAACCACAATGCCCGTCGTCCACTTGTGCCTAACGCGTTTAATTTCAAGTACAACACATTCAACTCTAGTGTACGGTGATCTCAATTCCATTCAACCGTCGCGTTTACTGCGGTTGGAGTTCGTTCCTCAACGCGTTGTTCAACAGATGTACGGGAAGTGAATGAGCTCGTGTTGCTCGTGTCCCATACTTGGGCATCGCGTTGAGCAACAAATTCACGATAATGTGCTGCACATTATCTGTTCAACACGTTGAACAAGTTTTGAATTTTTGTTTGGTGTGAGTTGCGTTGGATACGATGAAATTTGTGTGCGGATACAAATACCGTTGTGTTTCATGTTTAACAACTCACAGCTGTAGGTAGGTACATAATTTTTGCTTATGTTTTTGTGTTTTTTGGATCTGGACAATGTTTTTTGGATCTGGACAAAGGTGGGTCTACATTCTGGACAGAGGTGGGAATTTTTTTTCGGTTTTGGTGATGGGGAACGGTAGTCTAAAAGAAGCCAGAGGTGGGTCTGGATCTGGACAGAGGTGGGTCTGGATTCTGGACACAGACGGGATTTTTTTTTTCGAAAAAATTATATAGAAATATAAACTTTTTTGACATTTTTTTATTGAACATATAAAAAAAAAAAGATTTTTTGAAGAAAATTTCAATGACAAATTAAACTTTTCTCAATTTTTCTTCGAAATATGAATGAAAATATTTTTTTTTGGAAAATTTCAATCAAAAATTAAACTATGAATGATAGGTACTGTTGCTCAAGAAAACTTGACATTGGCGCTCAATTGATGCATCGCATTATACGAAAATTCGACTTATATCTTTAAACGCGATTTGCGGCTAAACTAAGCGTCCTAGAGGCATCAAAACTTGATTTGCGGATAAACTAAGCGTCCTAGCGACTTATAAATCCAGATTCTTTAAATGCAAAAGGAACTTTGCATACACCCAACCTCGCACCCACCCAAAATCCTATAATGAGCCCAAGCAGGGGGGTTGCAGAGGGTCAGCATGCCCCCCCATACATACCTCACTGTTTATTCGCGTTTATTTTTCACCCAAGGTAGTGTTTCTCAAGAAAACTTGACACTGGTGCTGAATTGATGCATCGAATCATACAAAAAATCAACTTTTATCTTTAAACGCGATTTGAGGCATAAAAGTTTACATCTTTATATTTGATATACGGCTTAACCAGGCGTTCTAGCGACTTATAAAATGCATATTCGTGAACTTGGAATGTGCCCGTTCCCAAAAATCAAAATAAAATTGGTATACGTAAGGTTTTTTCCAAAACTTCAAAAAAAAATATTTTCAGTTTTTTCGGCTAAACTTTAGCAATTTTTGTTGTCTTTTTTTATTTCTTTTTTAAATTATGTGTGAATGATATTTTTTTCTTTAAATGCAAAAGGAACTTTGCATACACCTTGCTGTTTATTCGCGTTTATTTGTCATTCATATTCGTGATCTTGGAATGTGCCCGTTCCCAAAAATCAAAATAAAATTGGTAAAAAAGTTTTTCCAAAACTTAAAAAAAAATATTTCAGTTTTTTTCGGCTAAACTCTACCGATTTGTGTTGTCTTTTTTCAATTTTTTTTTCGAATTATGTGTGAATGATATTTTTTTCTTTAAATGCAAAAGGAACTTTGCATACACCCAACCCCGCACCCACCCCAAATCCTATAATGGCATGCCCCCCCATACACACCTCGGTGTTTATCCGTGTGTATTTGCCATCCTCAACTAATGTATCGCATTATACGAAAAAATCGACTTCAATCTTTAAACGCAATTTGCAAATTGCATAGGAAAGACAAATATTAATGAGCTGTCGCATAGTAGTAGAAACGGCGGGATTTTGATTTTCGGGATTTTGATTTCCGGGATTTTGAAAGACGGGATTTTGATACGCGGGATTTCGACATACGGGATTTTGATTCGCGGGATTTCGACCCCAACCCTTTGTTCTATTGTTTGTATTTCGTCTCCAATTAAAGGATTGATGTTTGTGGTGAGCTTATTAATTTTCATTCACCCTTGTAACAGATTCAGTAATAACAATTTAGTACCACCATTGCCGAAAAGGAAGCTTCATAGATGCTCAAAAAAAATCATCGACCCAGAAGCGCCTCGTTGTTTTATTTTTTCTCCTGCGCTCCATATCTTAAAGAACCAACGCTGCAGCAACTTTTCTTTTTCTTTGAAGTGAAATCATTATTTTTTTTTATTTTTTAACTGAATAAAACACAAAGGGTATTCATACAACAGCGTAAAGTCGTCGTAAACATTGTAAACTTTTAAACTTCGTAATTCTGTCACAATTTGTATGGAGAATTTGACAGATTTACGAAGTTTACAGCTTTACGATGTTTACGACGAGTCTACGCTGTTGCATGAATACCCTTACAATACAAAATAGCTTGCAAATAAAGTCTTTGTTCTTTGATGAGAAATAATTTTAGAAATGTGAGTAGCTGTCAACTGATGAGTGCATTCAACGTGTTGATCAACGAGTGTTGCTTGGTTAAGTGAACGGGCATATGAACTCGTTCACCAACATGTTGTGCAACCACACCAGAAACTCTGTTGATCAACTCGAGGAACCTATTTTTTGTCCAAAATCAGACAAGTTTATCAACTAATGTACGGGGTTGCTCAACAATTGAGTGAGTTGATCAACTTGGTGTACGGGGGTATCCAACAGTTGAAAGAGTTGACCAACTAGGTGTACGGGATTATTCAACGTTGGAGTGAGTTGGTCAGCTAATGTACGGGGCTTTCAACGCGTTGAACAACTAAATTGTAAAGTTTCGTTGCTCAACAAGAGCAAGTGATTGTGTGAGTGAGGAACTCCAGGGATTTCTGGTCCCCACAGCAAACCACTTTTACTCCCTTTCGCCAACCAGCTCCATCAAAGGTGTAGTCCACAGAACTATCATCCTCGGATGTCACCATCATGGCTTTGATGATTTCGCTTTCCACAAGTAACCAATTTTTTGCCGTGATTTTCCCATCCGGGTCATCTCGACTTATTATGGCCACCTGTAGATCGATCGGGGTGGTGTCAAAACTGTTGGTTTTAAGCTTTTTATAACCTTCAGTCTTGGTTGCCTCCTCCGATCTTGCCCTCTTAGATGAACCTGGATTCGTCCCAGAAGAGTTGCCTACCTGTGCTTTCTCGTTCCTTTTCAGGTTCGATGAAGCGTTGGCCTGCTGTTTCTTGCTGGAGGTCTCCAGTTTCGTCTTTGAGCCGGTACTAGCGGTAGAGTTATTGCCCGCCTGTTCACGGTTTATCTTTTCAGGGATAGACCTAGATGCGGCAGCAATTACTTTTTCGCTTTCTGGCTTTTTGGCGTTCAATAGTGGTTGGGAGGAAACAATGCAGTGGCGGTCGTTGCCGACTGACGTTCATAGTTCCTCACCAATTTCCTATGCTTTTTCAAAAGCGCCTTGTCTCTCGAACTAAGAGTATTTGGGTCCTTTTTGCTCAGTAGCACTCACGAATCTTTTAGAGGATCTGTAGTTACTGCGTAGCCTCGAAGCTTTGAGGGGTGCAGTAGGCTTCAGCGTGGTCTCTTCTTGACTCGAGTCTTGCAGCAACTCGTCCTCGGTTTGACTTCCTATAGAGGGAGGTCTGTTCGAGGTCTCCCTACCTTGAATAGCTAAGCTATCTAGAGCAGGAAGAAGAGATGCTGCAAGGTTGAGCACGTTCGGTTGTCTAGTTAAGACGGGTTTGGTCGGGTTTTCTAAATTTGTTGTCACTGGCGACTTAGCTTCTTGCGAAGCCAAGACCTCGCCGACAGCCGTGACTTCTGTCGACAATTGAGCGTATATCCCCGCTCGGATTTCATTATTTTTTGGACTTTCCATGACCATTCATTATTGTTTTTGGATAAACATCCCTGTTTTTTGTTTGGTTTTTCTTAGTTGTATGCCCCTGCAGCTGGATTGCTGGAGGGTCATATCGTAAGCCCCCTCGCCAACGTCAAGGCGAAAACCACGAGGGGGTCATTAGTCATTAGTTGCTACTTAATTGCGAATTAGTTACGTAAAAAAATTTAATTGCTTTTTTGGTTTGCGAAAAAATGGGTGTCCTGCTAACTTCATATGAACCTAGCAGGACAACTTTCTCAAAAATGTAGATAAACGATCCGAAAAAACTTGGTAATTGAGAACTAATTAGTTGCGAATTAGTTACGCAAGAAAAAAATTAGTTGCATTTTTGGTTTTCGAAAAAATGGGTGTCCTGCTAACTTCATATGAAGTTAGCAGGACAACTTTCTCAAAAATAAAGATAGTCGAGCTGAAAAAAGTTGATTATTGAGAACTAATTAATTGTGAATTAGTTGATCAAAAAAAAATTTAATTACATTTTTGGTGATGAATGAAGATAATCGAGCTGAAAAAATTTGGTTGTTGAGTACTAATTAATAGCGAATTAGTTACGCAAAAAAAAAATTGTACTGCGTTTTAGGTTTGCGAAAAAATTTGTGCCCTGCCAAGTTCATATGAAGGTAGCAGGACACCCATTTGTTCGCAAACCAAAAATGTAATAAAATTTTTTTTTGCGTAACTAATTCGCAATTAATTAGTTCTCAATAATAAGCTCGATTATCTTTATTTTTGAGAAAGTTGTCCTGCTAAGTTCATATGAAGTTAGCAGGGCACCCATTTTTTCTTAAACCAAAAAAGCAATTAATTTTTTTTTGCGTAACTAATTCGCAATTAAGTAGCAACTAATGATAAGATAGTTTTTAACATGAATCTCCAAAAGTGTCCTGCTAACTTTATATTTTATATACATCTTAGAATCGAAGTTCATTGAATATTTTAACAGTTCAAAGTAATAATTATTTATTGTTCACTGCTATTTGATGAATTAAAAAACTTTTCATTTATATTGCTACATTTGTTAAGCACCACGAAAAAAAACTTTCAACTACAGGGGAAAAATATCAAATATTTTAATGTTTGTGCAAGTTCGTGTAAATCTGTCTAAAAAATTAAAGATTTCATTTGTCTAGAAAGATTGATCCTTTCTTCTAAACAAATCGTTATTTTTTCTTAACAGAATCAATTTTTTGGTTGAAAGGAATTCAACATATGTTACTGATTATAGCCCATCATCATACCTGGGGGCATTCAATGGAGCAAAGATCATAGTTAGCCTTTTATTGAGAGCTGTTTTATTGAAATTCTTCATCATCATATAATTATTTAAGACTTGATCGAAACCTTGAAATTTTATGTCAGTTGTGAGCAGTACGAAACCAATATACTTACTTGGCTTATAGAGCAATTATCAATACTAGTATCGCCCCGTGATCGAAATTCGACCTTTCTCTATTAATGTTTTAATGGCAACATATTAATATAAAAATTAGATTCTGCCAGAGCGATTGGCTATACCTTTCAAATAAAAAAAATTGTGAAAATACGATGCCATTAAGTCAGTTAAAAAGTGAGATATAGAAAAGTGTTTACGTATTAATATATAGATGATGTAGAGTATTTTTTTTAACACTAAAGTCCACCAGTTATATCTAGATGTATGTACCTATTTAAAATATTTAATTATGACGCGATACCTATAAGGTGCGTTCCTTTACTTTGGATTTCTGTGATTTTCTGTGCATTTCTGCGCATTTTAATCCAAAGTTCTTTCAAAGTTCATATACAAAAACAGAAGTTTTGATTAAAAATCACCGAAATTCAAAGTAAAGGATCACCCCTATATTGTTTGGTTTAGCTTCTTTTTACTTGCGATTGTAGGTACTATAAGGCAAGTTTTGGATTAGTGCAAAAAAAAAAATTTTTGAGATAACAATCAAACTGATATTACGATGATAGAGAACACCAAACAAGTGGGTGGCAGAATTCTGTCTGTCTGTTCGTCTACAGCCTAAGCGGCTGGATCGATTTTCTTCAAACTTGGTACATAGTGGTTTTTGGTGATTCTGCCGACACGTTTTTTTTTTCATTTTTTTAGAACCAAAAATAACGGTAGGTACCTGCCATACAATTTTTTTTGGTAATTTTGCATAATCGTATTTTTCTCAAAACTGGCTCGACAACTTTTCTTAAAAAAAATTCAATAAATTTATTTTAGTAAAGGCTTCCTATGAGTGGAAAACCATTTTTCAAAAATGGTTATTAATGGTAATGGTAAAGAACCATTTTTTTAATTTTTGATTTTCTTCAAAACGGTACAACCGATTTCAATTATTTTTTTTTCACAGAAGCTTCCAAAAAGTATAAATAGCATTTTAAGTTGGGTTTTGTGTGTTAATGGAAATTCACACACAAGTGCAGTGCATGCTGCGCATTATACATCAATTTATATTGAATAATTTTGAATGAACAACAACAACTTGTGTGTGTTACCACCAAGTTTTATAGGCTGGAGTTATAGCTATTTCACGAGAGCCACTTCGATCATCAGACTCCTTTAGTGGTGCTTAGTCTGGTTATGCTCGTATTAATTGAAAAACTCTTTGCCGTCATATGGGAGCAAACCATGAACCTTGCGATTCAGAGGCCGATGCACTACACACCGTGCCACTGAAGCCACATGGTTAGCTCTATCCCAATAATGCAGGTTTCGTTGTTTATCAATTGCAACAGCGACTAGCATTTTTATTAACACACACAAGCTTGTTATTGTTCAGTCGTATAAATAGTATAAATAGCATTGTGTACCAAAATTTTTGAAAAAATATTTTTTGGATTTTTAAAAAATGTTTAAAATTTTTTTTTGGCAAATAAAATATTTCGAAAACGACATGATCGATTTTTTTGAAACTCGATATTTAAGAGTTTTTTAGTACTTTATTAAATATTTTTAGAAAAACATTTTACATTTATGAAAAAATAACGGTAGCTTTCATACAAAAGTTAAAAAACGGAAAAAAAAAAATTTGTTTGCTTGAAAACGACTCCCACGATTTTGATTAAACTTTTTCCATATACTAAAATTAGTACGATCTACTACAAAAAAATATAAAATTTTACACTTAGCAACTATTAATAGTACCTGTCATAGAACGTATTTTTTTATCTTGAATTTTCTCGTTATCGGCTAAACGGATTTAGATGAATTTTTTATATACAAATTTCAGATAGGATTAAATAATATTGCATACCAAAATTTTCAAAAAAAAAGTTTTTGGGTTTTTAAAAAAAGTTTCAATTTTTTTTGTTGAAAATTCGATATCTCAAAAACGGGCTTCCAATTTTTTTTTCAAATTTTGTTTTTATATACACATAAATATATACTTAAGATTTGCATACCAAAACTTGTTCTTAAAAATGTTTTAAGAATTTAATATATAAAAAATAAATTTTTTAAAAAACCGCTCCAACGATTTAAATTTTGTTTCCCATACAGCCATATTCAATCAAGACTAAAGACGGCATTCTTCTTTTTCACCTTTAACTGTCAAAAGAGTTGTTTTAGCCAATTTAAATGTCGTATGTCATATGCTTCTCTTCATTTTGCTCTCATAATTTCCATGTTTTATGTACCATTTTCTTAAACCCGCAGTGTCTTGAACATAAGAGCAAGTACGTGCGACCCAGTCGTGTATTTAATTTTATTAATCATTCAGTGTACATCGTTCAGAGCGTGCGCATCGTAAGCGGAAGATTGAAAAAAAAAAAAAAAATCCACCCCGAAATAAATAAAACAGAACTCAGGTATACCTGCGGGCTACCTGCGGTTAACAAGTGCTAATCCTGATTAATTCGCGGAATAAAGGTTTTTTTAAAAATAAGTGTTGTGCGTTTTAATCAGTGTTATAAAATAATAAAAGTGAAATTGAAGTTAAGCCGGAAATGGGCGAACCATTTAATCCGGAGGCAGCATTTGCTTCGCTGGATGCATTGCTGACCAGGATAGTCACTCACCTACCCGATTATGGACCGAGGCTTAACGAGACATTTAGTAAATTTGTCACCCCAACAAAAAGGAACGAAGAAGAAAGCAAAGAAGCTGACAGTATGGAGGTTGAAGATTCTTCTAACTATGATTTATCCAATGACGATGATGCTGAAGAGCGCTCGGAAGTGAACGCTAAGGAAGAACAGGTGATTTCTGAAGTGCTCTCATCCAGCCAGACATCGGAAGTAAGTTCAGAGGACGATTTCAGCGATTCACCTTTACCTGGTCAGAAGAGACCACGTAAAACGGGAAAATCTGCATCAAAGGACACAACCAAACGCCCCCAATTGGACGTAGAGTCACCGAAGTCCCCTCCAATCCAGGCAAAGAAACAAACGCCAGCCAAACCTGAAGAAGCCGCAACAGCATCAACATCATCAGCCGCCATCAAAGCAGTAGCAGCCTCTAATCCTGCTCCTGCTCAGACCCCGAGGACAACCAATGACATAGCTGCCGTCAACCCAAGCAAAGGTCCTGGAATGCCTCCGATATTTTGCTTCTCCGGAAGTGTCGCCGAGATAAGGAGACACTGCAAGGCGAGCAACATATCAGTGACATTCAAAAACAGGAGCACGAAGACCACCATCATCAACGCCCAGGATAGAACATCGTTTGAAGCCATCAAGAAGTACCTCAAAACCATGAAGATACAGTACAACTCATTCACGCCAAGGGAAGACAGGAAGAACCTCCTTCTACTGAAAGGTATACATTTTACCTGTTCAGCCATAGAAGTCGAAGATGAGCTCCGCATCGAGGGACTCCCAATAATCTCAGTGACGCACTTCAAATCCAAGAAGGCAAAGACAAAGCACTACAACAACTTTGTCGTTGAAGTATCAAAGACGTGTGACATCAACGAGGTGTGCTCCAAGACCTTAATAATGAACCAGAGGGTTCATTGGGAGCGAATGAAGTCCAATGACATCGTCCAGTGCCGGAACTGCCAGCGTTTCGGATACGTAGCCACCAACTGTGGCCGCCAATACGTGTGCGTCAAGTGCAAAGAAGACCACGAGCCCGGACAATGCAAGCGAAAGGAGAACACAGGACTGGACGTATGGTGTGCCAACTGTCAGAAAGAAGGACATCCTGCAAGCTTCAAGGGCTGCCCCACTCTAAAGGCCCGCCTAACAGAGAGGAACAAGGTGATTGCAGAGAAGAAGGCGCACAAAGAGTTCGTCGCTAAATCAGCTTGTGTGGTAACCCGTCCTTCAGTCAGCTACGCAGCAATGGCCAAACAGAATTCAACACCCAGACTATCAACAACGAAAACGCAGCATCAACAGCAGCCAAGGATTCCAGCCAAAACCATCCCTGTGAAGACAGCCCCTGTCAAACCGACCAGAACTTCAGCAACTTCCCCATCATGAACCTCAACAATGAAGTCCAGCGGCTCCTCGGGTCCAACCTCATCTCCATCATGGATAAAGCCCGGAATGCCGTCCCATCTTGGCCGCCTTCGTCTTCGAAATATGCCATTGAAGAAACTCCGCATCCTGACGTATAATGTTAATTCATTATACAGCCTAGATAAGAGGACGTCATTCAACCTATTCATGAAGAACAATACCCCTGATATTGCCCTCATCAGCGAGACGAAAGTGACCAAACAAAACAACATCAACATCAAAGGATTTAAAACATACCGACAGGACAAAAACGAGGACCGCGTTGGAACAGCAGTCTTCATAAAAGACAAATTCTCCCCCAATACAAAAGAAGTCATTATCCCACGACTAAAGACCAGTGAAGCCACCGCCATCACGATGACCCTAGGAAGAGGTGAGACCCTTACAGTCATCTGTACATACTTCAAGTGCGCATCCTCTGCAAGGAACATACATAGTGACCTGCTCATCCTCAACAGCATTCTGAAGCAAAGCACCTATGGCATCATTGGAGGTGATTTCAATGCGAGACATCACCTATGGTTGGACTCCAAAATCAGCAACGAAGGCAAAGCAATTGTAGATTGGATGGAACTGAACAGCAATGAACATTCTCTGGTGGTTATATCCCAGCCGAAGCCCACCTTTCCTAGAACGCCATCAACGCTAGACTTCTTCCTGGCCTCCTCGAACCTTGTACACATTCTTCCGGAAATCCGGAATTATATCTGTACAATCGTACAAAGCGACTCGGACCACGAAGCTGTTCAACTGTCTATCAACCTGAACCAACCAATACTCCTATCAACAGAAGCTCCGGAGAACTTCATCAACTTCAGGCAGCTGGATATTGAAAGACTTCACAGGGACATCGAAGACAACATAACTCTTCCACCTTCAAACAGGAATCTGCTGGATACCGAAATCGATGCAGCTATTGACATCCTCGAACATGCCGTATCTGAAGCCCTGGAGAAGCAAAAGCGGCCTAGGACGTCAAAGGACAGGTACCAACACCTTCCTGATTACGTCCAGAATTTGTATGCACACAGACAACGGCTAAGAAAACGACTCCAGCGGATCCATCGAAGCGAGCTAAATACGACAAACATCAACTACCAGACAGTTTGGAATGAGCTACAGCAAGTCAACATCATGTTCCGGAACTCCATTCAACACCATAACAATATCCAGTACCAGAGAAGATTGCAAGCAATTAAGCCAGGACCTGATGCCTTCAAAAACATCAATAGGATCATTGGAAAACAGCCACAGATGCCAGAAGCCATTATCAGCAACAACATTGAAGCAACCTCAACCCAGGACAAGGTGGAAGCGTTCGCACAACTACTTCGAAGGAAACTTCACACCGAACCCACCTACTGACCCGACCTTCCTACAAGAAGTAGAAGCATCAATTCAGCAGACCCTACAGCCAAATCCGGATATAATCAGTTTCGATGACACCAATCCAGCAAGTGATCCCACCGATAGTCCACATCTATGCAATCTAGAGGAGGTAGCAGAGATCATCGGCAATTCAAAGCCAAAAAAATCTTCTGGACCAGATGGTGTTTCCAATTACATCCTGAAAAGGTTTCCACAAGCAGTAATGATTTTCCTCACAATCATCCTTAACAACTGCATCAACAACTGCTACTTCCCCCAGACGTGGAAAACAGCGAAAATTGTGGCTATCCCGAAGAAAGGTGCTTCCAACCTAATATCCAACTACAGGCCAATATCACTTCTCAACAATATCAGCAAATTACTGGAAGAAGTAATCCTCCGGAGGCTGAAGAAATTCTGCAATGAAAGCTCAATCATCCCTGACATGCAGTTTGGCTTTCGAGAAAAGCACTCAACGCTGCATCCGCTGCTGAAGTTCCAACACGATATCACCACCTCCCTCAACAGTCATCGTGTCACCGTCGGATGCTTTCTGGATGTCGAGAAAGCATTTGATAGCGTTTGGATAGAAGCCCTAATACATAAACTTCATCTATTACAGGTACCACTGCCACTAACAAAAATTCTTTTTTCTTTTCTTTCTTTCAGGAAATTTTTCGTACAACTAGACAATTGTAAGTCAAACATGAAGAATATCAGAGCCGGAGTCGCCCAAGGTTCAAAACTTGGCCCCTTCCTCTACAGCCTGATGACATCCGACCAACCTGCCCCAATTGGATGCGAGAACCTGCTATATGCCGACGACTCGCTCACCTATGCATCATCAATGTCACCGTTTATCGCCGTCCGACAAGTAGAGGCCCACATCAACAGACTCTTCAATTTCTACACGAAATGGGGCATCCGAATCAACACTTCCAAGTCGGAACTTGTCTGCTTCAGGAGGCCTTCAACTGGTAGAGGTCTTCGCACCGCAGCCAACTGCAGAAATCTGGTCTTGAGACTCCCTGACGGATCCATCATAGCTGCCAAAAAGAATGTGAAGTACCTGGGAGTCCAGTTCAATGAGTTGCTAGGGTTCAACCCGCACTCAAGAAATGTACTCAAAAAAGCCAGCTGGGCCTTTCACCGTCTACATCCATTGATGAAGAAAAGAAAAGGACTAAGCCAACCAACGAAGTTACTGATCTACAAGCAGCTCTTACGACCTATCATCAGCTACTCCTTCCCAGTCTGGTTTTCAATCTCCAAGACAGCCATGAAGGAGCTTCAAGTATTCGAAAGGAAGATTCTCAGAATTTGCACCGGACTGTACTTCGACCGGCAGCGGCGGAAACACTACAGGAACGAACATCTCTACTCCGAAGCCAACATAATCCCGCTGGACAAATACCTAGTCCTTTCAGCGAAGAGACTAGTACGGAACATCATCGACCACCCGAATCAGCTAATGAGAAGGATGACCACTGAACAACGACATCCGGAGCCAAGGTACCTCAGTGTAATGGAAACACTTGATGACAACATAATCATGGACAACGAGGAAGCAGTCTCGTTCTACGCTGACATTGGGTCAGCCTTCTACCGTGGCTAAACGCCAAAACTTCCCCCAACCTACACCAAAAACACCATTGACAACCGGGAATGAACACCCTGAGGACGATTAAGTCAGCCAACTTTTAATTTAAATTTTTTGACGTAATTTATATATCTATAATTTGTTAAACTTAAGACATTGTGTAACGTTAGGCCCCCTATGTGCCAACAAATGTAAATTTATCATAGTATCATATTAGTTATAAGCCAGATTGTATATATTATGTTCAATAAAAGAAATTGAATTGAATTAATTTTATTAATTTTTGATTCGAATAATTTTCTATAGAAATGTATTGTGGCCAATTCTAATGCTTCATATTTCAAGGTCACTATCGAGTGATTCGTCACAAAAATCCTTCTATCCATAAGTTCTTATGAGTAAAGCTCAACTTTTATATCATTTTTAAGCATGTAACAGACATAAACACATACAGTTATTTGTCTGGAATCACTCAAGGTAAAGAGCATACATAAATGTATACTTTATACATTATGCCCATTGAATTTCTCGTTGATACATTGCATATTATAAATTGCAATACTTCCATCCAACAGACTAAAGCCTTCATATTCATAACAAGGACTCATCTATCACATGTGCATAAAAACGATAGCACAACCTAGATAGCCGCCCTTGGGTCCCTTTTAAAAACATTCATAATTATCAAAAAAAAAAAAAAAACTCACCACACACTTATCTTATTCAAACAGTAGGAGGAATACACCCTAGAAAAAGCATCATTTCAACTAGACGTAAAAGAACAATGCTTGCGTCAGACCTAACAAATTACAATACATCGAGAGTATATTATTATTATTATTATTTGAAACATGAAACAATAAGATGAGATGACAGACGAACAGGAAATAGAAAATACGCTCGAAAAAAAGTTGAGCATGCGTCTGGCTAAGATGAGTGGCACAGGAAGGAACTTAACGAAGCATACCACCTATATTTTTTTTTCTCTCTATGGACGATTGACAGAGCCTTTGTTGTTATTTAGAGTAACAATACATAATAGAAAGATGACACATTAAAATTTTAAAATGCGCAAGACTTGAACTAGGAAGCCGAGAGAGAACGGATGAAAGAAAACTGGAACTTTCGAATATCTTGAACAGTATTACCTGCTGATAAATCTTAGAATGTATTAAGTACATGATCTTGAGTAATAGGCTTTTAAAATCTAATTGTGTTCACTGGGAGAAATTTCCAATGATTTAATTTCTAGATTTTTATACAATAGTACCTTTAAAAACAAATGTGTAAGAAACCTATGAAACCAATTATTGGAAAACCATTAAAAAACACTTCAAAAGACTTGTGTTTTCTCTTTTTTTAAGTAATTGCAATGAATTTTCATAATTTGTATCCATGAAAAACTTATTCTGAGGTTTAATTCTTCACGACAGGCTATTACCGATTTTGAATATTCCCTGCTTTCTCTTAAATGCTTTTACACATTGGCCCTGAGTAATAGATTCGAGTTTAGCCTAAAGTCGACTTTAACAAAGACATCCGTAGAAATATAACACAAACTTCACCACTAAAGCACACTTAGGTTAGAAGCACCTCGAGCTAAGTTTAAAATGATCTAATGTAAGCATTTAGAAGTGAAATAATTTGTTTTTTATTTCTACGGTTGTTTGTGTTAAATTCGACTTTAGCTATATTCGGATCTATGTATTACTCAGGGCCATTGAGTCATGCAAACAAAATTCGACGTGACCAATTTATCAGTTGGATACAAACTTTTAATTATTCATGGTTATGATTTCATTATGTTACATTTTCAGCTGTCATTTAACGCAATAGCATAATACTCGCATTAGACCAATAAATAAACAATAAATTGGGTGGCGCAACAGCTCGTGGAGAACCAGGGCCTAGTGACTTACAATTCACAACCATTCCTGTGTGCGTGTTGTTGCCAGGAATGGAGGAGACCAATAGCCCACAGCAAATTTGAAAGATAACCAAAAATAAAGCACATAATTCGAAAGCTGTATTGAGGCTTATGAAATAAATGAAAGTCTTGCAGTTCCTGGTCACAGCTTTAGTAAATAAACGTACGTCAAAAATGCAAAAACATAATTGTATGAATCCAAATTCTTTTACTCATCACTAGGCAATGCTCCCCTGATTACAAAAATGTGTGTCCAAGACCATTTGGTGGCGGCCGTAACTCTGTCAGACCGTTTGAAAATTTTAAAAGTGTGAAAGCTTTTGATTCGCCTAAGAAGTGGATATAGTCCAAGGGTGTATAAGTTAGACTAAGACAAGGAAAATCTCGAAAAGGAGGGGGGAGGGGGGGTTTATTACCCAACGTTAAGGTGGTATGGGAAATTTTCCAAGAATTTGACTAAATTTAATAAAAAATTAAAAAAAAACGGCAGTAGGTACTTACAATATTATTTAATAGCTTTTTTCAAAGCCAGAAGTCCATACGCCTATACTAATTTTAATTTACATATGTAATTTGATTGAAAAGTTTGAAAAAAAGTTATAAACTGGAAATTTTGAAAAAAAAGACTACTATATATTGCTAATAACAATAATAACCTTAAGTTTCTTAAAATGCAACCTAAATTGCATTGCACTAGTAAGAAAGAATAGGAGGATAGGAAAAAATTGGCACAGTGGATTGAGATTAAAATTTTTACTAAGGCAGCTAATTTCAAATCACTGTGTGAAAAAAGTAATTCGCTAGTAACTGTCCATACGTACATATACATATTATTATTATTATTACTATACGCCATACCTCATTCAGCTAATTAATAATAAAACGCATCAAAACAGCGAATAAAATGTCATGCTATAGACGACTAGACCACTCTTTTTTTCAGTTTTTCTAAAAAAAGTTTTGAAAAATTAACTTTCAAAATAAAAATTTTGAAGAAAAATATGTAAATTATTAAAAAAAATATTTTTTGGATAGGTAAAATTTGAACCAGGCGTGTGTCCTTGATCCTCTTCAATTTTTGAAAATTATCTGTTCAAAAAAAAAAAACATGAACTCAAGACTTGTCATTACGATGATAGGGAATACGAAAAAATCTGTCTGTCTGTCTGTTTGCGTTTGGCTACAGCCTTATAACAGCTATCAATTTGCTTTAAACTTGCTACATAGTGGGTTTTGGTCATACCCCACGTTTTTTTTCAATTTCTTCTTAGAATCAAAAACAACGCAACCTGTCAATGATTTTTCTAAGCAATTGTACAGAATCGTTATTTTCTCAGAAACGGGTTCACAACATTTCTTAAAAATATAAATAAATTTTAGTAAGGCCTACAATTGCGTAGGAAACTCATTTAAACAAAAATTGCTTTTAATGGTCCCTCCCAAAGAACCATTTTTTTTAGTATTTTCGTTTCTTTGAAATAGTATGACTGCCTTCCAAAAATATCAAAAAGTATTGAGTATCAAAATGTGTGCATTTCAAAAATGTCTTAGTCGATGTTTTCAACACTTTTTAGAATATTAAATAAAAAAAAATACTTAAATGCAAAACTAACGGTACCCTCCGCATACATATAATAAAAACCGTAGAAGAAAATCTAATTTTTCTTGACAACGACTCCTACGATCTTGATAAAATATTTTCCGTCTACTTAAGTTAGAACGGTCTACTATAAAATAAGAAAAGAAAAAATAACACTAAGCAACTATATAACAGTAACTTCCCTAAGAATTCTTTTGGATTTGAGTCATTTCATTATTGGCTGATCTGATAATTTTTTTGGAAATTAAATTTTTATATGCATAATGTATTAAAACAAAAGTTTTGAAAGTTTGTTTTTTAAAAATCCGCTGCATAAATCTTTAAATATTGTTCGCATATATTCATATTTGCCCCAGAATTCAGATGCTACTTCTTTTCTTCGACTTAAATTATTAAAAGAATTATTAAAGAACGAATTCCATGCATTTAAAAATGTTTAGGTACCTTATTTTAGTAAAATCCATGTTTTATGTTTTTAATTTTAAAACTTTTAAGGTTCTTGAATAAAAGTAGGTACGTGAAACCCAGTCGTACATACATACATTTTTATATGTTTTGGTACATATTAAAAGCAACTTGCATACCAATTTTAAGCTTCTTATTCCAAACTGGTATTGCGTAATCGAAAAATTTTCACATAATAGGTAAGAGATTAGTTATAAATATTAATATTTTAAAAAAGTAGGGTATCATTTTGTTCGTTTTTGAATAAAGTTTCAGAAAAAAAAATTGAGTGGGGTTTTGTGTGTAAATGGAAATCGACACAAATGCAGTACATGCTGCGAAGTATAGGTGCATCAATATTGAATAATTTTTGAATGAACAACAACAACTTGTGTGTGTTACCACCAAGTTTATAGGCTGGAGTTAAAGCTAATTCACGAGTGCCACGGCCACCTCGATCTTCTGGTTGCGAACCATGAACCAGGTGATTCAGAGACATGCACTATACCTATACACCGCGACACTGAAGCCATATTATTAGCTCTATGTGCCCTTTCACACGAGGAAACTGAGTTGCCAGCAACTTTTAGTTCCTTGGTGAGAAGGGCAGGAGGAAAGAGGGGCGAACAGAATCTTCCCGGTCGAGGATTCGAGGAGATTTTTTGACATTTCCTTTCACATCTAAGCTTAGGTGTGTTCAACCAATAGACTTTCAAAGGAAATTTCAAAAATTGCCTGGAGATTTGTTTCCTTGTGTGAAAGGTACAAGAGATTTTTAAGGAGATTAAAAGAAAACGTCAAAAAAATCTCCAGCAACTTGTTTCTTCTTGTGAAAGGGGACTATCCGAATGCAGGTCGTTGTTAATCAATTGCAACAGCGACTAGCCTTTTTATAAACACACACAGTTTCTTTCTTTTTTCCCCGGACCTGATGCATACGCCAACAATTCGAAACCTGCGTCGGGAAAGAGCTATTCCTGTGGCTTCAGTGGTGCGATATATAATTTCTATGATTTTTTGATTGATTGATTTAACATTTTATTATTATTTTATATGTAGATAAAAATAAATAAGTGACAAAAATATTTTTATGAAAATAGAGTTATTGCCACTCTTAGTAGAATATTTTAACATGTATTATTTTAAATGGGTGGGTTGACTTTTAAAAAAAAATATTAAAAAAGAAAGTTAAAATATCATGGACCATTTACAAGAAATTCGATACTCTCATTATCAAGAGACTATAAGGAGCCAGTATTTAACTTGTTTCATAAATATCAAATGAGAAGTTTGCATCCTGATAGAATGAGTCTATTAAATATCCGACATGAGGAAACATTATAAAAATTTTGCAATGCGGTTGTACGAAATACCGGTATGGACATTTTTGGTTCAAAAAATTTCCACGTAAGCTATAATTATCAATTAATCTAAAATTACTTACTTAATTATGTACATATGTCGCACTGAAAGAATTGTCAAATCCCTAAATAGTGGAAAACTAGAAAGGCGAGGCTTTGACACATATTTTCTTCGAAACACTTCTTTGTAAGACTTAAAGAAGCCTTATTGTGTTATAATAGGAACCTCCCCAACAAGAAATTCCATATTTTACGCAAAAAGAAGACATTTCTAAGAGTACACCGAAAATACTGTCTAAGATTTTCTGTGTGGTTATTAGAACTCAGCCTTGAATCAGTAATTAATCCCCAATTCTTGAATTCATTTACTATTTCTAGTCTATGACGTTTATCACAACAGCTTGTAGAACCAGTAAAAGTTGGGGAAGTAACCATAGGAGGACTGCAGGTACAGTTGAAAAGTTTAAATTTTTGACACTCAGTAGCATGGAAAAAGAGATCAGCATCAACATCTTTTGGCCAGACAAACTCAAAAATATTCGGCCCTATCGTGGTAACCGTCGGAGCCGAATTTTCTCCGATTTCCTACGAAACGGAGACATTTTGCTTCGAGGTAGTTCTCCGATCAGCTGATCGGAAATTCTCTCCGACGAAATCCAACGCATGCCATTTGTATACGACGATAAAGTACTTCTAATGGTTTTATTTTTGACGTATACAAACACAATTTTTTCCGAAGTCCTCCGACAAGTTCTTGTTGCGAAAAGTGTTTTCTTTTTAAAGAATTATATAATTAAAATTTAAGTAATAAAGAAATAAACTTTATTTACGTTGACTTGTGGGCTTTTTGTTTTAGGCCGAACAAAAAACAACTCCCCAGCAATATGAGCGGATGGTGAATCTGCTCAGCGGATATCCCGATATTGCTGAAAATTATACAAAAAGGACACCAGAAGTTGTGGCTGTTTTTTGGGAAGATCTGGCCAATCAGCTAAATTTATTGGGACCAAAACAAAGGGATGTTGGTGGATGAAAAAAAGTACGTTCGTGATCTTTTGTTTTGTGTATTGATCCATTTCCATTGTGATAAATATTCACACTTCATATATTTTTTTTATTTCGTGCCCTTAGCTCGTTGGATTCCGTGTCCAAAAATAATGCTACACTATCCATATCTTGTTATTTGTTATTATTGCTTGTTTTAAGTTAAATAAATAAATAATTTGTGTTTCAAAAAAAAAATTTTTTTTCAATTTATTCTTTTTTTGACACTTCAAACGGAAACAAAACACATATGTTTGGAAATAGGGAGGGGATTTTATTCGATAGTTTGATTTAAAAATTGGTGAATCTAATTACATTTCTTCAAATCGCTAGCGCATTATAGTTGAAAAAATTACTTTTTATTAACAATAAAGCTAAGATAATCGGCCCTATCGAGGTAACCGTCGGAGCCGAATTTTCTCCGCATCGCATCCTTCGTCGGAAATTCAATTTTGGTTCGAAGTAGCTTTCATCGCAAGAAATTTTACAATAATGCGACGAACCATTGCGATGGATATAAATTCCAGACAGAGATGTGCTAATTAACAGATATATCGAAAATGCGATATATTTTCGATTGGTGAGAGAGTGTACACTCTCACACCAATTTTCATGGTTTAAAACGTTATGGTGTTTATTTAATAAAAAATTATCGAAAATATATCGCATTTTCGATATATCTGTTAATTAGCACATCTCTGTCTGGAATTTATATCCATCGCAATGGTTCGTCGCATTATTGTAAAATTTCTTGCGATGAAAGCTACTTCGAACCAAAATTGAATTTCCGACGAAGGATGCGACGAAGGATGCGATGCGGAGAAAATTCGGCTCCGACGGTTACCTCGATAGGGCCGATTATCTTAGCTTAAGAACTTATTATCAATTTGTGCTCTGCAAACCAGATTCTTAAACGGCTGGGATCCCAATTTATATCAGATATAAGATTAAGACAACTATCAGTACAATATGAAAAGCCCACATCACCTGCAAAAGCTGTAAAAGAACCCCTAATAATAAAGAATTAATGTATACCAAAAAAAGTATTCGTCCCAAAACTGAACCTTGTGAAACTACCAAATGTCTTTGTATCACTCATAATACCATTAAATTTCACTCTTTTTTTATGGTATTTGTTTTGTTTTGCTAATTATAAACGAGTTTTTAATTATTTTTGAGTTTAGAGAAAAGCCACCATCTTGAAAGAGAAATTGGTTTTATTTTTATTTAATAACTCGTTTGCATTTCATTTTACAGCAAAAATACCATTTAGAGAATAAAATGAACTACAAATTAAGCTAATTAATATTTAAGTTATATTTGTCGACGATTCATTTATTATTATGGCGTCTTGATTGACGCTCGTACATGAAAGATGCCGCACTCCCAAATCCGATGTGCGGTTTACTGCAACCGAAGCTACAGAAGGATTTTCTATAAAAAGATTACCTCTCATTTCCATTTGTTGTCATAATTCAAGTATTTGCATATATCCTTCCACCATGGTGTTTTCCGAGATACAATTAATAACATACATAAGCTCGCCCGCCTTTGTAAGGTCAAACACATAACTGTTCGAGGCCGCCCACTATGGGAAAACAGACGCCTTTTTTAGCCGCCCAATATTGGTTACAGACGCTACCTGCTGCTGCCGTTGGCCTTTTACCAAAAAAAGCTCCTCCGCCACCAGACTATCATGCCATTGACCACCACCTGCAGTTCATCCGCCTTAAGGGGGCTTTTAACCATCCCAAGGACAAGTTTGTGCCCTCTGACCAGCATTGCTGGGTTGTCTGCTTATCCCGGCATCCATTCGGTCCCCCTGCACGTTAGCGTTACCCGCCCTCTACCACGCGGAGGTGTGCATAGGGATTTTCCTATCATTGAGCCTAGGGCCATATGGCGTCCTAGCACTCTCAAGTACTTTTTGATGCCCTATGCCCCAGCCGGGGTTAAAGGACACGATGGATGAATATTTAAGTTATAGAGTTTCAAAATTTGCCTCTTAGTCGCGTTAGGGGTGGTAAGACTTTTCTTGTGATATCTGACTTACCTTTGACTTTTTTGGACAATGCCGTCTGAATTATCTGTTTTTTTTTTATTACTTTAAAAATGAGCCCTCGGTTGATATTATCGGTCATGTATTATGTGATCAGCAATGTTTTTTTTTTCATTTTATTTAATCAAAACTCATGTTTTGTTTTGCTTGTGACTCATGCAATGTGAATTCAAATTATAAAATATTTAAAATTTTAAAAATTCGAAAGAATTTTCTATCCTTCTTTCATCCTTCTTTTTTGGCTTCTTTAAGTGATTTATTTATTTATTTAATCAAGCTAATTAATCTAGCGTACATTTTGTTTCTTAGAGTTTAGTTAAAACTATAAATTATAGAATGTTCTTTTAAAGTTAATATTTGATATATCAAAAGAACTAACTAATAAATTATGATTTGCGTTATACAATTTGAACATATTATTTAAAGGTGAACTCCGCTCGTAGTTGGTACGATAGTGGGTTATATATAAAGGATCGGGAAAAACTCTCAAATTACGTTTTGAAACATTAAAATTGACGCGAGACAAAAGGTTCAAAGCGTCAATATGACCATCAGTAAGTTTAACAATAAAAAAAAAAACACAAATAAGAACGTCTACTCTCAAGACTAGGTAGATCAATAAGTTTGAGCCGGTTATTATATGAAGGAAGATTTAAAGGGTTCTGCCAGCCTAAGCCTCTGAGAGAAAATCTCAAGAACCTTTTCTGAATCTTTTCTATTCTTATTTTATGGCAGCTGTAATAAAGGGACCACACTTGGCAGGCATACTCCATGATGGGTCTAATAATTATGAGATAAACAATTGTTTTATTACGTAAGGGTCAGAGAACTGGCATGATTCCCTTTTAATCCAACCTAATATTGAATTGGCCTTGTTGCATATCATACTAATGTGATGCGTGAATTCAAGTTTTTATCAAACAAAAAACCAAGGACAGATACTTCATTTACCTTTAGCAGATAAACGCTATTAAAATTATAATTAAAAGGCAAAATAGACTTTTTTTCGTGTAAAATTTATAACCTTACACTAGTCGATATTCAACAACAGATCATTATGCAAACACCAGTTATAAAAAGCATTTAAATCAAGTTGGAGCTTTTCACAATCAAGACTATTGGAAATAGTTTTAAAAATGGTAACATCATCAGCATAGATAAGACAATAAATTTGAGTACTTAAAAATTGATAGTAGATCGTTGATGAATAATATAAAAAGAATTGGCCCCAAATGGCTGCCCTGGGGAACTCCAGAATCGACTATAAAACTTTTTGAATGATAGCCACTTAAATTCACGGAATACGATCTATCAAGCAAATATGATTTCAGCCAAGCAATAAATTTATTATTAAACCCAAGTTTGCACAATTTTTGTAGCAAAACTTGGTGTGAAAGTTTGTCGAACGCCTTACTAAAGTCTGTCAGAATACAATCTGTTTGTTTTTTGTTTTTAAATGAATCTATACAAGACTCTACTAGTTCTGCAAGAAAAGTGACAGTCGAACGGCCCTTTGAGAAACCATGTTGATTAGGAACGATTAACGATTTTATATAGAAGCTTAATGTTTTGCAGATAATTGCTTCGAATAGTTTCGGAATAGCCGACAGCTTAGCAATTGGGCGATAATTATAAATTTTATCTTTCCTTCCTTTTTTATGTAGAGGAATTATGAAAGATTGCTTCCACGCATGGGGAAACTTACACGAAGATAGTGAACAGTTAAAAAGAACAGCAAGTGGCGTCGACAAATGACTAACACAATTTTTCAACCCAGAAGCTGGTATCCCATCTGGACCAGATGTGTAGTTATCTTCTAAGTTAGATATAAATTCCATAATATCGTCTGTACTTATGTTGAAATTTATATCCGTCAAGTGAGAATAAGATTTCAAGTGACCAAATAATTGATCATTTTCGTCAAGATTATCACAGTTTGAAGTATCACAGTTCGGTAAGTTATCACAGTTGGAAGAATCACAGATATAAGCGCTTTGAAAAAAGTCTGAAAAGAGTTGTATATTATATTGTAGTATCCCTCCTTGTTTGTGGATTTGTTCTTCTTTTTCACCAAAAAGAGATATCAGCTTTAGTTCATCGCCCTTATTTTGTTTGATTGGAGGATCTCATATTCCCTAAATAATTGCGTTGACCAATTTTTCATCAAGAATCCTTTCAAAAAGGGTTTATTTCTGTTCATATTTTCTCTAAAAAAATCCTAACAAGTTTGATGAACTTCTGCTTTTGTATAAGTGACACAAAAATATTCTTTACTTACATTACTCGCAATTTCCTTGTACATGAGTGCTTCCTTTGAAGGAAGCAAAAATAAATATTTTAAAACTTATTAAATGGCAATGCTGACTCAAAAAATAAAAACTCCCCTTAACAAATATTTGACGACACTCAACACTGAACCCCATATTCGAAGAGAGGAGCCATAACACAACTTTTCTTTTCCTTTCTTGAATTATATGTGGGGGTGGTTTTTCCACCAGTTCTTTCATCACCACTGAGAGAAGTTACCAGTGCTTTTCTATGTTTTCATGAGATTTTAAGTGTTTGCTTTCCGAAATTTCATTGTTTTTTTTTGTTCATTCAAAGAAGAAAAAAATTCAATAGAAATGATTCCTCTACGTGTTGTCCATTACATATTTCCGTGCATAATTTAAGTGAATTATTCAATGCAAAAATATTATGTATAATCTTTGTTGTTGTTTCTGTGATGTGATAATATTTTAGTGCTGTGGAAATATAAGAGAAAAAAAAACAAGCCCATTAAGAAAGAAAGAAAAAAATCCAATAAAATGAAATCCTTTGTACTACACACCAAAAAACAATTTCTAATATGTTCTACAGTGTAGGTACAAAAATGTTGCTCTCATGAAGAGCAAAACAAATACAAGAAAAAAACGAAAGAAGAAAAACACCCAAAAAAAGAAGAAGAAGAGTGTGTAGATACGTAGATAGATAGATTTATAGATAAATTATTAAGAACCAAGCACATAGATTCATACCCAAAGGAGACTCAAACCAATTAATTAGCACCAGCAGCAGCAGCAGCAGAACCACCACCCGGATCTAAATAACAGGACAGGAGGAGCCACTACAGGAGCAGTGTACCACACCAGAAACTGGAGAGACAACAATGCGAAAATTGCATTGTCTTTGCAAGGACATTCTACAAAATAATAGCAAAAAATGTTTCATACTGGGTACTTGATTGCAACCTTGCTATTTGTTGGATCTGTTCTCTTCTCTTCACCGACTAGCGTGAGTGACTAACTAAATACCTACAAACACACACATCCATACATACATATATAGATATACTCGATGTGCATGCTTTTTCCCATACATAAAATAGAAGACACTGCAGCAGCAGCGCCATTAGCCAAAAGTGTGGAGAGAGTGATATGGAGCACTTTAATACTTTCTTGTCCTTTATTTTTTTTTTTCTTCTTTGCATGTGTGATGTGCAAAAAGCATGCAATATCCTTGTTATTGTTGTGTCCTTGTTCTTCCGCGTCAATGTAATCTGTGCTCTGTTCTGTTCGGTTTATGTTTTTTTGCTATCGTGTGCTGTGTGTTCTCGTTTTGCACAATTGCTTCCGCTTGACCGTTCCAAATCACTTTGGTTTATGTTCTTTCGTATGTCCGTGCGAAAGGATGCTGGCCGTTAACGACGACAACAACGACAATTTCGCTAACCACGACACAGCGCCAGCGACGACAGCGACAGCATCATCGCGGTGCTGTCATCTTTGAATATTCGATAATTCTATGAGTGTTTTTTTTTGTACCGAAAGAAAAAACGGAAGTAGTGCGTAGATAGATGAGTGCCACCACGATTATAAATAAATTCTCAAATAAGAGTATTCAGTACTTTTTAAGGGTGCGCCATAATCGATTTTGGAAACAAAAACTAAAAATAAAAAACAAAAGAAATTAAAATTAAAATAAAACTAAAACTTTGAAAATTATAATCCAATTATGAGTGTTTGCAGTTTTCAACTATCACTATCACTACCACTACTGTTTGCCTTAAGATACTTTCTTATGTTGCTGCTTTTTGGCTTTTTATAATATACCTAACATGTACCTATATATAGCTGAATATAGATATCTCCTTATATAGACGTGTGTGTGAAAGAAAGTGTGACCTATAAGTTTTGAAAAAAAAAAAAAAAAAAAAAAATAATTAAAGAAAAACCATAAGAAAACAACCCAAAAGTATATTCAAAAATATATTTAAAAAAAAATTAAAGAAAAATGACGATTTTCTGGGATGTGTGCATTACGAAAGGTCCAAACAAAGAGAGAGATACTACAACGTTCTCTTTTTTATCTATAATTTGCACCAATTGTTTGCATGTGATCACGTTTCTACTATAATAAATTATAGGTTGTTAATATTTTTTTAATATCCTTTTCTGACTGTGCTTACAAACAAATATATACAAAATAGAAATATATATAAAATAATTATACATAATTACATATTTGCTAAGGACTCGAATTGCTCATGCAAACATACACATTTCCATTCAAAAATCAATTACAGGTAGCTGCACGTTTCTGCGAAGGCGGACATATATGCTCATTGCCAAGGGAGTGTTGTACTCAAGGATGTTGTCCCCCCTATCAAAGTGGACCTAGACAATTGCCCCCAGCCACAGATCATGTTCTTAATTTATTTTTCATAAGTCATTGGTATTTTTGGTAAGTAGCTACAAACTTAATCTATAACTAAACTTAACTTAACCTAACATAAACCTAACCTAACCTACTGCTACTTTATAGCATCTACCTTGTAGTTTTTAATAGCTTTCAACGAGATACACGTCAAGAAACGTGCTTTAAGAGTTGTGTGTTTTGTATGTGCTAAGTTTTATGATGAGTTCAGTTGTATCTTTACCTTCCTTAGGAAGACGACATACATATACATACATACATACATACATTCATACATACCTATAAATACCTATCATACATGTACATATGTATACATGTTCGTATAAATTTTCATCTTTGTTATAAAGAATTTAAAAGTTAGGGTGGGTGATACAGAGGTGAATTTGGGTTGTTTCAATTTAATTTTATTGATTCTGTGTTTGTGTGGCATGAAAAGTTGAAAACCAGGCTAGGCCGTCAGCAAGCAGCGTGTAGTTAATCACTTTTCAAATGGACACATAAATTGAGTTTTTTTTTTTATTATTAAAATGATAAATCAAACTTTAAACTTTTTAGCACAAAAAAAAAGTTTTCAACTTGACAAAAAGTTCGTTAAAGTTACTAAGGCATTGTTTCTGATGATACTAATTGGACTTGACATTTATATTATGTTTTTTTGTTAGGTATAAAAAAAATACACGGATTTAAATGTGTTTCAAAGTTAAAATAAAAATGTAAGGATTTGAAGCTACAGAAGTTCACGGCAAAAGATCAAAGAATTTTATTTTTAATAATTAATGCAGGAAAGAGGAAGAAATTATATGAGATATGTATATATTTAGAAACGCTCTATGAAAGCTCTTATCTTCTTTTAAGAATAAATAAAAAAAAATTAATAATTTGGAAGTGTGTTAGTGTTAGGGTCAAAAAGGTAAATCTATTTTAAATCTGTTTAATCAGGATTTTAGTTCAAAGGATAAAAATTCAATGGAAAAGGTGTCAACGGAACTTCTATTAATAGTTGATGTAGAGACCTTACATTGGTAAAGTGGCATATTAAAAAATAAATAAATGTTTTCAGAAGTATAGTTGGCTAAATCAAAGTTTTGATGGACATATACTAATATGTAAATATAGGCTGTTTTTGAAAACGTCAAATCAATGTCAATTTGATCGTCATTTTTTAAAAGCAAATATTGCTATCGTCAAGTATGCAATCGTCCTGGTTGGCAAAAAAACTTTTTGATCAACGTCAGTGAAGTTCTGTTCATAAACTCCAAACTGTTTGAACGTTGCTGGAATGATTTAAGAGTACTCAAAGCCACGAACAAAGTTACCCTAAGATGGGTACCAGGACATAGGGATATTCAAGGGAACGAAATGGCAGATAACTTTACTTTACTTTAGATGGCGCTTAAAGTCCAGGGTGGACTACGGCCTCAACCAACAAAGCTCTCCAGCCAGCTCGGTCCCTAGCTAGCTGCCTCCAGTTACGCACTCAAAGTTGGTTGAAGTCGTTCTCCACTTGTGTGTGCCACCTAAGGTGGGGTCTTCTTCTGCTGCGTAGACCATCAGGGGTAGATTAGAAGACTCGTCGGGCTGGTGCGTCGGTGTCCATACGCTCCACGTGTCCCAGCCATCTCAGCCGCTGTATTTTCAGCTTTTTGACTAGGTCGACGTCGCTGAAAAGCCCATAAAGCTCGTTGTTAAATATTCTCCTCCATACTCCATCGATACATACTGGACCGAAGATCACCCGAAAAATTTTCCTTTCAAAGCACCCAAGCAGATTCTCATCCGTTTTTGACAGGGTCCATGCTTCTGCCCCATATAGCAGAACCGGGATGATGAGGGTCTTATATAAGGTCTCCTTGGTTCTTTGAGAGAGGGCTTTACTACTCAAATGCCTTCTTAGTCCGAAGAAACAGCGGTTGGCAAGAGTAATTCTTCGTTTGATCTCTGCAGTGATGTCATTTTGCGATGTAATAGTGGAGCCCAGGTAGACAAAGTCCTTGACGACTTCGAAGTTGTACCTATCCATCGTAACGTTTTGGCCGAGTCGACGATGTTGAGATTCTTTTCTCGATGATAGCATATACTTCGTCTTGTCCTCATTAACAGCCAAACCCATTTTCGCCGCTTCCGATTCAATACTTGCAAATGCGCCGGTAACAGCTCGCTTCGTTCTCCCAATGATGTCAATATCATCTTCATAAGCAAGTAGTTGAACTGACTTTTAATAAATTGTACCTCTGTTGTTGACTTCTGTCGAAGTGTGATTTGCCGATTTTCCGGGCCTAAAACCACACTGATAAGTGCCGATCAGGTCGTTGACAAACGGTTTTAAGCGATCACACAGCACAGATGACAGGATTTTGTATGCGACGTTGAGGAGACTTATACCTCTGTAGTTGGCGCAAGTCAGAGCATCTCCTTTCTTGTGGATGGGGCACACTATACCGAGGTTCCATTCATCGGGCAAACTTTCATCCGACCAAATTTTGGAGATAAGTTGGTGTATACTCCCTACCAAATCATCTCCTCCTGCTTTGAATAGCTCGGCTGGAAGGCCATCTGCACCAGCAGCCTTGTACGCTTTAAGCTTGGTTATCGCTAACCGCACTTCATTTAGGTCGGGTGGACGGAAATTTTGACCATCATCGTCCATTTTGAATGGATTATTCTGTCTAACAGCGGAATTTCGTGCATCTTTGCCGTTTAGCAGTCTAGAAAAGTGTTGTTTCCAGATCCTCAGCACCGACTGTGTGTCTACTACCATATTCCCACTGTCGTCTCGGCAGGCTTCTGTTCTGGCCTTGTAGCCCTGGGTAGTTTGCCTCAACCTTCGGTAGAACTTTCGAACATCCCCCCTACCGCAACAGTCCTCAATAGACTCGACCGCCCGCTTCGCATGCTCTTTCTTTTTCCTCCTGAGAAGTCGGCGCTCCTCCCTTCGTTTTTGCCCGTAGAGCTCCCGGGCTGCTCTCTCAGCAGCTCTGGTTCTAGTTTGCAGCATTGATTGGTAGGCCTCGTTCTTGGCTGCATGTGCCAACCGGCACTCTTCATCGAACCAGGGGTTTCGTTGTGGTCGCCTAGTGAACCCCAGCACATCAGTGGCGGCACTTCTGATGGCTTTGTTGGCAGTGCTTCCACTGGTCCTCTGCAGTTGGTGCTGGTGGCGGAGTTGCTGAAAGGTTCAGAGAGACTTGATCAGCAAAGGTCCTGGCAATCTCTTGCGATTTTAGCTTCGCGACATCATATCTTCTCACAGCATTTTTCTATCTTTTTTTTATTTTGTATACATAATCCTTTATTATTGGATCATTTTTGAAGTCATTTAAAAGGGTCACCCCACCCATAATTATTCAAATTTTGTATTTATATAGCTTAAAATGTGCATTTAACACTATTTTTAAAAAAAAATATATAATGTCACTTATGTTTCTCATTTCACAAATCAATGTAGATATTATTGTATATACGACATTGTAAAATATCTTAATTTTGAGAAATAAACACTTAAAAAAAAATTAAATAGCATCCGCTCGGTGTTGTGGCGTCATAGATATCCGCATACGTACTTGAGCTACAACCAAGTAATGGTACGAGTCAATGTTGGCCCTTCGGAACGTTCGGACATCCAGGATACTGGAAGCATGTCTGGCGTCTATCGCAACATGGTCAATCTGGTTGACGGTTCGTTGATCCGGAGACCGCCAGGTCCCTTTGTGTATATTGAGGTGTGGGAATCGAGTGCTGGCAATGATGATGTTACGCCCTGCCGCAAAGTCAATCAGCCTGAGTCCGTTACCGGAAGTGTTGTCGTGTAGGCTGTGTCCTCCGACTATCGAACCAAAGATGCCCTCCTTTCCGATTTTGGCGTTGAAGTCGCCAAGAATGATCTTGACGTCGTACTTGGGGCATCTATCATACGTGCTCTCGAGGAGATCGTAGAAGTCTTCCTAGGTTGAGTCATCTTTGTCTTCCGTTGGAGCGTGGGCACAGATCAACGTAACATTTTTGAATTTTGCTTTGATGCGGATTGTGACCAGGTGCTTGCTTACATTTCTGAAGCCCAAGACTTCTTGCCTAATTCTTCCCCTTACCACAAAACCACAACCAAAGAGTCGCTGACCCTGCTCCTTGCAGCACTCGCCGAAGTATATGTCACACGACTTCATCCTTCGTATGCCCTCTCCATCCCATCGCACTTCCTGGATGGCTGTTATGTCTGCCTTTAACCTATCCAGGTTCTCCACTAATTGTTCGGCTGCACGTGGTCTGTTTAAGGTCCGGACATTCCACGTGCAGATCCGAAATTCATTGTCCTTGTTTCGTTTGCTGGGGTCGTCAACATTAAAATCATCCATATCCGAGGCTTGTTGTTGTTTCGGAACTATTGTTGTTTTCCGTGGTAGAGAAGTTACCCCGACGCACAACCCCCAACCTGGAGGACCAGACCCTTAGTATAACTCCAAGGGTGGGGAGCCGGATAAACCGCTTCTTATAGGCCTGAGCTACGAATATGTCGTAGTAGCCCATATAAGGTGTTCACTAAGTAGTTCAACCTAACTGGAACTGTAGACGCCACCGTTGATTCCATCTGGAGAATTCTTCCGCTGCCGCCTGGATAAAGGAGAAGTGCCTTAGTGGGAACACTCTTCCCCCCCTCTCTCGTTTGCTACCCCCTAAAACTGTCCACAGGGATTGGAACCCCATCTTCAGTTAAAGGTACTAGGCACCCGATGTTCACCGCGGGGAGGTGAGAGTAGGAGTTGATAGACAGAGGTTCGCTTTGAAAAAAAGCTTGTGGACGCTTGTGTTCTCTTGAATGCACATGTCTACCCTTTGAACATCACGAAATGGCAGATGAATTGGCCAAAAACGTATCATCTCTTGATACGAGCCAAATCGAAGCCTCGGTGCTCTTGCCACTGGAGCAAGAAAAAAGTAGACTACGAGTTTATTAGAAGCTGAAAATGTCAGATGGTCATCTATTGACACTTGTTAAGTTTCAAGGAACCTATGGCAAAATATATTGAGGAAAAAAACTGAATACCTCCTTATTTAAGCGGGCCTTAATCATTCATAGTTGGTGTCCTTACGGGCCACACCTTAATGGGAGCCCACATGAGCAGAATGGGCTCATAGGACTTATGTGGAGGGCGCCAAGATGAAGAGGTGGAGGAGGGCTCACCTCACTTCCTGTTTGAATGCCCCAGCCTAGCTAGAACCATAAAAGCAGCCCTAGGAAAATACTTTTTCGACAAACTGGGCGACATCTCTGTCATGCCAATAAAGAACATCCTTAAATTTATTCAGAACTCAGGATGGTTCAGGGAGGCCCCCCATACCTTCTACTTAATCCCCTTAACCTCCTTCCTACCCTTCCTTACATCTACCTACCTACACCTTGAGGAGTGCAATGGATGCACTGAGACTTGAGTAAGATGATGCAGCTTGCCGTTTTTTCACCCCTTCTAACCTAACCTAACCTAACCTAACGTCGTCAGTCAATTTTCTTGCAAACGCATTTGACGTTTACGAACATGTTCTCTGGCTTCTCAATATTTTTGTCGTTAACTCGATTTTCTTACTATAGAATTGCACCACAGATGATGTTTTCGAACATGTGACTTTAGCAAACTGCATTTTCGAACACTTTGCTAATTTAGTACAATTTTTATTTACGTTTTCGAACAGTAGACTTTTGTTGTTTACGTTTGAAAATGTTCTGCAAGTGCATTTTTGACGCAGATGGCGTTTTCGAAAACGGCCATTTTGTATTTAAATGTCATTGTGTCTGTATCCAGTCTAATAAATTCATAACATATATCCCATCTAAAGGCCTTACTTCTAAAATAAGGTTTGTTTGCTGAGCTCTAGAGTCATCCTATATTCGCCCCCAAGGGTTTTTTGAGATATCTGAACTCATGCTGGCCAGCAAACATAAGCTTTCCTGAAAATCAACCCTGCGTGAAGTTCAACGAACGAAACTATTATTAAGGTGGTGCAACAGTCAGAATTTCATCAGGGCCTTTATCTAACCTGCTTCATCAAGCCTGCTAGGCCTAGCTGTCTTCAGTTTCGACTCTACTGCGTTTTCCCTGGGGGGTTAATTCCAAGATTTCCTGGGCAGGACCCCGGAGCATTGGTATCTACTCGCTCTATGGGCCCAGCTACCTCATAGTCGTTGTCTTTTATTTTTTTTTGACTATACCGTTGTTGCAGTAAAGTCCAAACAGTTTTTTTCTGTATCTTCTTGTCTCCCGTCTATGCAGACAATATCAAAATTCTATCGAATAGTTTTTCTCGTTATATCAGTTGATAGTAATGTCTTGGTAGGAAAAGTCCCATGGCTACTGCAAAGTTATGGATGTATATTGTGACATTCTGTCTAAGACTAGAGTGTTTTGTGTGTTTTTCTTTGTAAGTGACCCTCTTTATCTCGTTGAACTTTAAACCCATCTTCATCGCTTCTGTCTTAATACTTTATAAAGCACCAATGATAACATTGACAACAGTGCTGAGGGTCCACTTTATCAGGCATGCTTTTTTTTCGACCATATATTTTGCATATACACTGCTTGCATAAGTCAGTAACCAGGGGGGGGTCACAGAGGTCTGATCCTTCCCTGAACGTTTTTGCCTTAATTTTCAGAAATCTGTAATAATAATGCTGTTGGGAAGGATGGAACCAATTTGTTGGAGCCCTATGCCCCAATCGGGGTTGTCTTGATGATAATGACCTTAACAAAACTTCAATTCAACTCGTATCGTTTCGATTTTAATGTCATTAGATTCAGCATTCAAAATTGGAGGGCTCACTGCTGAACCGAACCAAGTCAGAAAAAGAAAATTCGAAGAAAATAAGAAATTAATGAATGAATATTTTACTCTTATAATTATATTAATATTTTTTTTTAAATTTAAAAATGAAAAGCTTGAGTTGAAAAGTATTCACAAAAATTTGAAAAAAAAATATATGACTTGGTTCTGCTGGTTCAGCAGTGAGCCTTCCAATTATCCTAAGACCATCTATTATAATATGCGTAACTTGTTCTAAAACAAACATTTTAGTCTGAAAAACTTCCACCTCTCTTGTCCACTATCTATTTTATAACTTGAAAAAAAAAAAAAAAATACCGTGAATCCCTTCATTGTCATTGTCAAGCTCTTGCCTCGTTTTCTCATTCATTGCGAATCAGTCACCAGCCCAGACTTCAGCTTCAATAAACAAAACAGGAGAAAATAGTGTTTAGATGTGGAAAAGTTTCCCTATTAGATACACAAAATTATTGTTGAAAAATCATCCCCCTCCGAAATATTTGTCTGGCTACGGCCTTGTTGGTGCATACTCCAATATTACCAAAACTTATTTCCTGGATAGCACTTCTCGAGACGTATTATCACAAACTTAATCGGAAAAAATCTTCACGATTTCAGTTGTTCGATATTGAATTACCTGACAGTATTTCCTTTTTTAAGACATGGTCGGGATATCCACAGCCATACCTCAGCTTCCACGAGGTAGTGATCCTCGAAATGTCATTGCTGGCATTTAAAAACATCAAGACGTCCATAAGATATTGGAAGAGTGTCTTTCTTCGTTCAAATGTTGGAAATGTGGTTGACGGTTTATTTTTTTTTTTTTTTTCAAATAGCAAAGTTAGTTCAGCCTGACTCAAACGGTACTACCGTTCTGAGAAATTCTTCCACTGCCAGCCGTCTGGATAATAATGAGAAGAGATTAACTGTGCCAAACAAACGTCCACAAAGATAGGCTCCTCATTACCACATAACTTGGCATCTGTTGTTCTCCATATAATTAATAGAGTTTTGAAAAAAAAAAACTTGTGGACTTTGATGCACACAAATTTTTATTTTTGTTTGATTTTTCACTCTCTGAAAATCAAAAGAGCATAAAACTGAATTTCAACTTTCTAGTGGACGTAAAGTAAGGAGGAAACTCAAATATAGAAAAAGTAGTGTAGTTCTAGATGGTTACAAATGTTCAGATTTCTAGGAACGATTAAGTTAAATTAGAAGAAAATATGAGACTGGCAGTGCGCAGGACAAATTCATCATCATCATCGTGTCCTGTAACCCCAGCTGGGGCATAGGGCGTCAACAAAACGTCTCCATCCTTCACGGTCTGCTGCAAGGTACTTTAGCTGTGGCGACGTCTTTCTCTGGGATTCTGCTTCCGCTAAGACAGTTGATTTCAATGTTGTTATTGGTCTTCCAACCCACCATGCACCCTGAGGATTCCATTCAAAGGACTGCTTTGCAATTTCATCGTTCGGTTTCCTCAGTGTGTGACCAATTCAACGCCATTTACGCTTTCTTATGTCGACGTCCAGCCGCTCTTGATTTGTCTTGCGCCACAATTCCTCATTTGATATTATTTGTGGCCAGCGAATCTTTAGGATGTGGCGACGACAGCGATTTACAAAAGCCTGCAATTTCTTCGAAAAGATAGACGTGACTCTCGAGGTTTCACAAGCACATAACAGCACGGATTTGACATTGGATTCGAAGAATCTCAGCTTAGTGCGTAAGGAGATTTGACTTGATTTCCAGATTGGGGACAGAGTATCGAAGGCTTTATTTATTCTACTTTTAACGTCCAGATACGTACCACCATTTGCAGAAACAATACTGCCAAGGTAGTTAAACTGTTCCACTACTTCAACTGACGTCTCTTGTAGAATAATACGCTGTTGTGTGGAACGGCTTGTGAGCATTATTTTTGTCTCTTTGCTGTTTATTCTTAGACCACTCGACTCTCCCTTCACTTGCAGTGTTTGGCACATCCCGCTCAGCCCACTGATGTTATTTGCCAGTAGACATATGTCATCGGCATAGTCTAGATGACTGAGCCTTTCGAACGGTCTCCATTGAATGCCCTGTCGCTCAGCTTTACCAACACTGGCCGTCAATACGTCGTCCATCGCCAGCAGGAAAAGTATTGGCGATAGAATATTCCCTTGTCTCACACCCTGTTGCATTACGAAGGAGTCGGATAGCTGCCCATTGTGCAAAACAAAACACCTTGCGTTGTTGTAGGACTCTTTAATAATGGCAACAATTTTTGGTGGAATTCCTTTACCAAGCAACGATCTCCATATACATTCTCGGTTAACTCGATCAAAGGCCTTCTCAAAATCCACGAACATGAGGTAAAGTGGTGATTGAAATTCCATCGACTGCTCGAGGACGATACGCAGGGTGTTGATATGGTCGACACACGATCGACCACTGTGGAAGCCAGCTTGAAGCCTCTTGAGTGATGGTTGCCATTAGTTTTGGGAAAACGAACAAAACAGTGATACCACGCCAATTGTTGCAATTCTTCAGGTCACCTTTCTTTGGCAACTTAACAATCACACCATCCTTCCAGTCCCTGGGATAGCTCTCGTATTCCATAATGCCGTTGTTACGGGATTGGCTTTCAGGAATTCAGCTGGTATTCCGTCCAGTCCAGCTGCCTAGTTGTTTTTGAGGAGATTTATTGATGTCTGGATTTCCGATTCTGACGGGGGTTCGATGTCAATACCCCTATAGGACCAGCGCATCTCGTTTAGTTTAGGCACTTCAGCACTCTACTCAACTGAATCCTCATTTAGCAGGACACAAAAATGGTCCTTCCATCTACGAAGCTGATCCTCAATTGATACGAAAATTTTGCCATCCACATCCATTACAGGATGATTGGTGTTGCTTTTTTCCCGATAACATCTTTGGCTATTTGGTACAATTCCCGGATATCTCCTCTTCTGGCAGTGATTTCCACATTATCTGCGAGTCCATCTACCCTCACCCTCTTCACCCTCTTGTCACGTCTCACACAACGAAAGACCATCTTATGTGCAATGCGGTACTCTCTTTGCAAGTAAGCCTTTCGTTGAATATCTGCTTCGGCATTTATTTGAATTTTCAACGATTTGCGAAGTTCGATCTTATCCCAGGTGTCTTGGGATATCCAAGAGTCTCTACGTCTCGTTCGCTTGAGTACAGTTTCGGATCCAGCCTCCATAAAAACACTTTTAATTTCACCCCACATCTCATCAATTGTTGAATGCTGGATTGCATTTAATGACGAGGCACTGTCGTTAAGGGTGGTGACATAGTTTCGACATAAATGTTGGGGTAATTTAAAGCATTAGTAATGAATTTTGAGCTCCTTGCTGCATCCTGCGCTGGTTTTTGTACGGCAGCGGTTCGTAGTTTGAGACTCATCAGAACCAAATGGTGGTCGCTTCCCACATCGGCATTTCTTATACTCCAGACATCACACATAGACTTCCTCCATCGCTGCTGAATCATGATATGATCAATTTGGTTTTCGGTTTGACCATCTGGATGCACCCAGGGAATTTTGTTGCACGTCTTATGCTTAAATACACTCCCACCTATCACAAGACGATTCGCGTTACAAAAGTCGACAAGCAAGTCACCATTTTCATTCCGTGACCCCAAGCCATTTCTTCCCATCACGCGTTCCAGTCCGTAATTGTCTGAACCGACAGGACAAATTACACACGTCTTATTTTTAAAATAGCTTAGTTACAATTTGATTGCTTTCTATTTTTAATGACAAAAACTTACTTAAATAGGCGTGGCAGTGGGTGAATTTTACTAAATGCAATTTCTATCTAAGTTTTTAAAATCAAAAATCAATTATACATTCGACTTTTGAATTTTCCTTAATCTAGTTTTATTATATTTTGTGCATATAAAAAAAGTGCGCTATTTAATAATAAAATATTTAATGCAAAAACTTCAATATTTTGAAAATTTTTTGATTGAAATATTCTTAAATTATGTTTCAGATCGTAAGCATAAGGGATTTGAACATATTTATGTATGTAACTACTAGTAGACCTATGACTGCGTTATAAATAAATAAATTGGGTGGCACAACAGCTCGTGGAGAACCAGGGTCTAGTGACTAACAACTCTCAACCATTCCCGTGTGCGTGTTGTTGGCAGGAATGGAGGAGACTTACAGTTTTTTGCCGAGTCCGAACGGCTAAATGAGAAGCACTTTTTCATGACAAATATACGCTTGGAGGATTTGTAAGTTCCTCGCAAGAGGCAATACCTCGGATAAAACATTTCTGTTTTTAGGTGGCACGGCTGGGAATCGAACCCACACCTTCGGCATGACAGTCCTACGCGACTTACCATCATGTCACGAGGTACTACCTCCTTTCTCAATGTTGTAACCCAACAAAACTCTTTCCATATCCTCTACATTAAGGCTGTTTCCGATGCTTCATTTTACCTTCAACGAATGCAAATTTTTTGGCGCACAATTGAAATTTAACTTTGAAGCAAGGAAAATATTTGCTTTTTGTCTCAAGTTCAAAATGTGCAAGATCTTAAAATGGCACAAAGTTTTTTGGGTGACAACATTTTTTTGGGTGAGCTGAGCTCACCATACCGTAGGTTTAAGTATTACAGTATAATGTTATGTTTGAGTGTTATCTCGATTGTTTTTGCAGGAGCCCAAAACTTGCCCTACAGTACCTATACCGCAAGTTAACATTTTGATAGTTAATTTCTCCAAGTTCTTGCACTAAAACAACTTGATTAAAAAAAAAAAAAAACAACAAAAAAATGCAGTCTCAGCTTTAAAAAAAGTTATGGCATGACATTGTAGGTATTGGTCTTTTATTTTTAGTATTTTTTCTGTCTTAAGTAGTTTTTTAGAAAATTAAGAAACACTTAAATAACTCCTACCACACAGCGAATTGCATATGCATATGCGCATACTTTTATGGCATATATATCAGTTCATTCTTATTGGTGCTGGACCAGCCAGCATGCCATACATTTTTTCCCATTGTCCTTTAACAAAAACCAACATACAAAAATCGAAAAATCAAAGATTTTAAAATGCTTTTCTAAATTATGCATAAGTTTTTTCGCAGCAAAGACTGGCTCAAAGCATACTTTAACAAAAAAGTGGGCACGAGTACGATAACTCAGGCGTCAAGAAATAATAACGGTTTTTTGTAAAACCGTTAAATACAAGCATTTTTTCTATGAGAGGGGGTTCTATCTCACCCCGTTTGGGCAAGAGGGGCAATTTCATAAAAAAGTACCAAAAATATAAAAAAAATATTTAAAAATAATGGTAATACTTATAGTCTAAGAGCCGACAGCAAATTTTGGGAGTGGAGGTATAACCAAAATCGGAGTATGCGGGATTGTAGGTTCATGTATCGTGATATCAAATACCAAAGTCTGGCAGGTTTTGTTTTCAGCCTTTGGGAGGGGTGGGGTGTTAAAAAGAGCTAGATCCTCTGATTTATTTTCAGGGCTATAAACAATTTAATTCATTTAAAAAAATTGGATATGATTCCCAGTCATTTGTTCTAAGCATAAACACCACAATCTTATCGGTCCGATTAACAGAACTCAAGATATAACCATTTTACGTGAACCTTATCATCCCTTTTTTGGAGATTTTCAGCAAAACAGAAAATCAACAAATAAAGTCTCTACAAAAAACGCCAATAAGGTTTGCTTAAAGAGGTTAAATCATGGGTCCTATTTATCGGATCACCAAGATATAAGTCTTCAGAATTAGGGAAAATGACAGAGAATCATACCCTATCTTTTAAAAGTGAATTGAAGTGTTAATGACCCTACCATATAAAGAGGAAACCAAGCGGGTTATAAACCCCCACCCCCACCAAAGGCTGAGAAAAAATCTGCCAGACTTTCATAATCCATATCACGATACATGTACCTATAATCCCTCATACTCCGATATTGTTTATACCTCCACTCCCAAAATTTGCTGTCGGCTCTTGGTCTATTACAATTAAGTATTATACCTATTTTTAAAGTCAAGGTTATATACCATTTTTTTCTGAAATTCGTTGCTCTAATCAATTCTTAATCAAAAACTGAAAATTTAATGATTCTATGTCTTCTAGTTTTTGAGAAAATCGATAATTACTGTAGGGCGATTCCGCTGGAGACGATTTTCGGCATACATTTTTAAAATACAATATTTTTACTTTTTTTGATAACAATGCATAGTAGAAGGACTCTATTTATCAACAAAAAAAAACATTGTTCACCAAATTTAAAGAAAACATTTTTTTACGCTTCGCAAAACTAGCATACGAAAGGTCGGTGCAAACTGCAATTAACATGACTGCTAAAAAAAAACACGAAATAGATATTACCGACAGTTTGAGGTAATGATTCACTTGTAAGACTTGTGGTCACAAATGTGATTTATTCGTTTGTCCAAAAATATTGAAATATTTGTTATTACTTTTTTAGTATTATTTATCGCAAAAAGACATTGTAAGATTGTTGCACCCGCAATAAAAAAAATATAAAAGTTTTTTTTTTGCACAAAAATAAGGTGCTTTTGTTTTGAAACTTTGTGAAAGTAAGAAAAAAACAAAAACAAAATTAAATCAGTCGTATCAGGAGTAAATTGTAAATTGAACTTTGAAAAAAGATTGATTCAAATTGGTTGCACCCGCGATCGTGAAATTAGAATTGCGGGTGCAACTTACTGACAACTACCATTATTGAGTGATGTATTATATTTTATTTTAAAATATGCCTTGAATTATAATTTTCGTTGTTCAAGGCTGATTTTTTTTAACATTTTAATATAATATTTTGTTCTTTTTTATAAAAATATAAGTTTAATGGCAGGGAAACAAGAAATTTCACAACCTGGCACGAAATCTATCAAAAAACATCTAATTGATACTTTTTTCTGAACAGTAAATTGAAGAAGGGAAAGACGTGTTAGTTGATAAATGGGAACGATTGAAAAACATACTGGGTTTTCAATGAACATTTTTTTTTAAATCACAAGACGGAACCAACACAGCTGTGACACGAACCTTACTGCCTCGTTTCAAGAGCACAGATATTTTTAAATCTACCATCATCGAAACAGATACCTAGTTTTATGGAAGATGATGACTTAAAGCCACTTATACGATCAGTGCACAAAGAAATTCTGTTTTCTGATATATGCATATCTGCTCCTTCTTCATACGTTCATATATCGGGTCAATCCCTCCTCATTAAAAAAACAAAAACTGCGTTATTCTGATGTTTTTAGTGATTCAGAAGATTAATCTCCAACAACCTCTCTTGAACTTCTTATATTAGCAGCAGAAGCATGGCTTGAAACCTGTTCTATTTTCACTGCAATAGCCTTGCCAAAAGATATTTGCGCGGGTTTGTATCTATGTTCTCTTACAGTACCCTTGAAGCTCGGCAGAAAAATAACACTTTATTGTTAGGTAGGGTTGTGTCTAAACGATATGGTTGAAGAGGGAGTTGTAAGATCACAATTTATGATGTCAATTGAAGACATGATCGTAAAATTGCAAGCACCAGAAAAAAATCATTGATGGCAATAATATTCCCAGTATTTTCGAAAAATATTGACATATTTGATAAAAACTTGGTAATAATTAATAGAAAAGTGTACTAAGCATTATATGTCACTTAATCTCTAATCCAGTTCCGTTATATCATTTGTTTTATACAAATATTCATTAAAGTTAGACGCGTTGCACCCGCGATAATTTGATGTTGCACCCGCGATTGCTTTAAGATCGAAAAATTCGTTATTTAATTTTGTTTTCTAACTTTATTTTTATTTCTTTAGTTGTTTGGATATACGTGGTTCAATAAAATGTAAGAAGAATATAATAAATGTTTCTCAATTAACAGACTTTTGGGTTTTTCGTACTATGATCCAGAAAGGTGGACCAAATGCACCCGCGATCGCACTTTGAAACCTTTTTTCCGAAAATCTATTTATTTCATTTAAATTATATAAATGAACCCAGAATTAATAGGTTAAAATGATACCCATCAAGTAATAATTTCATTAAAATACGTTTGCATTTTACTATAAATAAACTCAAAGTGAGTCTAAATGTTGCACCTGCGATAATGGAATCGCCCTGTAACTACTTTTTTAAGGGATGTTTGTTTTTTGCTTGCTTACGTATTACGGCCGGCGGCGTATATAAACAGTGAGGTATGTATGGGGGGCATGCTGCCCACCTGCAACCCACCTGCTTGGGTAGGATTTGGGGTAGATGTGAGGTTGGGTGTATGCAAAGTTTCTTTTGCATCTAAAGCATCTGGATTTAAGGAAACTTTAAGTTTATCCTATACATCTAATGTCAATAGGAGTTCTCTAAATATACATATACGTGGCCCAAAGCTGCACATGTGAAATGTTCAGACATGAAAATGTAATGCATTATAAAAATTCTCATTACCTAGGTACTAGATACCAACTGTATAATTGCAGCAAATTTATATAAATTCTTAATATGTATGTTTGTGTCTTACATACCTACATATGTATATAAAGCAGTTGTTTTGTTCTAGTTTGAACATACCCACTTAGATCATAAAAAAAAACGAGCAAACACTCGAGTTTTGTACGGTAGTACTTTTAGTAGTTTTCAATTTTCTCAAAAACTAGAAGACATAGAATCATTAAATTTTCAGTTTTTGATTAAGAATTAATTAGAGCAACGAATTTCAGAAAAAAATGGTATATAACCTTACAGTTTTGAGAAATTACACTTTAAACCTTTTTTTTATGCTTTTTTTTCGCAAATTTTGAGTTTAAAATTCTTGTTTTTCAAAAACCATGCGTAGATTTTACATTATTCAAAAACTAGCTTATTAAACAGAGTGTTGCCTTTAAAAAAAGGTATAATACTTAATTGTAAGTATTACCGTTATTTTTTAATATTTTTTTTACATTTTCGGTACTTTTTTATGAAACTGCCCAAACGGGGTGAGATAGACCCCCCTCCCATAGTAAAAAATGCTTGTATTTAAACTGTTCCACAAAAAACCGTTTTCATTTCTTGGCGTCTGAGTTATCGTACTCTCCCCAAAAAGTGTAGTTAAGGTTGAAAACGGTTCAATAATACTTAACTTGTTTTGGAAAATTTAGACCTCCATAAATTTAACTGGCAAATAAAAAAAAGTTTCTTGGAGTTCCACCGGTGATTCTTTCGAGAGAGAGATGATGTAAATCACTGAGAGTAAGCGTGTTAATGCGTGGGAGAACCTACCAAAATATTATATTCAAGTTTTATTGCAAAATTTCAATTTTCTAGGGAGGGACGTTCAATAAGGAAAAGTCAAAAATATAAAAAAAAAATGGACTTGCAAGCAGGTTTTACTTAATTTAATTTTGAATGCTCTCTGCTGATAAAAACCTAAAATTTTGAAATATTTTTTCAAAATTGGTTATACAGTTTTTGAAAGAAATTCATTTCAAAATAAAAGAGATACAACGCACAACGATCTCTTTTTTTTAATGAATTCGAATATACAATACAATAACAGAATTTAATCATACATTTGTATGTGTACAATGTATGTGAAATTTCATAAATTTCTTACAACAACAAAATTTGAGGTACAATTGTATATACCGCTTTTGTGAGAAAATTGTAAAACAAGAAAAATGAGCGGAACAAAAGGAGGTTATTAAAAGTAAGTTGTGTTTTTTAATGCATTTTTATTTCCGCTAAAAATAATTCCTATGTTAAATACAACAACGATTTGTTTTAATCCCGTTATTTTTTGTACTAAACATGTTTTTTTTTTTAAGTGAAGATAGAAATGCACTAAACAACAAGGCTGTTATTATTGGTGACTTGTAATGCCTATCCAAAGTTCTAGAACATATAACCATCTTCAAAAATTAAAACAGCTTCGATTGAAATTAAATTCATTGTTCATATGTAGTTATTTCCAAATTTTTAATTTAAACAATACCTCTTAAAAAATATAAAGTCACCAAAAGGATGGGTTCTTTCAAAAAATTAAAAAAAATTATTCACAATTTTGATAATTTATGACAAGTAGCCAATCTTGTCTTAAAGCTAGACAAAAATTAATAAAAACTAGCCTACTTATCAATATCTTACAATTAACTTACTGGCCCAATTCGGGCGCTCTTTGTTAAATTAATAACTTAATGCTAATGCCTTTCGGTCTAAGAACTATATTAATTATTTAATTAAAACTACTATAAGACTACTTAAAACTACTAAAAGCTACTTATAAACAACTTTCAAACTAGAACAGCGACAGCAAACATTTTCAAGTTTTTACCATTTTTGTTGTTTTTGTTATTTTTTGGTTTTACATTCTTTTTGTTTTTTGTTGATTTTTTTTGTGGTGGCACCCTGACTGTCCCTGCTTAAAACTAACTACCTAAACCTATGGAAGTCGACCATGGCATAGAAAAATGCAGTCTACTTTTAAATATCCAAGAGAACTACATGTTCAGGTTTCAACCCCCAGAACTGGTTCTCCTGCCTTAGCCTATCTCTTTGGTCCCAATTTGACGCAGTCCTACTGAACCGAAGGTGCTCAGTTCCGTCTTGTTCAAGGGCGTCTCGACTGTAAAGGAGCCACCGATCTACAGCTCTTAAGCTGACGTGGTAGATTAGCGGAACCACCACTTTATCCGGGATCAGTCCTTGACTGTCTAAATAGATGAATGCATCGATCGAAGTAATAGTTCTAAGGGTAATAAGCCCCAAAAATTAAGCTGTTGGTCGAGGACATCGCCAGGGCAAAATCTCCCCTAGCCCTGGTCAGAGCAACATTTATATGTCTGTCGAAATACAAATACTGATCCATCCAGATGCCAAGGTACCTTACTACACTTTTACTTGCCAGTGGCTGTCCATTTGGCCCTACAATCACCAGCTTACGCCAGTTCTTTCTCGTATCCCTTGTAACTCCATGCCACGGAGTCCTTAACAAAATAGTTTCTGATTTCTGAAAGTTGATTTTCAACTTCCAGTCATCGCAATATCTCTGAATCTTCTCGAAGTCACGCTGCAAAAGAATTATGATGACCTCGACTTTTGGAGCTGTTCTGTACGCAACTAGATCGTCGGCATAAGCAATTGCTTGAGTTAGACTACTACTCGCTGGTGTAAGTGCTGAATAGAGTCGGCAAGTTGACCGCTCCCTGCTGAAGACTATTTTTAATATTAAAGGTTTTGGCAGAAGTCACATTGCCACGCTTGGCAACAAACTTTCTACCATTGAACATATCATGAAGCATATATAATAGTGGTTTCCTAATGCCGAGTCTGGTCAGCTTTAAATAAAGACCCTGTAACCATACGGTGTCGAAGGCCTTCTCTAAATCAACCAGACAGGCACCCGTACACTGTTTTTTAGACTTGTTCCATTGGACATCAGGAAGGAGTTTTGACGCGGCATGTGAGGTGAGGTGTCATGTCCCGCCTTAGAAGCGAACGTAATTATATCTAGGTACTCTGCCATTACATTCAAAATGCACTTGGAGTATTTCATCCACGTGGTCTATACTCCACCTTCTGGGAATACGGTGCTATCGATAACCATGATTTTTGGATTGAACCATTTTAAAATTAAATCAAATTGAGTCTTAAAGTTTAGAGAATATATTTTGCAAGCTTTGGGGTGTAGTGAGGTACTTTAAAACCACTTGTTGTTGAATTTAACTATAAAATGGAAGCATGCACAAAAATGTCATTAGTGTTGAAACACAACAAATTACAAATGAGAGCAAAGTAAAAAATAGCAAGGACATTGCAACGTATTAATTGCAATCGTCCAATACATCTTAATTACTTTTAATTACCAAGATGGTAAGACAAAAAAAAAAACAATTCTAATCATAAAAATAAACTAACTCAACCAATTTATATTTTAACTTATCTAATCGGATCGCACACGCAGCTTCCATTTTTCCTTTGTTATTCGACATCGACACCGTGTCGGTCGATATAGTGATGATGAACATTGTGACCTCGTATTTTGTGCAAACGACACCCAACCCCAAAGCCATCATTTTAATTCGACTACGGTTCGAGTTCCATCCATCTTTATGTCAATCTGTTTATTAGTCTCCCGGTACTTAAGCAAAAAAGAAGAAAATAACGAAAAAGAATATAAAAGGACGACAGTAAAATGGATTACATTTCTATATTGATTTCCCTTTCCTATTATATGTAGCTGCTCGGCTCGTTGTCGTAACTGGAAAGAAGTGTATAGTGGTAAATATTTTCTTGTAACGAACACGTGCTCCCTTTCACATTCAAGTCCTGCCTGACATTATAACCTAGGATCGATAAATCCAGTGTGTGTTGTACTTGTACTTGGCCTTATTGATGAAACAGCAGAAAAACTCCAGTGTTCTTTATACAACAAGAGACATACCTACACCACATCAATAGAGCATCATCCCCCATTATCATTTATAGTTCAAAACCTAACTGTGGTGGCTATCCCTTCATCCAACCACTGCATACGTATTACGTTCCATATAGTCCCGATAGTGATCTCTCAAAAGTGGTCTGAGCAAGGTTACCACCGAGTCAAAATAGCTGCATCTTATTGCTGCATGTTTTCATTGACAAAATTGATTTCTGACCTTTTTTCTATACCTACTGTGATGGTAGGATTCTTTTGTATTAGGTAAATGTGACTAATGAAGAGGATAGGTACATTTTTTTTTAAGCACTCCATTACGAACGGAACCGGAAGGTTTGGTTTGGTTTGGTTGCATTAGAATTAAGAATCCATCTGTTAGTTGTAAATTGTCGCGCTATTATGGAGGATAGAAGATACATAACGCTAAAAAAGACGCTAATTGATGTTTATTTGAAAAAGTAATAATTTGTTGTTGTTGGTTGTTTTTTGTTGTTGTTGTAATTGGAGGTTGTTTTTCTTTAAGAATATAATATTGTTAATTGGTAGTTTGTAGTTATTTTTTTTTAAATATAAGAAAAATTAAAAAACATAAATGAAAAGTGAATAACGGTATTTTTGACTCTAGGATTTTTTTTTAAAGTTTTTAAATGCAGTGATTTGTGTTGTCGGATTATTTAAGTAGACCCAACGATATCCAGTAAAACTGTGATATGAATACCCTTGTCCAAAAAGAGTGTGAAATATTTGTTTTAACTTTAAATTGGTAAAAAGTGTTTTATGTTTTAAGATAACAGCAATAATGTAGGTGCTCTTTGTTTGGTTAACATCAAAAGTCCTGATAAATTGAGTGAAGAAACTAGCAAAAAATTTTATAAGAACTTTTCAAAATATGATCATTTTTCATAACACAAAAATCACACGTTCTTGTTCTAAAAGCTTAAATGGCTAAAAACTATGACTTTAACTAAATTAATTAATTAGTTAGATATGTACTTATTTATTCGGTAGTTTTAGGTACATATATCAATGAAGAATACTAATAAAATAAAAAATTTTTGATTCTTGAACTTTTCTAAAATCTTTTTTTATAAAACTTTGTTGCAAAAAACGTTTTCTGCTCTTTTAAAATCCTCCGGAGCAGTGGTTTCCAACTCAGATAGGGTCGCGGCACCCTGAGAAGAAATAAAAATAGCCGTGGAGTTCCAAATATTTTAAAGTGCAAAACAAGAAAAATTTGTATTAAGATTCATGCCAAATGCATGGAGCCAGTCTCTTGAATGTGCATTATTCTTTTGTTTTTCTTCAATGCCTTTTTTGGAGTTGGAGCTTTGATTGTTAAGATACCGTCCATTGAAACCGTTGACATCACGCCTTTGCCAGCATTCCTCTTTAGCAGCTGGTACTTTTTTACAAATTGAGGACTTATGTAGCTTTAATCATCTTCACGTTCCTTCCAATACAACGATGTTGTCAACAATTTTGACTAATAATTAATTTGGCTTGAAATGGCTGACATCTATGTTTTCTTTGTCACCCTTTCGCCTACTAGGACTCAATTGCAATGAAGCCACTCTTGGGCGATATATATCACATGATTGATACAATTTAAATCTGGATTCATCTTCTTGGGCAGTCTCCACAGTTCCTCTTTATTCCAACCGTCATGTCAATGGGATCTGCTCTCCTTTTCTTTTTGACGCGTGAAATGCTTGCATTTCGGTTTTCATGGTCTTCTAGGCGGCAATCTACACTCGCGTTGGAGGTGTTCGATTTTGTTACAATCCCAACAGTCAGGTCTTCTAGGTGGAGATCTGCAGTGCCTGGTGTTTGATTTTGCTACGATCCCAACAGTCAGATCTTCTAGGTGGTAATCTGCACTGGCGTTGGAGATGTCTAATCTTGTTAAAATTCCAGCATCGAGCAGGTCTATCTCGCTGGTTTCTTTGGAGCGGATTTCTCTAGCAAGAACATACCTCAATTTCAAGTTCTTGCACTAGATGGACTGCTTGAGAAGCCTGTTTTGCTGCATCCATAGTAAGGCTGAATACTAATGTTTCAGGAAGCGTGTGCTTTCCAGCAGTTTGAATTGCTCGCTGAAGATTTATATCAGATACAGTACAGATGAAGGCTTCTGTTGCTAACGGGTTGATGATTTCATCCCCTGCAGTTGGTTATGCCAGAGTTGTAGAGCAGAGTTTTTTTTTTTTTATTGACACTAGCACTGGCTATATTTCAAAGCATTTGGCAATGAAGGAGCACTGAAGTTACCATTCTTACCTGGTGGTATGGTTTGTAGAAACTCAGTAGCAGTTCCTTTGAGGGCAAGCGTCAGGAAATATTATATTTGTATTCCACTTCCCAGACGTTCGTTGCTGCGGCTGCTTCAAACTCCTTTTTGAAGATTGACTAAGAAGTTTGTCCATCGAAGGTTGGTGGATGTATCTCCTTTCTCCTAGGATAGTCACCAAAAATTTTCTCGAACCTTCATTTGTCTAATTCCAATAATTCTATTGTCAAAGGCATCTAACCTACTTTCGAGTAGATTCGTCTGTTCTTTGAATTGTTGAAGAAGATTTATTTCTTGGTTTTCGAGCAGATTTTTTATTCATTGCATTCTTGCTCTTGCTCTTCCTTTTCACATCAATATCAATAGAAAACGTGCCTGGGTTTTCACCATGTCTTTTGATACCTTCCTGCAGACGAATTATAGGATCATTATTTGTTCACAGCAGTTGGAAGATCTCGCTTATTCAGTTCTGCATTAAGTTTGACTAAATTTAAATCATTCAAAGTTTTACCCATTGGGCCTTAATAATAATCAAATTTAGTGTTAAGCTTAAAAGAAAATCTCCCGATTTTAGAAAATCCCCATACCAATAACGAATTTAATCTCCAGTTTAGTCGTTAGAAATATGTCAAAATTTAATACATGGAAATCCATGTTTAAAGTCGAACACTAAATAAAAAGTGTTGCCCTAGTGCTGTGTTATGGTATTTTAATTTGTATTTAATACTTAATCTATTCCCAAGTTATCAGGTAGATTTCAATAGGTATTTTCATGAGTTGGTTTCAATCTTCAGATCATTGTCAATTATATCTAGAAGTACTTTATTTATTGTTTATATATTTATGTATTGTAACAGGAACAGATTATTTGTTTTTTCATAAATATTTAGGACGTCTGCATTAAAGTTGAATATGTGCATAATTGTTTGATTCCGTTGTATATATTTGCATATCAAATTACGTATATCTAAAAAGTAATTTTTTGTGTTGAACGGGAAAGGATTTGTTTTGGGTTTTCAGAATTTGTTTCATAGTTTTTTTATTTATTTTACATTATATAAGTTAATTAAATCCATTTGAATATTTTTAAAGTATATTTATATTTCCACAAACGTCTTGTCAAAAACATCAAAGTGATTGTCAATCATGTCATCTTTCTTTGGTCACTCCTTGTAGTCCTTTTTAACTCCTTCTGTACTCCAAAAGTCTTCCAGTGGCTTCGTTCATTACAGTTATGTTTTGGGAGTGTTTCTGTCAGAGAGCACACCTATACACGTAAACAAACGTATGTAGTCATTCTTAGGATTACTTCTTAGAGAAATTAATAAATGAAAAGTCATTACGCATTGAATAGCGTCATTTGGTAAATTTTTGTATGAATTCAGAAAGTCGGACGTTTCATATTTTATTGGGATTAAAAAAGATATCTTTTCTGGAAAAAACATTGGAAACAACAGTAGGTACTCTGATCCCTAAAAAAATATCTACTGTGTAAGTTGGCAGGAACAGATATATCACTGTAAAAATCCCAACAGAAAATAATTTGTTTCCGTAGCAATTTCATGCTGGTATGTACATATGTCAGAAAACTATGAAGTTTACTCAAAATATGCATGTTCTTGCATTATGTTTATCAACTATGTACCTACATAAAATAAAATCAAAATCGTTCAAACCCTTTGAACGAATTACATACTATATAACTGAAAAAGTTGCTGTTAAAAATGAATACGGCAATACTTATCTTCACTCCTTGAACAATAAAAACAAATTAAAATTCATCTGTCATTTTGCCGAGCTAAGGAAAGTGTTTTGAGATTTCGAATCGTTAAACGAGTGATAAAAACCTAATTAAACTAAATAAAAAGTGTAATTATTAGTGTAATGAACACTTGCAATACTTTTTTAATTAAAATATAAAAAAAAATGCGGTGCTACGTTAAATCCTAAAAAAACGCCTATAATAAAGAGTGTACAAATATTTCATTTCAAAAGTGGGTTTTGTCTGATATTTCCACATAAAGTAATGTGAAGTGATGTTTTTTAGGTTAATAAACTATCGAAGAATACTTTTCAATTGATATTTCTTAATATTTTGCTATCAATCAAGTGGTTTAGTAGAGATTTATCTGTCAAATGAGAAATTCTTGTCCAGCAGGGACGGCCTCTTTTTTGTTGGTGATGGCATGGCGCTTAAATCCATTTAGTGTCTGAAGCGCAGAGTTATTTTCAACGTTTTGAATGATTTATTCTTAAAGGTCTTTTTCCTGTTGGCCCTAACTATCATCTCAGTTTTGTATTTTTGGCAAGAAGTCTTATGTCAAAAGTATTCTTAGATAATGTATTTACCTAAAGAACTCCACTTCACATAACTTTATGTAGAATATGAGACAAACCTAACTGTGAAATTTAAACTTTTTTCACTCCACACTATAGATGTTCTTACATTATTTGATGCCGCATGTTGTGTTATACATATATATTTTTTAAATATAAGTATTGCAAGTATTTACTTTTGTTTCACTTTTTTATTTAGTTTGTATAGCTTTTTTTTTACTTTTTTTAACGTTTTAAAATCTTTATACACTTTCCTATAGCTCGGCAAAATTGACAGAAGCACCTCAATGATTTTTTTTTTATTCTTGCTTTCCTTGGGCGCCCCAGAATTTAGCCGTGTAACCGCACGCCGACTCTGTGTCAATGCATTTGTGTTTGTGTATTTCTTCTTCTATCCCAGCAAACATTTTTGTGAACGTTCATTGAACATTCAGTGAAAATGAAGAATATATATTCGAGAAACACTCACTTCAGTGAATCAAATGTGAATATACTCAAATATCCCATCACTTTTACCTCATACGCGGGGATGGGGATTTGTGTTGATTTTTTTCATAGTAAAAAAATATCGAGATTCTTATTTCCTTCACATGATATGAATAAAAGTGAACGCGCACAAGCGATCCTCAAAAGTGGTATATCTTGAGTGCGTCCATTTTTATTCACATAAACTGAATGTCCCTTTCATTTTGTTTTGAAAAGCCATAACGGGACCTAGTCGCGCCAAAACTGAAACAAAAGTTATGCAAAGAGGAAATTCGCCACTTTCAGTCAATTTTGCGTATTGTTATTGTACGGACGGAACTACATATAAATCCATTGTGGCAGTGAAAAAAAAATAAAAAAATATAAATAGAATAAATTAACAAATACACAAATGTAGACGGAACTACATATAAATCCATTGTGGCAGTGAAAAAAAAATAAAAAAATATAAATAGAATAAATTAACAAATACACATATAAAGTGATAAAAATAAATAAAATGAACGCTTAGGAGCAAAGAAACCTTCAAAATGATCATGCTTCCAATCCATAAACTTACCTACGTATAACTAAGTATTTACATATTTCTTGACTTAAGTACATACATTTTTGTATACCAACCTATCAATAAACTTAAAAATAATTAAAAATTTTTCTTTTTTTCTTTAGTTAGGTACATAAGTAAATTAAACAATCGAAATTTGATGACGACGATACTGTTTGTCTTCTTGACGTCTTTTTAGCATTTTGTATAACCACACTGAAATAATATTTACATTCAGTTCTATGGTATACATTCGGATTATTAAAGAATCATTATAATGAATTAAATATAATTCAATTTATATTCACTAAACTGAATGAGGAAACCCCAATTTATATTCATATTAATGAATCAAATCTGTCTCATTTAAATGATTCAAAAAAGATTCATGAATTGTTCAGTGAAATGAATATATAAGCGTCCTATTTACATTCACTAAAACGAAGAATTACTCTATTATTAATGAAACATAAAAACGATTCGAATTCGAAGTAATGCTACCCAGTAAATTTGATCCAAACCGGTTTATAAATGAATTCATAAATGAGGGTTTCTTTCACTTCTGTGAATTATTTATAAATCATTTCTGAAGGGAAATGTTTGCTGGGATGTTTCCACTTGTGTTATTGTAGTGTGTGGTTTTGTTTGATGGAATTTGATGCAAATTGTAGTAGATTCAAGGGAAGTCTGAGGATTTTGTTAGCAAAAGGGTAAAATTCTTTATTGGTATCATTCCGTTTAAGCTCCACATTTTATTTTAACCTCTCAGTTAGCTAATAGTGGACATTACTGTTTGATTACACTAGTCTGCAACGAAAATCGCCTCTAAACCTAAATATACTTTTCTAAAGGATTCTGGCATGCTGAATTCGAATACGAAGTCAAAATTACTCTAGCACGTCACGTTTTTGAGATATTCCAATTCCAACATGTCAAAACCCCGTTTTTTGGGTATTTTTGACGTCAAATTTCTTCACCGATAGAAACTTTTTTTTTAAAAACTAGTAACAGGACCTGAAAGAACTATATTTCATCTTTCTAAATCATTTAAAATCTTTTTAAAATTCGTTTTCCTCCCAAAGATATTGTAATTTCAAGGAAATCATCCAAGAACTACTTAGCTCTTATAAAGCTCTTAATTGCAACATGTCACTGAAAATTCATTTTTTGGACTCCCACTTAGATTTTTTCCCCCGGTTAACCTTGTTGTAGTTTCAGATAAACATGGCGAAATGTTTCATCAAGACATGATGCACATAGAACGAAGATATAACGGGAAATGGTCAGAAGAAATGCTGGCAGATTTTCGCTGGTCAATTTTTTGTCAGACAATGGAAAATATGAAAAGAAAAAAAGCTATAAAATAACATGTTTAAAGAAAAAAAGTTATAGTAATTTATTTGGATTGTTGAGCTTATTTTATTTTTTAAAACTACTTTTTTAAGGTGTAGTTTGGTAGAATCGGTGTGTTTTTTTATATTTTAAAATATGTTACCAGTTTTTTTACAGAGCTCTCAGTGAAATATACTAATGGGAAAAAAGTGTTTGGGATCTTAAAACCCTTAGTTGTTTCTTTTTTAAAAGTCTTTGATTAAAATTTATTTAATATACTTGAATTTATGAATATCAAATATAGGGAAATTCTATTATTTTCCAAAAAAATATGTTTTTTACAGCGTAAATCATAAAAACTACGAAATTTCTGTTGTTTTAACGGTTTAAAAAATGGGTGAACATTGATGGATGATTACAAATCTGGTTTCATGTGAAAGCTAATATTATATGGAGTAAGTCCTCCAAATTTGAGCAGAATAGGCACAATAGTTTTTTGTTTTTACTAGGTCAACCAAGTCTAAGAGGGCTCTTTTTTACAAATCAATCATATTTTTCAAAAATCAATTTAAAAAAACTGGACGTGATAGAATTTTTCTGAAACCAGATTTAGATTCAAAAAAGTCAAATCTGTCATAATTTTAAAGAATTACTTGAAGGCGAAAAAAAAGTTCATTTTTGCAGACCAGTGTTATTAGTAAGGCCCATTTGTCTTTTCTAATCTCTTTTTTTTTCACTTTTCACACTCGACCTTCATTTTTTGTAATTTATTATTGTCTGCTTACACAAAAAATTATCTGAATGTACATATAAAATAAGTTTTATTCCACTTCTAATACCAATGTAATATTTTCTCAGGGTATTGCACTTATTTCGCAATTCAAAGAAACTGTACCTACTTTTCTTACTACAAGATATTGTGTCTTGTTCGCCACTCAACTATACTGAAATTAATTCACCAACTTTACTTTCCACTTATCTTTTATTACAACCAACTTTATTTATTCACGATTGAAATTAAACTGTGTCCTTGTCGGCCAGACATGTGGTTTTATAACAATTGGTCAAGTTACTTGACTATTTCTATCTGTATCTACATATATCTAGAACTTTCAATATTCGATAAGAGGAATTACAATAATTTCCCTTTTTCGAGCTTTTATTTTGACATTACGCAAATTTCAAAGTTTTTACAATAGGTTATTGGTCAATTCATTTTATTTTCTTAGAAATTGGTACAAAAAGCATAGTTTATCCCATGCGTAAAAAAATCAAAATTTTCAAAACCATTTAATTTTTAATTTACACTTAATTAATAAACTATAGATAGGCCAATAATTGGGAAATAATTATTTTTGGATGCGAAAACCATTTGCATGCAAATAACGCCTTGAGGTGAATATACATTTTTTTTTGAAAGTGTAAACCGACCATAAAAAAAAACTATTTTACTCGCCACAATTTTTTCGCATGCAAAATAATTGCAGATCCATTGTTTTGCATGACATTCCATGGCAGCAATGGTTTTTTATTTTGCATGAAACTCATGAACTTTCACCTCAATTATTTTTGACATGCGAGAATATTTGCAAAGATTCTTTTTTGCGCACGCGAACTAGGCTAAAGGTAACATTTTCTTTAAAAAAAACGCCCCAACAGTGGTGGTGACTAAAAGTTTTGAACGAAAGAATTATTAAAAATCATACATAAAACTTTTCTTGAGAGCACACCCTTTCATTTGTACATGTTTTGGAGATAAGATGACCTCTCTTTTAAAAAGTGGGGTAACTACTTTTTTTAACAGCAGAAAGTGGTTTTGGTAGAACTCGCCTGCTGCCACACATTTGAAATTGAGATTTGTTATTTTATACAAATTTGTTTTTGTTTTAAATTCAAAATGGCGCACAGCGCAAATGGGCTAGAATCCTGAAAAGAGTGAAAGTGAAATGAGTTTGTATGAGCAATTTTTACTTGCAATTGTAGGTACTATAGGGCAAGTTTTGGATTCGTGAATTCTGTCTGTCTGTCTGTCTGCCTGTATAGCCTAGTGAATAGACCGGAAAATGAGGGGTATAAAGGAACAATTACGTGCAAGGGTTTTTATTATTGAATATGTTTGTTTGGCCCATAAGCATGCTTAAAACCGAAAATACTACTAAATTCACCCATGCGTTTCTGAGAGAATGGTCACACTGGCCACTTTTCAGTATTTTTGATATAACTCGAAAACTAAGCGGAATTTGACAATTTTACATTTAATACTTTTTGTTCAAAATTAAATTTTCTATTGGAATGGATAGTTCAAAAAATTTTACGAAAAAACTTAAGCAGGAAAAGTTAACAAAAACCAACCTAAAAAAAATAAAAAAATCAAGGATATCTAAATTTTTTTATAAATTGCGCATAACTTTTTTTGAAGCAACGATAGGGTCAATACATGCAGAGACAAAATAAAGTAGAGACTTAAGGCCTTAATATGGCATGTTCAAAAATTAATATTTGTTCAAAATTAACAGAGATATTCCCGTTCAAACCTTATCATTTCTTATAATTTTTCGCAGTTTTGGCCCGAAAGTCCCTTTTTCGGTACAATATGGCAAATTTCACTTTCGTAAAAATGTTCGAAATACAAATTTCGATATAATATGACATTAGAACTATAGAGAATTAATAAAAAGGATATAAGTTCGCAATTTCGTTTTTCGGCTGTTTTTTAATGCTTTCAGACCTACAGACCGAACGGCTGGTCCGATTAACATAAGTTTTGGTACTAGTTGCTAGGAACGTTAAATTTGTCATAAAGTACAAATAAAAAGGCTTTCGGGCAAAAACTGTGAAAAATGATAAGAAATGGTAAAGTTTGAATGGATATATCTCTGTCAATTTTCAAATAATATGGCTTTTTAACATGTCATATTAAAGCCCTTAAACTCTAGTTTACTTTGTTCATGCTTGTCTTGAGCGTATCTTTGCTCCGAAAAAAGTTATGCGCAATTTAGAAAAAAATTTTAAAATCTTTGTTTTTCGATTTTTTTTATGTTGGTTTTTGTTCACTTTTGCTGCTTAAATTTTTTTAAGAAATTTTCCAAACTATCCATTTCGATAGAAAATTTAATTTTGAACAAAAAGTATTAAATGTAAAATTGTCAAATTCGGCTTAGTTTTCGAGTTATACTAAAAATACTTAAAAGTGGCCAGTGTGACCATTCTCTCAGAAACGTGTGGGTGAATTTAGTACCATTTTCGGTTTTAAGCATGCTTATGGGCCAAACAAACATATTCAATAATAAAAACCCTTGCACGTAATTGTTCCTTTTTAAAAGGTCTATTCAATAGGCTAGTAGGTACCTACAGCCTAAGCCACTGAAGCGATTTTCTTCAAATTTTGAACTTAAGGTTTTCTTGTAACTCTACAGAGGGAAATTGGAATTTTTTTTAGCTCCAAAAATAACGGTACTTGCCATACAACCGTTAAGAAAAAGCTAATTTATCTCGAAAATGGCTCCAACGATTTTTGTAAAAAAAAATCAGTGTGTTATTGTATATATGGTGTACTTTTTGGCATACAAATTTCCAAAAACTGTTATTAACGCCGGTACCTGTTATGTAACGGTTTTTTTGATTTTCTATTTTCTTTGCAATGGCTCAACCTATTTCAATAAATTTTTGTATACAAAAGCTCCTTTAAAGTGTCAATAATATTGCATATCAAAATTTTGAAAAAGGAAAATTAGGATTTTTAAAAAAATATTTTGAAAATTCAATATTTTGAAAACTGGAATTTTAATAAATACTCAAAACTGCCATCCCAAAATTTTGTTTTAAAAATATAACTAAAATTTTATATATAAAAATTAGTTTTTAAGAAAACCGCTCCAACGATTTTTAATTTTTGTTTTGCATAACGATTTAAATGCTTTTTATGTATTTTTCTATAGTTTTTATATTATTTATATAATATTTGTTCTATAATGACTTGCATATTTTTAAAGTTCTTATTTTCTAAGCAACTTGAACATAAAAGCAAGTACGTGCGATACAGTCGTGCATTTTATTTTAATAAGTAGAAGCCATTAAATAAAGTTCTTCAGAATAGAAATTGAATTAATTTAAAGAAAAGAAAGGGATGTTTCTTTGAAATTCACTTTCGTATACATACATATATCTCTTCTGTTTTATATTGTACTTTTTCTTAATTTTAATTTTGAGAACACAATTTCGTGTTGTAGGACTCCTACCAAAACTCCAGTTTAGATGTTAACAAATCTCAGTCTCCTGTCCTGGATACAGAGTGAAAACTTCCCCGTTTCATAAATATATTAATTGCATGGGTGCTTATTAGGGTGTCCGTTATTTCCCAAAATCGTTTTTCTGAACCCTGTACACGTCTGGAATAACTCGGATGAGCTGTTACCCATTTGCACGTTGCACCGCGTATTTTGTAACGCCATGCGGCATAGCTGGATCAGTTTTTTCGGGATCCCGAGTTCCGACATCGCCAATAGAAGCTCTTGGCGACTTATGCTATCATATGCGACTTTGAAGTCGATGAATAGGTGGTGGGTCTCGGCTTAAAATTCGTTGGTTTTTTCCAGGATTTGCCTCAATGTGAAGATTTGGTCTATCGTTGATCTGCCTGGCCTGAAGCCACACTGGTACGTGCCGATCATAGTGTTGCAGAAAGGTTTTAGGCGCTCACATAGTACGTTGGATAGGATCTTGTAGGCAACATTAAGCAGGGATATGCCTCTGTAGTTCTTGCAGGACATAGGATCGCCTTTTTTGTAGATTGGGCATATGGAGCTATTTGACCAGTCGTCGGGCATACTTTCCTCCTCCCAAACTTGGTTGATGAGCTGGTGCATGTACCCTACCAGGACATCTCCTCCATTCTTAAAGAGTTCCGCAGGTAGGCCATCCGAGCCGGCGGATTTGTTGTTCTTAAGCTTGTGGATGGCTTTCTTAACCTCTTCAGTACTGGGCGCTGGGACTGGATCTTCATTGACTGGTCTTATGCTTCTTTGTTCCTCTGTTGCCTCCTCTACATAATGCCCATTAAGCAGCTGCTGGAAATGTTGCTTAAACACGTCTACAATTCCCTGTGCTTCGGTGACTAGGTTACCTTCGCTGTTTCGAAGAGTTTGCGTGCCAGTCCTATAACCAGATGCCAGTTGCTTGGCTGTTTTGTAGAACCGGCGGGTGTTGGTGGCGGTGCTAGACTCTTCGAGATACTTGAGCTGAGAGGCAGCGGATGCTCTTTTCTTTCTACGCAGGGTTTTTTCTCTTTCCTTCTCTTTTCACGGTACTCCTCTCTTGCTGCTCTTGTTTTCCGTTGGAGCATTTGCATTCATGCATTTCCGTCTCCTGCTTCAATATCGCGCATTCATCGTCATACCACGGGTTCTTTTTTCTGGGCGGTTGATAGCCTATGGTGGTCTCGGTTGTCTCCTTTATCATGTCGCGATATTGGTTCCACTGGTTGTTGATGCTTGTGGCTGGGTTTACGGCAGAGAGTTTCCCGGTCAATTGCTCACTGTAGTCTCTGGCTTTCTCAGATGTGCTAAGGCATGCAATGTTGAATTTCTTCCTTTGGGCGGTCTTCGTTTTCTTTTCGTTGGACAGTCGGGCTCTGAACTTTGTCACAACAAGAAAGTGGTCAGAGTCCACGTTTGCACCTTGGAAAGTTCGCACGTCCAAGATGTTCGATGCATACCTTGCGCCAATTAGCACGTGGTCGATTTAGTTGGCGGTTCGACCATCTAGAGATCGCCAGGTTGCTGTGTGTATCCTTCGCCTGGGGAACCTAGCGCTACTTATCACCGTATTACGAGCTGCAGCAAAGTCGATTAGTCGGAAGCCGTTATCTGTTGTCGTTTCGTGGAGGCTGTGCTTTCCAACTAATCCGCCAAAGATGTTTTCCTTTCCGACTTTAGCATTGAAACCTCCGAGCACGACTTTGACATCGTACTCCGGACAGGCTCCGTAGGCTCCGTCCAGGAGGTCGTAAAACTCCTCCTTTCTAGACTCCTCAGCTTCATCGGTAGGGGCGTGTGCACATATTAGGCTGATGTTTTGGAAGGTAGCTTTGATGCGGATCACAGCCAGGCGATCGCTAATCGGCTTAAAATCGATGACTTTCGATCTGAGTCGATTTCCCACGACGAATCCGCATCCTAACATGTGCAGTCTTTGATGGCAGCTGTAATAAATGTCGCAATCTTTTCTCTTCGTTATACCTGATCCTATCCATCGTATCTCCTGGATCGCGGTAATATCTGCCTTGTACCACGAGAGGACAGAATCAAGTTTTTGAGTAGTACCTGGTGTATAGAGTGTCCTTACATTCCAGGTGCATACTCGTAGGTCATAGTCCATTTTCGTTCCGGGTCTGATTGCCATTTTAGGGGGGTCGTTATCCGAGGCTTCTCGCGTCTCTCTCATAACAATTGGCTCTTTTACTGTGGTCGGGTCGTTAGCTCAACGCACTAACCTCCAATCTGTAGGGCCATGGGTTTAATGTTGCAATTCTTTCCTTGGTCAACATTCGCACTTACAAATATAGCAAGTCCTGGCATAAAGCCAAGACCAGTATCCGGCGGCTACCAACTTGGAGGTATTGTAAGCACTTGATGTGTAGGAAAAGATACACCTCGAGGCCCCCAGTTCCTACAAAATCCAACCACCAGTTTTGTGATACATGGAGTTTTAATATTTTTCGAAATGAATTTTGTGAAATTTGAATTTTTTTCGCGCGAATTTTTTAAAATTACCTGTAAAATGCAATCAGGTAATTTTGCATTTTTCAAAAATTCAAATTTCACAAAAATCATTTCGAAAAATGTTAAAATTCCGTGTATCACAAAACTTCGATTCGAAAATTATTTCTCTTTAAAATTTTCTAAGTGACTTATTGAGCTTATTTTATTTTTATTTTTTTGTTTTAAAAGTTCAGTTAGCAAAATTAAAAAAACGCGCGAAATAATTAAGCTAATTAAATTTTTCCAAAATTCAAATTTCCCAAAAAACATATCAAAAAACATAGTAATGTCGTTTTCTCAAAACTGAATATTATTGTATAAAAATATCAAGTGATTTTTTTAAATCATATTTTTCTATTTTCCCAAACCCTAAACAAAAAAATTCAGCGAAAACTTTGTAAGTACTTACGTGTTCTGAATGTGCGATACAAAAAATTATCAATTGCTTCCACTCGCCTATAGAAACGCTTAAGAAATAATCTTTAAACATTGGAGCTGAAGAACCTTAGTAAAACCGTATTGTTTTTCAACATCGTAAGATAATTATTATTTATGTATGTATATACATACATAATTATGTATGTATATTTTTAAATATATTTTTTTTTTGCCGCAGTAATATCACCAACCTTTGAAAAGAGTGCAAGAAATATTTGCAATAGTCATTTTAGCAAACAAAAAAGCAAATATGAAAGCTTTTACATAATTATGCTCACCTTAGCGGTCCAAAATTCCATAAACGATGGGCCAGTAGTGCATAAGAATTTTCTGGATTTTTGACCCACTTGGGTGGGTTAAAAGTCCATAGTGCATTTTTGGACTTTTAACCCACCCAAGTGGGTCAAAAACCCATTATGGACTTTTGGCTTCTGGACTTTTAACCCTGCGCCGTTCAAAGAAGCAGGAATTGAAATGAATTTTTATCCGTTGGATCTCAATGCGTTGAATCGATGAATCAATATCGGCTGCTTTTTTTCTTCTATGTTCTTTTGTCTTGAGAAGCTCTTCTTTTATGACACCTCTCCATTTCCTGGAATAGCATGTTTCTCCTCGTACTTCTTTCTTCTTATTTTAATATTTGAGAAGCTAGTGTTCCCCTTTCCTCATTTATTCGTAGAGCTCGTGAGCAGTTCTGTTCTTCTATTCTTCAAGCTAAGTTGCATGTGGTTGACGAATCAATGCTAGCTCCAAGGAACTTTCGGACATCCTTGAGATCGGATCTTAGGGGGATTAAGAGACCTAACATTCCACTTACAGATCCGAAGTTGGTTGTTCGTTATCAGCTAATCACGCCATTCCCGAGTCTTATCTATATTTATGTTTCACAATAACGGGGAGCTGGATAAACCGCCTCTTTAAGATCTGAGCTCTGAATGTGGCGTAGTAATACTCATAGTACGAGAGCTAACAACGTCAAAAAACAAGTTATTTTAGTATATGGTTGGTTTCTTGGTGTTGGAAATGGAGTATACTCTAAATTGTGCTTCTATGAAGTTTACGTATAATTGACAGGCTTCGAGCGATAAGTGAAAAGGTCCCTAAAACTTCATTTCAACATCATTTTTGTCCATGTTACGTCTTAAAATTTTAGTTGCAAGCCTCAGATTCGGTTTCAGCACCCCCGCAAACATAAGCCAAGAAACGCACTTTTTCAAAAGTTTTTGAAGACACCATCATTGATTTCCACCATTGTCTTATTGCAAAAACTCCTCCCTCACTCCTTCGTTTGCTGCCCCAACAACCTTTTGAAGATATTGCAATCCAATCATAGCTGCCTTTATTAAAAATGTATCTACATATAATTACATTTGAAAATAATTAACATACGTACATAGAACAACTTTCATTAAATTATTTTTATACATGAAAGAATTTCTTATAAACGAAGTTATTACGAGAAAACAAACAAAATAGCATGAACATGAGCAATCGATCCTAATAATCTAACTAAACCACTAGCGCAAATAAGCGTGAAGCCGTGAACCCAGTCCCCTCGGGATAAACACTTAATAGCCTTTAACGTAAACTTAGCTTTATGTGGTACTTACACAAATATTTATGATTGGTTCGAGCAAATAGACCCTATCTTTGTGGAATTCATAAAGTTCTAACAAAAAAAAAAAATTATTTTTATTTTTTTCTTGCAGGTGTGTTGTTGTAGCTATACTCTTAGCACTCTTATGTGCATATTCGTTATGGAAAAAACGAAGAACACTCTGCGGATGGGGTTTTACCGAACACCACGTACAATCAGAAGGTGATTCAGCTGGTTCGTGCTATGCTCCACCACAATACAGCCGATGTAGTTCTTTTCACCATCCTCCACCCCCTTACACAGAGGTAAGTTTTAATATTATTATTATTTTTAATTTAATGTTAATTTGAAATACTTCAAATAGGTGACATCAAAACCTGACCTCTACCCTCTAGTTTTCACCTGCAACAGTGATAATGGCAAGAATGGTGCTAGCTATCTAATGGTACAATATTTTAGAAACTATATAGTAAGGCCGGCTGGTTCGCTGTCCGGTACTAGTACTGTAGACTCACTTAGTTCCAGTTTCATTTGCAATGCAAACGAAGCAAATACCCTAGTACCACCACCATATTCTCGTGCCGCCAGCCCTGACATTGGTATAAGCTCACACTTCCAACAACATTTCATGATCCCCAGGTCAGCATCACAAGTTGTGTGCTCTACTGAAAATGCCAGTCATCAGCTGCGTTGCTTGCAGCAAAGTGGCACTCCAAATTGCCAGGGTCAGCAAATAATGGAATCAGCTATTGACGGCAATGGCGTAACGGTCCACCATTTACAGCAGTCCAATCAAATGCGCTCGTCGGAAAGCGTAAACTTTCGGCACACTTACTCCCATGCGGATCGACCAAACAGCATTGGTGGCTGTGGCACCGGTGGTGGTGGTGGTGGTGGTGGGATAGGTGGTGATGGCACTCCCAGCGTAGGAGGCTTTATTACCTCCCAGAGTGACCAACATTTTCATTACATTACGAATAGTAACAGTAGCTTAAGCGATATATTTGTGAATAATAGCTGTAGCGCTGGCATCGGCGGCCGAACACCCGATGTTGCCACTAGCAATAGTTTTGCTACGACTCCACAGCAGCAACAGCAGCAGCAGCACCCAGCACAAACAACGACGATCAATCAAAGTTCCAGTCCAACTCCACTTCATAGGGCCAGCACAAACCCCAATCAGTTCGTAGAGCACAGCAGTCCCATTTACAACTCCTGTGGTTCAATAGGTGGAATCTCAATTACAGTTCCTGTTGCTCGAGATGGCGAATGTGAATACCGTGATCTCAATATGCTACGCCGCAGCCTCGAAACTTGCTGTCAAATTCTACAAAAACAACAGCAGATGCCATCGGTGGCAAACTTTAATAATGCCGAATCACCAGTGGCCATAGAATTGGCCAAGAAGTTCGAGGATGGACTGCGGAGTTATGTTACCTCGACCACGTGCTCGGCTGTGAGTAGTTTAGCTAATATTGGCACACCAACGTCCCCACCCCAAGCCACGAGTCCAACCGATGAAGTCAAAGAGATTCTGGATCAGATTCGTCAATTACAGATGGGTGCTAGTTTAGATGAAAATGCCTTAACAATTCACATTCCACACGCGCCTCAGCCACAACAACAGCTTGTTGCCGACTACTCTGGTGCTTCATCTTCTTTGTCATCATCTGCCGCACAGGTAACCTCTTATCCAATCTCAAAACGTCCATCGACGCTGCAGCAGAGCAAGAAGAAGTTCTTTTCTTCGAAACCCAACAAAGCAATGTACATCCCAATGATGTCAAGTGGTTCGAGTGCCCGGTGTTCCATGAAGAGTCCGGTAAGTGGGACAAGTTTTCTAAGTCGAGGTCGTGGCCGCAAAGGCTGGATATCTCGATCTGCTCCAACCACTCCCGGAACAGGACTGCCCCCAAATCGCTTGGGTGACGACAGTCCACTACTGAACAAGCACGACGAAGATCAAGAAGCTGAACAGAATGTTTAAGAGTAGGATTTTATTTTTGCTAAGAAACAAAAAACAAAGAAAAAACAAAAAAAAAAAAACGTTGTAAACTTAAGCGCAAAATATAGTTTTGTAATAGATCTAGAGCTTTTAGAGCAGAACGTGACGAAGCGAATATAGAATAAATAACTATATTTATTGTATTATATTTAACAACAAACAGGAAACAAAAAATTACAGCTAGTTTAAACACTCGCGATATTTTAATTAAAAAAATAACGTATACACTCCCAACAGAAAAAAAAGGTAAATGTATATAAATAATGTCAGAGCCGTTGTTGGTTTTTAGATGTTCTTTAACTAATCAAAGTACTTAAACAATTTCAAATAAATTGGCTTCCGGAAATCAAAAAATGAATAACAAAATGTTGTTGTTTATAAAATTTAAATAATACAAAATCGCAAATCAACTTTTTCAACAGTTAAGCTTTTCATATTGTTTTTCACAGATTATTTTCTTTTTATCCCAGCAGAAAGCGTTGTAAGTGTTTGAAATATTTTGTACATTTACTGATAAGCTTCATACATAATCTACGATTCAAAACTAATTTAGTTATTTATCAAATCTCAAATTCCTTCCAAATCGATAAAGGGATACAGAAATTTATGCTACATTTCCACCTAACGCTAACCTGAGATTTAATGAGATTTACCCCAAATATCCTTTAAATTTCGAAGATTTATACTACGTTTTCACCAAACGCTTAACTGAGATTTAGTAAGATTTAACTCAATTCTCGTTCAAATCTCCAAGATTTACCATAAAAATTTTGTTCGTTTATCTACAAGACTAAAAATTAGTCTTCTTAAATCTCCCTACGACAAATAGTTTAACAAATCGAACTTATCTATTCTTATATGGCGCTGAAGTATTCATTCGTGGCTACATTCAGTTCTTCATTGTTTGACAAGAAAGAAACAATCTATCTCACTTCCACTTCATAAGAAAAAATGAAACCCCATTTGCTTTTTAAATTTGTAGTGTTACCATACAAATTATTTCGTAAATCTTGAAGATTAGAAATTAATCTTGCTAAATCTCCATAGAACAAATACATATACAAATCGAACTCACCTTTTCTTATATGGCGCTGAAGGATTCATTGATGGCTGAATTCAGTTCTTCACAAATGAAACATTCTATCTCACTTCCTGTTTATGAGTAAAAATGAAACATTTGCATTTGCATTCTAAAAAGGGGTTGTCAAAGTAAATCTTTTTGTGCGGTGGAAACACCAAATAGATTTATTAAATTTGAACTGAGATAAGCCTTTGGTGGAAACATAGCATTATACGTTTCGAATAAATAATTTATAGCGCTTTTAGTAGGATTGAATGTTGAGTCCTGAAGTCACCCAGGGCCCTGGAGTCACCTCTGAAGTCTTCCTGGCCAGCAAATTAAGTGTTTTTTGAAACCTAGGGCCGCCCTGAACTCGATCTGAAGAAGATCTGCATAGGTTATTTGCTGTGGCAAGTTGAGGTAGCGAATAAACAACTGTCAAAGTGATATGAGCTCTGAAGCACTATTTAGTTGTGGATTCACTTCTTGTGGTTTCACTTGTTGCAGGTTATTCTTTTTCACAAATCTACCTTAAAAGAAACAAATTGAAATAGAAAATTGAAACTGTGGTTTGTTTTAATTCATTTTTAAAAGTTGTTTAAAACATATTTAGTTTCTTGCTTATCTTAACAACACAATTGAGGAGAGAACCTTTCAGTGTTTTTTGAGAACACAGGTTCTTTTTTGACAATTCTTGATGTTGTCTAGAAAACCTGGGTGAACTCTGGGTAAACTTCAACGCACGAAGTTAGTATATTAAGATGCCTTAGCTTAAAAATATGGCAATTTATCAATTTGAAATATTCAGAAGTATTAAATTAAAACAACTAACTGTGCTTGAGCATTGTAATCCTTCGTTTTTGAAAAAGCCTGATGGATCTTGAACAGTTTCTCCGACGGAGTCCTTAGAACTGCTGATGACGACACGCTTTCCGGGCTGCGAGAACATCAACCCCGAAACGCATAGAACTTATAACTTACCTTTAGCTCGTGTAGAGCATATCAATACCGTTATAACTAAAGAAAAGATAGCCTGGGCTATTAATACTTTCTCTCCGTATAAATCTCCAGGCCGAGATGGAATTCTGCCAATCATGCTCCAAAAGCTACAAGATGTGGTAATCTCACGGCTAGAGATGATTTTTAAAGGATGCCTCTTTCTCAACCATGTGCCAGAGTCTTGGAGTCATGTAAAAGTGGTTTTATTCCAAAAGTAGGCAAGCGAGGACATGAATCCGCGAAGGATTTTCGTCCAATTAGCCTAACCTCTTTTGTACTTAAGACTCTAGAGCGTATTCTAGACGCACATATTAGAGACATACTTGTGGAATGTCCTCTCGTAAACTCTCAACATGCATATCTCAAAGGTAAGTCGACGGAGACGGCCCTTCATGAGAAAACCATCAACTTCAAAGAATATACCCTCGCTACATTCTTAGATGTAGAAGGGGCTTTCAGCAACGTGCTAACCGAATCTCTTCTTGAGGCACTCGTTGACTTTGGTGTAGAGGACTACATCAGAGAATGGATAATATCCATGCTCAAAGATAGAAAGATTCATGGCTCGTTAGGTAATGCAAACTCGACAAAACACCTCAGGAGAGGAACACCCCAGGGCGGTGTTCTGTCACCACATCTATGGCTTTTAGTCATGAACAAAATCCTCGTTTAACTGGAGAGATGTGGTGTGAAGGCGGTTGCGTATGCGGACGACTTGGTATTATTAGTGTCAGGGAAGTTTTCTCCTGTGATAAGCGAAATCACAGAGATGGCTTTGAGAAAAGTTAGCAACTGGGCTACGAGTTGTGGTCTAGGAGTCAACCAGAGCAAAACTGAACTGATGCTTTTTACTACCAAATCTAAGATACAACCCTTCACTCCACCCCGACTTAACGGCCAAACACTCTCACTATCAACCAGTGCAAATTATCTGGGTGTCATCCTAGACCCTAAGTTAAACTGGAAAATAAACATCGAAGGAAGGCCTGCATAGCTTTCTATGCCTGTAGTAAAACCTTTGGTAAAAAGTGGGGCCTTTAATCAAAGATGATCTTATGGACGTATACTGCAGTGGTACGACTGATTCAAACATATGGTTCGATTGTCTGGTGGCCCACACTAAACAAGGCATATAACATCGACAAACTCGAAAAGGTTCAAAGAACAGCTAGTGTTGGTACCACAGGGGCTCTTCGATCTTGCCCAACGGATGCCTTAAGCGTTTTTCTGCACCTTCTACCACTTGATCTACACATAAAATATCTAGTATCTTGCAGTGCTTTAAGACTTAAAGAATCAAATTCTTGGGTTGCTAAACCTTATGGTCACAGCAATATCACAAATTTGATTCCCACTGATATATTTTCGACTCCCACTGACAAATGCGCTCCTACAATGAGCCTCAGTAAAGATTTTAAAGTCTTTTTCCCATCCAGAGGGGACTGGGATGATGACGCCGTGACGAGAGACTTCGACACAACTATCTATACTGATGGCTCAAAGATGGAGTACGGTGTTGGCTCAGGAATCTTCTCTGAGTCTCTCAACATCTCTAGGTCATTTCGGCTACCGAATTTTGCTAGTGTATTTCAAGCTGAAATACTGGCAATCAGGGAGGCATGCAAGATACTTAAAGCAGATCCAAACCAAAATCGTAATACAGCCATCCTTACAGACAGTCAGGCGGCTGTTAAAGCCATTGATTCGGCTACATCATCCTCTAAACTGGTCCAACAATGCCGAGATGAGCTCGCAAGTCTAAACATTAACCTCAAGGTAACTCTTATCTGATGGGTTCCTGGTCACAGTGGCATTGAGGGAAATGAACGGGCAGATGAACTAGCCAGGCAAGGATCAGCCCTTCACATCTCACTTGCGGAAAGAGTCTACATTCCCCTTGGAGTTGTGAAGGGCAATATACTGTCAATATTCCTTAGGGAATCCAATCGTAGGTGGAGCAGTTTAACCAACTGCAAAATATCCAGAACGATCTGGCCCACCTTTAATAAATCCCGAACAATTGATCTCATATGTAGACCTAGGCGGGACATAGCCAGGGTCGTAGCAACCTGCACTGGACACTGGCCAATTGGAGAACATGCGGCGAGGCTGGGTATCCCTTACAATACTCACTGTCGCAGCTGTGGAGACCAGCAAGAAAAGGAAACAGTCCTTCATTTTCTCTGTAAATGTCCAGCTCTAGCCAGAATGAGAGCACAATCGTTTGGAATGGCTTTTTTTGACGACCTAAACGAACTTTCCAAAATGAAGATCAAAGACTTGATCTCTTTTCTTAACGCCACAAAATGGATCTGAGACAAAAATCGGTTCCGTTCTGCATCATGTTCCCCCCCCCCAGATCCAAAGTCCGCGAGTAATCGGAAACCGGGTTTCTGAGGGGCTTTATGATGCTCAATGGCAATGATGATCACACGATGGGATCGATCGCGCTTCGTTGCTATTCCACAACCTGCCGAGCTCGGCATAATGTGGCAAGCTCGGGCGAGATGTGATCCGATTGAGTGAGTGTCCTATGACCCAACCCATAAGGTACATTAACCATACTTCACAGCCGTCCTATTTCAAAGCAAGGAACGCTTTAATCTGCTTTCATACACAGGTCAAACGAGTTATGGTATCAAAACGGCACAATCCAGAGCTAATTGGGCAAAGAGCGAGTGTTAAGCTCTTGCCACCATTTCTACTTACCTACCTAACTGTGCTTGAACATTTAATTATTGATTCGAAAATGTAAACGTAAACGAAGTTGAACTTTTTAATATTACATTGAATAAGTGTGGCATTGTTTCAGTTACACTGTCTACTTACCATTTATAAATACTATCGAATATATACGAAGAGAATAAAAATAAAAGAATTTTTATAATTTATATAATTTATTCCGAAACGCGTAGCGTAATATACAAAAATAAGTCGAGATATAGTTTTAATAAAACAAACAAATTATAAATAAAAATTCTTTTATTTTTTTATTCTTTTCATACATACATATATGAAAACACACAACTTGGAAACCAAAACCAAAAATGAAACAGTCGAACACTTTTTCGAAGAAGTAGTTGAGGAATAAAATTAAAACGGGACTGAATTCAAAGACAAATGGCTTTGCATCTCAAATGCCTGCTTAGCCCACGCTTTGTCTATCCGACTATGTCAATATCGACGGCGTAAGCGAGTGATTGGACTGAATTTTAAATGATTGTGCCTCTAGTATTGACGTGAGAATTCTACACTATTCTTTCTCATGACAGCTTGTCCCCTTGTCAAAAACCTTTTTTGACATCAAAGGTATCAGTGAGATCTTTGCCGACCTTGATAGAGCAGCGTGCATTCCCCATCGTCATCCTACACAAATGGACGAGTTTGGGAGGGATGTCAAAACTAGACATTGCTCTATATAGCTCGTCTCTATAGATGCTGTCATACGTGGCCTTGAAATCGATGAAAAGGTGGTGGGAATGGATTTGAAACTTCTGTGTTTTTTTCCAAAGATCTGCCGTAGTGCGAATATCTGGTTGATGGTGGACTCTTCTGGCCTAAAGCCACACTGATATGGACCTAACAAGTAGTTGACGAATGACTTCAGCCGTTCACAAAGTACGACAGAAAAGATCTCTTATGCGATGTTAAGGAGACTGATGCCTCTGTAGTTAATGCAGTCCAGAGAATCAACTTTCTTCAGGAACGGACAAACAATGCTGAGGTTCCATTCATCGGGCATGCTCTCCTCTGACCATATTTTGCAGATGAGCTGGTGCATACTCCTAATCAATTCATTGCCAGCCACTTTGAATAGTACTGATGCCGCAAAGCCATCAGCTCCAGCAGCCTTATTGGACTTAAGTTTAGATAAAGCTATCCTTACTTCGTCTATATCGGGTGGAGGGAATTGTTGACCTATGTACATACATACGTCATTCAGGTTGAATAGTGGAATCTGCATCGCATGGCAGCGGAATTTGGTTCGTCATCGCCGTTATACAATTTACAGAAATGATTTTTCCATATCCTCAGCATCGACTGCGATTATACCACCATATTCCACTGATCATTCTTGCAGGCTTCGGCTCTTTTCAGAAAAAGAACCCTCATTATGTTACAGAAGCAATTCTAATGTTTCCGAACGCTTTTGGATCGAATATTTCATTCGCTGCTTTGTGGAATGCGTCCTGATGTTAGATATGTATTATGAATTAGCGTTTGACAGTTCGGAAAAAAATATGTTCGCCTCACCTAGCAAATATAAAAATGCTTACTTTTACAATAAAGCTAGTTAAAGCCTTTTTTTTAGATTCCACTTTGTAGAAAAGTTAAAACAAAAATTTGTTGATATTTGGACTGGAAATTGCTTAAACAAATTTATTGACACTCGCCTAAGTGAAAGGCTTTTAATTTACCTGACCTGACCTATTCTGAAATCTTAGAATCCACTTCTCACTCTCACTTAGTACCGAGATAGAGATGACGAAGGCGAATGGAGTGATTTCTTTCTTATATCAAGCGATATGATGCAAAGTCTTGACAAAACGAAAAAATAATCTTTCAAATTTGTTTTTTTTTTGGGGTGAACAAAATTAATTAAAAAGACCGTTTTCGAAAAATTCAAATCAAAGTCAGTTTGATCGTCAAATGGGCGGTATTTTTTGACGAAAATTGCAATCGTCAGATACAATCGGTTTGATGATCAATGTTCTTTACGCAAAATGGTAAAGTTCCATCTTCAAAAAAATCATCTGGAGTGCAGCTGTGTAATCACGGTTGCCGCTGTGCGACTTTAGTCGCATTTTGACCCCTTTTATTGCCTCATGTGACTATGAGACGACTTTTTAAAAAACAAGCTCTTTTTACCCTTTTTAATAAATCTTGCGACTTTTCTGACCCCATCTCTAGAAATTTGTATGGATAAGGTTAATTTCTTGGCTTTTTTCTTAGAAAAAAACTTTCAATTTTCCATTTATATGAAGAAAACATTATGATTTGAAATCAGTTTCGTTCATGGGGATCGTACATGGTCAATGAAAGTGAGTCAAAGCTTGCTACCTATACCTTGAAAATCCAATTCGATTTTTCTATTTTCTCCATATAATCGTAGTAACTGTCCAGTAATGAAATATTCGCCACAATTTTTATATCTGCCTATATGGCACGAATATGCAGACAAAAAAAATTTAGGTATAGTTGTAATCAGATGTGTACATATGTCATTGCGATGATAGGGAGCCCCAAAAAAGTGTATGGCACAATTCTGTCTGTCTATTTCTACCTGCACCTGAAACCACAGAATCGATTTCTTCAAATTTTGAAGTTAGGATTTTTTGGTGATTCCCTAGAGTTTTTGGTTCAAAATAACGGTACTTGCCATACAACCGTTAAGGTAAAACTTGTGTATCTCAAAAACGGTTCTAACGTAGGGTTACCATAAGACCCCCTTTTGGAGCGATTCTCCAAATTTTGTATCTCAAAAACGATTTTGTCACCCAAAACTGAAAATGTGGAAGGGGGACACAAATTTCTTTGATTTTCTCACTAACGGCTCCAACGATTTTAATCAAATTTTTTTTTAATCGAACCTTTTAGATGTTAATAATATAGCATGTCAAAATTTTGAAAAAAAGAAATTTTTGATTGTTAAAAATTATTATTTTTTTGGAGTATTCAATATATAAATGCTTTTCTATAGTTTTTTCTGTAATTACTTTGCCATTTTCCAAAGCTCTTAAGTTTCAAGCAGCTTGAACAAAAGTGCAAGTACGTGCGATCCTGTCGTACGTATTCCTTCTGTGGGTGTTTGGTACAAATATGATAAGGATAACTCACGTCCATTTAACATCAAGCTAGAGCATAAACGAAAACGAGTTAACCGATTTCCTTCAAAATTTAAATATTTATGAGTAAGTTCTTAAAAAAACTATGCAATAGTTTTGAAGAAAATTATAGTTAACGGTTTTAGGCTTTAATTCGATGTAAAGTGAACCATGGATGTCAAGAAGAAAATTAATTTTTGGACTTAATATTTATACGAAAACTACAGATTTAAATGAGTTTTTGAAGTTAAATACAATTTGAATGAATGTAAGAACTGATTTTTTGTTATGGACAATTGTTTAAGAAAGAAAACTGCATACAAAATTGTTTACTTTCTTTGCAATTTATATGAATTCTGATTGTTTTTGTTATTAATCAAACATTTTCTTAGTGTGACTTTTTTTTCCTCGTGACCCTTTTTTATGCGACCTTTTAAAATTCCTCAGCGGCAACACTGTGTGTAATAATGAAAATCGAGTAAAAAAATGGAGTTGGAAACATCAAATGCGTTTGCGAGTAAATTAAATGACGTTGATAAAACGATTTTGCGCAAGCAGGACGATTGTATCTGATCTGATCAATCTGCGTCAAAAAACGACGATCAAATCGTCTTTGATTTTACGTTTTCGAAAACGGCCTTTTTATCTTCATCTGAATTTTTTTATAGCACAGCTGCACCGTAGATGAATTTTCGAAAACGGCAGTAAATTTGTTTTTTTTTTTGTTAAAAAAGAGACTTCTGTTGAGAGCTCTCGAGTGCAATGCCAATCTTTTTGAGTTTCATTTTTAGTTTTTTTTTCTCGATCTTTAAAGCTGCGTGTTTTTTTAAACTATAAATGAAAAGCTCTCTGTTAAGTTTGTATTGTTTTGAACTATGAAAACAAGCCTAATGAAAATAATTTAATATTTTAAACAAATGATAAAATTTAACTATTTTATTACTTAAATTCCTCTAGAAAGATGATAATTTGTAAACTTTGTAATAAAGAAACATCATTGCGCCAAGAAAAATAAAACTTAAAAATTGATAAAAATATACCTTTTTTTTATATATAAATATTAGTAAAATGCACACTGATGGGCATATAAATGCATAATTAAATATTTAAATTCTTTTTTTTTAACAATAAAGCGAAAACTACGTTTCCAACGACAACGATTGACTAAAAGAACCTCAGGAGAGTGCTTAGATTTGAGTTGCAATATAAACACTTTAAACTAAATGATAAAAAAAACAATATTTTAAATAACATAGAAACTTTGGTTTGTTTTAAACACTACCTTAAAATTGTCTTATTAAGTTTTACACTGAAGATGAAAAACATATTTATATTTTGTTTTATTTTATTTATTAATTTATTTATTATGTTGCTACATTTATATACAAAATAAAGAAACTGCACAAAATTCTCTGTATGTATTAATTAGTATGTATGTTCGTTAACTTGGATTAGGTCTATATGGGGTGTTTTTCATTTCATATTTTATTTACTTAGGCAATAAAATCCATGTCACTATTATGGAATATACATTTTGAAAAATGTCTTTAATAATAAATTAAAATTAAAGAAAAAAATAATACAAGGAATGTAAGCCCATAATACTTGCTTCATCCTTATAACTGAATTGTGATTCATTTATGAATTCGTAACATAAAAACTTAAAAACAACAAATAGTGATACTGAAAAAGAATTATTATATATTTGGAAATACAAACACAAAATAAACAAGAAAAATAAATTTTGAACGAAAAAATTAATATTGAAACTTTTGATTGAATTATTTTGAGTATTAACAGTTAATTGGGGAGATGTAGGAAAATATTTAATATCTTTACTTCGAAAACTGATTTTAGATTCCAATTCTTTCTAATTCCAATTTAATGAAACACAAAAAGGATAGACACTTCTAAGACCCGTTTTCTCATTCGAAACTTAAACATTTAAAAATATTTCCTTTCTTCGTGACCTTTCTGTTTTTTTAAAAAATAGTTGCTGTTGGAGACTATGACGTCACAAAGTATAAGATTCCTCAACACGTCCTCCAGCTAAAACATCAAATATAAATCAAACAGAACGGAATGCCAAAGTAAAATAAAAATATAGTCAATGTCAAAAAAGATCATGTATGTATGTACACAGTACACATATTAAAGGTAATATCATTAGAGTTTTGATTTTTGTTTCTTCTGCACATATATCAAAATTTGTGTCAAATGTCAGTATTTGTTGTTGTTTTTACGTGTATTTAAGTCATCACGCTCCCAGCCATTTTTATTTCTGACAGTTTCAATTTTAATTTGTTGTTGTTTTTACGTGTGTTTTCTTACTCACGCTCACAGCCATTTTTTTATTTTCGACTGACAACCTGCGCAGTATAATACCTTAGATTTGTGTACTGTGATGTATATACAATTAAAAGTATATATAAATTTGTGATGTTATCCAGAGCAGTTATAAGTTGATTTCGCCGTTTTATAACGCAATAAAGCATTAAATTATAAAGTCAGTTGTTCTTCTTTTTGGCTTAAAGACTTTTTGATCATTAAAGAATTTAAACTAAGTTCCAAAGCGAACATTTTGGTCCTTCGAGATTTCCGAAACAATTTCACATCAATTCAGAACAAGAATTCAATAACTTTTTCTCGCACAAAATTCCAAGCATCATTTCGAGACTACAAGGAGAATTGTGCAGTGCAGTGTGTGTGTACAACAAATTCTAAAAGACATCTCAGGCGATTTGAAGACAACTTGCCACCATCAAGACACAAGGAAATTCCAAGTAAGTGATTTCACATTTCTTTACTTTATTGTGTTAGATATCTTTTTGAGAAATTACATTACAAACATACATATACACTAGTCAACAAAATTAAAGGAACAAATTTTTTTTTTCAATTTTTGTTAGTGTTTTTTGAAGAGCTGTATCTTTGTGACGAGCAGTCGTATTGAGTTGATGTTTTTTGTTTCGAGATTTGTTTGCAAACAAATTTTTTTGAAGTACCGTTATTGCGTTATTGCAAAAAATGAGACGAGATAACAAAATTATTTTTTTTTTATTTTTTTTGAGTCAATTAAATGTCATGATCAGATACCTTGTTTATTCAGCTTCAATTCAGTTTTTTTGTTGTTGTCGTACGTTTTTTTTGACATGGTTTATCTGACTTTGAATGAAATAAGATACTTTTAGCCTTGATTATCAATATCTCAGCAAATAATGATGTTATAAAAAATTCAAAGACAGTTTTGAAAATTTGAGAAAGCGTTTTACAAGATTTTTTAAGGTTTTGTAGAAATTATTTTTTTTACCGTTCACCGTTAGTTTAAAAAAAGTACTAAAAACCGACGTTTTGTGGTCTTTTCGTAAATCTTTTTTTTTCTTTGCAAATATTGATTGCATGGCTTGCGTTGGTATGCAAATTTATAGACTTTTAAATCATCAATATTCTTGTAAATTTTCAAATTGATTCATCGAACCGTTTTTTCTCACCAAAACTTCAAAGTCTTACAAACCAGGTAATGGAGCAAATTGTGTTGTTCCTAAACAATGCGTAGTCGTCATCAAAATGACAAAAAAACTGTAATTCCAGTGGATTTGTTTCACAACTTTGCATTAGTTAGATACTTTTTTGAATTGAAATGAAATAAAAAGTACACTTTTCCAAAAAAAAAATTAAAAAAAATCAAGTTTTTTTGTTTGAAAAATTTTTGAAATAATTTTTTTTTTTTTTTTGTTTAATGTACTTTTTATTTCATTTCAATTCAAAAAAGTATCTAACTAATGCAAAGTTGTGAAAAAAATCCACTGGAATTACAGTTTTCTTGTCATTTTGATGACGACTACGCATTGTTTAGGAACAACACAATTTGTTCCATTACCTGGTTTGTAAGACTTTGAAGTTTTGGGGAGAAAAAACGGTTCGATGAATCAATTTGAAAATTTACAAGAATATTGATGATTTAAAAGTCTATAAATTTGCATACCAACGCAAGCCATGCAATCAATATTTGCAAAGAAAAAAAAAAGATTTACGAAAAGACCACAAAACGTCGGTTTTTAGTACTTTTTTTAAACTAACGGTGAACGGTAAACAAAAATAATTTCTACAAAACCTTAAAAAAATCTTGTAAAACGCTTTTTCAAATTTTCAAAACTGTCTTTGAATTTTTTATAACATCATTATTTGCTGAGATATTGATAATCAAGGCTAAAAGTATCTTATTTCATTCAAAGTCAGATAAACCACGTCAAAAAAAAACGTACGACAACAACAAAAAAACTGAATTGAAGCTGAATAAACAAGGTATCTGATCATGACATTTAATTGACTCAAAAAAATGTATCCATAGAAATGAGGACCTTCAAAAAAAATTAAAAAAATAATTTTGTTATCTCGTCTCATTTTTTGCAATAACGCAATAACGGTACTTCAAAAAAATTTGTTTGCAAACAAATCTCGAAACAAAAAATATAAAGCTGTAAAATGCTTTTTATTTCAACTCAATACGACTGCTCGTTGCTCGTCACAAAGATACAGCTCTTCAAAAAACGCTAACAAAAATTGAAAAAAATTTGTTCCTTTAATTTTGTTGACTAGTGTATAACAAAAACTAAAGTAAAATAGAATAAAAAGCGTTAGATAGAATCTACAAAAAACTTGTGAGAGATCAAAGTTATTTTGCGAAAACCGGTCTCACTTGCAGAACAGCAAACTATATCGCGGGGCGCTTAGCTCCTTTAGAAGATGACATGAATGTGGCAAAAATCATCACCAGAACCTTCTGACGTCCATCGAAGAAGAGGATACTGAAGCCTACGAATATCTAGAAAATATTTTTGGTAAGATTAGTGATTCATAATTATGTGATTTATCGTGGGGATTTACTAGACGTAGCCAAGAAATTAAAAGGAAGCAAAAAAGGTGTGGAAGCAGATGATCCTCCTGCAAGCTCATCCAAGGTAGATGTAAGGCTGCCAAAAATCAATTTGCCAGTTTTTTCGGGCACATACGAAACCTGGAGGTCATTCCACGACCTCTTCGTCTCTCTTACCCATAAAAATTGTTCACTTTCTGAAAATCAGAAATTGCATTACTTAAAATCAAGGGTGTAAGGAGAAGCACAGAAACTTTTAGCTCACCTTAGTAAAGATAATGGCAATTATACCAAAGCATGGACAATTCTCACAGACAGATACGATCACGCTTGGTTTCTTGGTAAACACTCAGCTCAAATTATTGTTCAATCAGATTCCAATTACCCAAGAAATATCAGAGCTAATCAAACAGTTGCTGGACACATCCACAGAAGTGCTCCACAGCTTGAAAAATTTGAATTTGCCGGTAGAAGAGTTAGTTTTTTCTATCATGACAGTTTTTTCTATCATGATAGTTTTTTCTATCATGATAGTTTTTTCTATCATGATAGTTTTTTCTATCATGATAGTTTTTTCTATCATGATAGTTTTTTCTATCATGATAGTTTTTTCTATCATCATAGTTTTTTCTATCATGATAGTTTTTTCTATCATGATAGTTTTTTCTATCATCATACTTTTTTCTATCATCATACTTTTTTCTATCATGATAGTTTTTTCTATCATGATAATTTTTTCTACCATGATAGTTTTTTCTATCATGATAGTTTTTTCTATCATCATACTTTTTTCTATCATCATACTTTTTTCTATCATGATAGTTTTTTCTATCATGATAGTTTTTTCTATCATGATAGTTTTTTCTGTCATGATAGTTTTTTCTATCATGATAGTTTTTTCTATCATCATACTTTTTTCTATCATGATAGTTTTTTCTATCATGATAGTTTTTTCTATCATGATAGTTTTTTCTATCATGATAGTTTTTTCTATCATGATAGTTTTTTCTATCATGATATTTTTTTCTATCATGATAGTTTTTTCTATCATGATAGTTTTTTCTATCATGATAGTTTTTTCTATCATGATAGTTTTTTCTATCATGATAGTTTTTTCTATCATGATAGTTTTTTCTATCATGATAGTTTTTTCTATCATGATAGTTTTTTCTATCATCATACTTTTTTCTATCATGATAGTTTTTTCTATCATGATAGTTTTTTCTATCATGATAGTTTTTTCTATCATGATAGTTTTTTCTATCATGATAGTTTTTTCTGTCATGATAGTTTTTTCTATCATGATAGTTTTTTCTATCATGATAGTTTTTTCTATCATGATAGTTTTTTCTATCATCATACTTTTTTCTATCATGATAGTTTTTTCTATCATGATAGTTTTTTCTATCATGATAGTTTTTTCTATCATGATAGTTTTTTCTATCATGATAGTTTTTTCTATCATGATAGTTTTTTCTATCATGATAGTTTTTTCTATCATGATAGTTTTTTCTATCATGATAGTTTTTTCTATCATGATAGTTTTTTCTATCATCATACTTTTTTCTATCATCATACTTTTTTCTATCATGATAGTTTTTTCTATCATGATAGTTTTTTCTATTATGATAGTTTTTTCTGTCATGATAGTTTTTTCTATCATGATAGTTTTTTTTATCATGATAGTTTTTTCTATCATGATAGTTTTTTCTATCATGATAGTTTTTTCTATCATGATAGTTTTTTCTATCATGATAGTTTTTTCTATCATCATACTTTTTTCTATCATCATACTTTTTTCTATCATGATAGTTTTTTCTATCATGATAGTTTTTTCTATCATGATAGTTTTTTCTGTCATGATAGTTTTTTCTATCATGATAGTTTTTTCTATCATCATACTTTTTTCTATCATGATAGTTTTTTCTATCATGATAGTTTTTTCTATCATGATAGTTTTTTCTATCATCATACATTTTTCTATCATCATACTTTTTTCTATCATGATAGTTTTTTTTTATCATGCTAGTTTTTTCTATCATGATAGTTTTTTCTATCATCATACTTTTTTCTATCATCATACTTTTTTCTATCATCATACTTTTTTCTATCATGATAGTTTTTTCTATCATGATAGTTTTTTCTATCATGATAGTTTTTTCTATCATGATAGTTTTTTCTATCATCATACTTTTTTCTATCATGATAGTTTTTTCTATCATGATAGTTTTTTCTATCATGATAGTTTTTTCTATCATGATAGTTTTTTCTATAATGATAGTTTTTTCTATCATGATAGTTTTTTCTATCATGATAGTTTTTTCTATCATGATAGTTTTTTCTATCATGATAGTTTTTTCTATCATGATAGTTTTTTCTATCATGATTGTTTTTTCTATCATCATACTTTTTTCTATCATGATAGTTTTTTCTATCATGATAGTTATTTCTATCATGATAGTTTTTTCTATCATGATAGTTTTTTCTATCATGATAGTTTTTTCTATCATGATAGTTTTTTCTATCATGATAGTTTTTTCTGTCATGGTAGTTTTTTCTATCATGATAGTTTTTTCTATCATGATAGTTTTTTCTATCATCATACTTTTTTCTATCATGATAGTTTTTTCTATCATGATAGTTTTTTCTATCATGATATTTTTTTCTATCATGATAGTTTTTTCTATCATGATAGTTTTTTCTATCATGATAGTTTTTTCTGATAGTTTTTTCTATCATGATAGTTTTTTCTATCATCATACTTTTTTCTATCATCATACTTTTTTCTATCATGATAGTTTTTTCTATCATGATAGTTTTTTCTATCATGATAGTTTTTTCTATCATCATACTTTTTTCTATCATCATACTTTTTTCTATCATGATAGTTTTTTCTATCATGATAGTTTTTTCTATCATGATAGTTTTTTCTATCATGATAGTTTTTTCTATCATGATAGTTTTTTCTATCATCATACTTTTTTCTATCATCATACTTTTTTCTATCATGATAGTTTTTTCTATCATGATAGTTTTTTCTGTCATGATAGTTTTTTCTATCATGATAGTTTTTTCTATCATCATACTTTTTTCTATCATGATAGCTTTTTCTATCATGATAGTTTTTTCTATCATGATAGTTTTTTCTATCATCATACATTTTTCTATCATCATACTTTTTTCTATCATGATAGTTTTTTCTATCATGATAGTTTTTTCTATCATGATAGTTTTTTCTATCATCATACTTTTTTCTATCATCATACTTTTTTCTATCATGATAGTTTTTTCTATCATGATAGTTTTTTCTATCATGATAGTTTTTTCTATCATCATACTTTTTTCTATCATCATACTTTTTTCTATCATCATACTTTTTTCTATCATGACAGTTTTTTCTATCATGATAGTTTTTTCTATCATGATAGTTTTTTCTATCATGATAGTTTTTTCTATCATCATACTTTTTTCTATCATCATACTTTTTTCTATCATGATAGTTTTTTCTATCATGATAGTTTTTTCTATTATGATAGTTTTTTCTGTCATGATAGTTTTTTCTATCATGATAGTTTTTTTTATCATGATAGTTTTTTCTATCATGATAGTTTTTTCTATCATGATAGTTTTTTCTATCATGATAGTTTTTTCTATCATGATAGTTTTTTCTATCATCATACTTTTTTCTATCATCATACTTTTTTCTATCAAGATAGTTTTTTCTATCATCATAGTTTTTTCTATCATGATAGTTTTTTCTGTCATGATAGTTTTTTCTATCATGATAGTTTTTTCTATCATGATAGTTTTTTCTATCATGATAGTTTTTTCTATCATCATACTTTTTTCTATCATGATAGTTTTTTCTATCATCATACATTTTTCTATCATCATACTTTTTTCTATCATGATAGTTTTTTCTATCATGATAGTTTTTTCTATCATCATACTTTTTTCTATCATCATACTTTTTTCTATCATCATACTTTTTTCTATCATCATACTTTTTTCTATCATGATAGTTTTTTCTATCATGATAGTTTTTTCTATCATGATAGTTTTTTCTATCATGATAGTTTTTTCTATCATGATAGTTTTTTCTATCATCATACTTTTTTCTATCATGATAGTTTTTTCTATCATCATACATTTTTCTATCATCATACTTTTTTCTATCATGATAGTTTTTTCTATCATGATAGTTTTTTCTATCATGATAGTTTTTTCTATCATCATACTTTTTTCTATCATCATACTTTTTTCTATCATCATACTTTTTTCTATCATGATAGTTTTTTCTATCATGATAGTTTTTTCTATCATGATAGTTTTTTCTATCATGATAGTTTTTTCTATCATGATAGTTTTTTCTATCATCATACATTTTTCTATCATCATACTTTTTTCTATCATGATAGTTTTTTCTATCATGATAGTTTTTTCTATCATCATACTTTTTTCTATCATCATACTTTTTTCTATCATGATAGTTTTTTCTATCATGATAGTTTTTTCTATCATGATAGTTTTTTCTATCATGATAGTTTTTTCTATCATCATACATTTTTCTATCATCATACTTTTTTCTATCATGATAGTTTTTTCTATCATGATAGTTTTTTCTATCATCATACTTTTTTCTATCATCATACTTTTTTCTATCATCATACTTTTTTCTATCATGATAGTTTTTTCTGTCATGATAGTTTTTTCTATCATGATAGTTTTTTTTATCATGATAGTTTTTTCTATCATGATAGTTTTTTCTATCATGATAGTTTTTTCTATCATGATAGTTTTTTCTATCATGATAGTTTTTTCTATCATCATACTTTTTTCTATCATCATACTTTTTTCTATCATGATAGTTTTTTCTATCATGATAGTTTTTTCTGCCATGATAGTTTTTTCTAACATCATACTTTTTTCTATCTTGATAGTTTTTTCCATCATGATACTTTTTTCTATCAAGATAGTTTTTTCTATCATGATAGTTTTTTCTATCATGATAGTTTTTTCTATCATGATAGTTTTTTCTATCATGATACTTTTTTCTATCAAGATAGTTTTTTCTATCATGATATTTTTTTCTATCATGATAGTTTTTTCTATCATGATAGTTTTTTCTTTCGTCATACTTTTTTCTATCATGATAGTTTTTTCTATCATGATAGTTTTTTCTGTCACGATAGTTTTTTCTATCATGATAGTTTTTTCTATCATGATAGTTTTTTCTATCATGATAGTTTTTTTTATCATGATAGTTTTTTCTATCATGATAGTTTTTTCTATCATGATAATTTTTTCTATTATGATAGTTTTTTCTATCATGATATTTTTTTCTATCATGATAGTTTTTTCTATCATGATAGTTTTTTCTATCATGATAGTTTTTTCTATCATGATAGTTTTTTCTATCATGATAGTTTTTTCTATCATGATAGTTTTTTTTTATCATGATAGTTTTTTCTATCATGATTGTTTTTTTTATCATGATAGTTTTTTCTATCATGATAGTTTTTTCTATCATGATAATTTTTTCTATTATGATAGTTTTTTCTATCATGATAGTTTTTTCTATCATGATAGTTTTTTCTATCATGATAGTTTTTTCTATCATGATAGTTTTTTCTATCATGATAGTTTTTTCAATCATGATAGTTTTTTTCTATCATGATATTTTTTTCTATCATGATAGTTTTTTCTGTCATAATAGTTTTTTCTATCATGATAGTTTTTTCTATCATGATAGTTTTTTCTATCATGATACTTTTTTCTATCAAGATAGTTTTTACTATCATGATAGTTTTTTCTACCATGATAGTTTCTTCTATCATGATAGTTTTTTCTATCATGATAATTTTTTCTATCATGATAGTTTTTTCTATCATGATAGTTTTTTTCTATCATGATATTTTTTTCTATCATGATAGTTTTTTCTGTCATGATAGTTTTTTCTATCATGATAGTTTTTTCTATCATGATACTTTTTTCTATCAAGATAGTTTTTTCTATCATGATAGTTTTTTCTATCATGATAGTTTTTTCTATCATGATAGTTTTTTCTATCATGATAGTTTTTTCTATCATGATAGTTTTTGCTATCATGATAGTTTTTTCTATCATTATCCTTTTTTCTATCATGATAGTTTTTTCTATCATGATAGTTTTTTCTATCATGATAGTTTTTTCTATTATGATAGTTTTTTCTGTCATGATAGTTTTTTCTATCGTGATAGTTTTTTTATCAAGATAGTTTTTTCTATCATGATAGTTTTTTCTATCATGATAGTTTTTTCTATCATGATAGTTTTTTCTATCATGATAGTTTTTTCTATCATCATACTTTTTTCTATCATCATACTTTTTTCTATCATGATAGTTTTTTCTATCATGCTAGTTTTTTCTATCATGATAGTTTTTTCTGTCATGATAGTTTTTTCTATCATCATACTTTTTTCTATCATGATAGTTTTTTCTATCATGATAGTTTTTTCTATCATGATAGTTTTTTCTACCATCATACTTTTTTCTATCATCATACTTTTTTCTATCAAGATAGTTTTTTCTATCACAATACTTTTTTCTATCATGATAGTTTATTCTATCATGATAGTTTTTTCTGCCATGATAGTTTTTTCTATCATGATAGTTTTTTCTATCTTGATAGTTTTTTCCATCATGATACTTTTTTCTATCAAGATAGTTTTTTCTATCATGATAGTTTTTTCTATCATGATAGTTTTTTCTATCATGATATTTTTTTCTATCATGATACTTTTTTCTATCAAGATAGTTTTTTCTATCATGATAGTTTTTTCTATCATGATAGTTTTTTCTATCATGATAGTTTTTTCTATCATGATAGTTTTTTCTTTCGTCATACTTTTTTCTATCATGATAGTTTTTTCTATCATTATAGTTTTTTCTATCATGATAGTTTTTTCTATCATCATACTTTTTTCTATCATGATAGCTTTTTCTATCATGATAGTTTTTTCTATCATGATAGTTTTTTCTATCATCATACATTTTTCTATCATCATACTTTTTTCTATCATGATAGTTTTTTCTATCATGATAGTTTTTTCTATCATGATAGTTTTTTCTATCATCATACTTTTTTCTATCATCATACTTTTTTCTATCATGATAGTTTTTTCTATCATGATAGTTTTTTCTATCATGATAGTTTTTTCTATCATCATACTTTTTTCTATCATCATACTTTTTTCTATCATCATACTTTTTTCTATCATGACAGTTTTTTCTATCATGATAGTTTTTTCTATCATGATAGTTTTTTCTATCATGATAGTTTTTTCTATCATCATACTTTTTTCTATCATCATACTTTTTTCTATCATGATAGTTTTTTCTATCATGATAGTTTTTTCTATTATGATAGTTTTTTCTGTCATGATAGTTTTTTCTATCATGATAGTTTTTTTTATCATGATAGTTTTTTCTATCATGATAGTTTTTTCTATCATGATAGTTTTTTCTATCATGATAGTTTTTTCTATCATGATAGTTTTTTCTATCATCATACTTTTTTCTATCATCATACTTTTTTCTATCATGATAGTTTTTTCTATCATGATAGTTTTTTCTATCATGATAGTTTTTTCTGTCATGATAGTTTTTTCTATCATGATAGTTTTTTCTATCATGATAGTTTTTTCTATCATGATAGTTTTTTCTATCATCATACTTTTTTCTATCATGATAGTTTTTTCTATCATCATGCATTTTTCTATCATCATACTTTTTTCTATCATGATAGTTTTTTCTATCATGATAGTTTTTTCTATCATGATAGTTTTTTCTATCATCATACTTTTTTCTATCATCATACTTTTTTCTATCATCATACTTTTTTCTATCATGATAGTTTTTTCTATCATGATAGTTTTTTCTATCATGATAGTTTTTTCTATCATGATAGTTTTTTCTATCATGATAGTTTTTTCTATCATCATACATTTTTCTATCATCATACTTTTTTCTATCATGATAGTTTTTTCTATCATGATAGTTTTTTCTATCATCATACTTTTTTCTATCATGATAGTTTTTTCTATCATGATAGGTTTTTCTATCATGATAGTTTTTTCTATCATGATAGTTTTTTCTATCATCATACTTTTTTCTATCATCATACTTTTTTCTATCATGATAGTTTTTTCTATCATGATAGTTTTTTCTATCATGATAGTTTTTTCTATCATGATAGTTTTTTCTATCATCATACATTTTTCTATCATCATACTTTTTTCTATCATGATAGTTTTTTCTATCATGATAGTTTTTTCTATCATCATACTTTTTTCTATCATCATACTTTTTTCTATCATCATACTTTTTTCTATCATGATAGTTTTTTCTGTCATGATAGTTTTTTCTATCATGATAGTTTTTTTATCATGATAGTTTTTTCTATCATGATAGTTTTTTCTATCATGATAGTTTTTTCTATCATGATAGTTTTTTCTATCATGATAGTTTTTTCTATCATCATACTTTTTTCTATCATCATACTTTTTTCTATCATGATAGTTTTTTCTATCATGATAGTTTTTTCTGCCATGATAGTTTTTTCTATCATCATACTTTTTTCTATCTTGATAGTTTTTTCCATCATGATACTTTTTTCTATCAAGATAGTTTTTTCTATCATGATAGTTTTTTCTATCATGATAGTTTTTTCTATCATGATAGTTTTTTCTATCATGATAGTTTTTTCTATCATGATACTTTTTTCTATCAAGATAGTTTTTTCTATCATGATATTTTTTTCTATCATGATAGTTTTTTCTATCATGATAGTTTTTTCTTTCGTCATACTTTTTTCTATCATGATAGTTTTTTCTATCATGATAGTTTTTTCTGTCACGATAGTTTTTTCTATCATGATAGTTTTTTCTATCATGATAGTTTTTTCTATCATGATAGTTTTTTTTATCATGATAGTTTTTTCTATCATGATAGTTTTTTCTATCATGATAATTTTTTCTATTATGATAGTTTTTTCTATCATGATATTTTTTTCTATCATGATAGTTTTTTCTATCATGATAGTTTTTTCTATCATGATAGTTTTTTCTATCATGATAGTTTTTTCTATCATGATAGTTTTTTCTATCATGATAGTTTTTTTTTATCATGATAGTTTTTTCTATCATGATTGTTTTTTTTATCATGATAGTTTTTTCTATCTTGATAGTTTTTTCTATCATGATAATTTTTTCTATTATGATAGTTTTTTCTATCATGATAGTTTTTTCTATCATGATAGTTTTTTCTATCATGATAGTTTTTTCTATCATGATAGTTTTTTCTATCATGATAGTTTTTTCAATCATGATAGTTTTTTTCTATCATGATATTTTTTTCTATCATGATAGTTTTTTCTGTCATAATAGTTTTTTCTATCATGATAGTTTTTTCTATCATGATAGTTTTTTCTATCATGATACTTTTTTCTATCAAGATAGTTTTTACTATCATGATAGTTTTTTCTACCATGATAGTTTCTTCTATCATGATAGTTTTTTCTATCATGATAGTTTTTTCTATCATGATAGTTTTTTCTATCATGATAGTTTTTTTCTATCATGATATTTTTTTCTATCATGATAGTTTTTTCTGTCATGATAGTTTTTTCTATCATGATAGTTTTTTCTATCATGATACTTTTTTCTATCAAGATAGTTTTTTCTATCATGATAGTTTTTTCTATCATGATAGTTTTTTCTATCATGATAGTTTTTTCTATCATGATAGTTTTTTCTATCATGATAGTTTTTTCTATCATGATAGTTTTTTCTATCATTATCCTTTTTTCTATCATCATACTTTTTTCTATCATGATAGTTTTTTCTATCATGATAGTTTTTTCTATCATGATAGTTTTTTCTGTCATGATAGTTTTTTCTATCATGATAGTTTTTTTTATCATGATAGTTTTTTCTATCATGATAGTTTTTTCTATCATGATAGTTTTTTCTATCATGATAGTTTTTTCTATCATGATAGTTTTTTCTATCATCATACTTTTTTCTATCATCATACTTTTTTCTATCATGATAGTTTTTTCTATCATGCTAGTTTTTTCTATCATGATAGTTTCTTCTGTCATGATAGTTTTTTCTATCATGATAGTTTTTTCTATCATGATAGTTTTTTCTATCATGATAGTTTTTTCTATCATGATAGTTTTTTCTACCATCATACTTTTTTCTATCATCATACTTTTTTCTATCAAGATAGTTTTTTCTATCACAATACTTTTTTCTATCATGATAGTTTATTCTATCATGATAGTTTTTTCTGCCATGATAGTTTTTTCTATCATGATAGTTTTTTCTATCTTGATAGTTTTTTCCATCATGATACTTTTTTCTATCAAGATAGTTTTTTCTATCATGATAGTTTTTTCTATCATGATAGTTTTTTCTATCATGATAGTTTTTTCTATCATGATAGTTTTTTCTATCATGATAGTTTTTTCTATCATGATAGTTTTTTCTATCAAGATAGTTTTTTCTATCATGATAGTTTTTTCTATCATGATAGTTTTTTCTATCATGATAGTTTTTTCTTTCGTCATACTTTTTTCTATCATGATAGTTTTTTCTATCATTATAGTTTTTTCTATCTTGCTAGTTTTTTCTGTCATGATAGTTTTTTCTATCATGATAGTTTCTTCTATCATGATAGTTTTTTCTATCATGATAGTTTTTTTTATCATGATAGTTTTTTCTATCATGATAGTTTTTCTATCATGATAATTTTTTCTATTATGATAGTTTTTTCTATCATGATATTTTTTTCGATCATGATAGTTTTTTCTATCATGATAGTTTTTTCTATCATGATAGTTTTTTCTATCATGATAGTTTTTTCTATTATGATAGTTTTTTTCTATCATGATATTTTTTTCTATCATGATAGTTTTTTCTGTCATGATAGTTTTTTTCTATCATGATAGTATTTTCTATCATGATAGTTTTTCCTATCATGATAGTTTTTTCTATCATGATAGTTTTTTCTATCATGATAGTTTTTTCGATCATGATAGTTTTTTCTGTCATGATAGTTTTTTCTATCATGATAGTTTTTTCTATCATGATAGTTTTTACTATCAGAATAGCTTTTTCTATCATGATAGTTTTTTCTATCATGATAGTTTTTTCTATCATGATAGTATTTTCTATCATCATACTTTTTTCTATCATGATAGTTTTTTCTATCATGATAGTTTTTTCTATCATGATAGTTTTTTCTATCATGATAGTTTTTTTCTATCATGATATTTTTTTCTATCATGATAGTTATTTCTGTCATGATAGTTTTTTCTATCATGATAGTTTTTTCTATCATGATAGTTTTTTCTATCATGATAGTTTTTTCTATCATGATAGTTTTTTCTATCATGATAGTTTTTTCTATCATCATACTTTTTTCTATCATGATAGTTTTTTCTATCATGATAGTTTTTTCTATCATGATAGTTTTTTCTATCATGATAGTTTTTCTATCATGATAGTTTTTTCTATCATGATAGTTTTTTCTATCATGATAGTTTTTTCTGTCATGATCGTTTTTTCTATCATGATAGTTTTTTCTATCATGATAGTTTTTTCTAACATGATAGTTTTTTCTATCATGATAGTTTATTCTATCATGATAGTTTTTTCTAACATGATAGTTTTTTCTATCATGATAGTTTTTTCTATCATGATAGTTTTTTCTATCATGATAGTTATTTCTATCATGATAGTTTTTTCTATCATGATAGTTTTTTCTATCATGATAGTTTTTTCTATCATGATAGTTTTTTCTATCATGATAGTTTTTTCTATCATGATAGTTTTTTTTATCATGATAGTTTTTTCTATCATGATAGTTTTTCTATCATGATAGTTTTTTCTATCATGATAGTTTTTTCTATCATGATAGTTTTTTCTATCATCATACATTTTTCTATCATCATACTTTTGTCTATCATAATAGTTTTTTCTATCATGATAGTTTTTTCTATCATGATAGTTTTTTCTATCATCATACTTTTTTCTATCATCATACTTTTTTCTATCATCATACTTTTTTCTATCATGATAGTTTTTTCTATCATGATAGTTTTTTCTATCATGATAGTTTTTTCTATCATGATAGTTTTTTCTATCATGATAGTTTTTTCTATCATCATACATTTTTCTATCATCATACTTTTTTCTATCATGATAGTTTTTTCTATCATCATACTTTTTTCTATCATCATACTTTTTTCTATCATGATAGTTTTTTCTATCATGATAGTTTTTTCTATCATCATACTTTTTTCTATCATGATAGTTTTTTCTATCATCATACTTTTTTCTATCATCATACTTTTTTCTATCATGATAGTTTTTTCTATCATGATAGTTTTTTCTATCATGATAGTTTTTTCTATCATGATAGTTTTTTCTATAATCATACATTTTTCTATCATCATACTTTTTTGTATCATGATAGTTTTTTCTATCATGATAGTTTTTTCTATCATCATACTTTTTTCTATCATCATACTTTTTTCTATCATCATACTTTTTTCTATCATGATAGTTTTTTCTGTCATGATAGTTTTTTCTATCATGATAGTTTTTTTTATCATGATAGTTTTTTCTATCATGATAGTTTTTTCTATCATGATAGTTTTTTCTATCATGATAGTTTTTTCTATCATGATAGTTTTTTCTATCATGATAGTTTTTTCTATCATGATAGTTTTTCTATCATGATAGTTTTTTCTATCATGATAGTTTTTTCTATCATGATAGTTTTTCTATCATGATAGTTTTTTCTATCATGATAGTTTTTTCTATCATGATAGTTTTTTTTGTCATGATCGTTTTTTCTATCATGATAGTTTTTTCTATCATGATAGTTTTTTCTATCATGATAGTTTTTTCTATCATGATAGTTTTTTCTATCATGATAGTTTTTTCTATCATGATAGTTTTTTCTATAATCATACATTTTTCTATCATCATACTTTTTTGTATCATGATAGTTTTTTCTATCATGATAGTTTTTTCTATCATCATACTTTTTTCTATCATCATACTTTTTTCTATCATCATACTTTTTTCTATCATGATAGTTTTTTCTGTCATGATAGTTTTTTCTATCATGATAGTTTTTTTTATCATGATAGTTTTTTCTATCATGATAGTTTTTTCTATCATGATAGTTTTTTCTATCATGATAGTTTTTTCTATCATGATAGTTTTTTCTATCATGATAGTTTTTTCTATCATGATAGTTTTTCTATCATGATAGTTTTTTCTATCATGATAGTTTTTTCTATCATGATAGTTTTTTTTGTCATGATCGTTTTTTCTATCATGATAGTTTTTTCTATCATGATAGTTTTTTCTAACATGATAGTTTTTTCTATCATGATAGTTTTTTCTATCATGATAGTTTTTTCTAACATGATAGTTTTTTCTATCATGATAGTTTTTTCTATCATGATAGTTTTTTCTATCATGATAGTTATTTCTATCATGATAGTTTTTTCTATCATGATAGTTTTTTCTATCATGATAGTTTTTTCTATCATGATAGTTTTTTCTATCATGATAGTTTTTCCTATCATGATAGTTTTTTTTATCATGATAGTTTTTTCTATCATGATAGTTTTTCTATCATGATAGTTTTTTCTATCATGATAGTTTTTTCTATCATGATAGTTTTTTCTATCATGATAGTTTTTTCTATCATGATAGTTTTTTCTATCATCATACATTTTTCTATCATCATACTTTTTTCTATCATGATAGTTTTTTCTATCATGATAGTTTTTTCTATCATCATACTTTTTTCTATCATCATACTTTTTTCTATCATCATACTTTTTTCTATCATGATAGTTTTTTCTATCATGATAGTTTTTTCTATCTGATAGTTTTTTCTATCATCATACTTTTTTCTATCATCATACTTTTTTCTATCATCATACTTTTTTCTATCATGATAGTTTTTTCTATCATGATAGTTTTTTCTATCATCATACTTTTTTCTATCATCATACTTTTTTCTATCATCATACTTTTTTCTATCATGACAGTTTTTTCTATCATGATAGTTTTTTCTATCATGATAGTTTTTTCTATCATGATAGTTTTTTCTATCATGATAGTTTTTTCTATCATCATACTTTTTTCTATCATGATAGTTTTTTCTATCATGATAGTTTTTTCTATTATGATAGTTTTTTCTGTCATGATAGTTTTTTCTATCATGATAGTTTTTTTTATCATGATAGTTTTTTCTATCATGATAGTTTTTTCTATCATGATAGTTTTTTCTATCATGATAGTTTTTTCTATCATGATAGTTTTTTCTATCATCATACTTTTTTCTATCATCATACTTTTTTCTATCATGATAGTTTTTTCTATCATGATAGTTTTTTCTATCATGATAGTTTTTTCTGTCATGATAATTTTTTCTATCATGATAGTTTTTTCTATCATCATACTTTTTTCTATCATGATAGCTTTTTCTATCATGATAGTTTTTTCTATCATGATAGTTTTTTCTATCATGATAGTTTTTTCTATCATCATACATTTTTCTATCATCATACTTTTTTCTATCATGATAGTTTTTTCTATCATGAAAGTTTTTTCTATCATGATAGTTTTTTTTATCATCATACTTTTTTCTATCATCATACTTTTTTCTATCATGATAGTTTTTTCTATCATAATAGTTTTTTCTATCATCATACTTTTTTCTATCATCATACTTTTTTCTATCATCATACTTTTTTCTATCATGACAGTTTTTTCTATCATGATAGTTTTTTCAATCATGATAGTTTTTTCTATCATGATAGTTTTTTCTATCATGATACTTTTTTCTATCAAGATAGTTTTTACTATCATGATAGTTTTTTCTATCATGATAGTTTTTTCTATTATGATAGTTTTTTCTGTCATGATAGTTTTTTCTATCATGATAGTTTTTTTTATCATGGTAGTTTTTTCTATCATGATAGTTTTTTCTATCATGATAGTTTTTTCTATCATGATAGTTTTTTCTATCATCATACTTTTTTCTATCATGATAGTTTTTTCTGTCATGATAGTTTTTTCTATCATGATAGTTTTTTCTATCATCATACTTTTTTCTATCATCATACTTTTTTCTATCATGATAGTTTTTTCTATCATGATAGTTTTTTCTATCATCATACTTTTTTCTATCATCATACTTTTTTCTATCATGATAGTTTTTTCTATCATGATAGTTTTTTCTATCATCATACTTTTTTCTATCATCATACTTTTTTCTATCATCATACTTTTTTCTATCATGATCGTTTTTTCTATCATGATAGTTTTTTCTATCATGATAGTTTTTTCTATCATGATAGTTTTTTCTATCATCATACTTTTTTCTATCATCATACTTTTTTCTATCATGATAGTTTTTTCTATCATGATAGTTTTTTCTATTATGATAGTTTTTTCTGTCATGATAGTTTTTTCTATCATGATAGTTTTTTCTATCATGATAGTTTTTTTCTATCATGATATTTTTTTCTATCATGATAGTTTTTTCTGTCATGATAGTTTTTTCTATCATGATAGTTTTTTCTATCATGATAGTTTTTTCTATCATGATAGTTTTTTCTATCATGATAGTTTTTTCTATCATGATAGTTTTTTCTATCATGATAGTTTTTTCTATCATGATAGTTTTTTCTGATAGTTTTTTCTATCATGATAGTTTTTTCTATCATCATACTTTTTTCTATCATCATACTTTTTTCTATCATGATAGTTTTTTCTATCATGATAGTTTTTTCTATCATCATACTTTTTTCTATCATCATACTTTTTTCTATCATGATAGTTTTTTCTATCATGATAGTTTTTTCTATCATCATACTTTTTTCTATCATCATACTTTTTTCTATCATCATACTTTTTTCTATCATGATCGTTTTTTCTATCATGATAGTTTTTTCTATCATGATAGTTTTTTCTATCATGATAGTTTTTTCTATCATGATAGTTTTTTCTATCATGATACTTTTTTCTATCAAGATAGTTTTTTCTATCATGATAGTTTTTTCTATCATGATAGTTTTTTCTATCATGATAGTTTTTTCAATCATGATAGTTTTTTTCTATCATGATATTTTTTGCTATCATGATAGTTTTTTCTGTCATAATAGTTTTTTCTATCATGATAGTTTTTTCTATCATGATAGTTTTTTCTATCATGATACTTTTTTCTATCAAGATAGTTTTTACTATCATGATAGTTTTTTCTACCATGATAGTTTCTTCTATCATGATAGTTTTTAATATCATGATAGTTTTTTCTATCATGATAGTTTTTTCTATCATGATAGTTTTTTTCTATCATGATATTTTTTTCTATCATGATAGTTTTTTCTGTCATGATAGTTTTTTCTATCATGATAGTTTTTTCTATCATGATAGTTTTTTCTATCATGATACTTTTTTCTATCAAGATAGTTTTTTCTATCATGATAGTTTTTTCTATCATGATAGTTTTTTCTATCATGATAGTTTTTTCTATCATGATAGTTTTTTCTATCATGATAGTTTTTTCTATCATGATAGTTTTTTCTATCATGATAGTTTTTTCTATCATCATCCTTTTTTCTATCATCATACTTTTTTCTATCATGATAGTTTTTTCTATCATGATAGTTTTTTCTATTATGATAGTTTTTTCTGTCATGATAGTTTTTTCTATCGTGATAGTTTTTTTATCAAGATAGTTTTTTCTATCATGATAGTTTTTTCTATCATGATAGTTTTTTCTATCATGATAGTTTTTTCTATCATGATAGTTTTTTCTATCATCATACTTTTTTCTATCATCATACTTTTTTCTATCATGATAGTTTTTTCTATCATGCTAGTTTTTTCTATCATGATAGTTTTTTCTGTCATGATAGTTTTTTCTATCATGATAGTTTTTTCTATCATGATAGTTTTTTCTATCATGATAGTTTTTTCTATCATGATAGTTTTTTCTACTATCATACTTTTTTCTATCATCATACTTTTTTCTGTCAAGATAGTTTTTTCTATCACAATACTTTTTTCTATCATGATAGTTTATTCTATCATGATAGTTTTTTCTGCCATGATAGTTTTTTCTATCATGATAGTTTTTTCTACCTTGATAGTTTTTTCCATCATGATACTTTTTTCTATCAAGATAGTTTTTTCTATCATGATAGTTTTTTCTATCATGATAGTTTTTTCTATCATGATAGTTTTTTCTATCATGATACTTTTTTCTATCAAGATAGTTTTTTCTATCATGATAGTTTTTTCTATCATGATAGTTTTTTCTATCATGATAGTTTTTTCTATCATGATAGTTTTTTCTTTCGTCATACTTTTTTCTATCATGATAGTTTTTTCTATCATTATAGTTTTTTCTATCATGCTAGTTTTTTCTGTCATGATAGTTTTTTCTATCATGATAGTTTTTCTATCATGATAGTTTTTTCTATCATGATAGTTTTTTTTATCATGAGAGTTTTTTCTATCATGATAGTTTTTTCTATCATGATATTTTTTTCTATCATGATAGTTTTTTCTATCATGATAGTTTTTTCTATCATGATAGTTTTTTCTATCATGATAGTTTTTTTCTATCATGATATTTTTTCTATCATGATAGTTTTTTCTGTCATGATAGTTTTTTCTATCATGATAGTTTTTTCTATCATGATAGTTTTTTCTATCATGATACTTTTTTCTATCAAGATAGTTTTTTCTATCATGATAGTTTTTTCTAACATGATAGTTTTTTCTATCATGATAGTTTTTTCTATCATGATAGTTTTTTCTATCATGATAGTTATTTCTATCATGATAGTTTTTTCTATCATGATAGTTTTTTCTATCATGATAGTTTTTTCTATCATGATAGTTTTTTCTATCATGATAGTTTTTTCTATCATGATAGTTTTTTCTATCATGATAGTTTTTTCTATCATGATAGTTTTTTCTATCATGATAGCTTTTCTATCATGATAGTTTTTTCTATCATGATAGTTTTTTCTATCATGATAGTTTTTTCTGTCATGATCGTTTTTTCTATCATGATAGTTTTTTCTATCATGATAGTTTTTTTCATCATGATAGTTTTTTCTATCATGATAGTTTTTTCTATCATGATAGTTTTTTCTATCATGATAGTTTTTTCTATCATGATAGTTTTTTCTATCATCATACTTTTTTCTATCATCATACTTTTTTCTATCATGATAGTTTTTTCTATCATGATAGTTTTTTCTATCATGATAGTTTTTTCTGTCATGATAGTTTTTTCTATCATGATAGTTTTTTCTATCATGATAGTTTTTTCTATCATGATAGCTTTTTCTATCATGATAGTTTTTTCTATCATGATAGTTTTTTCTATCATCATACATTTTTCTATCATCATACTTTTTTCTATCGTGATAGTTTTTTCTATCATGAAAGTTTTTTCTATCATGATAGTTATTTCTATCATCATACTTTTTTCTATCATCATACTTTTTTCTATCATGATAGTTTTTTCTATCATGATAGTTTTTTCTATCATCATACTTTTTTCTATCATCATACTTTTTTCTATCATCATACTTTTTTCTATCATGACAGTTTTTTCTATCATGATAGTTTTTTCAATCATGATAGTTTTTTCTATCATGATAGTTTTTTCTATCGACTTTGCTGCAGCTCGTAATACGGTGATAAGTAGCACTAGGTTCCCCAGGCGAAGGATACACACAGCAACCTGGCGATCTCCAGATGGTCGAACGGCCAACCAAATCGACCACGTGCTAATTGGCGCAAGGTACGCATCGAACATCTTGGACGTGCGAACTTTCCGAGGTGCAAACGTGGACTCTGACCACTTTCTTGTTGTGACAAAGTTCAGAGCCCGACTGTCCAATGAAAAGAAAACGAAGACCGCCCAAAGAAAGAAGTTCAACATCGCATGCCTTAGCACATCTGAGAAAGCCAGAGACTACAGTGAGCAATTGACCGGGAAGCTCTCTGCCGTACACCCAGCCACAAGCGTCAACAACCAGTGGAACCAGTATCGCGACATTATTAAAGAGACAGCCGAGACCACCATAGGCTATCAACCACCCAGAAAAAAGAACCCGTGGTATGATGATGAATGCGCGGTATTGAAGCAGGAGACGGAAAATGCACGAATGCAAATGCTGCAACGGAAAACAAGAGCAGCAAGAGAGGAGTACCGTGAAAAGAGAAGGAAAGAGAAAAAAACCCTGCGTAGAAAGAAAAGAGCATCCGCAGCCTCTCAGCTCAAGTATCTCGAAGAGTCCAGCACCGCCACCAACACCCGCCGGTTCTACAAAACAGCCAAGCAACTGGCATCTGGTTATAGGACTGGCACGCAAGCTCTTCGAAACAGCGAAGGGAACCTAGTCACCGAAGCACAGGGAATTGTAGACGTGTTTAAGCAGCATTTCCAGCAGCTGCTTAATGGGCATTATGTAGAGGAGGCGACAGGGGAACAAACAAGCATTAGACCAGTCAATGAAGATCCAGTCCCAGCACCCAGTACTGAAGAGGTTAAGAAAGCCATCCACAAGCTTAAGAACAACAAATCCGCCGGCTCGGATGGCCTACCAGCGGAACTCTTCAAGTATGGAGGAGATGTTCTGGTAGGGTGCATGCACCAGCTCATCAACCAAGTTTGGGAGGAGGAAAGTATGCCCGATGACTGGTCAAATAGCTCCATATGCCCAATCTACAAAAAAGGCGATCCTATGTCCTGCAAGAACTACAGAGGCATATCCCTGCTTAATGTTGCCTACAAGATCCTATCCAACGTACTTTGTGAGCGTCTAAAACCTTTCTGCAACACTATGATCGGCACGTACCAGTGTGGCTTCAGGCCAGGCAGATCAACGATAGACCAAATCTTCACATTGAGGCAAATCCTGGAAAAGACCAACGAATTTCAAGTCGAGACCCACCACCTATTCATCGACTTCAAAGCCGCATATGATAGCATAAGTGGCCAAGAGCTTCTATTGGCGATGTCGGAACTCGGGATCCCGAAAAAACTGATCCAGCTATGCCGCATGACGTTACAAAATACGCGGTGCAACGTGCAAATGGGTAACAGCTCATCCGAGTTATTCCAGACGTGTACAGGGTTCAGGCAAGGAGATGCGCTATCATGTGATTTCTTCAACCTTGTCCTGGAGCAGATAGTGCGCAAGAGTGGTGTTAACATGGACGGCACTATCTTTAACAGGTCTTCTCAACTGCTTGGTTATGCGGACGACATCGACATCATCGGCCGTTCCAAGAGAGCTGTACTTGAAGCATTCACAGCTATTGATGAACAGGCGAAACGCGTTGGTCTTGAAGTAAATGAGGACAAAACAAAGTATATGCTATCAACAAACAAAGCCTCATCTGTCCATCGCCTAGGACAAAACGTCACTGTTGGTAGCAGTAATTTCGAGGTAGTCAAGGAGTTCACCTACCTCGGAACAAACATCAATCCCACGAACGACACCTTAGTGGAAATCCGACGAAGAATTACCCTAGCGAACCGCTGCTACTTCGGTTTGGCCAAACAAATGGGTTCAAAACTCCTTTCTCGAAAGACAAAGTGCACGCTATACAAAACTCTAATTTTACCAGTTCTACTCTACGGCGCCAAGTGCTGGACGATAAGTAAAAAAGGGGAATTGATCCTGGGCACTTTCGAGAGAAAAATTCTACGACGGATATTTGGTCCTATATGCGAAGAGGGCGATTGGAGGAGAAGATTCAATCGTGAACTGTACGAGCTGTACCAAGATGTGGATGTAGTCCAAAGAGCCAAAACACGTCGACTACATTGGCTCGGCCACATCGAGCGAATGGACAACAACGCTCCAGCCAAGAAAATCTTCGAATCCCAGCCCCCAGGTTCGAGACGACCAGGAAGACCGAACCTCCGCTATAGGGACCAGGCGGTCACAGACGCAAGAGCGCTTGGTCTCGACGACTGGAGGGAGCGTGCGAGGGACCGCAGCCGATGGAAGACCGCAATATCTCAGGCAGAGACCCTTCATGGATCGGGAGCCGGATAAGTAAGTAAGTAAGTTTTTTCTATCATGATAGTTTTTTCTATCATGATAGTTTTTTCTATCATGATAGTTTTTTCTATCATGATAGTTTTTTCTTTCGTCATACTTTTTTCTATCATGATAGTTTTTTCTATCATGATAGTTTTTTTATCATGATAGTTTTTTCTATCATGATAGTTTTTTCTATCATGATAGTTTTTTCTATCATGATAGTTTTTTCTATCATCATACTTTTTTCTATCATCATACTTTTTTCTATCATGATAGTTTTTTCTATCATGATAGTTTTTTCTATCATGATAGCTTTTTCTGTCATGATAGTTTCTTCTATCATGATAGTTTTTTCTATCATCATACTTTTTTCTATCATGATAGTTTTTTCTATCATGATAGTTTTTTCTATCATCATACATTTTTCTATCATGATAGTTTTTTCTATCATGATAGTTTTTTCTATCATGATAGTTTTTTCTATCATGATAGTTTTTTCTATCATCATACTTTTTTCTATCATCATACTTTTTTCTATCATCATACTTTTTTCTATCATGATAGTTTTTTCTATCATGATAGTTTTTTCTATCATGATAGTTTTTTCTATCATGATAGTTTTTTCTTTCGTCATACTTTTTTCTATCATGATAGTTTTTTCTATCATCATACATTTTTCTATCATCATACTTTTTTCTATCATGATAGTTTTTTCTATCATGATAGTTTTTTCTATCATGATAGTTTTTTCTATCATCATACTTTTTTCTATCATCATACTTTTTTCTATCATCATACTTTTTTCTATCATGATAGTTTTTTCTATCATGATAGTTTTTTCTATCATGATAGTTTTTTCTATCATGATAGTTTTTTCTTTCGTCATACTTTTTTCTATCATGATAGTTTTTTCTATCATGATAGTTTTTTCTTTCGTCATACTTTTTTCTATCATGATAGTTTTTTCTATCATGATAATTTTTTCTATTATGATAGTTTTTTCTATCATGATATTTTTTTCTATCATGATAGTTTTTTCTATCATGATAGTTTTTTCTATCATGATACTTTTTTCTATTATGATAGTTTTTTCTGTCATGATAGTTTTTTCTATCATGATAGTTTTTTCTATCATGATAGTTTTTTCTATCATGATAGCTTTTTCTGTCATGATAGTTTCTTCTATCATGATAGTTTTTTCTATCATCATACTTTTTTCTATCATGATAGTTTTTTCTATCATGATAGTTTTTTCTATCATCATACATTTTTCTATCATGATAGTTTTTTCTATCATGATAGTTTTTTCTATCATGATGGTTTTTTTATCATGATAGTTTTTTCTATCATGATAGTTTTTTCTATCATGATAATTTTTTCTATTATGATAGTTTTTTCTATCATGATATTTTTTTCTATCATGATAGTTTTTTCTATCATGATAGTTTTTTCTATCATGATACTTTTTTCTATTATGATAGTTTTTTCTGTCATGATAGTTTTTTCTATCATAATAGTTTTTTTATCATGATAGTTTTTTTTATCATGATAGTTTTTTCTATCATGATTGTTTTTTTTATCATGATAGTTTTTTCTATCATGATAGTTTTTTCTATCATGATAATTTTTTCTATTATGATAGTTTTTTCTATCATGATAGTTTTTTCTATCATGATAGTTTTTTCTATCATGATAGTTTTTTCTATCATGATAGTTTTTTCTATCATGATAGTTTTTTCAATCATGATAGTTTTTTTCTATCATGATAGTTTTTTCTATCATGATAGTTTTTTCTGTCATAATAGTTTTTTCTATCATGATAGTTTTTTCTATCATGATAGTTTTTTCTATCATGATACTTTTTTCTATCAAGATAGTTTTTTCTATCATGATAGTTTTTTCTACCATGATAGTTTCTTCTATCATGATAGTTTTTTCTATCATGATAGTTTTTTCTATCATGATAGTTTTTTCTATCATGATAGTTTTTTTCTATCATGATATTTTTTTCTATCATGATAGTTTTTTCTGTCATTATAGTTTTTTCTATCATGATAGTTTTTTCTATCATGATAGTTTTTTCTATCATGATACTTTTTTCTATCAAGATAGTTTTTTCTATCATGATAGTTTTTTCTATCATGATAGTTTTTTCTATCATGATAGTTTTTTCTATCATGATAGTTTTTTCTATCATGATAGTTTTTTCTATCATCATCCTTTTTTCTATCATCATACTTTTTTCTATCATGATAGTTTTTTCTATCATGATAGTTTTTTCTATTATGATAGTTTTTTCTGTCATGATAGTTTTTTCTATCGTGATAGTTTTTTTATCAAGATAGTTTTTTCTATCATGATAGTTTTTTCTATCATGATAGTTTTTTCTATCATGATAGTTTTTTCTATCATCATACTTTTTTCTATCATCATACTTTTTTCTATCATGATAGTTTTTTCTATCATGATAGTTTTTTCTATCATGATAGCTTTTTCTGTCATGATAGTTTCTTCTATCATGATAGTTTTTTCTATCATCATACTTTTTTCTATCATGATAGTTTTTTCTATCATGATAGTTTTTTCTATCATCATACATTTTTCTATCATCATACTTTTTTCTATCATGATAGTTTTTTCTATCATGATAGTTTTTTCTATCATGATAGTTTTTTCTATCATCATACTTTTTTCTATCATCATACTTTTTTCTATCATCATACTTTTTTCTATCATGATAGTTTTTTCTATCATGATAGTTTTTTCTATCATGATAGTTTTTTCTATCATGATAGTTTTTTCTTTCGTCATACTTTTTTCTATCATGATAGTTTTTTCTATCATGATAGTTTTTTCTTTCGTCATACTTTTTTCTATCATGATAGTTTTTTCTATCATGATAGTTTTTTTATCATGATAGTTTTTTCTATCATGATAGTTTTTTCTATCATGATAATTTTTTCTATTATGATAGTTTTTTCTATCATGATATTTTTTTCTATCATGATAGTTTTTTCTATCATGATAGTTTTTTCTATCATGATACTTTTTTCTATTATGATAGTTTTTTCTGTCATGATAGTTTTTTCTATCATAATAGTTTTTTTATCATGATAGTTTTTTTTATCATGATAGTTTTTTCTATCATGATTGTTTTTTTTATCATGATAGTTTTTTCTATCATGATAGTTTTTTCTATCATGATAATTTTTTCTATTATGATAGTTTTTTCTATCATGATAGTTTTTTCTATCATGATAGTTTTTTCTATCATGATAGTTTTTTCTATCATGATAGTTTTTTCTATCATGATAGTTTTTTCAATCATGATAGTTTTTTTCTATCATGATAGTTTTTTCTATCATGATAGTTTTTTCTGTCATAATAGTTTTTTCTATCATGATAGTTTTTTCTATCATGATAGTTTTTTCTATCATGATACTTTTTTCTATCAAGATAGTTTTTTCTATCATGATAGTTTTTTCTACCATGATAGTTTCTTCTATCATGATAGTTTTTTCTATCATGATAGTTTTTTCTATCATGATAGTTTTTTCTATCATGATAGTTTTTTTCTATCATGATATTTTTTTCTATCATGATAGTTTTTTCTGTCATTATAGTTTTTTCTATCATGATAGTTTTTTCTATCATGATAGTTTTTTCTATCATGATACTTTTTTCTATCAAGATAGTTTTTTCTATCATGATAGTTTTTTCTATCATGATAGTTTTTTCTATCATGATAGTTTTTTCTATCATGATAGTTTTTTCTATCATGATAGTTTTTTCTATCATCATCCTTTTTTCTATCATCATACTTTTTTCTATCATGATAGTTTTTTCTATCATGATAGTTTTTTCTATTATGATAGTTTTTTCTGTCATGATAGTTTTTTCTATCGTGATAGTTTTTTTATCAAGATAGTTTTTTCTATCATGATAGTTTTTTCTATCATGTTAGTTTTTTCTATCATGATAGTTTTTTCTATCATGATAGTTTTTTCAATCATGATAGTTTTTTTCTATCATGATATTTTTTTCTATCATGATAGTTTTTTCTGTCATAATAGTTTTTTCTATCATGATAGTTTTTTCTATCATGATAGTTTTTTCAATCATGATAGTTTTTTTCTATCATGATATTTTTTTCTATCATGATAGTTTTTTCTGTCATAATAGTTTTTTCTATCATGATAGTTTTTTCTATCATGATAGTTTTTTCTATCATGATACTTTTTTCTATCATGATAGTTTTTTCTGTCATGATAGTTTTTTCTATCATGATAGTTTTTTCTATCATGATAGTTTTTTCTATCATGATACTTTTTTCTATCAAGATAGTTTTTTCTATCATGATAGTTTTTTCTATCATGATAGTTTTTTCTATCATGATAGTTTTTTCAATCATGATAGTTTTTTTCTATCATGATATTTTTTGCTATCATGATAGTTTTTTCTGTCATAATAGTTTTTTCTATCATGATAGTTTTTTCTATCATGATAGTTTTTTCTATCATGATACTTTTTTCTATCAAGATAGTTTTTACTATCATGATAGTTTTTTCTACCATGATAGTTTCTTCTATCATGATAGTTTTTTCTATCATGATAGTTTTTTCTATCATGATAGTTTTTTCTATCATGATAGTTTTTTTCTATCATGATATTTTTTTCTATCATGATAGTTTTTTCTGTCATGATAGTTTTTTCTATCATGATAGTTTTTTCTATCATGATAGTTTTTTCTATCATGATACTTTTTTCTATCAAGATAGTTTTTTCTATCATGATAGTTTTTTCTATCATGATAGTTTTTTCTATCATGATAGTTTTTTCTATCATGATAGTTTTTTCTATCATGATAGTTTTTTCTATCATGATAGTTTTTTCTATCATGATAGTTTTTTCTATCATCATCCTTTTTTCTATCATCATACTTTTTTCTATCATGATAGTTTTTTCTATCATGATAGTTTTTTCTATTATGATAGTTTTTTCTGTCATGATAGTTTTTTCTATCGTGATAGTTTTTTTATCAAGATAGTTTTTTCTATCATGATAGTTTTTTCTATCATGATAGTTTTTTCTATCATGATAGTTTTTTCTATCATGATAGTTTTTTCTATCATCATACTTTTTTCTATCATCATACTTTTTTCTATCATGATAGTTTTTTCTATCATGCTAGTTTTTTCTATCATGATAGTTTTTTCTGTCATGATAGTTTTTTCTATCATGATAGTTTTTTCTATCATGATAGTTTTTTCTATCATGATAGTTTTTTCTATCATGATAGTTTTTTCTACTATCATACTTTTTTCTATCATCATACTTTTTTCTGTCAAGATAGTTTTTTCTATCACAATACTTTTTTCTATCATGATAGTTTATTCTATCATGATAGTTTTTTCTGCCATGATAGTTTTTTCTATCATGATAGTTTTTTCTATCTTGATAGTTTTTTCCATCATGATACTTTTTTCTATCATGATAGTTTTTTCTATCATGATAGTTTTTTCTATCATGATAGTTTTTTCTATCATGATACTTTTTTCTATCAAGATAGTTTTTTCTATCATGATATTTTTTTCTATCATGATAGTTTTTTCTATCATGATAGTTTTTTCTATCATGATAGTTTTTTCTTTCGTCATACTTTTTTCTATCATGATAGTTTTTTCTATCATTATAGTTTTTTCTATCATGCTAGTTTTTTCTGTCATGATAGTTTTTTCTATCATGATAGTTTTTCTATCATGATAGTTTTTTCTATCATGATAGTTTTTTTTATCATGATAGTTTTTTCTATCATGATAGTTTTTTCTATCATGATAATTTTTTCTATTATGATAGTTTTTTCTATTATGATATTTTTTTCTATCATGATAGTTTTTTCTATCATGATAGTTTTTTCTATCATGATAGTTTTTTCTATCATGATTGTTTTTTCTATCATGATAGTTTTTTTCTATCATGATATTTTTTTCTATCATGATAGTTTTTTCTGTCATGATAGTTTTTTCTATCATGATAGTATTTTCTATCATGATAGTTTTTTCTATCATGATAGTTTTTTCTATCATCATACTTTTTTCTATCATCATACTTTTTTCTGTCAAGATAGTTTTTTCTATCACAATACTTTTTTCTATCATGATAGTTTATTCTATCATGATGGTTTTTTCTGCCATGATAGTTTTTTCTATCATGATAGTTTTTTCTATCTTGATAGTTTTTTCCATCATGATACTTTTTTCTATCATGATAGTTTTTTCTATCATGATAGTTTTTTCTATCATGATAGTTTTTTCTATCATGATACTTTTTTCTATCAAGATAGTTTTTTCTATCATGATATTTTTTTCTATCATGATAGTTTTTTCTATCATGATAGTTTTTTCTATCATGATAGTTTTTTCTTTCGTCATACTTTTTTCTATCATGATAGTTTTTTCTATCATTATAGTTTTTTCTATCATGCTAGTTTTTTCTGTCATGATAGTTTTTTCTATCATGATAGTTTTTCTATCATGATAGTTTTTTCTATCATGATAGTTTTTTTTATCATGATAGTTTTTTCTATCATGATATTTTTTTCTATCATGATAGTTTTTTCTATCATGATACTTTTTTTCTATCATGATAGTTTTTTCTATCATGATAGTTTTTTCTGTCATGATAGTTTTTTCTATCATGATAGTTTTTTCTATCATGATAGTTTTTTCTATCATGATAGTTTTTTCTATCATGATAGTTTTTTCTATCATCATACTTTTTTCTATCATCATACATTTTTCTATCATGATAGTTTTTTCTATCATCATACTTTTTCTATCATGATAGTTTTTTCTATCATGATAGTTTTTTCTATCATGATAGTTTTTTCTATCATGATACTTTTTTTCTATCATGATAGTTTTTTCTATCATGATAGTTTTTTCTATCATGATAGTTTTTTCTATCATGATAGTTTTTTCTATCATGATAGTTTTTTCTATCATGATAGTTTTTTCTATCATGATAGTTTTTTCTATCATGATAGTTTTTTCTATCATCATACTTTTTTCTATCATCATACTTTTTTCTATCATGATACTTTTTTCTATCATCATACTTTTTCTATCATGATAGTTTTTTCTATCATGATAGTTTTTTCTATCATGATAGTTTTTTCTATCATGATAGTTTTTTCTATCATGATAGTTTTTTCTATCATCATACTTTTTTCTATCATCATACTTTTTTCTATCATCATACTTTTTTCTATCATCATACTTTTTTCTATAAAGATAGTTTTTTCTATCATGATAGTTTTTTCTATTATGATAGTTTTTTCTATCATGATAGTTTTTTCTATCATGATAGTTTTTTCTATCATGATAGTTTTTTCTATCATAATAGTTTTTTCTACCATGATAGTTTTTTCTATCATGATAGTTTTTTCTATCATCATACTTTTTTCTATCATCATACTTTTTTCTATCATGATAGTTTTTTCTATCATGATAGTTTTTTCTATCATGATAGTTTTTTCTATCATGATAGTTTTTTCTATCATCATACTTTTTTCTATCATGATACTTTTTTCGATCATGATAGTTTTTTCTATCATGATACTTTTTTTCTATCATGAAAGTTTTTTCTATCATGATAGTTTTTTCTGTCATGATAGTTTTTTCTATCATGATAGTTTTTTCTATCATGATAGTTTTTTCTATCATGATAGTTTTTTCTATCATGATAGTTTTTTCTATCATGATAGTTTTTTCTACCATGATAGTTTTTTCTATCATGATAGTTTTTTCTATCATCATACTTTTTTCTATCATCATACTTTTTTCTATCATGATAGTTTTTTCTATCATGATAGTTTTTTCTATCATGATAGTTTTTTCTGTCATGATAGTTTTTTCTATCATGATAGTTTTTTCTATCATGATAGTTTTTTCTATCATGATAGTTTTTTCCATCATGATAGTTTTTACTATCAGGATAGTTTTTTCTATCATGATAGTTTTTTCTATCATGATAGTTTTTTCTATCATGATAGTTTTTTCTATCATGATAGTTTTTTCTATCATGATAGTTTTTTCTACCATGATAGTTTTTTCTATCATGATAGTTTTTTCTATCATCATACTTTTTTCTATCATCATACTTTTTTCTATCATGATAGTTTTTTCTATCATGATAGTTTTTTCTATCATGATAGTTTTTTCTATCATGATAGTTTTTTCTGTCATGATAGTTTTTTCTATCATGATAGTTTTTTCTATCATGATAGTTTTTTCTATCATGATAGTTTTTTCCATCATGATAGTTTTTACTATCAGGATAGTTTTTTCTATCATGATAGTTTTTTCTATCATGATAGTTTTTTCTATCATGATAGTTTTTTCTATCATCATACTTTTTTCTATCATCATACATTTTTCTATCATGATAGTTTTTTCTATCATGATAGTTTTTTCTATCATGATAGTTTTTTCTATCATGATAGTTTTTTCTATCATGATAGTTTTTCTATCATGATAGTTTTTTCTATCATGATAGTTTTTTCTATCGTGATAATTTTTTCTATCATGATAGTTTTTTCTATCATGATAGTTTTTTCTATCATGATAGTTTTTTCTATGATGGTAGTTTTTTCTATCATGATAGTTTCTTCTATGATCATAGTTTTTTCTATCATGATAGTTTTTTCTATCATGATAGTTTTTTCTATCATCATACTTTTTTCTATCATGATAGTTTTTTCTATCATGATAGTTTTTTCTATCATAATAGTTTTTTCTATCATGATAGTTTTTTCCATCATGATATTTTTTTCTATCATGATAGTTTTTTCTATCATGATAGTTTCTTCTATCATGATAGTTTTTTCTATCATGATAGTTTTTTCTATCATCTTACTTGTTTCTATCATCATACTTTTTTCTATCATGATTGTTTTTTCTATCATGATAGTTTTTTCTATCATGATAGTTTTTTCTATCATGATAGTTTTTTCTATCATGATACTTTTTTCTATCATGATACTTTTTTCTATCATGATACTTTTTTCTATCATGATAGTTTTTTCTATCATGATAGTTTTTTCTATCATGATAGTTTTTTCTATCATGATAGTTTTTTCTATCATCATACTTTTTTCTATCATGATAGTTTTTTCTATCATGATAGTTTTTTCTATAATGATAGTTTTTTATCATGATAGTTTTTAATCATGATAGTTTTTTCTATCATGATAGTTTTTTCTGTCATGATAGTTTTTTCTATCATGATAGTTTTTTCTATAATGATAGTTTTTTCTATGATGGTAGTTTTTTCTATCATGATAGTTTCTTCTATGATCATAGTTTTTTCTATCATGATAGTTTTTTCTATCATGATAGTTTTTTCTATCATGATAGTTTTTTCTATCATGATAGTTTTTTCTATCATCATACTTTTTTCTATCATGATAGTTTTTTCTATCATGATAGTTTTTTCTATCATCATACTTTTTTCTATCATCATACTTTTTTCTATCATGATAGTTTTTTCTATCATGATAGTTTTTTTCTATCATAATAGTTTTTTATATCATGATAGTTTTTTCCATCATGATACTTTTTTCTATCATCATACTTTTTTCTATCATGACAGTTTTTTCTATCATGATAGTTTTTTCTATCATGATAGTTTTTTCTATCATGATAGTTTTTTCTATCATCATACTTTTTTCTATCATCATACATTTTTCTATCATGATAGTTTTTTCTATCATGATAGTGTTTTCTATCATGATAGTTTTTTCTATCATGATAGTTTTTTCTATCATGATAGTTTTTCTATCATGATAGTTTTTTCTATCATGATAGTTTTTTACATCGTGATAATTTTTTCTATCATGATAGTTTTTTCTATCATGATAGTTTTTTCTATCATGATAGTTTTTTCTATGATGGTAGTTTTTTCTATCATAATAGTTTCTTCTATGATCATAGTTTTTTCTATCATGATAGTTTTTTCTATCATGATAGTTTTTTCTATCATGATAGTTTTTTCTATCATGATAGTTTTTTCTATCATCATACTTGTTTCTATCATCATACTTTTTTCTATCATGATTGTTTTTTCTATCATGATAGTTTTTTCTATCATGATAGTTTTTTCTATCATGATAGTTTTTTCTATCATGATAGTTTTTTCTATCATGATAGTTTTTTCTATCATGATAGTTTTTTCTATCATGATAGTTTTTTCTATCATGATAGTTTTTTATCATGATAGTTTTTTCTATCATGATAGTTTTTTCTGCCATGATAGTTTTTTCTATCATGAAAGTTTTTTCTATCATGATAGTTTTTTCTATCATGATAGTTTTTCAATCATGATAGTTTTTTCTATCATGATAGTTTTTTCCATCGTGATAGTTTTTTCTATCATGATAGTTTTTTCTATCATGATAGTTTTTTCTATCATGATAGTTTTTTCTATGATGGTAGTTTTTTCTATCATGATAGTTTCGTCTATGATCATAGTTTTTGCTATCATGATAGTTTTTTCTATCATGATAGTTTTTTCTATCATGATAGTTTTTTCTATCATGATAGATTTTTCTATCATGATACTTTTTTCTATCATGATAGCAAAAAATAGAGAAAATCGGTAAAAACACTTTGGTTCGAATATTTCCTCAACCAGACCATGAAACAAATATTGGCTTGGATGTGTCGATAGGGCTTGAATTGGCCTTTCCATTGACGTGCACTGCAATTTATTTTATTAAAAATACAAAAAGTTTTGGAAAGTCTACGCATATCTACGCATTTCTACGCAATTCAACGCATTTATACGCAGATCTACGCAGCTAACTTTGGATGCGAATATCTCGAGAACCAGATATCGTATAAGGTTCTGGTTTTCAGTTTTGGAAAGCTCGTGAAAATCTCTCTTGATTTTTGATTTTTTGACTAATACGAGGTATGTATTCCGAAATATCACCATCTAAAGACAATAAGGTAGGTAGTTGGGACAGAAAATCGGTAAAAACATTTTGGATGCGAATATTTTCTCAACCAGACCATGAAAAAAATTTGGCTTGCATGTGCTTATAAGGTTTGAACAGGCCTTTCCAAAAACGTATAGCACGATTTATTTCATTAACTTTGAAAAAAAAGTCATTTTTGTTTGAAAAAAAAACGGCAAGGGGTTAATTCCATGCTTTTCTTCGAAATTCATGAAAAATTTTCGTGATGAAATTTTTACATTTTTGGAAAGGTGTGTTAATTTCATATTCAGCACTGAAAACCGTAACGATTTTGAAAGCTCGGTTCGTTAGATATTCGCATCTAACGGATTGCGTTGGGGGCAAAAAATAGAGAAAATCGGTAAAAACACTTTGGTTCGAATATTTCCTCAACCAGACCATGAAACAAATATTGGCTTAGATGTGTCGATAGGGCTTGAATAGACCTTTCCATTGACGTGCACAGCAATTTATTTTATTAAAAATACAAAAAGTTTTGGAAAGTCTACGCATATCTACGCATTTCTACGCAATTCTACGCATTTATACGCAGATCTACGCAACTAACTTTGTATGCGAATATCTCGAGAAACAGATATCGTAGAAGGTTCTGGTTTTCAGTTTTGGAAAGCTCGTGAAAATTTCTCTCGATTTTTGATTTTTTTTTTGACTAATACGAGGTACCTATGTATTCCGAAATATCACCATCTAAAGACAATAAGGTAGGTAGTTGGGACAGAAAATCGGTAAAAACACTTTGGATGCGAATATTTTCTCAACCAGACCATGAAAACAAATTTGGCTTGCATGTGCTTATAGGGTTTGAACAGACCTTTCCAAAAACGTATAGCACGATTTATTTCATTAACTTTGAAAAAAAAGTCATTTTTGTTTGAAAAAAAAACGGCAAGGGGTTAATTCCATGCTTTTCTTCGAAATTCATGAAAAATTTTCGTGATGAAATTTTTACATTTTTGGAAAGGTGTGTTAATTTCATATTCAGCACTGAAAACCGTAACGATTTTGAAAGCTCGGTTCGTTAGATATTCGCATCTAACGGATTGCGTTGGGGGCAAAAAATAGAGAAAATCGGTAAAAACACTTTCGTTCGAATATTTCCTCAACCAGACCATGAAAAAAATATTGGCTTGGATGTGTCGATAGGGTTTGAATAGACCTTTCTATTGACAAGAAAATTTAATCGTTGAAGCGGCTTTTTTTTATGCATATATCAAAAAAATTTGGTATTCAGATCATAAGTATTTAAGGTGCAGTTAAAATAAAATTTCGAACAAAATTTTCAACCTATTTTTCAGAAATCGAATTTTCAAAAAAAAAATTAAAAATGAGAAAAACGGAAAGGTTTTATTATTTACTTTTTGAGACAAAAAATAATTTATATTTACCGTTAGATACTATTTCATAAAAGTAAAATTTTGTCCATTAATATTCTAAAAAGTGTTTAAATACCCTTAAGTACCGAGTTTCAAGAAAATCAACTTGGTCGTTTTCAAAAAGAAGCTTGGAATATTTTTTAAAAACTACGTTTTCGCAAATTTTAATATGTATATTATAAGCTTCTGCATAAGAAAATTATTGAAATCAGTTATACCGTTTTGAAGAAAATCCAAAATAAAGAAAATGGTTATTTGAGAGATACGATTAATAACAATGCTTCGATTTATTTTTTAAGAAAAATTGAAGAGCCGTTTTTGAGAAATATACGATATTTAAAATTGTTTAAGAAAATATATGGCAAGTACAGTTATTTTTAAGAAAACGTGAACAAGACAGACAGAATTGTGAGACCATCTTTTTTCGTCTCCCTATCATCGAAATAATAATTTTGGTCAAAATCTCCAGTTCGATTTTTTTACGAATGCACAACTTGCCACAGGATATTGGATCACAGTGGCGCTCCCATTTCTGCAAGAATAATGACAGCAAGGTTCCGTTCAAAAAATCGTAACGTCACAATAATCCAGTGCTACGCCCCCACAAATGAAGCGACCGAGGAAGACAAAACCACTTTCTACACTCATCTTAACTCAATTTAAAGAGGTGTTCCGAGAGCCGACATCATAGTTGTCATGGGAGATCTCAATGCCCAAATCGGATCAGACAACTACGGTCTGGAACGCGTGATGGGGAAAAATGGCTTGGGGTCACGGAATGAAAATGGCGATTTTCTGGTCGATTTTTGTAACTCTAATCGTCTTGTACTGGGTGCGACTGTTTTTAAACATTAGACTTGCAACAAAATCACTTGGGTACATCCGGATGGTCAAACTGAAAACCAAATTGACCACATCATGATTCAACAGCGATGGAGGAAGTCAATGTGCTATGTTCGAAGAATAAGAAATGCCAACATGGGTAGCGAAGCGACCACCATTTAGTCTCATGAGTCTCAAGCTACGAACTGCACCTGTACAACGACAATCACAGGGAGCAGCAGCAGAAGGAATTCAAAGTTCAATACAAATGCCTTAAGTGATCCCAAGTGATATAAAAAGTGTTTTTATGGAGACTGGATCCGAAACTGTACCCAAACAGACGAGAGTTAGAGACTCTTGGGTATCCCAACCCACATGGGATAAAATCTTTGAAGATGCAAATAAACGTCGAAGCAGATGCTAAACGAAAGGCTGGTATCAATCAAAGATCAGCTACGCAGGTGGAAGAATCACTTTTGTGCCTTGTCTAATTAGGATTCTGTTGAGCAGAGTGCTGAAGTGTCCCAGGGTATTGACATCGAACCACCTACAGTACTGGAAATTCAATCTTCGATAAATCTTCTCAAAAACAACAAAGCAGCTGGACTTGACGGAATACAAGCCGAATTCCTGAAAGCTGACCCTGTCAGAACGGCTAGTATTCTACACCTGTTGATACAAGCTGTGTGGGAAAAAGAAATCTATCCCAGCGACTGGAAGGATTGTGTAATTGTTAAGTTGCCAAAGAAAGATGATCTTAAGAATTGCAACAATTGGCGAGGTATTACAGTTTTGTCCGTTTTTCCCAAACTAATGGCAACCTTCATTCTGCAGCGGATAAAGGTTATAATCGAGTCTACACTTAAGAGGCATCAAGCTGGCAATGAGTGGTCTTGTGTTGACCATATCAACACTCTGTCTCTGCGTATAATTCTTGAGCAGTCTGCGAGGTTTCAATTTCAATCAAAGGCCAACTCAAAATCCACGAACATGAGGTAATGTTCGTGGATTTTGAGTTGGCCTTTGACCGACTCAGCCGTGAATGTATTTATATGGAGATCACTTCTTGGTAAGGGAGTTCCCCTAAAAATTGTTACCATTATTAGAGAGTCCTATAACAACGCAAGATGTTTTGTTTTACACAATGATCAAACAACTGATCACTTGTTATTGACGTTTTGTATTTATGTCTAAAGCCTAGTACGCAGCTGATGCGAAACGAAATATTTAGTTGGTCTCCAACAAGACAACGAAATACTTACGAAACCACAGCGAAAAAATATTCATTGACAGTTACACCAATTCAAAAAATCAAAACAAATCCAACTGAAAAAAAAGAACACACACAGCCACGCTGGAAGCAAAGAAACAACAAAAATACACACGAAAAAACACAAATGTCATTTTTCCGCACACAATAAATGGCCTGGGTAATTAATTGTGTGCGAAAAAGAGTGTAGACTTCTCCAAAAAATATGCAACGATTTTCAATTTCGTTCATCGAACAGCGTACTGCAGAACGAAAAGTGAAACTAAATTTTTCGTTTATGATTTCGTTGTGTCATTTTTGTATGGGATTTTTCGTTTCGCATCAGCAGCGTACTAGGCTTAAGTATGTAAATCTATCTTTTTTAACATCATATGTGGTCCATAACTCACACAATAATAACTGGGATGTAGCTCTACGTCCCACGATAAGAAAGTAGTCATTTTTATTTGCTATGCGTGCGATATCTATGTAACTTAGTGCTAGTACGCTGCTGAAGCGAAACGAAAAATCCCATACAAAAATGACACAACGAAATCATAAACGAAAAATTTAGTATCACTTTTCGTTCTGCAGTACGCTGTTCGATGAACGAAATTGAAAATTGTTGCATATTTTGTGGAGAAGTCTACACTCTTTTTTGATTTTTGAATTGGTGTAACTGTCACACAATAAATGGCCTGGGTAATTAATTGTGTGCGAAAAGAGAATGTAGACTTCTCATCAGTACCTAATTGATTATTGTTGTCCCTCTTACGGCTCATCACATTTGGTAGAAGATTTTTTGATCGGTTGTGAAACTTTCTCCGACCATATGCCATTAATCTGCTCCATAAAATCCGACACGAGTACGTGAAAGAGTACTAGGAATCTCCTTCCTCGGTTAAAATGGTTCGAAAATAGATGTCGGTCCTAGAATACAAAACTTGAGTCACTTGTACCTCACAAAATAATAGCAACTGATTCGATTGATGATCGTTGCAACTCAATCAAAAACTGTATCTATGAAGCTAATGGCGTCGCTTTATGTTCAAAAATTAAGTTTGAGCCCAAAAAGCCTTGGTTTGATCTAGCTTGTTTTTTGGCCCGAAAAAATGCGTTTAAGCACCTCAAAGCATTCCAAAAATTAAACCTTGATGTCTGCAGAAAAAACTACAATGCCGCTAATAAGAAGTACAAGAATTTATGTAAATCGAAGAAGCAGGCCTACTTCAGGATATAACAAAAAGCTTACAGTTTGTAACTTCAGCGAGAGAGTAGTCAAAGATTGCCAAGCAGATAGGTGGGAACACTTGCACTACATCCACAAATATTACAGTCAGCAAATTTAAAACACACTTCCAAAACTTACTACTAAAGCAATGAGCTACAGTCTCATTCATTCTACCTGAAATTCAAGTACCTGAGTTGGATTATCTGATAGAGCTTGATGAAATATATTCGGCAATATCGACATCAAAAGATTCTAAGACTCCGGGTTTAGATGGTATACCGTATGAATTTTACCAAAATGCTAGTCCTTCACTGATTATTGAAATACATAAGCTTTTTATTGATATTTTTGAAAATGCAGCTGTACCCAAGTCGTTCAAAAAATCAATTATATACCCGCTATTTAAGAAAGGAGATGCAAATATGGTATCTAACTATAGAGGACTGTCTTTTCTAGACACGCTTTATAAATTATTTACCACAATTCTTTTGAATAGACTCACAACATGGTTGGAATCAAATAATATCATTAACGAATTTCAAGCTGCTTATAGGAGAAACTACTCTACTGTGGACCAAGTTTATAATCTTTCCTGTTTAATTACAGCTCCAACTTAATCAGAAGAAGAAGCTGTTCGCATTTTTTGTTGATCTAAAGGCCGCTTTTATAATATTGACAGATTTGCTTTACTCTACAAGCTTTCTACACTAGGAATCTCTTCAAAGATGATTAGGATCATAAAGTCTCTTTATATGGACACCACTGCTGCTGTTTGGGATGGCATAGGTACATCTGATTTCTTCTCCACCAACAAAGGGGTCCGACAGGCTTGCGTGTTGAGTGCTCTCCTTTTTGTTCTGTTCTTAAATGATCTACATGACGATCTTCCCATTGGATTATTTATAGATGGCATTGAAATTAATATACTTCTGTATGCTGATGACGTTGTACTCTTATCAGATAATCCCATGAATCTGCAACAGCTCATTGATAGTTTCATTATATTCTGCAACAAGTGGAACCTCGAAGTCAATCTTAGCAAATCTGAAATAGTCATCTTTCGAAACGAAGGACGCAGAGCAACTTGCGAAAAATGGTTTTTCAATGACACTGAAATAACAGTGTCAAATCACTATAAATATTTAGGCGTAGTTTTTAATTATAATATGTCTTGGAACGAGCATTTAAGTAATAGACTCGCTTCATCCAAAAACTCTATCAATGCAACATGGTCAAAGCTATTGAGAAATAAAAATATTCTGCATTCTACAAAATTTAAAATTTATGAAGCTGCTTCGAGAGCTATTATGCTGTACTGTGCTCAAGTATAGGGATATCGTGAACACGTCCAAGTAGAAAAGTTACAAAGATTTTTTATTAAAAGATGTTTTCTTTTACCGGAAAATAAAATACAAACTATGTTTTGCACATCGAAACGGGACTACCTAAAGCTTTTCTGACATCTTTAAATCTACACTTTTCTTATGTTTGGAGAACCCTGAATCTTCCTAATGGCCGACTGCCAAGAATTTTATCCGAAGCTATTATCGCCAGGAAAATCTTCTGGGCTAAGGAATGGTTGAACCTCTTCCATGAATCGTCAATGGATTTTTCTTTCAACACAAACATATTTGATTGGCATAGATTACATGGTATTTTACTTTTGAAGCCCAAGGAAAAACAGTGGACTGAATTTATCACCAACGCCAAACAATCCCAATTCCATGATGAGTACTGCAATCTACTATACTCCGAAGTGCCAAACTATTTTGAAAACTCCAACCCCCGAGATATGATCTCCCTTCTATTAAAAGCTCGTTGTGGACTCCTCAATCTCAATGAAAGATCGTTTCAGAAAAATACTAATGGAGTATATACACTTTGTAACCTAGATGCTTCAGAAAATACTTCCCACTTCGTCGGAACCTGTCCAGTCTTCAAAGGATTTAGGAAAAAGTTTCTTGGTAATGACGTGCTCTCCCGCTCACAACTTCTAAGCGTTTTAAATGGCAACTGCTACACAAACTTGTTTAATTTTCTAAAAGCTGCACTTAAATATCGTTCTCTCATCCTAAATGAATTTTCATAAATAATTTAATTAAATCAACTCACTAAGCATAATTTTTTTAAATATTACTTTTCAACCTGGCAGGCAACTTTAAGTTATTGTCATAATTAATTTTATACCAGCATATACTATGTTTTTGTTAAATCTTATTCGAAATAAAATTATATATCTATCTATCTATCTTTCTAGTTTTTTTCATTGTGTCATTTTTGTATGGATTTTTTCGTTTCGCATCAGCAGCACTAGGCTTTAAACAAAAAAAGAAAATATGAAAACTGAGTAAACAGGAAGTGTCTACTGCTCTGCTATTCCTCTAAAGTTGCAATACTTGCTACCAAAAGCTCTAAAAAAGCTTGAGTCCTGGAAGCTTCATCGCAAAAACCATAGAAAAAGTCTTAAAAATTTTCAACTGGTTAATGGGAACTCTGATTTAAAGGGTTTTTTTTTTGTAATAACACAATGTTAATAAAGGTTGATGACGTATTATTATTGGCGATCACTAGATCAGTCTCCTCTCCTTTCAGCTGGGGAACAGATAGGTCATATATATGATGTACGTCGTTTCAATGAAGATAACAACAATTTCAATATTACTGACAATGAGTAATTCTGTTTCTTATTTCAGTGGCAATTTCTTAAGTTAAGTGCCGTGAAAGCAGCAACAGGTACCTACCAGTGTTTTTGAAAAAGCACTCCCATGTCCTGTACTGCAAATTATATAAATTGGACAGAGTAACTGGCTTAACAGAATGGAGACGAAGCTGCAACTGGAACTGCAACTGGAATAGCTGTCAAAATTTTGAATACACACAAATTCAATGATGCGAACAGAACACGACGCAGCTGCAGACGGAGCTGCAGACGCAGCTGGACAAGTTGGCCAATTTTTAACTTTTGCTTGCAGCTTTTTTGACGTTTCAAAATTGCGAACAAAACGAAGTGTTTACATGTGGGTTAAAGTGATTTTTAAACTCTTTTCAATCATTCATAAAGACTTAAAGCAATTTTAGCTTCTTTTTTATCATCAGTAATTCTTATTTTTGTTTTTATTTTTATTTTCGATACTAAAATGTCAGAAAGCTGTACAGCTGCATTGTGGGCGCGTAAAAAAAAATCACGTACGACACTTTTTGACAGCTATTCCAGTTTCAGCTGCAGCTCCAGTTGCAGCACTCTATTCTGTTCAGCCAGTAAAGGTGATTGAACCTAACAAGTTTTTTTCACTGCAGATGTAAAAAATTTAATGCTCTCGCTTTCACTGACCTTGAACTACAGTGATGTGGCCAAATAAGTTGAAATAAATTAAAAATATATTAATCAACATAAAAGGGAACTAGACAACCATTTGGTTAAAGCTTTACTTCTTAACGTTGCAATTTTAAAAATTGACTTTCGTATTGTTTTTGCATGCATTTACTCCATAGTGATGCTGTCCAGATCCATGATGCCACCCAGTTAAGGTCAAAACCCACAACAACTCCATTAACACGTCTCAGTGTAATTTTCACCATTTTTTAATAGATTTTTTTCCAATGAAAACACGTTCCTCTTTTCCGTAGCGCTCCATTTTTAATAACATCCGGGACAATTGTATGTGGCAGCTGTAAAATTTCAGAGCAGCCACTTGAACGAGAAAAAAAAATCCTCAAAATTTAAAGTGCATTCTTAGTGAGACACCCGTTACCTTCGAGAACTGAAAACAAAAATAAGTTTTTCACATTTCGTATTTGTCAATTGTTTATACTTTCGACATTTTTTTTATTATTTCTACAACAAATTGAAATACATTTTTAACTCTTATATCCAATATTCTATTGGATTTATGAAATGCAAAAGTAATGTAGGTATTATAATAAATTGAAATAATAAATTATTGTTTTTAAAACAAAGAAAAACTATCTGAGGTATGTTTATTAAGAATAGAACTCCAAAAAATTAGTTATATATGTATTTTAGGTGAGTGAGAGTAAGAAAAAAAAGTTACTTTTTTCCTTAATAAACATTCTAGGTTAACTGAATTAAATTAAATATAAAAGTCTTCTTTTACAGTTGTTACCTCTTTATTCATCAACTAATCACTTCAGTGCGGTGATGTTTTTTTTTTTTTTTACATTTTATTTTTTTTTTTCTTAAATTAAATTTTCTAATCTTTAATATAAATACTTAAAAGCTAATCATAAATAAAATTGTACTTAAGCTTAGAAAATAAAGTGAAATGACTATTTGGAAAAAAAAACATTTCTAATTCTATAAATATTTTGTTAAAGCAAAGAATATTTTTAATTTAATTTTTTTCTTTTTTTCAATAGTCAGATGTAACTTCAGCATAATATTTCGAAATAATTTCATACTTGAGGTCGTTCAAAATACAAAAATAATTCTTCAAGACATTTATGTAAAAACAAAACCATTTTCCATAAATGTTGTTAGTTTTTTTTTTTAGATTCAGGTAAAATTTTACATAAAGCTATGTTTATAGCACCGTTTTTTTTTTTTCTATCAAAAATGTTTTGAACTATTTGTTTTACCTTGGGCCAACTTTTCATCATTAGATAATGTGTTCAGCCTTTAAGAAGAAAATACTTGAAAATCAATATTTATTTCAGTGAAATGGTTTGTTTTTTTTTAATTAAACCTAAGAACTAAGTTGGTCTCTCACGAGAGATTACGATTTTTTGGCACAGATTTTTGTCCTTGGATGATGTGAGACAGTGTGGCTGTAAGCTGGGGATTTGTAAATGCTACAGAATGTTCCTTCTTTGACATTGAAAATGGGCGTAATCGAACGTAGAGGACAGCAGACATCAGACATGAAACCACCAATATACTCAATAGAATAACGAGAGTTATCGTGAATCCAGGCGTGGTCATGCAGATCAAGCCATCGTCCCTAGCTGGGAAAACCATGGTTGTGGGTTGGTTCTCGGTTGTGGTATTCGTGCTTTCTTCAATGGCAAAGGTAAGATCACCTGACGACACAACTTTGATTATTCTATTGAGTCCAACTTCTGGCTCAGTATTGACAGCTCTGGAACGACGCACTGTTCGCTCATCTCGCCGCTTGCCAATGGAGCCACTTACATGGTATGAGTCTAATTGAAGTGGTGGTGGTCCATATTGGGATTCGGGTCCAACTTGCAATTGATGAACTTCTTGAAGATTTGGGTCGGAGCACTGATCAGGGCATTGGTATCGGCAAATCTGAATCGTACACTGGAAATGCACCTCCATCGAATCGGGAAACTTGAAAGCTTGGAAATGGGCATACGAAAGCACCGACGCACTCGCACCAAAGTTCTTAATTTTTGTAAACCTCGACATTAGCTTGGGTCTAGTTACACATCCTCGTTGGTCAACAAGTTGAATTGGGGCTCTTTTACCGTCATGTGCCACGCAGTTCCTAACCAACATATCAAATTTGGAATCGTCATCTTTGATAGCCAAGACCATTGTCATTGTCTGTCCGATCTTCACAAGTCCCGAAACTTCAGACGCCCAAGGTCCTTTTCCAACTTGTATTTGCATCCAACAGCCAACATTGTCACCGGCAAAATCGGCTCTTACCACATCGAGCATGTCCACTGGGAATGGCCTAAATGTAACACTCTTTTCATACTGATCATGCCAAGTGCATCGAAGTTTCCTGGCTTGATCCCAGACCTCCTGAACCTGTGGATCGTATTGCAAGACAATTATATTTTCAAAATATGTTCCTGATCCGGATTCATGACCATAGCCATAGAGACCATTTTCGGTGTTGCCAGATGTCCCACACTCGTGAAGTCCAATATCAAACGTTGCTGAGCTCCGCCCCAAACCAGATGGCAAATGGACACAGTTAATGTTACTATAATGACCTTTAGAAAACACTATTCCATAGAAAGGCTTATCGAATTGTACGAAAACTTTCATGCCATTCTTTTCACACTTGACATCCAGGGATATGATCTTTGGCATATCCTGTCCAGGAGAAGCCCATATTTCGTTATTATTCGATGCACCAATACTCAAGTCGGGTAAATTTTGTGGTCTCAAAGGCAGAGGCGGTGGTGGTCCTTGATAAGTCAGCTGCGGTGGTGGAGGCGGTCCAAATGGTTGACTTAAGGCCAGAGGCAAACCTGGAATATTTCCTAAAAAAACAAACGAGTTTCCATAAAGTTGTGAATCAATAATGGTTTATTCATTTTGGGTACCTCGGGCAGGATTGTTTTGTAGGTTGTGTTGATAATGAACCTTTGGTGTATTGTCTTGATCTGATTCCTGAGCAATTTGGTCAACTTCATTATCGTTTTCAGATACTTCGTCTCCAGATACAGCTTTGACTACATCAATATCTTCTGCAAAAGCAATCTAAAATAGAAGAAATGGTAAAAGTATAAAAGGAATAGTAAGCGAATAGATATTAATAACACTATAGTTAAAATTTTGGGTCATGGTAGGGTTCTTGGAAAAAATATATATTCTAGACTAATTTTGGGTCACTGAACTCGAAAATCAAAATTATTTTTTTTTCCAAAGAAGCGTTTTCGAGATATGCGCAAAATCATTTTCTCAGCTATTTTTTTAGATATTGCCATAAATCTCGCTAACGGCTTAGCTGATTTACATAAAATGTGTATTTTCTGAATGATGTGATCTGTCTCCCCTTAAAATAAAGTTTTTGACCAAAAAAATGTTGTCTAAGGTGATAAATCGGTGCCTCTTAGGCCATTTTCTTTTCCATACAAAGGAGACAGATCACATCATTCAGAAAATGCACATTTTATGTAAATTAGCTAGGCCGTTAGCGAGATTTATGGCAATATCAGAAAATAATCAAATAGTCCAGTCATAAAAGGTGTTTTTTTAGAGGTAAAGAACTTTAAGTTGGCAACAGTATTTTAACTTGTGGCCATTTTGCCAGCTGTTAAGTAATTTATTTTAAGCTTGGTTTGGCATTTCAATTGGGCCCAAAACAAGATTGGCGTTGAACCCCATTTTCATAAGCGAATTTTGTTCAGTGATGAAGCTCACATTTGGTTGAATGGATACGTCAATAAACTAAACTGCCATGTTTGGAGTGATGATAATCCTCAATTGTATGTGGAGACACCGTTACATCCTGTAACCACGACATCTTAATGTCAAACAATTTAACTTTTAACTTTCGCCTTAATGGCAACACTTTCTCTTATTATTCTTAGTTGATAACGTGAATAAAGCAATAAACTGATTTTGAATATAGTTTCTACCTCAACGGACGTGTTTTTCATTTCGAAGTAGTTTCTTTCATAAAAACTATCCATAACATCTTCCCATGAGATATTATACTTGTTACACATCCACAAAAACTGAGTGTTTGGTGTGCTTTATAGGTTGGTAGCATAATTGGTCCGTAATTTTTTTAAAAACGATGCTGGCCAGAACGTTACAGTCAATGCGGTGACCACTATAGAGTCATTATTACTGACTTTTTCGTTCATCAATTGAACAACCATGATATGGAGGAGCTGTGGTTTCAACAAGACGGCGGCGCGGTGGCGCAACATGTCACACAGCTCGTGCCACAATCTTTGTATATTTAAACTTTTTATATACAAAGCCACAATTGATTTATTGAAGGAAATGTTTAGTAACCACATAGTTTCACGTTACGGACCCGTGAATTGGCCTCCAAGGTCGTGTGATTTAACGCCGCTTGACTATTTTCAGTGGGGATATGTGAAGTTGCTAGTCTACGCTCGAATCGATTGACCACTTGGAGGACGAAATTCGCCGCGTTATTGCCAATATACGGCCACAAATGTTGGAAAAAGTCATCGAAAATTGAACCTCCAGATTAGAATACGTCCCAGCCAGTCGTGGCGGTAATATGCCAGAGATCATACTTATAAAGGGTCCGCCAAATAACTTTTTTTTTTGAAAATGCTACTACCTCATGGAGTGTAGCTTCGGCTGTGTGGCACGTAGCGCCATCCTGTTGATGTTGCCAATATCCTCCTCTTCAATTTTTGTGAACAAAAATTCGTTCAACATGGCCCGATAACGATCGCCATTGACTGTAACGGCCGCTCGAAGAAAAATGGCCCAATTATGCCTCTGGACCAAAATCCGCACCAAACAGTGACTCGTTTTGGGTGTATCGGCTTTTCAATGGCGTGCGGGTTTTCTGTGCCCCAAATGCGACAATTTTGCTTGTTTACATACCCGCCAAGATCAAAATGAGCTTCATCTGAAAAGATTTTTGGCACAATCGGCATCTTCTCTAAGTCGATCGTAGGCCCACTTAGCGAAGCAGCCATTTGAATGAAATTTTGTTTTGTGATTTATGTTTAAGTACAACTCCTTATTGTAAAATCAAGTTTTTGGGGTGGTAGGGGAAAGGGTATGGCCGCCATCTTGAAAACAAGGTTGATTTTGTTTTTGTTTAATAACTCTTTGAAATTGCGTTTTAAAAAAAAATGATTGAAGAACAGATTTTGGACGATTAAATTATCTAAAAAATGAGCCATTAAGCAGCTCTTTATGTTTATTAATGTCAAAGTTACAGCAGATCAAAGGTCACCTATGCTTCATATATGGTGTGGATGAAATGACGTTTTTTAAGGTTTTTCGCTTATTTGTGATTTTTTTGATGATGTCTAGAATATATTTTGCACTGCTCTTGATTGTCTGTAAATTGATTCTTCTATTCTAACCAAAAAAAAATCGCAAATAAGCGAAAAACCTTAAAAAACGTCATTTCATCCCCACCATATATGAGGCATAGGTGACCTTTGATCGGCTGTAACTTTGAGATTAATAAACATACAGAGCTGTTTTATGGCTCATTTTTTAGATAATTTAATCGTATAAAATCTGTTCTTTGGTCATTTTTTTGAAAAACGCAATTTCAAAGAGTTATTAAACAAAAACAAAATCAACCTTGTTTTCAAGATGGCGGCCATACCCTTTCCCCTACCACCCCAAAAACTTGATTTTACAATAAGGAGTTGTACTTAAACATAAATCACAAAACAAAATTTGCCCAGCAATAAGCCAAAGCTTTATAAATTTTTTGGACTAAACTCACTGCACCATGAAGTTCTTGAACGTTTTTCTCTGAAACGATGGGTTCTACGAAAAAAAGTATGTTAACATTTTTTGTGTAGAATAACATCAGCTTTAATTTTTACTTTCACATTTTTTCAATAAACCGATAGTTTAAGAGCAATTTCCAAAAAACTGAACTTCAACCCCTTTCACCCCCCTAAAAAATGTAGCCCCGGGCCAAATTTAGGGTACTTTTCAAGAAATGCTTAAGACGTCATAATAAGCCACTCCACCAAAAATCAGCTTTGTCGTAATTTTTTCGAAGTGAAAGTCTAATTTTCCTGGGCTATTATAGCATTTTCAAAACAAAAAAGTTATTTGGCGGACCCTTTTTTATAACGCCAGAAGATTATCTTTCGAATAAAGTAAATTTCATGTCGATTTAAAAAAATTATCTTTGTTTTATTCCATTTCAAAGTTCTGTGCCTACACCCTTTATTATTAAAATCCTCTTATGAAAAAAGTAACTCGATATTTTTTTTATTTTTCGAAGCTACACCCTAGTCCTTGAAATTTTTTCTGTAGGAGTTATCGATCGGGGGATATTCCTTAAACCCGGAGGTCTGAGGAGGCCTTTGACCCCCCGTTAAACTTTTAGTCGTACTCATATCGATGGGGACTTTCTCAAGTTTCCTTAGAATGACATGAAGAGGCTATATACTAAAATTCAGCTTTCCGCCATTTTTCCGAAGCAAAGAGCTTAAATGATTGGACTCTAAGGTATAATAGTTTTAATAATGTTATTTTTTTCTAGTTGCATTATTTACATCTGACATGAATATAAAAAATTCTGATACAGTTTGAAAGAAACGTTAAATTACCATTATATTTTGAATATACATAAGTAGGTATATTTTAATTGCTTCATAAATAATGGTTGTTCAATCGGTATTTCCAACTTTCAACTCTCAGAATCCTTGACTTGATGTCAGATTTAAATAATGCAACCAGAAAAAATATCAACATTATCGAAACCAAGTAATTTGGATTATTGTTGATTTTTTCCAGTTTTTGAATAGTTTACCTAAAATTTGATTGGCAATTTCCAGTCGTCAAAATTGTCAAGTTTCTGTCAGATGTGGTCTTAAAATAATTTCCAATACAAACAATTTTAAAAGCTAGCACTTCTTATAAGAGGAATTGATTTTATCATACAAAAACTTATTTTGTTCACCAAATCAATTAAATATTTTTTTCCAAGTTCACCAACATCCATGAAAATAAAAATATTTTTTTTTTTTTGAGAATGACAGGAACAGTCAATAGGCGTGTTTTTTTGGGATTTTATATATAGTACAGTGAAAAATTTCCAAAAAAATGCACTGGCAGCGGCCTATAGTTTTGTATTTGCAATATGGTACGACTGAACAGCTGTCACGACACAAAAGTGAATTTCGTGAAAGTTAAAAGTAGAAATAAACCAAAATTATTAACAAAAACTAACTTATTTGCAAGTTAAATGGGAAATATAATTATATATTTACAGTACCAAACTACCTCTGTAAAAGAGCAGACGTATCATAGAGCGCGATATCATATCGTTTTAGTTTAAATTACTTGAACCAGTGTTAACAGTAAATCTCTTGAGCGAGAGATTATATTTTTTGTTTTCTTTTTGATTACAACTATATTTAAAAACAGAAGTTCCAAACAAGTGCACATAGTGTTCCCCCGGTTACCCACCGCTATGGCGGTGAATAACCAAAACCGGTTTGAGGGATTGGAAGCAAACGATCCCATGCAAACCACTAATCCCCCACCAAAAAAGAAAAAATACAATAGAGAAGTCAACGTCACAAAAGACCAGTGGCCAATGTTAATTTCACCCGCTCAAAATATTGTTGATTTCTCTCGTTTCTTAATTATTACAAATTCTTCAACTGATACAGACAAAACACCCATTGCAAATCGTAATCCCATAATTATAGGAAAAGCGATCGATGCTATAACAACCCAATATAAAGACATTAAAGCTCTTAGAAATGGCGATTTATTAATTCAAGTCAATAAAAAAGAAATCGCTGATAGGCTAGCAAAATGCAAATCCTTAGGCCAAATCCCTGTAGAAATTAAATATCATCAATCCCTCAACTCTTGTCAAGGAAGAATTTACTCATACGACATAATTGAACTCCCAGAAAATGACATCTTAGACTCTCTTAAAAAGTTTAGCGTCACACAAGTAAAAAAAATGTACAAAATTCAAGGTGAAAAAGAAATAGCCACAGGAGCTGCAATTCTTACTTTTGACGCACCGCAGCCACCTAAAGAAATAAAAATGGGTTGGCAGATTTTAGCTGTAGATCCATATTACCCTAATCCAATGATCTGTAAAAAGTGCCAACGTATTGGACACACGAAAAACCATTGCAAGGAAACAACAAGTCTATGTGCTACTTGTGCAGAAACTTGCCCACATGTAGAAGAATGCAAGCGAGTATTTTGCGTCAATTGTATGACAGATGAACACCCCTCAAAGGACCGATCTTGCCCAGTTTTCATTAAAGAAAAAACAATAATGGTAATAAAAACCATTAAACGCTGCACAATTAAAGAAGCTAAGGAAGAATACGGTAAGTCGGGACATTTGTACACACATCATATACCAATCCAAAATACTAAAAAGTCAATAGCACAGGTTATTAAAGAGAAAATTGCCAATGAGAAACCCAAGTCTACACAAAATCCATTCACAGAAACGCTCTCAGAACCAAATCAAAATAACCAAAACAACTTTCCTACTACAACAACATCAGTTATGCCAAAAACAACATATACTACAACAGAACAGCAATATTCAAAAAATACAGCACAAACTTCAACCACACAACTAAATCAAATAATTACAGACAACCAACAAAAAAATAAAATTTACACAAATAAAACACAAACCAACAACATTTCAACTCCAACAGAGCAAATAACTGAATTCATTGCAACAGCTTCATCGCTTACATCAACAAGTTCACACGACTCCGACGAGGCAAACAATACTAGTATGGACTGCAGCGAAGACGAAAGTTCTTCAACAAAAAAAGCCGACGAATTGTTGGCATCTACATCAGCCTTATCTTCTTCACTTCGATATGTTACTCGACCAATTCATAACAAACAAACACCCTCTACATAAAAATGGACAGACAAAATAATAAAATTCTACTCAAAATTCTACAATGGAATATCCAGGGATTTTTTAATAATCTTCCCTATTTGGATATTCTCATTAAAAAATACGAACCTACAATTATAGCTTTACAAGAAACAAAAGTTTTAATCAAAAATGCTCCAACAAAATATAAAGATATATATATTGCTTACTTTAACAACAGACCACATGATACCAATAAAGATGGAACAGCAATATTAATAAAAACAGGTATACCTCACTCCTACTCAAATTCATCAGACATCTTCTTAACTCAAACGCTATCAATAAACCTGCCTCAGCCAATCACTTTACAGAATATTTATCGACAAACTCAAAATATTGCTTCCCAACAACAATACCTTAATCTAACGTCAAATAATCTCTCGCACAGCATCCTTGTTGGAGACTTCAATGCAAACAACATCCTTTGGGGCTCCCCTTACACTAACAGTGCTGGAACTGTCGTCGAAGGTTGGCTGCAGAGCTCTGACCTTGTGCTATTGAATTCGGGATCTCCCACACATTTTTCATCAAAAAATTCGTTAACTGCAATTGACTTATCACTTGCCTCACCTGCAATTGCCCTTGATGCCAACTGGAAAACACACGATTCCTTAGAAGGTAGTGATCACTTTCCGATCATACTCGAAACATCGACAACCTGCAAATTTTTCAAAAAGTTCCACTCTCGATATATGGAATCCCAAGCCGATTGGACAAAATTTGCAAACAATGCCCAACAAGCAAGTTCTGCTAAACCAGCATCTAATAATGTAAACAAAGAGGCAGCCTGTATAAAAAAAATAATTAGATTGGCAGTATCTACTTCTATTCCTTCCTCACATCCACCCAGCAATACTTCTCAACCTATTTGGTTCAATTCAAATCTAAAACTATTGACAAAAGAAAAACGGAAAGCATGGACACTGTTAAAAAGAATACCAAACGTCAAAAATACCATCGCCTATCGGCAGTTAGCCGCAAAATTAAAAAGAGAAGTGCGATTAGCCAAAGCAGATGCATGGAAAAATTTTTTGGCCTCAATCAATCCATCAATGGAAGCAAGAACTCTGTGGAGTAAGGTAAAAGCAATCAATGGAAACCACTCTGCAAAAGGCATCACTGCAATAATACATAACTCCATCCCAATTTTAGACCCATGTGAAATAGCCCAACTCTTTGCAACCAAATGGACTGGGTATAGCGCCGATAATAACTTTCCGGACCATGTTTTGAGACTGAAAAACAGAGTTCAAGAAACACTTGACTCTGATAACTCTGAGTTCGAGAGACAAATCCACCCCATCACAATTAACGAGTTCATGGAATCACTAAGCAGAACACAAGGTACAACTCCCGGCGCCGACAAGATATCATTCAATATGCTTAAACATTTACCAGTTGAAGTAATACTCAGGCTAGTGAGGTTATAACGGGTGATTTTTAAGCTGGTTTGGTTTTGGCAACACTGGTTTTGACAGCTGACGTGTGTTTAGTACCTTGTGTCACTGTCAAACAGCTTCAGTTTGGTTTGCAATTTAACCATGGATCGTCTTACAAATGAACAACGCTTGCAAATTATTGAATTTTACTATCAAAATTCGTGCTCGGTTCGAAATGTTCATCGCGCGCTGCTTCCATTTTATGGTCGGCATTCTCGACCTTCTGAGCAGTCTATTCGGAAGATTGTGACCAAATTTCGCACCAAATTTACTTTGTTGGACATTAAACCACCAACACGTTTACGTACTGTGCGTAGTGAAGAAAATATTGCGGCCGTATCAGCTAGAGTGACAGAAGACCGCGAAATGTCGATTCGGCGCCGTTCCCAGCATTTAGGCCTTTGTTACAGCACTACGTGGAACGCTACCGAGCGATGATAACAAACTTTTTTTTGCCCGAAATGGAAGTTCTTGACTTGCATGATATGTGGTTTCAACAAGACGGTGCCACATGCCACACAGCACGCGAAACAATGGCGCAATTGCGAGGCGAGTTTGGTGAACAGTTAATTTCACGTTTCGGGCCGGTCAATTGGCCGCCTAGATCGTGCGATTTGACACTATTAGATTATTTTTTGTGGGGGTATGTCAAGGCTAATGTCTATAGGGACAAGCCCGCTTCGATTGACGCACTGGAAGCCAACATCCATGCATTCATTCGTGAGATACCGGCCGATATGTGTGAAAGAGTATGCCAAAATTGGACTCAGCGGATGGGCTACCTGAGACGCAGCCGCGGTCAACATTTGCATGAAATTATCTTTAAACATTAAATTGCAAGGTTCAAACTATCGATTCAAATAAATATTTCATTCATTTTTTCGAATTTTTTGTGTTTTTTTTTTTTTTAAAGTTCTAAGCCTCTTAAAAAATCACCCGTTACAATAATATTTTGACAGAAGGTGTTTATCCACATGAATGGAAAAAAGCGCATTTAATTCCAGTTCCTAAGCCCAATGCCAACCAAAACTCTCTAGATAGCTACCGTCCAATATCCCTTCTTTCAGTACTGTCCAAATTATTCGAGAAAATAATAGGGAACAGGCTTAAATGGGCTCAAGAAAGGCACCTCAACAGCGGTCAACACGGCTTCAGACCAGGAAGAGGCACTCACACTTTGCTTCACATGCTAGACCATGCAGTGCACGCAGAGTTAGCCTTACGTCACCACTCGGTTCTTTTGTCCATGGATTTGGAGAAAGCGTTTGAAAGGGTAACCACGTATGGAGTAATCAGCCAACTTAAAGACTGGGGAATCAACAAGCAACTACTTCAGGTAATTTTTTCTTTTATGTCAAATAGAACAGTCATTGTCAAGATAAATGGACATCTTTCAACTGTCACTGCAATTCGCAATGGAATACCGCAAGGATCACCCATCTCTACGGTGTTATATAACGCCTATGTGAATCCACTTCTTGAAATACTTCAATCAGAGCTTGTACACACAAAAACCATACTTACCTATGCCGATAACATATTTGTATTAGCATCAGGAAAACCAGATGAGGTCAAAAATACCTTAGATTTGACAGTATCAAAAGCACTCAAATGGTGTCAGGAATCCGGAGCAAAAATGCCAACAAATAAAATGGATGCATTACATGTTTGCAGAAAGCATAATTGTCCAAATAATGCTATAGACATTGGGCTTACAAATATTCCTCTCCTAAGCAATGCTAAAATTCTAGGATTGGTCTGTACCAAAACTTGGAAATGGCATTCTCATGAAAAAATAGTATGTCAAAAGCTGGGTAAAATTAATAATCTCCTTAAAATAATTTGTAGCAAGTACAAGGGCCCTCATATGAACACTGCAATCGATATAGCAAAGACGCTTTTAAGAGGAGCTATCCAACACGGCTTGACTGTATATTCCCATTGGACTAAGCAAAACGACCAAAACGTGCAAGTTAAAATAAATGCTGTGCTACGAACTGCTCTTGGAGCATTACCTTCAACGCCCATCGAAGCTTTATTAGCTGAGACTTATATTTTAAGCTTTAAAGATATGAAAGTTATAGCACAAAATAAATTTTTTTCTAAAAGTATCGTAAATACAAAGCATGCTCTTCATAATATTTCCAAATTAGGTTGGATTCAAGCCGAAACTTCGAAGAACAGAAGTGCAATCTATAACTCAATTCGCAACATCAAATCTTTGAAAATAAGCATCCCTGAAATTCACAATTTTGATGACCAAACTCCTCCTTGGCTATTTCCTGAATTTCTCATAAATATATCCTTATGTGAAACCTCTAAAGAAAGCACACCAAAAGAAGTTTTTAGACAAAAGTTTGCTGAAATCTTAGAAGCAGGCAATTTTGGTTGCGTTCTATACACTGATGCTTCCTACAAAGATGGAGTAACCGGATACTGCGTTCATAGGCTTGACAGCACTAACAATAAAATTTTATTACAGCAACTTACAATTCCTGACCAAAATGCTTACACTGGAGAAGTAATGGCCCTAGTAGAAGCGTTTAAATATGCCAAAAATTCAGCTGCCAAAACAGCAATCTGCAGTGATTCTCTAAGCGCAATTCTAGCTATTAAAAACAATAAAAGCAATGTACCAATCATTCAAACACTTAGAGCTTATCTATGCTCAGAATGTCCACGTATTCAGTTAATATGGTCACCAGGACATGTAGGAATCCCAGGGAATGAAAAAGCTGATTTTGGTGCACGCCATGCAACTAGAATGCCCTTAGAATACAAAATACCACCATTTGCAACATCTATATGGATTCACTCGACTAAACTTATTCAAGAGCAGTTAAAGAATCGTTGGAATCAATCAAAATCATTTCTGAGGACACACAAGCTTGACTTATCACCTGTTACATATAACAAAGATTTAAACCGATCGCAAGCAGTACAGATATCCCGAATGAGATTAGGACATACAATGTTTAACAAAACGTATCTATTTAACAAGGAAGATCCACCATCATGCAACCTTTGCAGAGAACTACTGACAGTAAAACACATCTTGCAATGCTGTAAAATAACAAAGGAACACTTCAGGGGAAATGTTCCCAGCCTTGAAGAATTATTAGATCCTTCTGTGCAACCCAGTAATTCAAAATTATTTCCTCTATTAGCAAAACATAACGTTAAAATTTGAAGAAAACAATATGAATCATTTTAACATTAATAATAATATATAATAATAATATATTTAAAAAAAAAAAAACAACAATAAAACACTAGAATTAAATATTATTAATATAAAATATTATAAAATAAAGCTTATCAAAATGTATTTTTTGTAACCGCCATATGGGCATAATATACCCCGGCGTTATATCCCGGACGATGTAAATTTATTTATATTGTATCCTTTGAAAATAAAATAAAATAAAATAAAATAAATAAAATTATATATTTATATAATTTATGGTTTCAATCACATGTTTGTGCCCCTTTTTTCTTTATTTGCTATTTTTAGATATGGAAATTGATTTTGTAGCTATAAAAGAAAAAAAAGGGCTAGGGGTATGTTGGTAGACTATGGTCAAAGTACAAAAGTCATGATTTAGTCTGCTATTACACGAAGACTTTTTAGTTGACTTTTTCGAAATTAAATATTGTGAAAGTGAAATCAAATTTTTTTTTCTCATTTTCACTCATTTAATTTTGAAAAAGTCATGACTCAAAAGTCGTCGTATAATAGCAGACTCATTACACATGGAGCAGATGACTTTATTAGCGATAATTTTATAATAATTACAATAAGAACATGATTGTATGGTTAATTTTAATGCATTTACCTAGTCATCCTTTGGAAATTTTTTAACTCACCAACTTTACCGGATTAACTGAGGTTCAACGATAGTTCAAGTACGTCAGGAGCCAAATATGCTTGAACCCTCCTTGAACTTCAGTTAGTTTCAGTTGTACTAACTGGTTCAAAATTTGATACATGGTTCAACATTTGTGACTCATCGATTTCATTGGATCTACTGAAGTGCAACGATGATTCAAGGTTCAAGAATGTTGTAATAACAATTTCAAGCTTGACCATTGTTGAACCTCAGTTAAACTGCCGAAATCAGTGAGCTTAAATAATTGAACCAAGAATCAAAACTTAAACCACGTTTGTACAAGTAGCTTTTAATCCACCAAAAGCAGTGACTTAAAATTGCTGAGCATCGGATCAATATTTGAACCATAGTTGTACAAACTGGTCCTTATAGACCAAAGGTTTAAATAGGCTAAAAGGTAATAAATAGCTGCGAATAGTGAATTGTGTAATGTGAATGATCGTGATTTGACCTTCTATTACACTTGTGTAATTAGATGCCAATTGCCACAAAATATAAACCCAGTAAAATATGTGCTAAGAAACTGTGAATGCGTCTTGATGCTTGGGTTTGTGAATTATCGTTTGAAAGTCTGTAGAATATATCTTCTTTGTCACTTATAAAATATAAAAATGCTACATTTTACACTTTAAACTAGTTTAAGGCCGTGTTTTTTTTAGCATAGCATAGGGTAGGATCACTTTTTCATGTTGTCGAAAAGCTAAAACAAAACAACCATGCACTTACGAACGACCCTGTTTAGACTGTAATTGCTCACTACGCCTCCATGACGTTGAATTTATGAGTGACATTTTCTCCCCACCGATTTCTTCTACAAAATCATGGTCATGACGAAGTGAAAAGTTACAGTCTAAACAGGGCCATTCATTCAACATAATTCTACTCTACGAACATAGCCATCGAGAAATCGAGACACATAAAAGTACCAATCGTACCAATGGCGACACACTAAAATGCTATTCAATCGAGTTCGATACTCGAACAAACGTCAAAATTTTCAATCGAGTTCGATACTCGCACAAACGTCAAAAGTTTATCGGCAGCAGGATTGTACTATAAACTTTTATCAACAGCGATTTTGAGCCGATGTTGTTTTTGTAATGCATATAAAATTTCACTGTGCTGCGGACAGCTTTCCCAATAAAACACGCCTAATATTAGGAATGCCAGATACAAATTATTTGTGATTTGTTGTGGCTGCAATGAAACGGTGCAGCCAATTTAGAAATAGAGACATCGTTCAGCGATGAGCCGAAATTACTGCATGGAAAAGCTGCACATCTGTGTGATATTTACTATTGTCTGGCACTTAATGTTTCCAAAACTTAAACTTAAATATTTGTGATCCATTTACGAATCCATATGTTTAAGTAAATTTTAGAAAATAAATTTTATTTTATTTCAATCTACGAGTAGGTATGTATGTGTGTACATATGTTATGTTTGTATATGCCTATTCTATATTTTGTAATTTTATACATTTCTAAAAAAATGTCCATTGATTGACATAAAAACTGATACGCATTTACTTCGAATGAAACCTGTCACAAAGTGATTTTCCTTAAAATGATTTTAAAAAAAAGTGATATAGTAACAGACACCACCGACCGGCCGGTGTGTGTGACCGCGATTTCAGACTGTCCATCATGCGTTTATATGAAAAAGTTATGTGCCTTTATGACTGCAGAAGACGTGCCTGGTCTGGTACATAGTTTTTTATTATTTTTTTTGTTTTGCTCGAGGTTCTTGGCTGCTGGTTATAGCAAAACAGATAACTAATAAAAGTCACTCTATAATAAATTCCTTGATAAAAAGTCTAGCTTTAAGTAAGAGTGCTGATTAATTGCTAGTTTATCATTGAATTGTTGTCCCGTCAGAAGATGTGGAACAATTATTATTGTACGGCATGTATCTTGACCTAATGTCCGAGATGTCTGTACTTGGAAAACATCCTGGTAGACAGGTATCAATGTAAAATAAAATCTTTTTTATTCTTAATAAGGGTATTCAATTCATGCAAGCTGATCAAACCGACACAGCATTCATTTTGTTTTTAATGTGTTTTCACACCAACTACTAAATCAAACATGAATTATTATTTTTATTATTTTGTATTCTAACAATTTTGTGATACATTTTATCATTGAGTTTCTGTGTTTTCATAGTTTTCGAAATAACCTTTCAATCTGGACGTAGCTATACATTCTCTCAAAGGTCTACGAAAGCTGCAAGTTATAAATAACATCAATGATGGTTATTATTAGGGTACATCCATTGAGTTTATATAATATAGGTACATCGTACATGGTTGTATCCAGGGTTACCTCTGAAAATTTTCAGAAGGAGTAAAAAAAAGGAGTCCTGGCTGAAAAAAGGAGTCCTATCAAAACTTCAAGAAAAACATCAAAATTTATCAGTGTTCTAATATAACATGGTTTATTTAAGAAAAAAAAAAAAAACAATTAGCTTCTTTTTTAAACAAAACAATATATAAAAACTTCCATCTTTTCAATTTTTTTAGTAGACATAAGTTAATCTCAAAATAAAAAACAACAATTACCTAAGTTTCTTTAAATAAATAAACAGTTGCTCTTCTTAACTAAACAAAACAAGATTCTTAATATTAATATAATATTACATATCGAATATCACTTATATTATCTATGTATTTTTAAAACTAGTTATTAGAAACATCGTTTCTATATTTTTGAATTAAAATTGAATCAGGAATCCAGTCTTCTAGTTGGTTATAATCTAATAGAGTAAGCAGGGCCGGCCTGAGCTAAGCTAGCGCTCTGCGCAAGCTTCCTCCCAGCGCTCCTCAATTCTGGTTTTTTGGTGGAAGAAGTTATATTCTCATTACCCAAGCTGTAGACTGTGATATGCAATTTTTTTCACAAAGTATTCCCCAGAGATGAATGAGGCCCCAAGGCGGAGCAAAAGCCTGCACAAAGATTTTGTGATTTAGTTTTTTTTACTGTGGATAGGAAGCTAGCCATCGACTTATTTTTGGAATAGCTTATATCTGTCTTTAAATTCAGAATAAGAATATATGTATATAAATATTGGTGCGAGCTATTAAAAAGAATTGAATATTAAAAATATGTAGACAGGTAGGGGTGGTGGCTTTCTTGAAACTTGCTCAAGGCGCCCATTGGGTTCAGCGCCCTGCGCGTTTGCACCGCTTGCACGTATAACTTGTCCGGCCCTGAGAGTAAGTGCAGAAAGCATTGAAATGCACACTTCAACTTTTAGGCGGTTTGAAAGTTTTTTCTAAATAAGAGTCAATTTATAAAAAAATATTTCTGCGCAAGGGCTGCTATGGCCAATTTTAAAATCTTTATAACAATATAAATTTTTTTAAATATATAATTTTGAAAAAATTTTCCAATTGGTTATTTAAATTGCACACTTCAAACCAAAACTTTCAATGTTATTCAATTTAAAATATATTTTAAAACGACTATCTTGGGCATTTATTTCTGGTAATTTATATTCTTCAATAATTTTAACTGGATGAACGGTTAAGTTATGGGATATTCGGATATCAAGGAAAAATAGTTTAAATCTTTTTGCATCTTAATTACTTGCTTTTGAATCTAATAGTTTAGAATTGAAAGCTTGTTTATCATTGGAATTAAAATACGAGATACGAGATTATTCGATTACAAATAATCTTGTAATATGTACTAAGATTATTTCTTTCAATAGTATCACAGAAATTAGAATTACATAGATATCGCATCCAGTACAAATAAAAATAATAATTTTTTCAATATTTTGTGTTTTGGCGTTTTGTATTTATGTCTATGTATGTAAATCTATCATTTTTAACATCATATAAAGTCAAAGGCTCACACAAAATTTATATTACTGAGACGTAGCTCTACGTCCCACGATAAAAAAGCAGTCATTTTTGTTTGCTTTGCGTGCGATATCTATGTAACTAAAGTATTTGTGATAGTATGTTTTTCTTCATCCGCTTTGAATAGCGCTGTGAGCCGAATGCCGTATGTAATGAGAGAACATCTTTCATTGACGAAATAAGATGTATAATTTGAGATGAATCGCTCTGAAAATTTGTATTTTATTTAAACATTTAAGACATATAAAAGGAAGGTTAGGTAAACGAAATTGATGCTGCTTAATACAAAACTGCCTTCGAATTGAGCACTTAAATGTCGGAAAGGAACCCATTGCTGAATTTTTCTTTTTGTAACCACTAGAAATTTTTCACAAACTGAATGAAATTCAGAACCGTTATTACAATTTTTCGCTGGTAATTTACAATTACAAATTTTGTATTGAAGAATCTGGAATTTTAAAATTTTGTGGGCTACCAATTTGTAATTGTAATTACAATTTTGTAATTTGTTTTTGGTGCAATAGGCCACTGGTGTTTTTCCCAATACAAATCGTATGGATACCCGAAATCTGCGATGAGGCATGTCTTAACATGAATATTAAGAGCTCAAATTTTCATAGACGTCTTTTTTCGCTCAACTGAAACTTTTGAACCTGTTTGAATGAAATGAAAAAATTTTTTTTGAAACTGTGTGATGTAAACAAAGGGTGGAAATGAGCTTCAAGCGAATTGAACTCGTTCATATCATAGAATTCAATAAATATTTGTGCGTTTATGAAAAAGAGTCCTAAAATTGTAAAAGGAGTCAAATTTCAATCATTTTTAAAAAGAGGAGTCCTGGAGTCCCAGCGTTTAAAAGGAGTCAAAATGACTCTAAAGAGTCCCGAAGGTAACGCTGGTTGTATCCCTGTTTTGAAGTACCATTAGATCTGAGAAATTATTTTACCACCGGCCGGCGGGCGCGGCGCCACCGTGCTGCCGTAGTACTAACTACTAACTTTGATACGAATATGCTTATTGCCGCTCAATTGCCTCTTGAAAATAATTGTTTCTGACAGAAATACTCTCTGGATAATTTAAACGATGGGTTAACATTCTTATCTTAGTAGGTATCTTTGAGCTTCCATGAAACTCACAAGTTACTGTTTACCGCCAAACTGTTCGAATAGATTCGTTGATTTTACTGCTATAGATTCAATGAAAGACCTATTTTTTTGGCTGAGGGAACGATAGGGATAGCTATTAGCTATACTTTTATACAATAATTTTTTTGTCATTTATTCAGCATTATCCAGTTTTGTTAGCAAAACCTGGAACTTACTCGATATATTTTTATTGCTTTCCCCAGAGATTAAATACATAAATAATCTCTTAAATAAAAGACTGTCACTCAAGGAACTTGAACCGACATTTTCAAGCTTCTAAGCCACTTTGAGCACTTATTTTGCTTTTACCAACTCTTAAAGTAACTCTTCATGCATATCGATATGGTTTAAAAAAGATGCGAATACTGAATATTCGAGAAAAAAAATCCAGTTTGTCAGTCTAATACGAACACCACCTTAATTTTTTTATCACAAGATGGCCACATACCTAAATTTTAAATCGAAATGTCAAAACACACGCAGAAATTAAATAACGGTCGTATTCATGGATTCAGATATCTGAATTTTTTGACCTTCTGATTGGTCGGCTGTCGTAAAAATTCTGAAAATTCAGATTACGTTCGAATCTCCCGCCTTTCCTTAGCAGCACACGAAATTTATATTCGAAAACAATGCTTCATTCACATTCACCTGATAGCGCACAAAATTAGGCTTGTAAGAGCCTTATGTTCAGAAGTCTTATAGAAGCAAAATTTGTAGACAAAACTTCGCTAAGACAAAATAATTGAAAATAATATCTATCCCGTCACCACCTGACACAGCATACAACATTAACCTTGTATGGGGCTGATGATTTTAGAACAAGCAAGATAATTTTATATCAGAGGCAACAATTATAGAAAAAGATATTTCTAGCACATGCACTTTCCAATAAGGTACAAAACTAGGCTTCTGACAAGCAATAGCCTTATGAAGAAAGAATATTCAAAATATTTACAACTTATCTATACGAGTATAAATGTTCTGTTTGATGAAGATTGTGCTTCCATCAGTCTTTCTTTCAGAAGTCTTATGGAATCTGAAGTTTATTACCGTTGTTTAATAAATAAATAAGTTGCTTGTTAAAGGCCTGGGCAAACAGAGCGCGATCAGGCGTTTTTTGTGAGAAATAACAAATACATAACATTCGATCACCCCGATCTATTTTCGCCAGTGAAATATTGATCGTATCGCCGGATCGCGTTTTGTTGTCCCAGGCTTTAAGGCTTTTGTTGGCAAGCCTCATAGAAACTCTTTGTAGTGATTTCTTAATAGAAGCTCTTTCTTTGCTTTTATTATGCTTCTACAAACGAATTTCTAGAAGCTATATCGAAAAAGTAACGAAATTGAATATCCTTAGGCAGATTTTAAAACTTCGATGCACAGGCCTTATACAAGCCCTAAGGAAGTATTAACTATAATAAATTGTAGAATTTTTCCTAATAGAAGAAAAATTGTTATAGTTGGGTTTATTTGGTAAGGTTTTTCTGAATTTTCAGACGAGAGCTTCTTGCATCTAAAAATTCAGATGAACGAGATGAAGATGTATTATATGAAAATAAAAGCGTAAGCAAATTCAAATGAGATTTGAACTTTACTGTTTGATGAGTGATTAAAGTGGACACACGCTACAAAAAGTGAAATCTACTAAGCTGAAAAGCTATTCAAATTTAAATTGGGTGTTTCTTTCGAAGAGGCAAGGAATCCAACAAATTATTATATGAGAAGAACTCAGCTTGGACTGTTTTTGGAAAAGAATCAACTAACCTTAACTTACATTTAACTGGTTAACATACTGTACTGATAACTCTGTTCTCAGGTAAACTCTTCACAGAATTTTTTAATTTTCGAATAAAATACTAATTCTAATTTAACTCTTTTCAACGTTAATACCACAAGTAAAGTTTTTATTTTGACAAAACTACAACAGCTGACTTTCGAGTGAAATTTCAGATTTTTTTTGCATTCAACGAAGTAAATTTCTGAATGTTCATATCAAAATTTTCAATTTCAATAAATCAACCAATTTCTAATTCTGTGATGCAACCGCTTACGTCAGCACCGTAATACTGCATCGATTTGAAAAATGAAACGGTTATCGGTTCTTACAGCAAAATTTCGATATGCCCTTTTTTATTTTTTGGTAATATTAAAAAAGTTATGATGAAGAAAGTAAGAAGTGCCGAAAAAAAAACTCATTAAATTTTTTGTACTGTCACCAGCGCTGTAAAAATTTATCGAATTTGAAAAATGAAACGATCGATTTGATACGACAAAAACTCGATGTTGTTCATTCAAAATTATTCAAAACTCGATATACCATTTTTTATTTTTTACCGTGATAAAAAGATATACATAGATAATGAAATAAAATGCACGACTGGATCGCACGTACTTACTCTAATGTTCAAGTTGTGTGGGACTTGAGAGCTTTAAAAAATATTCAAGTAATTACAGAAAAAAGATAAAAGCATTTAAATCGTTCTTTTAATTGTATAAACAGTCTGATAAATTACTTAGTGTTCAAAAAAAAGTATGCCATTTGATTACTTAAAAAATATGAATATATGCAAAAAAAAAAATTAAATCGTTGAAGCCGGTTTTTTAAAAATTAATTTTTTATTTATAAAATGTTTGTAATATTTTCAAAAAAAAAAATTGGTATGCCAATTTTGGGTATATATTAATATGCATTTAAAACTGAAATTTCAAAACAATTCATCAACCCGTTTTTGAAATATTGAATTTTCAAAAAAAAAATTTGAATATTTTTTTAAAAATCCAAAATTTTGGTACGCAGTATTATTTATATTCTAACAAAGCTTTTGTGAAAAAATTTTTATTGAAATTGGATGAGCGGTTAATGAGAAAACCGAAAATCAAAAAAACCGTTATATGGCAGGTACCGTTAATAAATGTTTTTGGTATTTTTTTTCCTACTTAAAAGTACACCATATCTACAATAATACACTGATTTTTTTATCAAAATCGTTGGAGCCGTTTCTGAGATAAATAAGCATTTCCTTAACGGTTGTATGGCAAGTACCGTTATTTTTTGAGCTAAAAAAATTTCAATTTCCCCTCTAGAGAGTTATAAAAAAACCTTAAGTTCAAAATTTTAAAAAAATCGCTTCAGCGGTTTAGGCTGTAGGTTGAGGTACGGACAGACAGACAGACAGACAGACAAAATTGTGCCACCCACTTTTTTCGTGTTCTCTATCATTGTAATGTCATGTTTGATTGTTATCTCGAAATTTTTTTTTTGCACGAATCCAAAACTTGCCCTATAGTACCTATATCGCAAGTAAAAAGTAGGAAGTGCCTAAAAACACTTTGAACATTTTTGGACTGTCACCAGCACCGCAATAATGCGTCGATTTTGAAAAATGAAACGGCAAACGATTTGTTGCAGCAAAATCTCAATAAAATATCATTTTGATTTTTTTAATTTACTGTAATAAGAAAGTTATGATGAAAAAAGCAAGAAGTTCCAAATAAAACATTGTCAGTTTTTGTACTGTCACCAGCACCAAACAAATTTATCAATTATGAAAAATGAAACGGCAACCGATTCGGTACAAAAAAAATCTCAATATGCCATTTTCTATTTTTTTTTTGTATTTATTTACAGTATTTATTTATGCAAAAAGTAGGAAGGGCCGAAAAAAACTTTTGAACATTTTTGGATTGAAACCAGTGACGTAAAAATTTATTGATTTTAAAAACCTCTTTTATTTTCATTTACCGTAGTAAAAAAGTTATGATGATAAAAGTAAGAAGTGCCGAAAAAAAACTTTGAAATTTTTGGACTGTTGATTTTGAAAAGTGAAACGGAAATCGATTTCTCACCGTAAAATCTCGACATGCAATCTATGTTTTTTTTTTCATTTATACCGTTGTAAAAATGTATGGTTAGAAAGTAAGAAGAGCCGAAAAAATAACTTTGAAATTTTTGGGCTGTCACCACCGCAACTGATTTCTTATGACAAAATGATGATTTTTTATTTACGATAACAAAAAAGTTATTAAAAAATAACTCTGCAATATTTATAAATGTATATTTTTGGCCCCCCTCGGGACATTTCTAATTTTTAGTTCCGATAAAAAATAACAATATCGTATCGAGATTTTTTCGTAACTAATTAACTGTCGTTTCAATTTTTAAAATCAATAAATTTTTACAAAATATTCAAAGGGTGGCAATGGTGCAGTGGATGTAGTGCTTGACTGCTAACTTAGAGGTGTGGGTTCGAGCCCCATTCTAGGCAGCATTCTTTTCTATATTCTCCCAGCTTAACTGGACGCCACCCGTGAGATTTAATGAGATAATAAACACCTTGATCTCAATCCACTGTGCCAAATCTTTCCTATCCTCCTACTCTTTCTAACTAGTGCCGTGCAATTTAGGTTGCATTTAAAAGACCTTAGGTCTTACAGGCATATAGTTAAAATTATTATTATTATTATTATTATTAAAGTTTCTTTTTCGGCAATTCCTACTGTTTCATCATAAATTATTAGTACGGTAAATAAAAAAAATTAAGAAATGATGTATCGAGATTTTGGCTGATAAATCGATTGCCGTTACATTTTTGAAAATCGAACTATTTTTACGCCACTGGTGACTGGTAGCCTCGATGATCATGGTACTGCCTGGAAAGTGAAATTAACGACCATGTACCCAGGCACTAACGGTGGAAAAGTAAATACAAAGAATAACAGTTCAGTTTATGTATTCATAGACACCTATAATTGGGTGACAGGGGGCATTTACCCCCCCCTACCCTTGTCACTGGAAAATACCACACTACAGACATTATTAAAGTTTTTGCTACGGATATTGGACAAAAAATAATGGCCTTGATATGCTGTTAAAGTTCATGATTTACCCCTCTCTGGATTATTTGCCCCCTCCTCACCCCCTTTTGAAAAAAATTCTGTGTATTATGTGATTTGTATATAAATAATCTGGTATGATTAAAAAAAAAACAGAAAAAAAAGCAAATAAGAAAAATTAGAATTTAAAAACCTCAAAAATATGGTCAAGACCAGTAAATATTTGTTAGCGGAGTCAAAATAAAGCCAAACTAACAATAATTATTAATCAATAGCCGAAAGGAACTATGAGATCCAGTTTTTTGTGAAACCATTTTCTGGTCACAACAACTCTATAAAGTAGGTACCAACACAAAATAACTTTCTATTCCACCCGTTTTATGTAATACCTTCAGACCCCGTTACTCAGACACTATTTGTTTGTGAGCCTTGGGATTGGGTCTATATAATATTTTGATCAGAATGGCATGAAGTTTGACATAATGAAATTTCAACCAATTCTACTGGGAAAATTTGTTCATTCATTTAGTGTGGGGTTCTTTGTTTGTTTTAAAAAAATAATCTAAATCCGTTCAGTCGATAAGAGAAAATTCAAAATAAAAAAAAACATTCTATGAGAGGTACTATTAATAGTTGCCAAGGGTTATTTTTATAATTTTTGTTAATAGATGGCTCTGATTTTTAGCATATAGAAAAAGTTTTATAAAAATCGTAGGAGCCGTTTCTAAGAAAGAAAAATATTTTCCTTAAAGGTTTTTTAACATTTGTATGGAAGGTACCGTTTTTTTTTCATAAAAGTAAAAATACAATATTCTTGAGAGTATTAAAAAACTTTTAAAAATAGAGGTTCTAAGAAATCGATCACGTAGTTTTCGGAACATTGGATTTTCAAAAACAAAAAAAAAAGAATGTTAACATTTTTTATAAATCCAGAAAATATCTTTTTGGAAATTTTGGTAAAACAAAATATTTTTTTTTTAGTAGCTTCTTTATTAAAAAATATTAAATCAGAAATACCGTTCCGAAGAAAATCGAAAAGAAACCAATTTTTACAATTACCATTTTTTGAAAAATTCTACTTATTGAATATTTTTCATTTAATTTTTTTTATTTTAATGAATTTTCTTAAAGAAAAATTGTGGAGCCGTGCTTGAGAGAAATGATATTTTGTAAATTGCTTAAAAAATTGTATGGCAGGTACCGTTATTGTTGGTTCTAAGAACAAAATTTAAAAAAAAACGTGTGTAGAATCACCAAAAACATCTAAGAACCAAGTTTTAAAAAATCCATCCAGTCGCTAAGCTGAAGCCAAACATCCAGACAGACGGACAGAATTGTGAGACACACTTTTTTCCCAAGTAAATATCATACCGTAAGTAAAAAATATATCACTGACATTCTTATTTACCCTGAAACGTCAACTATTACATCGTATGTTTAATTTAAAACGTATCCTAGGTCCTGGCCCTGGGCAATTACTAACATTTATTGTTATTGCCCTTGGCCCACCACGGGACTGTAGCGCCGCATAAGTAAGCAAGTAAATTAAAAAAAAAAAAACAGATCGAAAAACACCCACAAAATATGTGTTGTAAAAACTTTTCAAGGCCGGTTTTCCCAAAATAATTTATGTATATAAAGTTAGCAGGTCACTTTTGAAAATTCAGGTTCATGTTAGTATCCTATCATTAGTTGCTACTTAATTGCGAATTAGCTACGCAAAAAAAAATTTTATTGCATTTTTGGCTTGCGAAAAAATGGGTGTCCTGCTAACTTCATATATGAACTTAGCATGACAACTTTCTCTAAAATAAAGATAATCGAGCTGAAAAAAGACAGTTATTGAGAACTAATTAATTGCGAAAAAAAAAAATGTATTGCGTTTTAGACCTGCAAGAAAAATGGGTGTCCTTCTAACTTTAAATGAACTTAGCAGGACACCCATTTTTTCGCAAATGCATAAATGCAAAAAAAATTTGTTTTGCATACCTAACTAATTCGCAACTAATTAGTTCTCAATAACCAACTTTTTTCAGCTCGATTATCTTTATTTTTGAGACAGTTGTCCTGCTAGGTTCATATGAAGTTAGCAGGACACCCATTTTATCGCAAACCAAAAATGCTGTAATCTTTTTTTTGCGTAACTAATTCGCAATTAATTAGTTCTCAAGATCAATTTGTTCTTAAGCGATTGTACACATTTTTGAGATAGTTGTCCTGCTAAGATCATATGAAGTTAGCAGGACATCCATTTTTTTGCAAACCAAAAATGCAATTCAATTTTTGTTTGCGTAACTAATTCGCAATTGAGTAGCAACTAATGATAAGATAGTTCTTAACCTGAATTTCCGAAAGTGTCCTGCTAACTATATATACATAAATAATTTTATGCCTAAGGTTTAATTGACATCCAAGCTTTTATCAATTTTAACAAAAAAATACTATTTACTTTTTTGATTTCTAATCTTAATAGTTATTATATCCGAAAATTTCATCAAAATCGGTTCAGTGGTTTAGTTTTAAGGGAATTTTTCCCACTCTCATATGCAAGGTGTCCTACTTTGCGGCGGAGGCGACGACTTGTGACATGCCATAATTATTGTGGTTATTTTAAAAACCAAACCACTTAACTAACTTTGCGAGGAAATTTTTAGACTTCACTAATAATCCTGTATTTGAAACATTTTTTACATTTTCCTAATAAAAAATCACTACTAATATGAAATAAAAAATTTCATTTTCTAAAGTTTTTCCTTTGGCACCACTGTGTGACAAAACCAATTCGTTGAATTTCTTCATCATCGGGTTGTTAACTTGGATCAAAACATTGAACTTTGATTGACACCAGCCAATACTTGTCGCAGGAGCAAATAAGAACATAATTCAATACACTTTCTCTAAAATATTTTTGTATTTCCTTTGTATGAATTTTCAATACTATTTGCAAGACAATGATTGTTCTACACACAAGTCTACATATACGGAGCCTTTATTTATGCATTCATTGCATATATGGCAATGACTTTTACTTTTCTCTAAAATTCTTACATATTTAAAAGATTAATAATCTTTATTGGTGAGATCGCTCAGACAAAATTGAATTTTTCTTATTCCTTTGATTTGCATCGCTTAATATCAATTACTGTCGTTTTCTTGGCCAAATTGAATATGTAGATACTACCTAATAATCAGCGAAAAAATGTCGGAATTATTGGGACTTCAAAAGACAAAATTGGATTGATTAGTATCAATACTACTTTCTTCCTGACTTTCATCTTAAACAAAACAAAAAAATATCCAGTCGTATTTCAATTTCACTTGGCGAATAAATAATAATTAAAGTCCGATTTAATTTAAGAAACTTGTTTTTTACATACAGTAAATCATTCACTTAATTTTCAGAGTTAGTATGTACCTACATGTACATATTCCTATACTATGCCTATACGCCCTAATTAATATCCTCAAAACCTGGACCACACAAAAACCGCCAAATTCCACCAAAAAGGAAACCAAATTACATTCACAATTATGTGTTGGTACCTATCTACTTGATTTAATAAGGTCACTTCTGCTATCTCTTCGCTCGCTGGCGCTGACCATTTCATTTCCTGCGGCCATATTGTGAAGCAACAATATAAAGTATACATTTACCTACTTCACAAGAAAAGGAACATAATTTACATAATACCAATTTAAGTCCTACCTTGCGCGAGCGACTTGCGACTTTGATCGAAAATGAGGCGAATGCACGACTTAAAGAAACTGGTGCGCTCACGCTTCCGGCACCCCTTTACCAGAGCTTCGACGGCTATATCGCTCTCACTGCTGCTGTCGACGACAACGCGGCTACAACTTCAGTAGACCCATTCATGTTTCCAACTACCACAACACTCGTGCCACGGCACTACTCCGTTCCGTATACCATTCGTCTACAACTGGTCTTCATCATCGCTCCGAAGAAAGGAATGCTTGTGAGAGTTGTCTCAGTCTCGGAACGCATCTTTCTACACGCTTCTTATGTGGTCAGACAGACCGACAGACGGATTGTCGGGACTGCGAGCCGAGTTAAAGGAACTAGTTAATGACAAGGTTGACCTCTAAAATGCACACAGCATGAGAATTAAGAGAAAGTCAGAACTGCGATGCTAATTGATGAGAACTTTCCTTACGAAACTCAATTTGATCGGCACGCGGGCCGGGCGCAGGGATACATAGTAAATAGTATGGAGGCGCAGCATAAGCACAGTAGTATGGTTTGGTAAAGTAGCTCGATGATGTGTGCTGTGTGTCTCCATCTCTTTCAATCAACAGCGAACAACAAATAGCACACGTATGTATGTATGTTATTGTAGTTTTTAACGAAAGTTTTTCATGGCCAATATAAGATTGAATGCTTTGGCTGTAAGAGTATAAAGTAAGTTTGCAAGTGCAACAATTACTCCTAATATAACAGTAGTCTTTTAAAAAAACACGACTTTGACGACATTTTCAATCGTATGTAAATAAGGTTCGTCATTTATTTGTTTTAATTTTATGACAGGCCCACCACATAATTTTGTAAGCGAAATCAATTGTGTTATCGGCACCAAATTTCAAGCTGCTAGGTAAATTGGAAGGCGGTGCTCAAGCGACTTACTTTTTTTAAGTTTTACTAGAAAATCCCCTGTTAAAACTCCTCCCCCCCACAATTTATGCGATTTCTCAAAAAATTTATGAAAAAATCAACGGAAGCACATAATTTTAAGGCCGGTTTGCTGATACGAAACTCAAATATTTAAGTAGACTTGCTTGTGACAGTTTACGCAGAGGAAAAAGCAGGACATACACTTTAAGATGTCATGGCGAGACCAAAGCGAGACTATAGCGAGGAAACGCATATAGCCGTGTAAATGGGCATGGGGAGACCAGATAAGACAAACACAGTGACTAACACGTTTTTACCACGGTTTAAACTTATTTTAACCATTTTGAAAGATTTTAGTATATTAAAAAGAAGTTTGGTGTGACTATAGCGAGACCAATAGCGAGATGATGGTAAAACATACTCAATGCCCAAAACCATGTGTAAATATCACGACGAGACCAAAGCAAGACCATAGTGAGAGAACCATGATATAGATTCCCGTGTAAATGGGCAGGGCGAGACAACAGCGAGACGAGCCTAATGACTACGTTTGGACGACCAACGCGAGATAACACTGAGTACTGAGACAACGAGTCGTCGTTGTCTTGCTTCAAACCGAGTTAGCCAACTTGATTTGCAAAAATAAATGAAAAGTATTCATCAATTTTTTCATCGAATCGGTTTGAAAAATTTTCGGTTTGATATCACTACTTAAACTATCAGGAAAAAGGGAATATCATGAAATTCAGTTGTAACAACTTAAACTGACCTCCAGATTAAATCCAATTGGATTAATCGGGATTGGATTTAAAAAATTGGATTTAAGTGTTGATTAAACGAGTGAATAGTGGATTTAAATTACCCCTTTAATCTAGATTCATGTTTAAATCTGGATTATACGAAAGAATAGTATGGGCGTAAGTTTTTCAGAAATTAATAATAAATTATTATAAAAAATAAATATCATTTTTAGTATCCTATGGAATTAATTTCCTCAGGTACACTCAGAGAAAATATCAAGTAAATAATTAAAAAGGCCTTTGTTAAATTATTAAAGTGCACTATTCCATTTTATAATGATCTAGACATTTCAGAAATTTAATTGATTTGAATAACCTTATATTCATTGTAAAACCAACCTGATGGCCTCCTTTGCCATATTCAAGCTGATTAAAGAAGGTGTCTTGTTATTTTAACACTTAATTCCTGTGAAAAGAAGTTTTGACAGGAAAACAGTGTTAATTTTAATCGAGATTGTATTTTTTTAACACCGTATTAGACCGAGAGCCCACAGCAGATTTTGGGTGTGAGCGATAGCAAAAAAAGAAGTATAGGCGTCGAAAGCTTCATTAAAGGCTATTTAAAAAATCAAGGTCTTGCAGTCCACAACTGGGGCCTTTGCGAGAAACAGTGCATCGAAAAAAAATATGAATGCAACTTCGAAGATAATCGTTTTAATCGGAATTGGTTTTCACCCCTCCCTAGATAATATCACATATCACGGAATCTGAGACCATTTGAGTACATAGTTTGCTCTACCGGACCGTTTAAAAAAATCAAAATTCTAAGTGAAAAACGGTTTTTTTAAACAGTCTGGCAGGGCGAATTAAACACTCAAATGATCTCAGATTCCGTGATATGGGATCCGCGGAGCTTATCTTGGGAGGGGTGAGAACCAATTTCGGCTAACACGATTAACCTCGAAGTTGCATTCATATTTGTTTTTTTGATGCACTATTTCTCGCAAAGGCTCCAGTTGTGGACTGCAAGACTTTGATTTTTTGAATAGCCTTTAATGAAGCTTTCGACGGCTATACTTTCGACTATTTATGTCTCTATACTTCCTTGTAGATGTGTATAAAGACAGGTACAATCAAAACAACAGTCGGTCAATCGAATCGTGTTACGTGATCTGGGCCCAGGATACAGCGTTGATTTAGCATTGAGTCATGTTACACGGTCTATTCCATTGTCTTATTGTTAACTTTTGAATTTCATTGTAAACCATTTCTGTTCTGAATATGAATTATAAACATTATATCTATCTATCATCTTTCTATCTATCATGTTAAATGAACTTAATTTTCATGTTAAATTTTCAGAACATTTAACATTGAGTCATGTTAAAGTAACTAGATTTTCATGTTAAATTTACAAGATTCAGGTATCATGCAGATTTTACCTGCAACCTATGTTGATTTAACACGAAATTAAAATCTGGTATCATGTTAAACAGTTAGCCTGATCAACCATGTTTGAGAAATAAAAACCTCATAATCAGGTATTATTAATCAGAAATTGGTTGATTACACCTGTGTTTTTCTCTGAGTGATATGAAGGTGTTTAAAACCTAATTTTGCCTAACATGTATCTTTTCGAATTTGCGTTCATATTTTGTTTTCGATGCGTCGCTTAGTTGCTAAGTTTAAGCCCCGGTTATGGACTGCAAGACTTAGTTTTACTCAAGCTTTTACAGGAGTTATACTTCTGTTTTTGCTTTCCTTCAAACCCAAAATCTGCTATGGGCTCTTAGTCTATAAAAGTGTACAAAATTACATGGTAAGTACCATTTTTTTGATTTCTAGGAAATGAATAAAATATGACGAAGGAATATCCAAAAGCCGTTATGCACCAAATTAAATCCTAATGGACCAAACCATTACGGCTGTAGCCAAAGCCAGACAGATGGACAGAATTGTGAGACCCACTTTAGTAGTATTCCCTATCATCACATCGTTATGTCAGATTTGATAAAAATGTACGAGTTCGATTTAAGTCATGCGATATACGGGGTTGTCTCTATAATTCATGCTCTATATTTTGGGGGATGATTTCTGGAAACATTTTAAGAATCGAAATTGTGATTGGGAATTCTTTTTCCAAATTGTTTTTTTTTTTTATTTTGCGTAATCAAGTGTTATTATTTTGTTTTTGATACTGATAACCAAATGTAAAAATCTTTCCTACTTTTTGAGAAATATGTAAAAAAAAAACACAGGATACCAGATTCCTGTTTGCTTTGTTCTGTTTTATTATGAGATGACGCAAACAGATTACCATGCATAAATTAAACCATTTCCCCGAGTGTTTTTTTTTTTAGAAAAGGATCTTTCGCTATTTTTTAATTTATCAAAAACAAAGAAAGAATTATACATCTATAGTTTTCAGTGTTTTTTTTTTCTTTTTAAACAGTGGCTTTTAAAAGCGCAAAATTTTGAAAAAAAAAAAATTTTTTGCAAATATATTGACTTTGAAATTTAATATCTCGAAAAATTTGCATTCAAACAACTTGAAATAAATATAAAATGCGCGACTGGGTCGCACATACTTGCTCTTATGTTCAGGGCACTGCGGGTGTTGTATATAAAAACATGGAAATTATGAGAGAAAAATGTTGAGAAGCATGAAATTAGCTAAAAAAGCTCCATTGACAGTTTGAGGTGAAAAAAAAGAATGCCATCTTAATTCTTGATTGCATATGGTTGTATGGGAAAAAAAATTAAAATCGTTAGAGCCGTTTTTTTAAAAAATAATTTTTATATATAAAATTCTTAATACATTTTTAAGAAAAAATTTTGGTATGCACATTTAAGTATATATTAATGTGTATATAAAAACAAAATTTGAAAAAAATTTCAACCCGTTTTTGAAATATCAAATTTTCAAAAAAAAAATTGAAATTTTTTTAAAAATTCAAAAACTATTTTCTTGAAAATTTTGATATGCAATATTATTAAATTTTGTCTAAAATCAAAAATTCCCCTAAATCCGTTTAGCCGAAAAGGAGAAAATTCAAAATAAGAAAAAACGTTCTATGACAGGTACTATTAATAGTTGCTAAGTGTAAAATTTTATAATTTTTGGTAGTAGATCGTACTAAATTAAGTATATGAAAAAAGTTTAATCAAAATCGTTGGAGTCGTTTTTAAGCAAAAAATATTTTCCTTTGCGGTTTTTTAACTTTTGTATGGAAGGTACCGTTATTTTTTCATAGATGTAAAACTTTTTCTAAAAAATTTAGAGAGTACTAAAAAAATCTTAAGTATCGAGTTTCAAGAAAATCCATCATGTGGTTTTCGAAATATTTTATTTAAAAAAAAAAAAATTGAAACATTTCTTAAAAAATCCAAAAAAATATTTTTTCCAAAATGTTGGTACACAAAACTATTAACATTTTTTGGAAGCTTCTGTAAAAGTAAATAATTGAAATCGGTCATACCATTTTGAAGAAAATCAAAAATTAAAAAAATGGTTCCTTGTGAGGTACCATTAATAACCATTTTTGAAAAATGGTTTTCCACCCAAAGAAAGCCTTTACTAAACTCAATTTATTGAATTTTTTTTAAGAAAAGTTGTCGAGCCGTTTTTGAGAAAAATACGATTATATAAATTTGCAAGAAAAATATGTATGACAGGTACCGTTATTCTTGGTTCAAAAAAAAAATGAAAAAACGTGTCGGCAGAATCACCAAAAAACACTAAGTACCAAATTTGAAGAAAATCGATCGAGCCGTTTAGGCTGTAGACGAACAGACAGACAGACAGACAGAATTGTGCCACCCACCTTTTTGGTGTTCTCTATCATCGTAATATCATGTTTGATTGTTATCTCAAAATTTTTTTTTTGCACGAATCCAAAACTTGCCTTATAGTACCTATAATCGCAAGTAAAAATTTCGAGATAACAATTAAACATGACATTACGATGAAAGAGAACACCAAAAAAGTGGGTGGCACAATTCTGTGTGTCTGTCTGTCTGTCTGTCCGTACTTCAACCTACAGCCTAAACCACTGAAGCGATTTTCTTCAAATTTTGAACTTAAGCTTTTTTTGTAACTCTCCAGAGGGTAAATTGAAATTTTTTTTAGCTCAAAAAATAACGGTACTTGCCATTCAACCGTTAAAGAAAAGCTTATTTATCTCAAAAACGGCTCCGACGATTATGATAAAAAAACAAATCAGTGAATTATTGTAGATATGACGTACCTTTTAGTAAGAAAAATAATCACCAAAAACATTTATTAAAGTTACCTGCCATATAAAGGTTTTTTTTATTTTTGGTTTTCTCATTAACCGCTCATTCGATTTCAATAAAATTTTTTGCACAAAAGCTTTGTTAGAATATAAATAATACTGCATACAAAAATTTTTGAAAAAATAAATTTTGGATTTTTAAAAAAAGATTCAAAATTTTTTTTTGAAAATTCAATATTTCAAAAACGGGTTGATAAATTGTTTTGAAATTTCAGTTTTAAATGTATATTAATTTATACTTAAAATTGGCATACCAATTTTTTTTTTTGAAAAATGTTACAAAAATTTTATATATAAAAAATTAAGTTTTAAGAAACGGCTCCAACGATTTCAAATTTTTTGTTTGCATATATATTCTTTCAAGTAATCAAATGGCATACTTTTTTTTGAGCTCTAAGTTATTTATCAGGCTGTTTAGTTTATACAATTAACAGAACGATTTAAATGCTTTTTATACTTTTTCTATAATTACTTGAATATTTTTTAAAGTTCTTAAGCCCCACACAACTTGAACATAAGAGCAAGTACGTGCGTTCCAGTCGTGCATTTTATTTAAAAAACCGTTCCAACGATTTTAAATTTTTTGATGATCTGTCAGTGAGTCAGTCAGTCAGTTACGGCTTAAGCGATTTTTGAAGTCCTTTATCCCAGAAACTATTAATTTTAAAGAGATGAAATTTAGTGAGCTGACTGTGTTTGATTAGTTCAGCAAATACTACGAGCTCGGAGTTTCTGACTTTATTGGTACTGAAGTTGAATAGGGTTCGAAAATCACCTGAGTTTGATCTTGTAAAAAGGTTGTTATACCGCGAACTTGGCTGGGCACTACCATGCCCTTTGATATAAATAATGCTTACTCAATAAAAGAGAATATTTATTTATTAAAATAATGTTTTGTAAGAAAAATATGTTTCCATTTTAAAGATTTAACTAGAAATACACCATATAAGTCTTGTGGATCAATCCAAGCAAGTTAACAAGTCATATATACATACCTAGACAGTCAGATACTATATGGCGTTGTTTCATCAATGAAGCGGAGAGAGTGTTTCTCATTCCCATTCTACTGTCATTACACCTAGTACTCTAGTAGATAAAATACCAACCATGCATATAGCATCTTCGATCTTGCAGATACATGCGCTACCAAAGCGCCAAAAGCCGCGGCTGCGCCAGCCACTGTGCCGCGTCGTCGTCGTTGTCGTGAGTACATCGAAATTAGGTCATTGTTAACCTGGCTCGGTAATGGAAAAATGGGTCAAGCGTGCTCTACGTCACAGAATTGTGGAGAGTTTTCTATTTCAATTCTTCGAAATCATATCGTGCATTTTTCTTTTCATCGGATATGAGAATGAGCATTGAATTGATGCCGTTTATAGATTGCGCTTGTTTGAGACATGAAGGCGTGATGGTGAGTATATTTTATGTTTGGTGAGATTATTTTCATTCATTAATAGACACTATATGAATTTATATTGATTGTGTGTGTATTGGCACTGCAAAGGTACACTATTAAATCAAATAATTGTAGGTTTAAAGTAAGAGTATCTCGTGGATACTTTCTTTAGTGTGATTCATCTCATATTTTTTTTTTTTTGAAATTTTTAAACTTCATAATGCATTGGTAATAATCATATTTAATCGTTTTTTAAGTTCAATATAATCAAACTTGCGTTGGGATGGAGCTGGTAAAGCCGCCCATAAACTTTATGGGGTCCCAAAGGAATGCCCGTATGCGAACAAGAAGCCTAAGCAATACATAGATTAAAAAGTCTATAAATAATTATTACAAAAATGTTCCACATACGCCACCGTACACCCTCCTTATCACTATTAAGTACCACCAACATATTGAGGGTTACTGATGGGCATATACGATTAATTTTCTTTCATATTTATTTTATGATTACATGATGTACATACATAAATTACTACTATATCTTTAAGACAATCAAACTTCACAGAATTATTTTCACGTGCTAAAAACAAAACTAGTTTTATCAACCATCCTCATATTTATCGATCTTGTGGGCGCATACAAGTACAAATAATCTATGAACTGCAGTTGGTAAATAACTTCCTCCACTTTAAATTATTACTGTCAATACACCAGACCCACACATACCTGTAGTGAAAGGAAAATTGCAATCGTCAGCCAAATCTTCTTAATTCGCATCTTTCTCATGTTATCTTCAAGTTGGTGATGTCTGCAAGAAAAGATATAAAAAAAAGAGGTATAAATAAAGTGAAAGTCATTTAGTGTTGTATTGAGAATTTAAGATATTCTGAGACCTTGGATCTTCAAGAGTATATACGTACATAGGTATATGGAAGTTGGAACTTGGGATAGTAGCATAATATTTTAATAGTTTAAGATGATGGCTTCGTAAAGTTAAGTTATATCTTGTTTTCTTTTTTTTTCAATTATTTACAATGGAAACAAATCACCCGTGTCATGAATATTTTAAATAACAATTGAATATGAAGAAAATTTGAAAAGAAATTCTTCTGTTTAAGTGGAGTGACCGAATATATAATTCAAAGTTAAAAGTTCAAGTGAGCTCAACTCCATGATTGCGTTTCGCCCAACTATCGTACCAAAATAAAAGCTAAAAGGTCAATTTTCCTGATCATGAGCTAGCAGGATTCCGTGCAGATTCATCTTGCATCTTTTACATTACATCACAACCTTACTGGGTCCTGTTTCATAAAAATTGACAATAGCGACAGGTGACAATTTGCAAAATAACAACTTGACAATTTTCAAACTTCTGTCCCAGAAATAATTTGACAATTTTGTTTAACTGTCAGAATATATGCGACAGTTGTCCAGTTTCCGGTTCATAAGACAGTGTTCATACGAGCTTCACGTGAGGCGACTCATTTTGACGTCTCTAATTTGTATCGCACTCTCATCTCTTAGAAAGAAAGAGATGGCCAAGTGAGGCTGAAGTTTTTAAATTTTTTGAAAATTTCTGCCTCACCTCGTCATCTCTTTCCTTCCAATAAAAAGGAATGAGATAAAAAGAGAGACGTCAAAATGAGTCGCCTCACGTGAAGCTCATATGACACAGTCTAAGAAACTCGTCATGACAATGAATTGTCACAAATTAGTCCGAAAGTTGTCATGACTTGTCTGAAAAACTTATAGTGACAATTTTTGTATGAGATAGAAAAAATATACAATTTACATATTTACTGGAGGCAACTTAGTCTCAGTCAAGTGTTGATAAAGTACGAGTTAAATAGCTTGATAATATTTTTCTTTTTTCAAGTGAAAATGATGAATTGTCTCAAAGAGAATTTCTTTTATTTTGAATTATTTTGAAAAAGAATTTCTTCTAGTAACCAAGAAGTAGTCGAATAGTCAAATATTATGCCTGTTCGTTATTTTATTTTTTTTTTATATGAGCTTTGACATAACTTTGGGCTGAATTCGTAGAAATTCGTAGTTTCTACGAATTTAGCCCACAGTTCTGTCAAAGTTCATATAAAAAAAAATCGTAGAAATTAGTAGTTTTGGGAAATACACGAACATACAGACGGAAAAGTCTGAAATTCTAAAAAAAAAATTTCATTGCCTAAGCAATGAGAGTTAATTTTTTTGACTCGCGCTACTTGGAACAAAATTTAGCATGGTTTGCTATTACCATCAATATTTTCAGCTGACTTTTCAAAAATTATTTTATTATTTTCTGAAATTAATTTAATATTACTGTTATAAAGATCTCTAACGTCAAAACTCTTATCTGGAACTAGATCTCTAAACATAAGAACTCAAATTTTTAAGCTACGTTATATGTCTGTTCGCGTACTTCCCAAAAACTACGAATTTTTCACAAAGTTCTGTCAAAGTTCATATAAAAAAATTGTACAAAAATTCATTGAAATTCGTATTTTTTGCAAGTAAGCGAACAGACATTATAATATGTTTATGATGTTGTGAAGGCTATGACAAGTTTTTCATAATCCTGCAATGACAAAATTGTTACATCAAACTTGTCACCAAGTACAGCGATAAATTTGTTATAGTCTGACAATGACAGAATTGTCGTGACAAAGGAGAATGGGCAAATTTGTATGAAACATGGGCGTGAGCGGCCAAGAATGGTTTTGTTATTTTTGGATGTGGTTTAGTCCTTCAATCACTGTGCGGAAATTTTTTCATTGTCGTGTAGGCAGTGGCGTAGCGTGAGTTTCTGCCGCCCGGGGCGGTGGAAAATTTTGCCGCCCCTTCCAAATTTGTAAATATTCAAATTAAAAAAAAATCTACTAACATAAACCAAAAAAAATAAATAAAATTTTTCGGCAAAGCTAAATTTATTATTTATAAATTTCCACTTTTTGTTTATGAAAAAAAATATCTCAAGTGATTTCTCATCGTCGAACTCGAGATTTTAATTGATAGGACGAAAAAGTGGGTCTCACAATTCGGTCTGTCTGGGGCCCAACTATATAACTCGATTCTACAATAAAAACGTTCGAATTCGCAAAATCTCAGCTCAGTTATTCTTAAGTAAGCACTTATAGACGGAAATAGAACACCGCTAACTGAAGATTCTATGGCACAATGTCAGAAGCACTCAAATTTGATCCCACTTTCATACATATTACCACTTATAATACGCATTGAAAACAACTTTCGAATGGACTCGAAAGTAGAATAAAGTTACATAGTAGGGCCCCTGTTTGTCCCTTCCGCTACAACCTAAACGGCTGGAATGATTTTCCTTACACTTGGTATATATTAGTTTTTGGTCATTCCCCTCATATATTTTTTACTTTTTTTTAAACCAAAAGTAACTGCCACTTGTCACACAATTTCCTTGAAAATAAGTCAAAATTTTGGTTTCAAAATTCTGCTTTTCAAAACTCTGTTGTCTAGAGAAAGAAATTGCTTTTCAAAATTCAGCTTTTTATCCTGCCTAACAAAATTTTAGGAAAAAGTAAATTCTGCTTTTTATTTTGGACACAAGAATTCATGAACAAAATTAACCTAGCCGTTTTTAAGCCAAATAAGTTTGTCTTATATAACAGTTTTATGAAAGATACCGTTATTTTTGGAGCTAAAAATATAAATGTTCTTTCTAGTCAAACCTTGAAAAGGTGAATTCCAAATTTGAAGAGAATCTTTTCAAGGGCTTAAGCTAGGTCAAAATACAGAACAGTTTTGTGTTACTAAATTTGTATATGTAATGTTCTATTTAGTAGTTCGGCCATGGAGAGTTGTTGATTGAGGGCTTTTTAATGATTTTTTAGGGAAAGGTCATAATATTTTGCTTGAGTAAATATTGACGCTTACCATCATACATGACATGTGACATAAAACAAATTGTCGCCTTACAGAGAAAAACTGGTAACTCCTTTTTTCATTAAAAAAAAATTAGAAATTTGATAACTGAATTATGAAAAATTGAATTGAATTTTGAAAACAGAATTTTTCCTCAGACAGAATTTTGACCCCAACCCAATTTTTTTTAGCAATTTTACCTAATCTTATTTGTCTGAAAAACAGCTCAACAACAGTGATTTTTGGTTTTCTTGAAAGCTTTGTGACTGATTTTAATCAAAAATTCAAAAGAAAAAGTTCAAAAAGTACATTTTCTTTGAAAACATTTTAATGTGAATAAGTGTTTTCTTTTTATTGAATGGTTGTTTTGCATATAACCGCCGTAATAGCTGCAAAGTTCTTAAGAACACCATAATATTTTGAATATTCAATCATTATTTTCTTACTTTCTTCCTTTGTACCTATCCATTGTTTAAAAGAATTTTAGTAATAATTTTCTGTTTATGACAAAACTTTTGGTTTCCGCCCCGGACAGAATTTCCTAGGGACGCTTAAATTTAATAACTATGCGAACAGCAGGGCACCTTCGGTAATCAGCAATATAGTTTCGCGAATCGGTATTTCAATTTATGGAGTCGTGGATACGGTCCCTGAAATTCAAGGCGTAGCCTTTCTGATCGCGTAAGCTCCTGCCTGGATTGCAAATTCAGTAATTCACATGAATGCTGAGGGCGGCAAAACTTTACAGTCAATACCTATTAGTTATTTAATTTCTCCGTATATAGTGCCGCAAAATTTGCCGCCCCCCCATAAAGTGCCGCCCGGGGCGGACCGCCCCCTCCGCCCCACCCACGCTACGCCACTGCGTGTAGGTACTTCAAAACCGAAAAAAAATGCATTTTTGTTTTAACACTTTAATAAAGTTTTACTAAGTTTCTGGCTTCTGACGAATGCAAAAATAGAAAAGGAAAGTGGAATAAGAAATCTAGACAGTCTCAAGAATATTTTGTATACATATAAAAATGGCTATATAACATAATTAATAAGAGCATTTACCAAAAAACCATAATACTACAATGTTCATAAAATTAGAAAAATTTTTGAGAGGATGCCTATAATGTCTATAAAAAAAAGTGCATTCAGTCAAGCGCTAAACCGCTCTTGATTCCGTGTGCGGGTAATCGAATGTTCTCCGTTTGGTTTTCGTCAAAAATAGGGAAAGTTGTTCCTGAGTAGCATACCTTTCATCAGACTAGTGTTAATAAAACATCGATAGTTTAATCGATTAATCGACTGTTTTGAACTATCGGGACTATCGATAGCTTGGAGAAAACATCGATAGTCTGTCCAGTTGATAAGTTTCTGTAGTTGGGGACAAAATAATTGCCCAGAAATGAGTTGTCAACTCAAAATTATCCTTAAATAACAAAAATCTTAGCTCAGCTTAAGTTCAGTTGGTTGTTGAACACGGAGCAAAGAAGAAACACAAAAGAAAAAAGTCATGAACTTGGCGAAGAAAGAAGAATCAAAAACAAAATTTACAGCTGTTAGTGAACTGCGATAAAAGGTAAACAAAATCGTGAATTGTAAATCATGTATTTTTGTAGATCACGACTGTTTTCCAACAAAAACTTTCTGAATTATGGTTTTATTATACTTATTTAACTATTCATTACTTTTAAAATCATTTATTTTTATCAAAAAACGCAGACAATACTTAAATTCTTTTTTTTTTGGCCTGTTGATATGCAACTGTGAATTTTTCTTCTTTTTTTTCTGTGAAATGTAAAAATATGAAAGAGAAGAGACAAATATAGTTTTTGCAAAAGCCCAAAAGTGAAAGTCCCGCATTAATAGGTCTGTTCCTTTACTTTGAATTTCTGTGCATTCATGCGCATGTTAGTCAAAAATTCTGTCAAAGTTCATATAAAAAAAAATTGACAGAAGTTTCGACTAAAAATCACAGAAATTCAAAGTAAAGGATCAGACCTTATATTATAACTATGCCTGAAAAACAAGAACTTGTTTTTTTCTCTTCTGGTTTCTGAGACCAAATTGTGGAATTTTACAGGATTTTCGCGTAAAAAATACACCTAGAATGTATATTAACATTTTTTCATATAAGAATGTTTGAAAAATTTGATTTCTTTTTAATTTGAAAATTGGTTTTAAAATTTTATTTTTTTTTGTTGGTTGTATTTATTATTATTATTAGTAAAAACTATCGATAGTTTATCGATTAATCAATTGTTTTTTCTTAAACAATCGATACTATCGAAAAATCCAACAATCGATGTTTTATTAACACTACATCAGACACTAATTTCATTAATAGCCGGTAACGCCCAAAAATGCCCATTCTCCTTTGTCGTTGTATTTAAATGACTATTATGTATTTGATGAACCAAAAAATTGTCACACAAGTATGACAAATTTTTAGAATTGTCACCTGTCAATTTTTATGAAATAGGGCCCTGGGGGTCAATTCTCGATCTGTGAAACTGTGAAATGAAAACAAAATTATCATTTCAGTTTTCACAGAGTTTTATCATTTTATCACTTCACAAACACGCGCAATGCGATTCCCGAACTAGTTATGAAAAACAGCTGTCAAAATGAGTACTAAAAAGTACTAACATGACAAATGCCACCAATTGCTCATAGAAAAAGATGATTGTGACGTCATAGAAAGACCAAGATGGCGACTTAGGTGTATCCAATGAGCACAATTTGTTTCTGTTTATCATTTTTCTTTTCACAGGTTTTCACAGAATGAAATGATTCGATTGTGATAAACGAATTGTCATATGAAAACATTTTGGCATTTGTTTTCATTTTTTCACACTTTGAGAATCGCATTTGATGTGAAGGCGTTATCATATTTATCACTTCACAGTTTCACAGATCGAGAATTGACCCCCTGGTCGTAAAAGCAGAGTGCATTGAGTAAAGTTCTTTCTTTAACTGCTTTTTATCATTTTCAAAAAGCCATTCATTGAAAAAGCTTATAGACCGAGAGCCCACAGCAGATTTTGGGTGTGAACGATAGCAAAAAAAGAAGTATAGGCGTCGAAAGCTCCATTAAAGACTATTAAAAAAATCAAAGTCTTGCAGTCCACAACTGGGGCCTTTGCGAGAAACAGTGCATCGAAAAAAAATATGAATGCAACTTCGAGGAAAATCGTGTTAGCTGAAATTGGTTTTCACCCCTCCCTAGATAAGCTCCGCGGATCCCATATCACGGAATCTGAGATCATTTGAGTGTTTAATTCGCCCTGCCAGACTGTTTTAAAAAAACCGTTTTTCACTTAGAATTTTGAATTTTTTAAACGGTCCGGTAGAGCGAGCTATACACTCAAATGGTCTCAGATTCCATGATATGTGATCCGAGGAGCTTTTCAAGGGAGGAGTGAAAACCAATTTCGGCTAACACGATTATCCTCGAAGTTGCATTCACATTTTTTTTTTCGATGCACTGTTTCTCGCAAAGGCCCCAGTTGTGGACTGTAAGACTTTGATTTTTTTTAATAGTCTTTAATGGAGCTTTCGACGCCTATACTTCTTTTTTTGCTATCGTTCACACCCAAAATCTGCTGTGGGCTCTTAGTCTATTACTAGGTGTCAGTTACATATAACTATCATCGAAACTCATCATTGAAGATTTTGTTCTTCAATTTTGAAGCATTAAGGAAGCTAAATCATTTTTTATTTTGATGGAGAAATAAAGCTCAAAACAAAATTAATATTTCTAGCAAAAAAAAAAAAAAATATAAAATGAACCCAACCATCCACATTAAAAGACTTTGAATATTTTAATGATCATTGGTAAGGTAGTTCAATCCTTGAAATAATAAAAACTCATTTTTGGTGAAAATCTGGGCCATAATAAAATCATTGATTTCGCTTTCTATACGTCTCAAAATCAATCATTAAAGTTTTCAATGATAGCTGTAGCTGGGGGACTTAAGCTTACCTGTAGCACGAGAGTTATATAACTTAGAAGAGCTTATTGTGTTTAAAGTTAACTTCTTATAACATCTTGGCTACATGGAGGATACTGATTTGCGTACAATATCATAGATTGAAGAAAAATGAAGGCAGCACTAAGTTTCAACTCCAGCAAAACAAAAGTGTTCAATTTTAATATTCCATGTTTTTTTGGATAAATAGCTCTGCGAAAATCAGAAATTCTGGATCTCACACAAGGACTCCTTTTATTTGCGATATGAGTACTATTATAGGGCAAGTTTTGGATTCATGTATTTTTGTCTGTGTCTCGATTAGATTAGATTAGATTAATAAATGATTTATTCTTCATTAATAGTTACAAAGTTCAATAGTAAAATACATTCATTTCTGAGCATGGCCTAAGCCGTCTGCCAGTTGACAATTAAAACTTTAAAGTGACAGTGAATTCTTTTTTAAAACAGTTCTTCAATAATTTGTTTTCTATAATATAGCGCAATCTTAACAAAATGAAACAAAGCTTTCCAATCGGATCCGTTAAGAACACCAGCCATATCATCATCACTTAGGATACCTTTACCGAAAACGCTCCTCCGAGTTTCTGCTAAAATAGGGCACCTGCCAAGGAAGTGGCCTGTATTCTCTATTTCACCTTGGTTGCATATACTACAAATGTCCGGGTGATCTTCTCTATGTGGCATAAAGTTCAGTGGCAGCAACTCTCCTCTAGTTTTTAAAACGAGTGACATGAGGGTGGTTGAGTACTCTTCTTTAAAATATGTATTTTCAGAGAGGTTGTAGTTCAGCCGTGAGTAAATGAGCCTAGTTGTTGACTGTCTCGCTCTTGTGACGAATTCATCCCTTTTCATAACGTCTACTGCACTGATAAGATCATAAAGCTCAGCTTTCCACAGGTCTGCTCTATTTTCAGCGAGTATAAGTTGACGATCACAATGGGATGCTAGGATTCTCCAAGACTCGTACCAAGATATTTTCTTTCTTAAGACAACCATTGTCAGTTTTCTTGGCAGTCTGTTTTCCTCCATATTAACCGTCTTCAATATATAGTCAACCTGCATTTTAAGCGTGGAAATAAATACAGGAGGGAGACCCGTCTCAAGCATGAGAGTGTGGTTTGCAGTACTACTTGGAAGCCTTAACGTTCTCTTCAGAAAATATCTCAGAAGTTGTTCTACCTCATCGAATTCCTTGTGACCCCACACTTGTGCGAAGTAGCACATGATAGTCTTGGCCGTTGTCTCGAAAATTTTAAACTTAGATTTGAAGTTAACGTCCTTACTATGGATGACCGATTTCCACGTTGCATTTAGTGCGTTTTTCGATTTGGCGAGTTTTTCCAACATATGGTGTCTTAGATTAAGATTTCTAGAAATGTTGACTCCGAGATAATTGTAATCACTGACGATTTCAATCGCTTGATTATCGAATGACCATCTCTCGTTGCTACAATTTGGGCCACCACCGTTCCGAAAGATCATGACTTTAGATTTGCTGAGGTTTACCTGAAGCCTCCATTTGTTGCAGTACTCCACTATTCTGTTTATCATCAATTGGAGGCTTTCAGGCGATTCAGCAAACACCACAATGTCGTCTGCAAACTTCAAGGTTTTCACCAGTAGATTTGAAGTGACTCTTGCTCCACCTTGTAGAACGTCCTCAATATCGTCTATGAAAAGAGCAAACAACAGAGGACTTAGGTTGCAACCTTGTCTTAAGCCGATTTCCACCTCGTAGGGTTCCGAAAGATTATTGTTGAAAGCAAGAGCAGAAGTTGTTGAGTCATACAAAGATTCCAAAATGCGTCCAAATTTCGTTGAAATGCCCTTGTTGTAAAGCTTAAGCATAAGAGCTTTCCTGTCTACAGTGTCGAAAGCTGCTTTAAAGTCTATAAAGAAGGCGTACAATTTCTTCTTGGCTCTTATAAAGATGTCCGCGATACTCGTGAGTGTGTAGATTTGATCTATAGTTGAATAATTTTTGCGGAAACCAGCTTGAGACTCATTCAAGAGATTGTTAACTTGCACCCAGTTGTAAAGTCTGTTGTAGAGCAGCTTCGTTAGAATTTTCATTGATGTGTTCAGCAAAGATATACCCCGGTAGTTTGCAGAGATAGTGCGGTCGCCTTTTTTGAATATAGGAGTGACGATAGATTCCTTAAAATAGTTCGGTACGCAGCCGTGGTCGTAAGCATGGTTTAGCGCTAAACACAAATTTTCAATGAACGATGGTGTACTAAATTTGTAAAACTCTGGTGGTATTCCATTTGAGCCCAGAGCTTTGTTATTTTTGAGTTCATTCAAAACTGATTTTACCTCGCCAGTACCAAATGGAGCATCCAGGGTTTCGTTTACTTCAAAAGGAATAGCAAACTGAAATGTTGTAGTAAAGTTGTCTTTTGTGAGGTTTTCAAAATGTTCCCCTAAATCCTTTATATGAATCGGGAGAGAGGATTTGTGGTTTCTGTTGTCGTTGTTTATGCAACGCACTTTTCTCCAAACTGTGCCGCGTTTCTGCAACCTGAAAGATCCTGTGCCATGGTTTCGAAGTAGGCTTGACGCTTTGATCTTAGCAATGCTTTTAGAAATTTGTTCGAAGAAAGGTACTCCCGCTTGAAGATTAGATTTTCTGGTTCTTTCTAACAAGATTTAACCAAGCAAAAGATTTCTTTCTTGCCTGTGAGCACTCCCTGTCAAACCATTTCTCTCGGTGATTAGTAGTCCTATTACTATTTGTCAAACAAGTAGAAGGAATCGAGATTGCTATGATATCATCGAGCTTTGAAAGACTGACATGTGAGACAGATGGTACTAGTTGTTGGGAGATGTTGTTCTCTAACGCTGTAGCATAGCAATTTGCAATCCATTTTTTCCATTTGTACTTTGTAGGCATTGCGGTCAAGACATCTCCGTTCTCTCCATTCGTTGATAACTGGAATGAATGTCTCGACCTACAGGCTAAACCATTGTAGCGATGTTTTTCAAATTTTGAACTTAAGATTATTTTTTATTTTAATAATTTAAGAAAATAATTTTTACTTGCGATTATAGGTACTATAAGGCAAGTTTTGGATTCGTGCAAAAAAAAATTTGAGATAACAATCAAACATGATATTACGATGATCGAGAACACCAAAAAAGTGGGTGGCACAATAATTCTGTCTGTCTGTTCGTCTACAGCCTAAACGGCTCGATCGATTTTCTTCAAACTTGGTACATAGTGGTTTTTGGTGATTCTGCCGACACGTTATTTTCATTTTTTTTTAGAACCAAAAATAACGGTACCTGCCATACATTTTTTTTTGCAAATTTTCATAATCGTATTTTTCTCAAAAACGGCTTGACAACTTTTCTTAAAGAAAATTCAATAAATTTATTTTAGTAAAGGCTTTCTTTGGGTGGAAAACCATTTTTCAAAAATGGTTATTAATGGTACCTCCCAAGGAACCATTTTTTTTTAATTTTTGATTTTCTTCAAAATGGTATGACCGATTTCAATTACTTTTTATATAGAAGCTTCCAAAAAATATTAATAGTTTTATGTACCAATATTTTTGAAAAACAATTTTTTTTTTGATTTTTAAAAAATATTTCAATTTTTTTTTTGGAAAATCAGATATTTCGAAAATGGCATCATAAATTTTTTTGAAACTCGATATTTAAGACTTTTTTAGTATTTTCAAAAATATTTTTAGAAAAAATTTTACATTTATGAAAAAATAACGGTACCTTTCATACAAAAGTGAAAAAACCGCAAAGGAAAATATTTTTTTGCTTAAAAACGACTCCTACGATTTTGATTAAACTTTTTTCATATACTAAAAATAGTACGATCTACCATCAAAAATTATAAAATAGTTGCTATGCAACTATTAGTAGTACCTGTCATAGAACGTATTTTTTTATTTTGAGTTTTCTCGTTATAAGCTTAACGGATTTAAATGATTTTTTTATATACAAATTTCAGATAAGATTAAATAATATTGCATATAAAAATTTTCAAAAAAAAAGTTTTTGGATTTTTAAAAAAAGTTTCAAACTTTTTTTTTGAAAACTCGATATCTCAAAAACGGGTTGAAAATTTTTTTTCAAATTTTGTTTTTATAGACACATAAATAAATAAATTAAATCTGCATACCAAAATGTGTTCTTAAAAATGTTTTAAGAATTTTATATATAAAAAAATAATTTAAAAAAAAACCGCTCCAACGATTTTAAAATTTTTTTTTCCCATACAATCATATTCCATCATGAATTAAGATGGAATACTTTTTTTTAACCTCAAACTGTCAAAAGAGTTGTTTTAGCTAATTTAAATGTCGTATTTCATGCTTCTCTACATTTTTCTCTCATAATTTCCATGTTTGTATATACAATTTTCTTAAACTCGCAGTGTCTTGAACATAAGAGCAAGTAGGTGCGACCCAGTCGTGCATTTTATTACATGCTACAAAGTTCAAAATATTATCTAATATTTATTTTACTTTTTTTTAATGAAAATAAAATTTAAAAAATAATACAAACCAATTTTTTAATATTTCATATTTAAATAAAAATGATTTCAGTGCATTTTATTCAAACCATCAAAATCTATTTTTGCACATTAATCAACAATAAAAAAAATATGTTGTGACAGAAATATTTGATGAAGGTTTTTTTTTATAATACAAATTCTATATACTACTGAACTAAATCCAAGCCAAGTAGAAGACTAAGCTTTAAGGATTGTACTTGTTGATTCAAAATAGATTTTTATGGCCTTTAGTCCTACAATTTGGCGTTACGTCCGGCTTGCTCACTTGGCCTGATCAGTGACATAGTGAGGGCCTTTGTCATACGCAATTTGTATTAAGTTCAGTTCAACTAACATATATTTTTTAACAGAAAACCACTGTAAACTATATCCTAAATTCGATGTCGATGTGCAAATGTTACTCTTTTCTTTTATTTTTTAATAATTATAAAAGAATGCGATCTACCAATAAAAAAATCACAAATGTCTTGCAATCTTTTGAACATACGATTCTCATAAAATTCTGAGAGACGTCATTATTAGGCCACTGTCAGACTTGGTACACAGGACATAGCGTATTTTTGCATTTCCGTTCATTTGTATCCAGAATCAATACATGTATAGTATATTGAATACCTATATTACTTTCTCAGTTGATTAACTTGATTTTTTTTCAAAGACGGTTCCATGGATTTCATAAAATCAATAAACCATTTTTTTTTAAATTGCTTTAAATGGAATCTCCCATAAAACTATTTTTACTTAAATTTTTTTTTAAACGGTATTATGTAACTTATTTTAATATTTTTGGCCTAACACAAAAGCTTCAAAAAAGATTTTCGTACAAAAATTTTCAATAAAATATATTTCCTATTTAAAAAAAAAATATTTTAAAATTTTAATATTGAGACTCAGTATACTTCGAAAGCGATTGGTTGATTTTTACTTGATATTTAACGGTTTCTTAACCGTTAAGAAATATCTTATTTTGCTCGATATTAAATTTTATCATTGCTGGTAAAACGGATTTAAATTAAATTTTTTAGTTTTTTTGATAATTCGATGCTTCGAAAACGGGTTGACTTATTTTCGAAGTTTAATTGTTGTCTACACATCTTTTCTTTAATTTTATTTTTATAAATTTGTTTTGAATAAATTTATGTTTATAGTTGAAAAACTAAGGAGGTAATTTGCTCGTTTTCACTTCGTTTAGAAGTTATAACGCTTTAATGATTTAAGGGCCCGTTTCTTCTAATTGATTTTATCTTTGCCAAATCTCGAACGATTCTAAAAAAAATTGTTTACTCAAACAAACATTTTTAACTATTTAAACTGGGCTTACAACTTTGTGGATAAAGGTTTGGTACATGCGGAATGTTTTTAATGATAGCTTCCCGTTCCCGAGGCCCTGTTAATTGGCGTTCACGGTTAGGGTTGTCAGATTGGGCTATTTATCATTAATATGGCTATCTTTTTTCTAAATTTGCGACAGCAATTTGAAAGAAGTTGCCGCATTTGGTACTACTTGTTATTATTTTTAAGATAATTTGTTACATAAGTCGACCAGAGTTTAAGGATTTGCCTTAGAAATTACTCCAAAAAACAAGAAGAACGTGGTATATATAAGAAATTTTTAGATTTTTAAATGAGATTTGGCTAGTTGTTGTAGTTAATGTAGCCCATTTAAGGCAGAGATTTTGGGATTTTGGGCTACAAGAATTCTGAAAGTGGGATACACAAATGCTTCTTGATCTGGCAAGCCAGGCCACTGTCACCCAGATCTCTACCCGTTAGATTATTTCTTGTGAAAACATTTCATGGAAAACTTAAATGGGTGAATTAAAGCTGAGTATCAAAGTATTACACGTTACACCCGAATTGATTAAGAACTTTATCGCAAATGTAGCAGGCTGGGTTCGCCTAGATACATTTTCCTATAGTCCGATAGCTGTTCTATGACTGTCTGCTCTCTGACACGTCCGTTTTGTTTGACGGATCTCCCAAAATGTAATTTTTTGAGCTTTAAGAGCAAGTGTATGATTAAACTACAGATACTAGAGTTACATAGATATCACATCCATTACAAATAAAAATTATTATTTTTTCAATATTTTGTGATTGTAAGCTCTTTTTCTTCTTCCTCAAAAATCGAGTCAGTTGATTGAACTACTGATGACTTGTTGTATTTATGTCTATTTATGTAAATATATTTTTTTAACATTTTATGTGGCCTACAGCTCACACAATATTGATATAACTGGGACGTATCTCCAGGTCCCACGATAAAAAAGAAAAGTAATAATTTGTATTTGCTCTGCGTACCATATCTATGCAACTATAGTATCTATGATTAAAAGTTTACGTCATAAATAATTATCCCTTATAAACAAGCAATTAAATTTATTTATGTTGATTAGAAGCAACACTCTTCGTATTACATAGTGAAACAAGATCTCATTTCTATTTACAAAAATATTAATTATTATATTGTTTTTTGAAATACAATTATAAACAAACCTATAAAATTTTGATATAGAAATCATTTACTTTAGCATAATTTACCCGTCAAAATAAAATATTCATAAGAATGCATGCTGATAGAGTGACACAATTTCAAAATCATTTAATTTTAGTATTAGTGTAGAACTTTCATTTTCTAATGTTGTATTCGACTTCAAAGTTCCCATTCCCAATGGTAGCAAGTTATATCTACAACTTTTGATGAGAAGAATCAGAGAAATCTCAAATCAATCACATTTCAATACACGAACGACTCACTGAAGGGGATTCGTCGATCATGTTCGTCTTAACACTTAGGTCTGCACATCAGATACAGACATACATATGTATTTAGCCTCTTTTACTCATCACGCTCACATCAATTTCACTTTAAAAAAAAATTACTTTACTTTACCAAAAGTACTGATGCTTACTGAATGCGAAAATAAAAGGCTAACTTAAAGGTAGGTGTCTTTTGCCCAACCCACTAATAACGATCACTTTTTCTAACAACTTGTAATACGCCTCGAGATGATATTGTATGTTTGGTTTGCTGTTGTTTTCTACAAGTTTCTTGGCTGTTAATTAATATAAACACTTTGCCCTGAAGCTATCACACGATGAATTCAATTACGAGAACTAGAATGGTTAGGTCTTAATTAATCGTTGAGCTATTGATGTTGTTTGTTGATGGCTGAGGTTTTTTCTGAATTAATGAATTTTGATAGATTCATATCTAAGTATAGTTTATTGAATATTAGTTTTCATTCATAAAATTGTTTGTAGAAAATGGTTATTTTGGCTACAATCGTTAGGCGGTTTGAAACAAATAAATCTTGTATAGACTCAAATAGTAATGTCCACTTTGAAATAAATGTAAAAACTGTCAAATGCTCATTTTCCAAATTTATTGAATTAGTTAAAATAGTTTAAAAAAAAAGCTTTTCCATTAACATGAACTATATTAAATGCACGCACTGCACTGCATCGCTTAAGCTTGATAGTTCAAACTTTAAAGCTATGCCTATTGATATGAGCTTGCTATAAAACTAAATCTATTAAGCTCTAATGGCCAAGTTCACAGTAGTAATTTAAACAAAAAAAACAGTATTAGCTTAGTCCACACTTCTGTTTTAATTTAAAGTTAAACTTGATCAGTTCTAATATAAACTTACGAGTAGCAATTCAGTTTAATAAAACGAAGTTTAAGACGATTGCATGAACATAACTTAGGGGTATATAAAATTTCAAACACTGGTTTTATTAAGAAAGAGACAAAATTTATTTTGATGTTCACAATTTAATGTAATAGAACAGGATGGCCAGGTTTCGGTAAAAAAACAACAAGAAAAGGTCAATACCTATTATAATATCGGAGAAAGACCATTAAGTATCAAAACAAAATAAAATACAAGTTTGGAATAGCACAAACTTGCTTCTGTCGTTAAAAGCTAACACGTGGATTAGATTAAAACAATTTTTGTAATGGTTTATTAATTCAATGACACTGTTAACAATAAAAAAAAGTTCAAAGAACAAAGAAAATAGATTTCTTGTTTAATTAAATTAAATTGCAATATTATTTAAATTTCATATTATGAAGTATATGTTTGCAAAATTAGAACAAAATTGGTTGAAACCTTAAAGAGATATGGGCTGCCAATTGTGATTCTTTGTGTCCAGTGCTTTTTTTGTTATTTAACGTAAAATTTCGTATATATTTCTGGTTTGAATTGGGTATATGGGCTATTTACTACAATCCACATTTGAGATCATGAAAAAATTTGCAACTTATCCCACATGGCTTGGAAAAGTGTAGTCAAAATGTCAGTACCGTGGCATTTCCGTTTCTTGAATTTCCAATTATGTCTACTATTTTCTAATCAAATACTTCAATGAAAAGAAATGTTGTTCTTAGAAAAATTTGAGTGCAATACTTGATTGGCAAAATTACCAAAAAATTTATTCAAAATACTTATATTGCTGAATGAAATAATCATGAATGAATGTTGTCCAAGGAGCTAGTTTTATTTTTGAATTCAAAAAATTCCCCCAGAACAACCGCCATTTTATTTGCCTTTCAAGACGTTTTTATGGTGGTATTCTAAAAGAGACACTTTTTTTTATATTGTTGACAACATTCATTTTACTTTTTGTACGTGATCCTACTTAAAAAATGATTCGTTTTCATTCGAAGAAGGTGTATCAAAAGTTTATTTGTCAGTATCGTGGTTGTATTTTCTAAGCTTGTTATAACATGTTTTTGGTTGATTATCAGAATTTTGTATTCCTTTTAACGGCATAAGTTAAAACTTTCTGGGTGATTATTTTTCTCATTAGCATTGAGAAGTGAACTAAATAAACAGAGCTACAAAACAGTACCGTGGATGGTCAGTACCGTGGATGTCAGTACCGTGGTATTAAAATCCTTATTGAACTTTAATTAAATAATATTTTGCAATAATATTTACTCTCTGCCAATTTTCCTTATAAGAATGGTAGCAAACAAGAGATCAAAATATAACAGGCAATCAGGAATATCAAAAAAAATATGGTCAAAAAGAGAGAAATAGTAAATTACAAATAAAAAAAATTGTCATTATCGTCTTTTCCAATTTTAATGCAGTTAAACATTTTTTTAATGTTTTAAATTTCTTTAAAACATTTTTTTGTTTTTTAAAAGCTGTAGCAAAATGCTTTTACTGATTTGATACTTTGACTAGAAAAAGCCAAAAAAAAGCAAGACAAAAAATAGGTTCAGTCGAGTTTTAATCTTTGAAATTTTTTGAAAAAAAGAATCACAGTCGACAGAGAATCGCCAATATACGGGAATAATTGCAAAATAAGGCCTTTTTCTTTCTTACCTCTGAAATGACTGCCTACGACTCTTTTATTAGAACCAAATAAAATAGAATTAATCATCTGTTGCGAAACTAGCAAACAATTTGAAAACTAATACATAGTCTCAAATTATAGGGAGAAGATTTAGCTCGGTGTGCCACTTTAAAATTTGTTTTCAAAAAATTAGTAGATATCGGAAGGATCATCGATCAAATGTAATACATAGTATCAGATTTCTTGAACAAATATAGATGTATGCACAAAAAAAATATTACAAATAGTTGAAGCGGTTTTTAAAAATAATAGTTATTTTTATGAAACACTTGGCAACCGATAATTTTAAGTTTGTTGTGCAGACGAAAAAATAATATTTAATGTAAAAATCGTCATTTCGATACATCGAATTTTCAAAAAAAGTTTTTCAGTTTATGTTTTTAAGTTTTAAGAAAATATTTTAACTGAATACAAACAAAAAAAAATTTGTATTTTAAGTTCAAAAATTGTTTTTTCAAAAAGTATTTCCAAAAACCATTTTATTTAAAAAGAGAGTTTTGAGTATAGATTTTTGGCTTTCAAAAAAGCTATAGTATGAAATTGCAAGTATTCCCGTTGCTTTTTGAAATTTTTTTTTCTATTTTGAGTAAATTTTGTAGGAAATTGCCCCTTATACCTAAACGGGGGGGGGGGGGGAATAGACCCCCTCCAATACGACTTTTTTCTTGTATCAACCTGTGCTTATGCAAAACACCCTGTTTATTTTACAAAAGATATTTTCCTTAAATTCAAGAAGGTGGCCAAAGGATTAAGTCGAAAAATATCAACCGTAGAGAAAAAACTACATATTAAAACCAAAGTTGAAGATAATTAAATTTTGAATAACTTATATTAAGTACATTTTAAGTCAAAAGTTGAAAATAGGCGAGTTATTTAACAAAAACTCATTTTTCTAAAAATCCAAGATGGCGGCCAACGTAATGGGACTAGGAGGTCAAAAACTTTACGAATAAAAACAAAAACCACCCCTACCCAATTGTTTGCATTTCAACTTTTTACTTGCGATATAGGTACTATAGGGCAAGTTTTGGATTCGTGCAAAAAAAAAATTTCGAGATAACAATCAAACATGACATTACGATGATAGAGAACACGAAAAAAGTTGGTGGCACAATTCTGTCTGTCTGTCTGTCTGTCTGTCTATCTGTCTGTCTGTCTGTCTGTCTGTATGTACCTCAACCTACAGCCTAAACTACTGAAGCGATTTTCTTCAAATTTTGAACTTAAGGTTTTTTTGTAACTCTCCAGAGGGGAAATTGAAATTTTTTTCTTAGCTCAAAAAATAACGGTACTTGCCATACAACCGTTAAGGAAAAGCTTAACTATCTCAAAAACGGCTCCAACGATTTTGATAAAAAAAATCAGTCTATTATTGTAGATATGGTGTACCTTTTAGTAAAAAAAAAATCACCAAAAACATTTATTAACGGTACCTGCCATATAACGGTTTTTTTGATTTTTGGTTTTCTCATTAACCGCTCATCCGATTTCAATAAAATTTTTTTCACAAAAGCTTTGTTAGAATATTAATAATACTGCATACCAAAATTTTTGAAAAAATAAATTTGATGAATTATTTTGAAATTTCAGTTTCAAATGTATATTAATATATACTCAAAATTGGCATACCAAATTTTTTTTTGAAAAATGTTACAAAAATTTTATATATAAAAAATTTATTTTTAAGAAAACGGCTCCAATGATTTTAAATTTTTTTTTGCATATATTCATATTTTTTCAAGTAATCAAATGGCATACTTTTTTTTGAGCTCTAAGTTATTTATCAGACTGTTTATACAACTAAAAGAACGATTTAAATATGCTTTTTATACTTTTTCTATAATTACTTAAATATTTTTTAAAGTTCTTAAGCCCCACACAACTTGAACATAAGAGCAAGTACGTGCGATCCAGTCGTGCATTTTATTTTTTTCTACTTGCAATTATAGAACCTAATAAGGCAAGTTTGGGATTCGTGCAAAAAAAAAAATTGAGATAACAATCAAACATGATATTACGATGATAGAGAACACCAAAAAAGTGGGTGGCACAATTCTGTCTGTTCGTTACAGCCTAAACGGCTCGATTGATTGTCTTCAAACTTGGTACATAGTAGTTTTTGGTGATTATGCCCACACGCTTTTTTGATTTTTTTAGAACCAAAAATAACGGTACCTGCCATACAATTTTTTTTAGCAAATTTACATAATCGTATTTTTCTCAAAAATGGCTCGACAATTTTTCTTAAAAAAAAATTAAATAAATTTACTTTAGTAAAGGCTTTCTTTTGGTGGAAAACCTTTTTTCAAAAATGGTTATTAATGGTACCTCCAAAGGAACCATTTTTTTAATTTTTGATTTTAATCAAAACGGTACGACCGATTTCAATTATTTTTTTTCTACAGAAGCTTCCAAAAAATATTAATAGTTTTGTGTACCAAAATTTTTGAAAAAATATTTTTTGGATTTTTAAAAATGTTTCAAAATTTTTTTTTTGGAAAATCAAATATTTCGAATACGGCATCATCGATTTTTTTGAAACTCCATATTTAAGAGTTTTTTACTACCCTCTAATAAATTTTTGAAAACATTTTACATTTATGAAAAAATAACGGTACCTTCCATACAAAAGTTAAGAAACCGCAATGGAAAATATTTTTTTGCTTAAAAACGACTCCTACGATTTTGATTAAACTTTTTCATATACTAAAATTAGTACGTCTACCATCAAAAACTATAAAATTTTACACTTTGCAACTATTAATAGTACCTGTAATAGAACGTGTTTTTTTATTATGAGCTGTCTCGTTATCGGCTCAACGGATTTAGATGAATTTTTTTATATACAAATTTCAGATAAGATTAAATAATATTGCATATCAAAATTTTCAAAAAAAAAAGTTTTTGGATTTTTAAAAAAAGTTTCAAATTTTTTTTTTTTGAAAATTCGACATCTCAAAAACGGGCTAACAATTTTTTTCAAATTTTGTTTTAATATATACATAAATATAAACTTTAGATTTGCATACCAAAATTTGTTTTTAAAAATGTTTTAAGAATTTTAGGTTTATATAAAAATTGTTTTTTTTAAAAACCGTTCCAACGATTTTAATTTTTTTTTTCCATAAAATCATATTCAATCAAGAATTAAGATGGCATTCTTTTTGTTCACCTCAAACTGTCAAAAGATTTGTTCTAGCCAATTTTAATGTCGTATTTCATTCTTCTCTACATTTTTCACTCATAATTTCCATGTTTTTATAAACAATTTTCTTAAACCCGCAGTGTCTAGAGCAAGTATGTGCAACCCAGCCATGCATTTTATTTTTTTTTTTTTGTTACAATTATTGTCCTCTAAATAGAATTTAATGTTCTTATCTACCGATTGTTGACAATTTCAATTATTTTTTAATATAAGTTTCTCTTTTGTTGTAAGGAAACATTAAATTACCATTCACGCGGTCAAAATGGCGTAGCTACAAATGGTGTGCTTCAGCCACTATTTTGAAAAAAAAAATGTTAACTAAAATCTTAGAATGGCTGCTTGTATAAAAAATTTGCAAGTGTCTTTTTTTAGTTAACTTAAATACCTTTATTTTTTACCATTTATAACATTTTCTTCAATGATTGATATTTTAAGAATTGTAAAGGTGAGAAATGTTCCTTTTCCAATTTTTGCCACTTAACATTCTTATGGATCTAAGGTAAGTGTCAAAAAGTGAAAAAAAAAAAACACAAATCTTCTTGTCGGCACTTATAGTAGTATTAATGAATAACTGATATCCCCCCCCAAACCACGTATTAGCTGGCACACGGATATACAACTACTTGTCCGTTTGATAACTTTTCTTATAAACAAAGATAGTGATATGTATATTCCACTATTTATCATTTCACCACATTCACCATTTCATCAAATTGTGGTCATTTTCTAATACATGTGTCACACACATGCACTGATCTATGAAGTGTATGGTTGGCGTAGTAAACGGTTCCATCACATGTGTGCGTGTATGTGTTAAGAAGTTAACCTTTCATTAAACTCGGAATTGAGCGATTTAATTTTATTCGTATACGTTAAAACACGTCACAGACTATTACACATTTGTTAATAAAAATTAAAAATCAACAAATGTATAAATGTATAAATGCCAAATGTTATCCAGCATTTATTAATGCGGTGGCTAAAGCACACCAATTACAGCTGATCCGATCACAAAATTTGCAGAATTTTTCTATCTATTGGTATGTTGGTGTAGGTTCCTACATACATAGGTATATTTTTGAATTTTGAAAATTTTTTTTAACTCTACTGGTTCTGAAAAAAGAAAATTTTGGTTGATACAGATTTTCTTTTTTTGATTTTAAAATATTTCCTAATGTTTTTTCTAATAAGAGGCATGTGTTGTGGTTATTAGGAGAGAACCGTTTTTATGTAGGTAGGTATGTACAAGTACATACATAGAGGTAAGCACCCAATTTTTCAAAAATAAATATATCGTGTAAAACTGACATGATTGGCAATATCTAAGGTCGGATTTCAGATTGTTTTAAGAATCTGTGTTGTTGAATATAAAATGAATTGATTCACTGTTGGCAAAAATCTTTCCAATTTTACTGTTTTATTTCTGTTCCCCATTTTTTTGAGTAAAATGTGTCTTCCTAGTTCAATATCTTATTTTCTATTTGACTGAGGTCCAAACATTGTTTACATTTCGAGTTAAAATGAAATAGATCCAAAGCATTATCATTTCCTGCTAAACCTTATTTTTCAATACAATAGATAATGTAGATTGAACAATTTGAAACTTTTTAGCGATGTCCCGTCACGTATAACTTAAGTTGAAATAATTAAATTAAAAATATTGAATAAACATTATGGAACTTTCATTCCAACAAACATACATACATAACTTTTTAAGGCTTAGTTTTAAGATGAATAAATATAAATTTCGAGTAACAAATTCTTGTTTAATAAGCAAAATAATATCTAGACAAAATAATAATAATGTTGGTACACCTTTTATTCTAATTAACCCATAAAACATGATGAGACTTCACTAATTTTACTTTCACAACTCATTCTCCAGCTCAATAAAAAAAAAGAATAATAATAAAGTTTGACCTTTGTAAATCTTACAACACTATCAAGAAGTCTAGCCTACAAAAAGTGATAAACATCATTAAATTGCCATACGAAACTCATAAGCTTGACTTTTCGGCATCTTTAAGAAAAAAAACACATTTTTAATTACCTCGTAAAATTGATTCCGAATCTTTTGTATGTCTCTTTTACAAGTTCCACCGTCCTTAATTTATGTCCCGGTTTTTTGTTTTATTTTTATTGAACAACTTGCTATCCTCACTTTTAATATTTTTTACTTTTACTTAAAGCGCGCATCCGGCAATACTGTCAACTTAACAGCTCCCAGCTTCACGTATTTGTTAACACATTAACACTTCACTGCATCCGCACAACTTTGTGTCTACTAGTCAAAGTATCGACAACGTTTGAGATGAAAATGTATATTCCTTAAATTCCTTAAGTGAAAACTCAGCGTGATGGGTATCTACGCATCAGCACAGCAAGTGGGTCACAACTCAATCGGATAGTTAAGTCGAACAAAAATTATTGTTCCTTTCGCGCGTCACAAGCTTATTGGAAGCAAATTCAACTCTGACAATTATTAGTTATTAGAAATCAATGCTTATCACAATACAAGATCGTAAGAACATTGTCAAAATCACATGCCGTATTATTAGGTTAGGACCTGAAGCCGACAAAAAAAAACCTTTAAGTTAAGACGAATATCTTTTGGGTACACGCAGTGTATTTTGGTGACAAGTTGCACACATTAAACGCGCGTCTTCACCGTGCCGTGGGTAACTAAAGAATGGTAAATACACCTGCTTTTCCAAAGCGATACACTTCACATCTTCGGCGCACGATAAGAGAAGATTGAAAAGACGACAAACGAAAAGTTGCCGCTGAAAGCACGAAAACGATGCAACAAAAAAAAATCAACCTCAAACTGAAGAAAATAAAAAAGAAATGCTTTTGCCATTGAAAAGATACTTCTGGGCTGTCACTTGTTTGGGATGCGCACAAGATGACTGTGCTTGCGGCCGCGGTGGGATAGGTAAAGCTATTCTACCAGTGTCGAACTAGTACAATAACACAAAAAACACGTGCTGGGGGCCCCTTTTGTTTCCCAAGAGTTCTCTCTAATTTAATAAAATAACAACGATTTTGCGATGAAGAAAGAAAGTATTGGAGAGATTCGAAATATGTATATGTTTTCTAGGGAAAGAATAGGCCCTATGAGCTATGTATCTCTTTTTGAATTGGTGTCAGATTGACATATCTTGTGCCAAAAAGAAGAACAAATGCTTCTGGACAAAAATCCATTTTTGAAGCAATTCTGATGTGGGCAAAATTTAATTCACGGCAGCAATAACCTTCAAAAAAGTGGGTATATTGAACCTCCTTCGACAAGAAATTGGTCACATTTTGTTGCCCTGTGAGTAGAGCTACCTTTTAACACTTAGATCCTTACATTTACATATTAGGTCTTTTAAATGCTACCTTAATTGTACGGTACTTCAAAGGTAATTATATAATTCAAGTTAGTGCGCCCCCCCCCCCTAATTTCTTCCAAATACCTAATTAAAAAAATCCTGTAAAATATTAGCTCATTATTTTAACGTTAACCCGGCCCCAAGATGAATCGAATTTAATATTGGAAAGCCCACGTAAAATGTTTAATCAAACTCTGAATAACTTCGGCAATAACAGATAGAAAATAATTTTAATTTTTTGGTACACGTGTTGCCCTCCAAAAGTACTTGAGAGTGCTAGGACGCCATATGGCCCTAGGCTCAATGATAGGAAAATCCCTATGCACACCTCCGCGTGGTGGAGGGTGGGTAACGCTAACGTGCAGGGGGACCGAATGGATGCCGGGATAAGCAGACAACCCAGCTTTGCTGGTCAGGGCACAAACTTGTCCTTGGGATGGTTAAAAGCCCCCTTAAGACGGATGAACTGCAGGTGGCGGTCAACGGCATGATAGTCTGGTGGCGGAGGAGCTTTTTTTTCGTAAAAGGCCAACGGCAGCAGCAGGTAGTGTCTGTAATCCATATTGGGCGGCTACAAAAGGCGTCTGTTTTCCCATAGTGGGCGGCCTCGAGCAGTTATGTGTTTGACCATACAAAAGGCGGGTGTGCCTGTCAAATCTGAGCTTATGTATGTTATTAATCGTATCTCGGAAAACACCATGGTGGAAGGATATATGCTATTACATGAAATATGACAACAATTGGAAATGAGTCCCCAAGAGGTAACCATTTTATGGAGAATCCTTCTGCAGCTTCGGCTGCTGTAAACCGCACATCGGATTTGGGGGTGCGGCATCTTTCGTGTACCAGCGTCAATCAAGACGCCATAACAATAAATGAATCGTTAACAAATAGAAGAAGTCTTTTAAGAAGAGCAAATGATACTTTTGGCTACCGCATACGTACGAAAATCGGAGCATGGAACGTTCGATCCTTGTACGGCGAAGGTAGATACGAGCAGGTTGAGCGTGAAATGCTTCACCTTAAGATCAGTATCCTGGGCATCAGTGAAACTAGGTGGAGAGGAAGAGCCGAATACAGAGCTGACTCTGGGCAAACGAGAATGCTGTATTCCGGGGAGGATGAAAGAGAGGGTGGCCAAAGGCTGCATGGTGTCGGAATTATGTTGAACGAAGAAGCAAGGCGTAGTCTTATATCCTGGGCGCCCATTTCTGCAAGAATAATGACAGCAAGGTTCCGTTCAAAAATTCGCAACGTCACAATAATTCAGTGCTACGCCCCCACAAATGAAGCGACCGAGGAAGACAAAACCGCTTTCTACACTCATCTTAACTCAGTTTACAGTGGTGTTCCAAGAGCCGACATCATAATTGTCATGGGAGATCTCAATGCCCAAGTCGGATCAGACAACTACGGTCTGGAACGCGTCATGGGGAAAAATGGCTTGGGGTCACGAAATGAAAATGGCGATTTGCTGGTCGATTTTTGTGACGCTAATCGTCTTGTACTGGGTGGAACTGTGTTTAAACATAAGACTTGCAACAAAATCACCTGGGTACATCCGGATGGTCAAACTGAAAACCAAATTGACCACATCATGATTCAGCAGCGATGGAGGAAGTCAATGTGCGATGTTCGGAGCATAAGAAATGCCGACATTTGAAGCGACCATCATTTGGTTCTCATGAGTCTCAAGCTACGAACGGCAGCTGTACAACGTCAATCACAGGGTGCAGCAAGGAATTCGAAGTTCAATACAAATGCTTTAAGTGATCCCAACATATGTCGTAACTATGTCACCAACCTTAACGACAGAGCTTCGTCATTAAACGGAATACAACATTCAACAATTGATGAGATGTGGGGTGATATGAAAAGTGTTTTTATGGATGCTGGATCCGAAACTGTACCCAAGCAGTCGAGAGTTAGAGACTCTTGGATATCCCAAGACACCTGGGATAAAATCGAGCTTCGCAAATCGTTGAAGATGCAAATAAATGCCGAAGCAGATGCTCAACGAAAGGCTGAATTGCGAAGAGAGTATCGCTTAGCACATAAGATGGTCTATCGCTGTGTGAGACGAGACAAGAGGGTGAGGTTAGACGGTCTCGCAGAAAATGCGGAAAAGGCTGCAAGAAGAGGAGACATGAGGGAATTGTACCAAATATCCAAGGAAGTTGTCGGGAAGAAAACCAACACCAATCATCCTGTAATGGATGTGGATGGTACACTTTTGGTTTCAATCGAGGATCAGCTGCGCAGGTGGAAGGAGCACTTTTGTGCCTTGCTTAATGAGGATTCTGTCGAGCAGAGTGCTGAAGTGCCCCAGCTAAACGAGATGCGTAGATCATATAGGGGTATTGACATCGAGCCCCCTGGTATACCATCAGCTGGACTTGATGGTATACCAGCCGAGTTCCTGAAAGCTGACCCTGTCAGAACGGCTAGTATTCTACACCCGTTGATACAAGCTGTGTGGGAAAATGAAATCTATCCCAGCGACTGGAAGGATGGTGTAATTGTTAAGTTGCCAAAGAAAGGTGATCTTAAGAATTGCAACAATTGGCGAGGTATTACAGTTTTGTCCGTTTTTCCAAAAATAATGGCAACCATCATTCTGGAGCGGATAAAGGTTAGAATCGAGTCTACACTCAAGAGGCATCAAGCTGGTTTCCGCAGTGGGCGGTCTTGTGTCGACCATATCAACACTCTGCGTATCGTTCTTGAGCAGTCTGCGGAGTTTCAATCACCGCTTTACCTCATGTTTGTGGATTTTGAGAAGGCCTTTGACCGAGTCAACCGTGAATGTATATGGAGATCACTTCTTGGTAGAGGAATTCCCCCAAAAATTGTTGCCATTATAAGAGAGTCCTATAACAACGCAAGATGCTTTGTTTTACACAATGGGCAGCTATCCGACTCTTTCGAAGTGCGGCAGGGTGTGAGACAGGGAGATGTTCTATCGCCAATTCTCTTTCTACTGGCGATTGACGATGTCTTGACGGCCAGCGTTGGAACATCAGAGAGGCAGGGCATTCAATGGAGACCGTTTGAAAGGCTCAGCCACTTAGACTATGCCGATGATATATGTCTCTTGGCAAATAACATCAGCGGGCTGAACGGGATGTGTCAAGCTCTGAAGGTAAAAGGAGAGGCGAGTGGTCTGAAAATAAATAGCAAAAAGACAAAAATAATGCTCACAGGCCGCTCCACACATCAACGTATTTTAATACAGGAGACGCCAGTTGAAGAGGTTGAACAATTTAACTACCTTGGAAGTATTGTTTCAGCAAATGGTGGTACTGATCTGGACGTTCAAAGTAGAATAAATAAAGCTCGCGCAGCCTTCGGTTCTCTCTCCCAAATTTGGAAATCATGTCAAATCTCCTTGCGCACAAAGTTGAGATTCTTCGAATCCAATGTCAAATCCGTGCTGTTATATGCTTGCGAAACCTGGAAAGTCACGACTACCATCTCAAAGAAATTGCAGGCTTTTGTGAACCGTTGTCTACGCCATATTCTAAAAATTCGCTGGCCACAAATTATATCAAACGAGGAATTGTGGCGCAGGACAAGCCAGGAGCGGCTGGACGTTGACATAAGAAAGCGTAAATGGCAATGGATTGGTCACACACTGAGGAAACCAAACGATGAAATTGCAAAGCAGTCATTTGAATGGAATCCTCAGGGTGCACGGCGGGTTGGAAGACCAAGAACAACATGGAAATCAACAGTTCTAGCAGAAGCAGACTCCCAGAGAAAGACGTGGCCACAGTTAAAATATCTATCTGCAGACCGAGAAGGATGGAAACGATTTGTTGGCGCCCTATGCCCCAACCGGGGTTACAGGACTTGATGATGATGACACGTGTAGTAGTCTAAGAGCCGACAGCAAATTTTGGGAGTGGAGGTATAACCATAATCGGAATATGAGGCATTATAAATATAAGTACATGTATCGTGATATCAAATACCAAAGTCTGGTAGGTTTTTTTCAGCCTTTGGGAGGGGTGGAGGGTTAAAAAGTGGTAGGTCCCCTGATTTATTTTCAGGGTTATAACCTCTTTAATTCATTTTAAAAGAATTGGATATGATTTCCTGTCATTTTTTCTAAGCATAAACACCACAATCTTGACGGTCCGATTAATAGAACTCAAGATATAACCATTTTACGTGAACCTTGTCATCCCTTTTTTGGAGATTTTCAGCATAACGAAAAATCAACAAATAAAGTCTCCACAAAAACGCCAATAAGGTTTGCTTAAAAAGGTAAACCATGGGTCCTATTAATCGGATCACCAAGATAAAAGTCTTGGTCTATTGAATAGACCGGAAAATGATGGGTATAAAGGTAGAATTACGTGCAAGGGTTTTTATTATTGAATATGTTTGTTTGGCCCATAAGTATGCTTAAAACCGAAAATGCTACTTAATTCACTCATGCGTTTCTGAGAGAATGGTCACACTGGCCACTTTTGAGTATTTTTTGTATAACTCGAAAACTAAGCCGAATTTGACAATTTTACATATAATACTTTTTGTTCGAAATTAAATTTTCTGTTGGAATGGATAATCCAAAAAACTTTACGAAAAAATTTAAGCAGGAAAAATTAACAAAAACTAACCTAAAAAAATCAAGAAGAGACTAAAGGCCTTAATATGGCTTTTCAAAAATTAATATTTGTTCAAAATTGACAGAGATAATCCCATTCAAACTTCATCATTTCTTATAATTTTTCGCAGCTTTGGCCCGAAAGTCCCTTTTTCGGTACAATATGGCAAATTTCACTTTCGTAAGAATGTTCGAAATCAAAATTTTGATATAATATGACATAAGAACTATAGAGAATTTATAAAAATGATGTAAGTTCGCAATTTCATTTTTTCAGCTGTTTTTAAATGCTTTCAGACCTACAGACCGAACTGCTGGTCCGATTAACATAAGATTTGGTGCTAGGTGCTAGGAACGTTAAATTTGCCATAAAGTACCAAAAAATAGGCTTTTGGGCAAAAACTGCGAGAAATGATAAGAAATGGTAAAGTTTGAATGGCTATATCTCTGTCAATTTTCAAATAATATGGCTTTTTTAACATGTCATATTAAAGCCGTAAGACTCCAATTTACTTTGTTCATGCATGTCTTGAGCGTATCTTTGCTCCGTAAAAAGTTATGCACAATTTAAAAAAAAATTAAAATTTTGGCGCTTTCTATCTTTTAAGGGATAAACAACAGAGTTTGGACCTATGACAACAATTGTTCAAAATTGCAAGCAAAATATTTCTTGTATGCAAACTTTTTCCCTCCGACCAATAGACATGGAAATAAATAAATGTAAAAAATTTACGTCAAATCTTACACCTGTTCGACACGTGTTTAGGTAGGCTGACAAACGGCTAATGGTTCAACACCCCAAAAGCTATTATTGATATGACTTACAACTTTACGCAAATGAATTGACTTCTTATATCGGTGATATGGCTCTTCGGCTATTAGGACGCCTATGTGCCAATTAACGTTAATGTTCAATTATCTTATTAGTTGTAAGCCAGATTGTATATGCTCAGTAAAACAAATTGAATTGAATTGAATCGAGTGAGCTCCTGCCCCTACTCATTGAGGGATCTTGGGAAAAAGAGTGAAAAAAATTAATTATTGTCAAAAAAGGAAAAAACAAAAACTGGGCAGGAAATTGGCAGTAGTCAAGGTAATAGCACAAATCATCCTGGAGCTATTAAAATACTACCTTGAAGACAATACATGCCGCCAAACAAGCAGGATTCCGCACTGGATCTTCCTGTGCGGACCACATCAACACTTTGCGGATCATATCATCATCAAACAGGGCTTTGAATATTGATCTTCATCACCTCACCTGTTGTTCATTGGCTTCGAAAAGGCTCTCAAGGCAAGGCTGTATACTGTTACCAATACTATTCCTGTTGGTAATAAGTGATGTACAGCATGTTTTTTTGTCGGCTGGGAATAGAGGAATTCAGTGGACTCTATGCAATCACGCCTAAAACATCTGAGCTACTTGGACGACGACGACGTACGTGTGCTTACTCTCTCCCATGATCATGGATCTCCTTCAAATGACAATGAGGGTGGGGATATAAGCTGAAATCGTTGGGCTAAAGATCAATACGGCAAAAACAAAAAGGATCAGCCTTGGAATTTCTTCATCTTCCCAAGTAGATATTTCTGGACAACCAGTAGAGATGGCAGAAGGTTTTCAATTTCTTGGGAGTATTGTCTCTACTGATGAAGGGGCCAAACTAGATATAATCAGCCAAATCGAGAAAGAATAAAATGCACGACTGAGTCGCACGTACTTGCTCTTATGTTCAAGACACTGCGGATTTAAGAAAATTGTATATAAAAACATGGAAATTATGAGAGAAAAATGTAGAGAAGCATGAAATACGACATTTATATTAGCTTAAACCACTCTTTTGACAGTTTGAGGTGAAAAAAAAAATTGTGCCATCTTAATTCTTGATTGAATATGATTGTATGGAAAGAAAAATTAAAATCGTTGGAGCAGTTTTTTAAAAAAAATAAGTTTTTGTATATAAAATACTTAAAACATTTTTAAAAACAAATGTTGGCATGCAAATCTAAAGTATATACATATTTATGTGCATATAAGACAAAATTGTATGGCAGGTACCATTATTTTTGGTTCTAAAAAAAAAAAATGAAAAAAACGTATCACCAAAAACCATTATGTACCAAGTTTGAAGAAAATCGATCGAGCCGTTTAGGCTGTAGACGAACAGACAGACAGACAGAATTGTGCCACCCACTTTTTTGGTGTTCGCTATCATCGTAATATCATGTTTGATTGTTACCTCAAAATTTTTTTTTGCACGAATCCAAAACTTGCCTTATAGTACCTTTATGAAATTGATAGTTTTCCTGAAGAGTGAAAAAAATGAATTATTGTGAAAAAAGGAAAAAACAAAAACTAGGCAGGAAATTGGCAGTAGTCAAGGTAATAGCAAAAATCATCCTGGAGCTAATAAAATACCACCTTGAAGACAATACCCGCACTGGATCTTCCTGTGTGGACCACATCAACACTCGCAAGTAAAAATAGAAAAGTACAAAATTTCACCAGAAACAATTTTTTAAAGTTAACAAGTTAATTCACAGTGCTAAAGCACCCTTTGAGTTCATGGGAATTAGTTGGAATTGCATTTACATTTTAACTATGCTAGGCCTCGTTTTTTCGTCCAATTCTTTTTGTCCCTTGAACTTTTTTTTCAATTTTTATGAAATATTTCCTTGGTCTGGAGTCTGGATACACCTTGTTGACTGATCAAAAACACCAACACAAAACTTGCCTTAAAGGGCAGGTTAAACAAAAAGTAAAAGTAAATCCAATGATCGAGATTGGTATATCTTAATACTTGGGGCCTCGGTCGGTCTAAATCCACTGCTGATTTTGACTGGAAAACTTCATTTGGCCACATGTAGTATCCACACTTGCGCATCTTGTCGCATTTGCGATGGGACATTCTGCGCCCGCCGTGCCACCACCGCCGCACCATGTCATGGTAGAATGATATAGGTACTAGTGCTGAGGAGGGTGGCTCAGGCGTTTCGTCGGCGGCACGGTGGTGTGGCGGTGCGGTGCGGCGTATGGCACCATTTGTTTGAGATACTTTTTATCTAAAGTTGGTTTTACCTGATTGGGATTGTGTGTTGGTTTTGATTCGCGATGCGACTGTCTCCTCTTGCAACTTCAGGATGCAGCAAGTTGTCTATGATTAAATTTTTGGCCGTTTCGCGCACTTTTCATTTAATTTCAAACGCGATTTTCTTCTCGTCGTCAGTTTTTTTTTTTTAATTTTATTTTCTTCAGCTTGGATTGTTGCTTAAGCTACTTTGGCGAGATGTGTACATCCGTGTTTTGTCTGTTGACATGTTATGCCTCTTTTGAGGCAATGGTGTTGTGCTTGTGGTTCTTTGACTCTTGATTGTTGGTTGGATGTCTTCTTCGTTATCGTCGTCTTCGTCTTCGTAACTATGGAAGACGGCTGGGGACAACTTCACGAAGACACGATGAATCCGATTTTTTTGTTTCTGTGTGTCAAGGAATGTTTTCATTTTCTATTTGATTGATATTATTGACACAGTGAAACACTATTCAAATAGAGAACTACTTGCTATTGGCAGATGTTCCTCGATGCATATTTTTTATTTAGCAGTGTGGGTGTTAACTTTTGCTTGTAATTACAATGCAATTTCTTTCAGGTAAAAGTATAATGAATCGGATATGCACTGGTGTAGCCTGGATAATGACCTCGTTTTAATTTAACTATTAAAATGTCAACACCAGTTCTAGTAATTTCAAATTTATTTTTTTCTTAGCATTAATAAATTTTAACCTAAAGTGAAAAAGTTTTAGTTAATAAAATTAAACTACTTTGTTGTAAGCGCATAATAAATCGAGAAAATGTAGGTAAACAACAAACAAAAAAGTGATAAAAGTTGTTTTTTCGTCCAGCACAAACCTACAATAATTTAATTTCTATTGTTACTCTTACACACACAGAAAAATATTTGAAAAATGGAAAAATATAATGACAAGAAAAAATTCACTTCGCATATAAAAACTAAAGATATTTTGACTATGAGCCATCGAAAATGGGTTGGATGGATACGAAATCTTGCAAATTAAACTCTCGCATCCAAAATCTTGCAATAGCAAAATCTCGCTTTCATAATCTCACTATTACAAAATGCCGCTTTTAAAAATTTTGCAAAATTTAATTGCTTCGCAGATGAAAATTCCAAATTTCCACAACCACCATCCGGGAAAAACTACAAAAAATCGGCACTTTTTTCAGTTTTTTGCTGATAACTTCTTTCCAGTATATTTTTATGGACAAAATTATAAGGAACATTTGTAGACAATAAAATTTCCTACAAATATAATCTATAAAGTTTTTTTGTACAACCACTACAAACGGCGCTATGGGGCTCCCAAAAAAGGCTAAAATTTCGTATTTTGTAAGATTTTCAGTTTCTTCCCTCTTTACAGCACCATAACTCCTTAACCGTCAAGTTTAGGGCAAAATTTTGCATAATCAATCTTGTAGATAATTTAATTGGCTACCAATTTCATGTGACTACAGTCGACGCCCTCTAAGTCGAAGTCCCCCTAAGTCGAATTTCCCTCTAACAAAAATTTGTTCACCATGTTTGTTGTACGGTATACTCCTCTCAAATTTCCAAACTTATTTATTTCTCTCAAAATCGAATTTTTGCAAAACTCTCTCCAACTCGAAATAATTTTGATATCCCGTGAGAGTTCAACTTAGAGGGTGTCGACTGTATTTTCATTTTGTCACCAATACAGTCGGTAAATTTATGCAACTTTTGTCCACGTTGTTTGTATATGGAGAAAGTCGTGTCATCCATCTTACTCATTGGAATAAAAATTGTAGGTAGTTATGGTAAAGGACATTAAAACAAAAAAGATCAAAAATCTTAACCCTGAGGAAAATTCTGGAAATGACCAATGAACTTCAAGTCGAGACATAAAGTTTCTGCATTGGCTTCAAGGCCGCTTATGGATCGTTATTCATCGTCAATAGCTGTATAACGGCGATAACTGAGCTCAAGATCTGGAGAAAAAAGATCCAGCTGTCTTGTGACATTACAAAACACAAGGTGCAATATCATTGTATATCCAATCTATAGTATTCTCATGAAACACGATTTTGTAGGTAGACATTTGGTCGATAGGTTCGCTGTGATCGCCTTACCGAGATCCCTTAACAAAAATTAATATTACATTTGGACGCATAGATGGCCACGAGCTTTTTTTCTTCATGAGAATACTATAGAATTTATATACAATGGCAATATGCCAAAGGCAATGTGCAACTAGAATATAGCTTCTCCGAACTGTTCAAAACATGTACAGTGCACTCAGCTAGGAAATGCGATAACATTTTTGTCTTTTTTAATCTCCTTCTGAAACAGATAGTGCAAAAAGCAGCTGTCAACACAGAATGCCCTATCTTGTGTTCCATTGTGTCTTTATACAGTTCTTCATATGGTGATTGAAGAACAGGTAAAATATATTGGTTTTGAAGTAAACGAGTAAAAGTCCAACCAACTGCTGTCAAGAAAAAAGCATATGTTTACAACCTAGGCCAAAACATCACTTTTAATAGCAGCAGCTTTGAAGTAGTTTATAATTTCATTTACCTTGGAGTCACTACTCGTATTTACTCCACGGATGACACTTATGTGTATATTCAACGAAAAAATACTTTTGGATACCCCTTCTATTAATCAGTTTGTCAAACAATTAGGTTCAACACTCTTCTTACGCTCAAGACACTCCTACTCTCGGTAAGATGAAAATCAGAAATGAAAACTGATACTGGGCTCTTTCGCAAGTAATACTCGTATTATTCGACGGATTTTTGAAAGAGAAAGCACAAACGAGAGCTCAATGAGTTGTTCAAAGACAATGAAGTCCAAAAAGTCAAAATACGTCGACTTGGCAAAGCTAGATTGTGCGAATGGGAAACCATGCTCCAGCCTTATGAGTTTCTGAATCCCAAATTGAAGCCAATAAGAAAGATTGAACCTCTAGTTTAGAGGGTAAGCCATAACCAGAGCACTTGTGGTTTTGGCCCTTCATATGGGTCATCTGAACAACACCCGAATTTTTGTATTTTTTTATGAAAATATTATGTTTTAAAAAAGTGGGTGGAAATTAATTGTATTGGTTTTTCATTTCGTCAATTATCATGTCTATAAATTTCATCAAGACAAGTACCTATACTGCCGTCATAAGGAAAAAGAATGTATCTCCATTTTAATAGTTTTGAAATTGATTTGAATGGTTTTGCTTTTCTCGCCTTCAAATTGAATAAAACTGAATATTTAAAAAAACGATTTCTTATAAGGCAAAATAATGTTTTTTACTATGCGTATAAATTATAGTAATTTTGGTGATGACTTAGAAAATTGAACCTTCGAATTAATATAGGCACATAAGCAACTCACTTGAAACCTGAATTCAAATTTGCGTTCGTGACTTTTAGCCATTTGCAGTTGGAAACATGAATTTTTAAGTTTACACAAATATAGTATTATACTATTTTACGGTTCCAATTTTGGTACTTACTCAATTTGGAATTTTGCGCTTACGCTTTTTTTTCTTAGGACGGCAGTATAGAGGTTTAATTTGTATGGAATTTTGTGCATTACCTCAAAAAAATAGCGAATAAAACACCGGGTTCATAATATCGTGATGCCTATATTAAAGTTTTCTGACTCTCCTATGTATGCTTCAATCGATTCTGGTGGTTAGACAAATCGGTAATAAAATTTCTACGGGACTCCCATACACTGTATAAAACAGACAGAAAAGAAAGTGAGTATGTAAAAACGTTTGAACAAAAAGACTCTCTCAAAACTCACCCGATTCCCGATTGTATTGGTGACAAAATGAAAATACAGTCGACTCCCTCTAAGTTGAACTCTCACGGGATATCAAAATTATTTCGAGTTGGAGAGAGTTTTGCAAAAATTCGATTTTGAGAGAAATAAATAAGTTTGGAAATTTGAGAGGAGTATACCGTACAACAAACATGGTGAACAAATTTTTGTTAGAGGGAAATTCGACTTAGGGGGACTTCGACTTAGAGGGCGTCGTCGACTGTAGGCACATGAAATTGGTAGCCAATTAAATTATCTACAAGATTGATTATGCAAAATTTTGCCCTAAACTTAACGGTTAAGGGGTTATGGTGCTGTAAAGAGGGAAGAAACTGAAAATCTTACAAAATACGAAATTTTAGCCTTTTTTGGGAGCCCCATAGTGCCATTTGTAGTGGTTGTACAAAAATACTTTTTAGATTATATGTGTAGGAAATTTTATTGTCTACAAATGTTCCTTATAATTTTGTCCGTAAAAATATATCGGAAAGAAGTTATAAGCAAAAAGCTGAAAAAAGTGCCGAATTTTTGTAGTTTTTCCGGATTTTGAAGGGGACGGAGGGGCGTGGTTGTGGAAATTTGGAATTTTCATCTACCAACCATACCATACAACATATCAAAAATTTAGAACTACCCGACCTTTTGTAGGGTAACCCCCCTTTTTTTACCTCTATTTACTGGACTATATTGCGAGATTTCATAACTGCTGCAAAATAGATCGATTACTCATATAGCTACATACTTTCAGAGAGACCGTCATTGTTATTCATAATTGTTTTTGTGTATATTTTTTCTTGTATAAGGGAACAAGAAAGAGAACATAGAAATTGTAATGCAGTTGTAAAAATACACTTTGAAAAACAATAAAATCCAAAGCGAGATTTAAGACTGCGAGATTTTGGTTGAAATTTGCTAGATTTTTGTGTGCGAGAATTTGTAATTGCGAGATTATAAATAGCAGGTTGATTGATTTGCGAGATTTATTTTACGGAATTTTTAAGGATTTTGGTTTCCATAATTTTTTATCGCTCCCATCAAAAATGTATGGATTAAAGACAAAAATACCATTAAAATGCTTTTAGGCTTTTAAGCAAGTTTTACTGAAGGCAATAAGGAAACCAAACAAATCATGTAAGTAAAAATTGTGGTCTCTTAAGCCAATAATTTCAGGATGTAAGTATATAAGAAAGTTTTTATAATACAAATTCTATACTACTGAATTAAATGAGCCAAGAAGAAGACTTAGTGTTAAGGATTGGACTTGTTGAATTATTGATTCAAATTGCCCTCACTATGCCACTAATGAGTCCATGTGAGTAAGCCAGACGAAATACCAATTTGTAGGACTAAGGGCAATAAAAAGCTATTTTGAATCGGTAGCAAGTATATTGAACAAACTGATGCAAATTATAATGTTTCATTAAATTTACTGTTTAGCTAAGTAGCTGCAAATGATACACGCAGCAAAATTTGGGTATTGCATTATATGAATACAAAGATCTGATTTTTATAATAGTCAGAACAGTTCTGTTGTGAGGTTTCGTATCTACACTTTGATAAAAAGAAGTGATATTATAGGAAAACATAGGCATATTGATGCAAAATCCTACAAAACGGATCGCAATGTCATGGGGGTCATGACCCCCCCCCCCAAAGCTCCAGATTAAAGAAGAAATACAAACAATCTTTACTTGTTATTCAACACATAAGAAGACAGAGATAAACATTTTGGGTAGTTCCATATATTTTAGTAAACTATACCAAAACCATGACCTATTAATGATTACCTTCTATTTTCTTTAGCAAATTCTAACTTCGTAATGATATGGTCAATAAATAAATATTGACAAAAATTATTGGTAGCCCTGGATACGCACGCTCTTAGATAATATAATATAGGGAGTCCGCCAGTCATGGTTTTCATATGCGGTGGTTATAGTCTAAGAGCCAGTGGTCGGCAGGCTAACTGTATTTCAGTACGATAAGTAGAGCCATTAAACTTCCTGAACATGGAATAGGCATTCCACCGGAGCACTAAGGAGCATTTTACCTCAAAAACCGGACAAAATTGAAAAAATCAAACTATTGTGAAAGCCCCCCAATTTGGTTTTGCTTGTAGCTGATTAACCGTACTATCTTAAACCAGTCTCAAAATTGACCCTCACCACGCCACCTCTTCGGGCAGCTAGTCAGAATCTAGACCAATTTAGTAGACACGCCTGCATTTGCAATGCGCTCTATTTTAACCAATTTGAAGTTGGTGTTTTATGTTTTTTGAAGTGAGTGAAAAAAATTTTATCAATGAATGTTAGAGACCATGGTGTCTACTTAATTTCAACGTTTGATTTATTTGATTTCATCGACTAATTTCTATGTTCTTGGGCAAACATTGATTCATCAAAAAGTCGAGAAGTTTATGTAATTTTTTTACAGTTAAGTGTTTTTGTTATATTGCCGGGTGCTGTCGGGTTGTGAATTTATTTTTATAGCAAACTATAAGTTTTCAGTGATTTGTACAACCCAAAATATTTTCCTCATATTTCCTCCTTCTTGAGAAAAAAATTATTTACAATTGCCGTTTTTTCCAAAGGTTTTATTTTTGAACAATTTTTTTTTGTTATTATTCGAAGTTATTCGAAAGTTTTTTGAATGCAATATGGCAAACCAAACCTTCAACCCTCGACTAAAAAAAAATTGACTTGATTATTACCTTTTTTGGTCAAAAATCTATTAGTAGTTTCACACATATCTTAGCCCATGGGTAGAAAAAATTAAAAAATAACCCACAATCATTAATTTCTGTTTTAAAGAATGGAAATGCCTTACAACGGTATAAATTTAAGTTTCAGATGACAATTAGGTCATTAAGACATAAAAATAATTTTGACCAGTTTTTTCATGAAAATGCTCCTATGTGCGGAGTAACAAAAGTCAAAAAATCGACCTGGAAACGTGATAGCAGTATGTCCACCCCTTGATATGTAAGACTTTATAGTTGTTTCTATTCAAAAATAGTAAAGGCAGGCATAGGGTTTAGTATATCTTGGAGTTATACCTTTGGGTCTTTAATATTTCAATAAAAAGTAGTAAATATAACCAAACAAATAATTTTCAGACACCTGTTGCAGTACCACGATTTTAAACGGAATTTTGAAATACAAAAATAAGGAAAAATTTCCATTCACGTTTAACTGTTTTTTTTTTCAAATAAGATTAAATGTGTTTCCTGTTAATGTTTATATTTGAAAAAAAATTTGGCAGAAAAATGGTGAAATTCCTAGTTTTTTAACAGAATTTTGAAAAATAGGCTTTAAAAATTTCCATATAAGTTCTACTATATTTCAAAGTTTAAAAAAGCACAGTTTTCACAGAAGAAATACATCTATCTCTTTAATATATTAATACTTAATTTTTATTTATTAAAAAAGTTATGTAATGATACTTGGTGCAATATCCAGATTTGTAACGGAATTTTAAAAAAATATGTCCATACAAAACCACTTTATTTCAAAGCAAAGACAGTTTGTTTTGTACTAAAGCAATATGTCTGCCTCTCTGATATATAAATTTGTATACTCTTTTTCATTAGAAAACAATTATAGCAGAAACCTGGTGCAGTACCTGGATCTATAACGGAATTAAAAAAAAAATGTTTGAAAACTTCATACAAGCTCCGATGTATTTCAAAAACAAACAAAAAAATTTAACAAAAGCCATATGTATGTCTACCTCTCTGTTATATGAATCCTTATACTTTATTTTGTTAGAACAAAGCCATATGTTGCAGTACTTGGATTTATAACAGAATTTTGAAAAAGGGCTTTTAAAAACTCCATACAAACTCTCCTGTATTTCAAAAGCAAAAAGAAAAACAATTTTAACTAAATCAGTATGTCTGACTCTTTTATATGTTCCTAAATCATTATACTGTTTAACCAGAAAAAATTATACTGGTACAGTACATGAATTTATAATGGAATTTTTAAAAAAAGGCTCTGAAAAAATTCCATACAAATTCCGAAAAAAAAAATAATTTTATCTAAAGCAATATGTCTGCTTCTCTTATCAGCGAATACTAATACTCTATTTTATTGGAAAAATTATAACGGAATGTTAAAAACGCATTGAAAAACTCCATACAAAGGACAATCGGCAAAACTGTATGGAAGGTGGTCTAGGAACAAATAAAAACGAGTCGTATGTCGTTGGAAAGATATTTTTATGCGCTACAAAAGTCACTATGGCAGTTCATTTCAAATCACTGTGTGAAAAAAGTTATTTACTAACCAAGGTTTTGTTTTGGTACATTTCAGTGTGGAATAATTTTATACAAACTGGTCTTACCAATTACAATTATATGTATGTCGTTGAAAAGGTATTTTTATGAACAATATAATAGTTTCCATAACAACTAAAATCACTGTGTGGAAAAAGTTATTCGCTGTTGTAGGGAATTTTGGTACAGATAAAATTTATGGAGCATGAGTAACAAGTAGTGAATAACTTTTTTCACACAGTGATTTGAAATAAGCTGCCTCATTAACTATTGTAGTGCATACAATTTCCTTTCCAACGACATATGTCTCGTCGTTATTGGTCCTGTAGACCGTTTTGTCTTATTCTCCTTTAATTGTATTTAATAAAAGAATATGTGCAGTACTCAAATTTGTAACGAAATTTTTAAAAAAATGTCCATGTAAGAAAATACCCTCCTCTTTGCATTGACAACAATTTTTGTCTTTTCGGCATGGATTCCACCACATATTTGCAATTATTTCTATCTTTTCGTTTCAAATTTACACTTGAATTACTCCTTTTTTCAGTTTCTGTCAACTATTTCTTTTAGATTGCAAATTTTGCTTCCAGTCTTATACGTTCATTATACTCTCATAATTGGGTGAAAAGTATGAAATGGAGTTGAATCACGTTGATAAATAAGTTCTCCAGCAGCCAGAAATTTGTGCACTATTACTCTAAGCAGGAGTATATAGCCTTATGGCCTGGTCACGTAGTGAGCGGCAAAGCGGCAAAGACCTCTGATCATACCTTCGACTGTAATAAAGTCTTGATAAAATTGGATTTTTTGTAATCACCATGTAAAAAATTCAAGGCTTTATATTTCAAGAGGTTTCAGTTCAAATTAGGTATGATGTTTCAAACTCATGACCCCCCCAAGCTCAATTCCTGGATCCGCGCCTGCCCCCACACACTGACCTACATTATAATTTCATTGCTATCATTGATTAATTTTCCACTCCATTCCATTGAAGTTATATCCAAAATAAAGTCCTGTAAATATCCTATATATTATTTCATCTTTAATCGAGAGGTCATAACCTATCATTATATGCCCAAAACCTCCTTAACTTCAAAACAAGTTTCAGCATCTGTCTGTAGAAGAAAAAAAAACTTTCCCTACAAAGAAATTTTATCAATTGGTACTCGGTTAATAATACGTAGTACACTTGTGTCTTTTAAAACTTTCATTGAAACAATTGGCTTAATAAAATGAAGTTCAAAGATTAAATTGAAAACAACAAAAAAAATCAACCATCATCTTCAATTCAATTCACATCTTGTTAGTATATGTATAGTTGGCTGTTTTCTTTTTGTGTATAACTCGTTAATGTAAGGTGAAAACCTTTCAACAATTGAATATATCGGTGGCATAAAACAATTAGTCAAAAGAATGTTCCCAGAGAACTGTGATTAAATACATTGTACCTATATTTATAACTACAGCAACAAATCGTACACAAAAAAAAAAAACAAATAGGTTATGGCAAGTAGTTGGAAATACCTGTGCGAAAGATTGCAAAAAAATATCTCTTATACCTAAGTAAAATGTGAGGATTGAATTCAGAGATTTATTATTTTATCACAGATCCACTTGGCACAACAATCGGAAATGCCTTTCTTTTATGACAGAGTCATTGGGGCACATTCATAGATGTTGTTTAAGCTGTTGCTAGGCAAATATGGAGTTTATCATTTTGAAACTTTATCAGGTAAACTTCAGTTTTGTCTAGAAAACAATATGTATGAATATGGTCCATTTTATTTAAGTTATTGATACAATTTTGAAATTGTTTTCCATATGGCACTGACTTAGTTTAAGTCTACATCCCTCTAACTAATGTATGCATTTAGATTTGTATGATTATTTGGAACATCTTAATAAATATTGTCTTCAAACTACTCCTATGCTAGGTATCCACTTGTCTTTTACAACTGGACGAAAGACATTTTTAACATGACAAGGGGTTGTTTTCCGTCGTTTATTAATATGGGGATTAATTTTTAGTTGCTAGCTGATTTCCAGTGCGCTCCCTTAGACTATATGCTCGAGAAAAAGATGTCCCTAACAGTTGAGAATTTTTTAGCTTGCGCAACACTGTGGGGTTGTGGTTTTGTAGTCATTTTCAACTTCTCTTTGGAAGTTATTGTAGTTAGTCCGATTTGTCAAACCACAAATTTTGACATCTCTCCATAATTTGAGCTCCCTAGAATCGGAATCCATCATTCTTCGATAATTGATAATTGATAATTGATGATTGATAGTTGATAATTGATAATTGATTATTTATAATTGATAATTGATAATTGATAATTGATAATTGATAATTGATAATTGATAATTGATAATTCATAATTCATAATTCATAATTAATAATTCATAATTGATAATTGATAATTCATAATTGATAATTTATAATTGATAGGTTTTGTCAAAAAATTCAACAAACTGCTTTTTTGATAGCTAAAAAACAACAAGAATCTTTGCCAAATTTAATTTTGTCTCAAATATACTAACAACAACCAATGATAAGTTTTTTTCTCTGACATCTCGAACGCAAAATAATTTTTGGGTTTCAATTGATTGAATATTGAGCACCTCAACACGTTTTCGATGATCTTGAATCGGCGATTATTTAATAATAAAATAACATCAAGACTTTGGCTTCTGAGGGCACCAAAGGGAAGTTACCAATGTGGGTTTCACCTAGCCTCTTTTTTACTTGCGATTATAGGTACTATAAGGCAAGTTTTGGATTCGTGCAAAAAAAAAATTTTTGAGATAACAATCAAACATGATATTACGATGATAGAGAACACCAAAAAAGTGGGTGGCACAATTCTGTCTGTCTGTCTGTTCGTCTACAGCCTAAACGGTTAGATCGAATTTCTTCAAACTTGGTACATAGTGGTTTTTGGTTTTTTTCAAGAACCAAAAATAACGGTACCTGCCATACATTTTTTTTTGGAAAATTTACATAATCGTATTTTTCTCAAAAACGGCTCGACAACTTTTCTTAAAAAAAAATTCAATAAATTTATTTTAGTAAAGGCTTTCTTTGGGTGGAAAACCATTTTCAAAAATGGTTATTAATGGTACCTCCCAAGGAACCATTTTTTTAATTTTTGATTTTCTTCAAAATGGTAAGACCGATTTCAATTATTTTGCTATACAGAAGCTTCCAAAAAATGTTAATAGTTTTATGTAGGTACCAACATTTTTGAAAAAATATTTTTTTGGATTTTTAAAAAATAATTCAAAATTTTTTTTTAGGAAAATCAAATATTTCGAAAACAGTATCATAGATTTTTTTGAAACTCGATGTTTAAGACTTTTTTAGTACTCTCTAAAATATTTTTAGAAAAAATTTTACATTTATGAAAAAATAACGGTACCTTCCATACAAAAGTGAAAAAACCACAAAGGAAAATATTTGTTTGCTTGAAAACGACTCCTACGATGTTGATTAAACTTTTTTCATATACTAAAATTAGAACTATCTACCATCAAAAATTATAAAATTTTACACATAGCAACTATTAGTAGTACCTGTCATAGAACGTATTTTTTATTTTGAGTATTCTCGTTATCGGCTTAATGGATTTAAATGTCTTTTTTTATATACAAATTTCAGATAAGATTAAATAATATTGCATATCAAAATTTTCAAAAAAAAGTTTTTGGATTTTCAAAAAAAGTTTCAAACTTTTTTTTTGAAAATTCGATATCTCAAAAACGGGTTGACAATTTTTTTCAAATTTTGTTTTATATACACATAAATATAAAGTTTAAATCTGCATACCAAAATTCGTTCTTAAAAAAGTTTCAAAAATTTTATATATACAAAATTAATTTAAAAAAAACCGCTCCAACGATTTTAAAATTTGTTTTCCCATAGAATCATATTCCATCATGAATTAAGATGGCATACTTTCTTTTCACGTCAAACTGTCAAAAGAGTTGTTTTAGCTAATTTAAATATCGTATTTCATGCTTCTCTACATTTTTCTCTCATAATTTCCATGTTTGTATATACAATTTTCCTAAACTCGCAGTGTCTTGAACATAAGAGCAAGTACGTGCGACCCAGTCGTGCATTTTATTAACTTATGATTTTGAATGTAGGTAGTCATTTTTTTAAGAACATTTTCATGATCATTATCAGAATATTTTTCTTCCATGCTTCGTACATTGTAGTTCTTTTATTCGTTTTTGTTTTTTGTTCAATCAAATTTTGTATCCTGCCATCAAAATTGCCCAACAAATTGATTATTATTTTTTATTTAAACTCTTTATTATATTTTAAGTTCCGCTCTATGTGGTTCTTAATCACTTAATATGAAGTTGATTTTAGGCACAAATTTAGATCTTTGAGTATCTAAGCCAGTGTTTCCCAACGTGTAGCCTACGGCCCACGTTGGCTTGGGTTGGTAATTTTACATTCCGATACACTAGACCCCTTTAATATTTCGAAATTAAATGAGTGCGAAGGGCAAAAAAAGATCCCTTTTTCAGAATCATTTTATTTCAAAAAGAGTCCAGACTCAATTTTTCCATACTAGTAGGAGTGTAACCGGATCTCTCCAAAAAATTTATTAAAGCTATTGCCAAATTTGAACGGGTTTTCAAGCTATTTTTTGAAGAACAAAAATTTTTCTGTATGCATTGATATTTGAGACTCCGACATAAGGATTTTTGAAGTTTTTTGGTGGAACATAGCACAAAAAAGGTTTGGAAACACTGATCTAAGCTTTTCAATATAATTTATATCATAACTTATTTGACAATATTTATAAGTATGTTTTTGATCGATGTACATAAAACCAAATCTTAAATTTCGATATCGCTTTTTCATTTGCAGCGACTTGAATATTTTATAGTTTTAAACAATAGTACGCATACGCCACAGTGTTCCATTTTAATTAAAACCAAATGGTCTTTTCTTTATTGCAAAAAAGGACCGGAGTTCAAACGTTAATTGTTACTGATAGTTTTAAATTAAATTAAATTGTTGGTGCAACCAGGGGCCTAAGTATTTCAACGCTACTACCTCAGAACTACATCAATTACAACATACAACTAATTCCTACAACTACATCATTTACATTATTTGTCTGTTTCAAATATATAGCTGGAATTATTCAGCCTTATCGCCAATTCCGAGGGAGATAGCTCTCCCTCGGATTTTATTTTTCCCAGGAGTTGAATACTCTCATCGCCAATCTCCCCCGAATACAATTTCCCCCGGAAATAACTTCGAATAGTTTCGAAATATTTTGAGAGAATTTTATATATGTATGTATACTAGTATCGCCCCGTGGTCGAAATTCGACCTTTCTCTATTAATGTTTTAATGGCAACATATGAATATAAAAATAAGATTCTGTCAGAGCGATTGGCTATACCTTTCAAATAAAAAAAAAATTATGAAAATACGATGCCATTAAGTTAGTTAAAAAGGGAGATATAGAAAAGTGTTTACGTATTAATATATAGATAAATTATTGAACTGTCAAAGTTTGTGAATAAATTAATGAAATACAATTATGTAACTACATTTTTGAAGCATTCAGATAGGTATTTCTTAAAATCCATACCATAGTCTTCAGATTAACCACCGAAGAAAGAGATCGGAGAAACCTAAACAGAAATTCGAAGAAACTTAAGGGATAGAAAAAGTTATCGTGTGCATTGATTTTCAAGCTCACTCAATACTTTTTTCATGCTTGTAGGTTTGTAGGGGACTGCATTCTAAAAAAAAAAAAAAACGATAGACGTAAGGTGAAGCAAATCGTTGACGATCACGTTAACGATAATCGTTTTGACGATAAAACCACTAACAGTTCCTTTTTCATAATGAGGGTGACCTACAAACGCAATTTTACCACAGATTAATAGTATTTGTTTGTACTTTATTATGACACAGGGCCCTGGTGTTATTCTAATATGAAGATGTAAAATATAGTTGATGTAAGTTGATGTAGAAGCACGAAATGAGCCCCAGGGAATAATGACTTACAGCTTTCAGCTCCAACCATCTACTAGAAACTTAGAAACTAGTGATTATTGTGCATTTCCCACCGCAAATATTGTGTAAGTTTTTGAGATCTAAGAACATAAATTAACAGCTTATTTTTATGTAAAGACAAATCCACCAAATTCTTGTGTCACCTTTTTGACGTAATAAAAAAAGGAGAATTTTATACTCTTAGTTTAAATTCTAAAAGTTTGGTTAACATTGCAAAATTCAGGTAGTTTTAGGTATTTTACTCAAAGATTCGGTAAAAGTGTAAAATTGATGGAAAATTCTTACTTAAAGTACCACAAGATGTATAAAACACATTTTACATATTTTTTTTTTATTATTTTTAAACAATATTTACTCCTTCAAAAATAGGGAAAAATATTATCTTTTTTTTCCAAAATATTTGAAAATATTTTTTATTCTTTGATTCTTTTTGTTTAAAAAATGCAAACATTTTGAAATGTGGTATTATGGTTGCTGTGATGCAAGTAATGTACAAGCCGTCAATTAAATTTTTGTGGAGCTATTTACGGAATAATGGAAATAACCTCAAAATTGGCAACATTTTATTTTCGTTTTGTGCGTTTTTTAGCTTAAACCAAAAATATATATTTTATATAAAGTTGGTACGAAGTTCAATCAAAAATTTGTAGGATAATTTTTGACAAGGGTGGAAACCCGATAACTAATATCCGTCCAATAAGTAGAAACAAACATTTCCTCTAGGGAATCGGGTAAAAATGATCTGTAGAAAAGTTAAGTATTTGATAAAAATGTCGAGTTCCATTTTTTTTGCAAAAACAAAATGTATATACAGTTTTACAAAAAAAAAACTGACGCAAACTCTGGTGAATTTGCAAATTGTCAAACTTACCATACACGAATTTGAAAGAAATTTAAAGGTACATTTTTGTATATTTAAGTTACTTTAAGCAATAAGACCCAAACCAAAGTTAACAATTTTAATGAAATGTAGTTTGATTATATCTCAGGAAATACCTATCTAAAAGCTCTGGCATTTTTCACTAAACCTACAAAGAATAAGAATACAAGAGCTCTTTTTATCAGAAACCGACTATACATAATAATGTTTGGTGGGCAACAAAAGTATGTTTACCAACTTACAGCTTTCATGAAAAACAAAAATGGAACATGTAGGACAACTATTATATACATATGTACATTTTACACTCTGGGTCTAGCTATGATGATCTTCCGTTTGTGTCCACTTTCAAGTCACGACGACAATGCTTGCTTTCCTCCTCTCATTTGAAACCCCACCCCACTTTTGAATGGCAATACAAATGCGTGTGTAAGAAGTTATCTACAGTGCGTTCGATCTGCAATATAAAAATATGTTTGATCTTTTATCCTACCATATACGAGTTGCAAGCAAAAGGAACCATTTGATGATCATTACAGATCTCTTCTATGAGAAGTTGCGTGCATGGCCAAGATTTATATACACGAGGCGAATATGGGTTAAGAGGTCTGTAAACTCTTTTAGAATAAGTTGGTACAGTTTTCGCGATAGCGACATTAAACAAAAAGGAAAACAGAAGAAATAGGATTTTCTACTCGAACTTGGTAAGTTTTTCCTTTTCTAGATTCTTTTTTTCTGTCCTCTTCGTTATTGTATTAAATTTAAGGAAAGCTATAAGATTTCTTAAATTGAGGTAAAATCAGACTTTTCAAAGTCATAACTTCTAACTTCCCGTAAAATGTGAAATATGGAAAAGAAGGATTTTTTTAATTTATTCATAAAGTTTATGTTTAAAAAAACTTCTATCTGGCATAAGACGAAGATATCCAAGACATTAAAAAAAACTAGACCTTGTTGACTTCAATTGTGATTGATGTTTCCAAAAATTTTGATATACAAAGGTGTAAAAACGAAACCGAAATTCGTAGGAAGATAGTAATCTTGCAAGCTCAGATGTAGAACTTCATATACATACATATGTATAAAACTGGGACTTGGACAATTTTCTGGGATGATTTTTCATTTCTTCTTTTTTTGGCACTGTTTAAAGCAAAAGGCTTCTTTTTGTTTTCAAAATAAATTAAATTATTAGAAAACAGCTGCAGGGATAAACATTTAACTGTTACAAGTTACAATAGACAATAGAGAGTTGCCTTAAACTTCTCTTCAGGCACTCCTATATTAGTTTATATCTGGGAACTTATATGTGTTAAAATTGGTAGGTCTTTTTGACATTGATTGACTTGTAGGCCTAACCAATCTTTCATCTTCATTTCTTTTTCCACTCTCAGGCATCCACTTAATTCACGAAAAGTGAGTGAAACGTAACGTAACGAAACGTATGTGACAAGTTAATGGCCAACTTCTAATTCGCATTGAATTATACGACCTACATTTTGCGCACTCAGCAAATGGACGATCGTAGATACTTAGAGATTTTTTTTTTATTGAAGAATATCAAACTAAATTTATGATGTTTACAGTGTATCGAGTTTGTCTGTCTGGAATGGTATGTATATAAGTACATATATCTACTTATCTCTGTAACCAATGACCGGACATCATGAATCGTGTGTTGAAACTGGAAAGTGAATTTACTAACTTATCAAGGACGCAATCAGATTGGAGAACGAAATGTTTGTCTTGAATGTTTTTGTTTTTTGCCCAGGAAAATATACTTCTTCTGCGGAAAAAATTTAAGTAAAGATTTTTTATGGCAATTATCTTTATTAAAGCCTAAGGAACACTCACCAAAATGTCCATTGTCATTGTGTGCTCACCAAAAATTATACCAGGTCAAATGTCAAGAAAATTGATCGCACTAACCCGGCTTAATATATTAAAACAAAAAAAACTTTAGGTCATGCAATCAGGGTTACCAGAATGGTCTCTTTATCGCCAATTGGGCTTCTTGAACTTTTTAGTAGCTCCTTCAAATTTTGAATTGCGATAAATCCCAATTTGGGCTATTTAGTTTTGAAATTGGTCGGTTTTAGGATCCTTAAATATTGAGTCCGATACATTTTTTTTAATTTTGCATTTACCTAGATCAGTTTTAAAAAACCTATTGTGAATGAGCCTACATTACATTTCAATATTTGCTTGCAACCACAAACATTCTCAACTCAAAGCAGTTGACCCAGTTGGCACACTGACATTTACGAACAAAATTGACAGTTGGAACCTGAGATTTGTCAATATAAATTGATGATCTCTGTTATTGGGACCCTTGAAGCAATATTGCTAATTCGAACCAGGGTTCAGTTAACTGAAAAGTACCTAATGTAAGAACTTTCACGTGACTAAAAATGTGTTTAAGTTGTTTAGTAAAAATACTTATGCTTATTTGATTTCGAAAAGAAAGAAGAATCATCTTCGAGTATGGAAAACATTTTCGAAGCAGTTTTCGAGTTTTAATGATGAAGAGTCTAATTATTTACCTATAATTAAAAAGACAAATGTCTACCAAACGAATAAAGTAGTAAGTTAGTAAGTATTTTTCAAATAGGGCTCCACTCGTCTTGAAAAATCTGGCAATACTGCATGAAACTTTCTTCTGAAAAGATTGAAGCCCTTTTTCATCTCCGAGTGGTCAAATAGAAGTTAAAATGATGAAAATGTTGGTTTTTATGCTGGTACACCATGAAACTACACAAAAACATAATATTTTTTTTTTGTTTTTTTTTTTTTTTTAATGTTAACTCTAAGACACGTGTTTTGATACGAAACTAAATTATTAATGTTCTACTTAAAAAGGTTATATTCTACTTTTTCTTCTGCGTATCAGCAAACGGACTACATAAAATTTAGGTTTTTGTATAGAAGGTATCACTTTGTATTAAGTTGTTTTCGAATGCATTCACCGTTAATGATTTAGCCAAAAAACAACATTCTCATAATTTTTTTTTTTTTGAAATTGTATATCTTCTACTCGTTCACTGGGAGGAATTGGAAAAGAAGTTTTTCGTTGCAAAAAACCTTTTTCAATTTTCCATACGGCAATATCTCACAAATGTGACGTAGTAGAATATTTTCGACTTCTGATTCTAGTTCAGCACTCAAAATCTTTGGAAAAGTTTATTTAGTTTCTGTTTCAAAAAATTTTCTGCCGAGTTTAATTAGGGAGTTTCTATGTATTTTCCTCCTAATAAAATTGATTTCAAAGTGACTAATAACTGTAATATAGTTGTAAATTGAAGTGAAGTAATATTTTCAGGCACCATTGGAAAATTGGTCCTATACAAAAAAGGTCTTAAGTCATTTTTCGATAAGAGTGATATTAGCTACCATAAAATCTCCAATTACTAAAACAATGCTAATTCTACGATAAGTACATGGTTATTTTATGGAATGAGTTTGACTGACTGTAGCTTTAAAATGGCTGGATTTATGATAAAATATGTCCAGAACTTTTTTGTAGAGCGTTCAATTATCTACAAGAAAAACGTATGCGGTTAGTTAAAATACTTGGAATTATTAAGTTATAAAAATTCCAAATACAAACCGATGTTTTCTCCCATACAAATCGTATGGAAAACCGGAATCTGCGACGAGACATGAATTTTAAGAGCTCAAATCTTCACAGATGTCTGTTTTTGTTTAACAGAAACTTTTGAGCCTGTTTGCAAGACAAATTTTTTTTGAAACAGTCTAATACTCATATTTATATTTCGGAAGATATATGCTTCCATCGTCAGTAAGCTATAGTTGAATTTAATAAAATTTTGATTGATTATATTAGCCCTCTAAAAGTACTTGAGAGTGCTAGGACGCCATATGGCCCTAGGCTCAATGATAGGAAAATCCCTATGCACACCTCCGCGTGGTAGAGGGCGGGTAACGCTAACGTGCAGGGGGACCGAATGGATGCCAGGATAAGCAGACAACCCAGCTATGCTGGTCAGGGCACAAACTTGTCCTCGGGATGGTTAAAAGCCCCCTTAAGGCGGATGAACTGCAGGTGGCGGTCAACGGCATGATAGTCTGGTGGCGGAGGAGCTTTTTTTGGTAAAAGGCCAACGGCAGCAGCAGGTAGCGTCTGTAACCCATATTGGGCGGCTACAAAAGGCGTCTGTTTTCCCATAGTGGGCGGCCTCGAGCAGTTATGTGTTTGACCATACAAAAGGCGGGTGTGCCTGTCAAATCTGAGCTTATGTATGTTATTAATCATATCTCGGAAAACACCATGGTGGAAGGATATATGCAAATACATGAATTATGACAACAAATGGAAATGAGTCCCCAAGAGGTAATCTTTTTATAGAAAATCCTTCTGTAGCTTCGGCTGCAGTAAGCCGCACATCGGATTTGGGGGTGCGGCATCCTTCATGTACGAGCGTCAATCAAGACGCCATAATAATAAATGAATCGTTGACAAATAGAAGAAGTCTTTCAAGAAGCGCAAATGTTACTTTTGGCTCCGCATACGTACGAAAATCGGAGCATGGAACGTTCGATCCTTGTACAGCGATGGTAGATACGAGCAGGTTGAGCGTGAAATGCTTCGCCTAAAGATCAGTATCCTGGGCATAAGCGAAACTAAGTGGAGAGGAAGAGCTGAATACAGATCAGACACTGGACAGACGAGAATGCTGTATTCCGGGGAAGATGAAAGAGAGGGTGGCCAAAGACTGCATGGTGTCGGAATTATGTTGAACGAAGAAGCGAGGCGTAGTTTGATCTCATGGGCGCCCATTTCTGCGAGATTAATGACAGCAAGGTTTCGTTCAAAAATTCGTAACGTCACAATTATTCAGTGCTACGCCCCCACAAATGAAGCGACCGAGGAAGACAAAACCGCGTTCTACACTCAACTTAACTCGGTTTACAGTAGTGTTCCAAGAGCCAACATCATAGTCGTTATGGGAGACCTTAATGCCCAAGTCGGTTCAGACAATTACGGACTGGAACGCGTGATGGGAAGAAATGGCGTGGGGTCACGGAATGAAAATGGTGACTTGCTTGTCGACTTTTGTAACGCGAATCGTCTTGTGATAGGTCAAACCGAAAACCAAATTGATCATATCATGATTCAGCAGCGATGGAGGAAGTCTATGTGTGATGTCCGGAGTTTAAGAAATGCCGATGTGGGAAGCGACCACCATTTGGTTCTGATGAGTCTCAAACTACGAACCGCTGCCGTACAAAAACCAGCGCAGGATGCAGCAAGGAGCACAAAATTCATTACTAATGCTTTAAATGACCCCAACATATGTCGAAACTATGTCACCACCCTTAACGACAGAGCCTCGTCAATTAAATGGAATCCAGAATTCAACAATTGATGAGATGTGGGGTGAAATTAAAAGTGTTTTTATGGAGGCTGGATCTGAAACTGTACCCAAGCGAACGAGACGTAGAGACTCTTGGATATCCCAAGACACCTGGGATAAGATCGAACTTCGCAAATCGTTGAAAATCCAAATAAATGCTGAAGCTGATGTTCAACGAAAGGCTGACTTGCGAAGAGAGTACCGCATTGCACATAAGATGGTCTACCGCTGTGTGAGACGTGACAAGAGGGTGAAGTTGGATGGACTCGCAGATAATGCGGAAAGCGCTGCCAGAAGAGGAGATATCCGGGAATTGTACCAAATAGCCAAAGATATTATCGGGAAAAAAAGCAACACCAATCATCCTGTAATGGATGTGGATGGCACACTTTTGGTATCAATTGAGGATCAGCTTCGTAGATGGAAGGACCATTTTTGTGCCCTGCTAAATGAGGATTCAGTTGAGCAGAGTGCTGAAGTGCCCCAACTAAACGAGATGCGCAGGTCCTATAGGGGTATTGACATCGAACCCCCCCGTCAGAATCGGAAATTCGTACATCAATAAATCTCCTCAAAAACAACAAGGCAGCTGGACTGGACGGAATACCAGCTGAATTCCTGAAAGCCGATCCCGTAGCAGCGGCTAGTATTTTATATCCGCTGATACAAAACATTTGGGAAAACGAAAGCTATCCCAGGGACTGGAAGGATGGTGTGATTCCTCGCGTTCCAATGTTTATTCGCTATGCTATCTAGCTATCCCAAAAATTTTGAGATAACTTGAGTTGTTGTTGCGTCAGCTGTTATCAGCTGTTTTTTAACAAGGGACTACAACAACACAAAGCTATCCGGATAACTGAGACAAACCAGCGGAACGTGCCCATTGTTAAGTTGCCAAAGAAAGGTGACTTAAAGAATTGCAACAATTGGCGTGGTATCACCGTTTTGTCCGTTTTCCCAAAACTAATGGCAACAATCATACTCGAGCGAATAAAGGATAGAATCGAGTCTACACTCAAGAGGCATCAAGCTGGCTTCCGCAGTGGTCGATCGTGTGTCGACCATATCAACACCCTGCGTATCGTCCTCGAGCATTCGATGGAATATCAATCACCGCTTTACCTCATGTTCGTGGATTTTGAAAAGGCCTTTGATCGAGTTAACCGAGAATGTATATGGAGATCGTTGCTTGGTAGAGGAATTCCACCAAAAATTGTTGCCATTATTAAAGAGTCCTACAACAACGCGAGGTGTTTTGCTTTGCACAATGGGCAGCTATCCGACTCCTTCGTAGTGCAACAGGGTGTGAGACAAGGGGATGTTCTATCGCCAATTCTCTTCCTGCTGGCGATGGACGACGTATTGACGGCCAGTGTTGGTACAGCTGAGCGACAGGGCATTCAATGGAGACCGTTCGAAAGGCTCAGTCATTTAGACTATGCCGATGACATATGTCTACTGGCAAATAACATCAGTGGGCTGAACGGGATGTGCCAAACACTGCAAGTGAAGGGAGAGTCGAGTAGTCTAAGAATTAACTGCAAAAAGACAAAAATAATGCTCACAGGCCGCTCCACACAGCAGCGTATTATTTTACAGGAGACGCCAGTTGAAGTAGTGGAACAATTTAACTACCTTGGCAGTATTGTTTCTGCAAACGGTGGTACGGATCTGGACGTTAAAAGTAGAATAAATAAAGCTCGTGCTGCCTTCGGTACTCTGTCCCCAATTTGGAAATCCAGTCAAATCTCCTTACGCACTAAGTTGAGATTCTTCGAATCCAATGTCAAATCCGTGCTGTTATATGCTTGTGAAACCTGGAAAGTCACGTCTACCATTTCGAAGAAATTGCAGGCTTTTGTGAATCGCTGTCTTCGCCACATCCTAAAGATTCGCTGGCCACAAATAATATCAAATGAGGAATTGTGGCGCAGGACAAGTCAAGAGCGGCTGGACGTCGACATAAGAAAGCGTAAATGGCGTTGGATTGGTCACACACTGAGGAAACCAAACGATGAAATTGCAAAGCAGTCCTTTGAATGGAATCCTCAGGGTGCACGGCGGGTTGGAAGACCAAGAACAACATGGAAATCAACTGTCTTAGCGGAAGCAGAATCCCAGAGAAAGACGTGGCCACAGCTTAAGTACCTTGCAGCAGACCATGAAGGATGGAGACGTTTTGTTGACGCCCTATGCCCCAGCCGGGGTTACAGGACACGATGATGATATTAGCAATTTTATTTAATAATAAATAGTATTTATTGTTATTATTATTTTTAAAAAAAATTTTTAATCAAATATTTCGAAAACGACCACCTCAAAAGAAATCGTTTTTTTTTTTTTAATTTTGAATTTTCTCACTATCGATCGGCTAAATTATTTTTTTATATACAAATTTCAAATAAGTTGAAGATAAGATTGCATATCAAAATTTTCAAAAAATAAAATTCTGAATTAAAAAAAAAAGTTTCAAACTATTCTTTTGAAAATTCGATATCTCAAAAACGAGTCAACATTTTTTTTTAATTCAAATATTATATGCACACAAATAAGAACTTAAAATGTGCATGCCAAAATTTGTCCTCAAAATGTTCAAAGAATTTGATTTATAAGAAATTATTTTTTATAAAACTGCTCCAACCATTTTATTTTTTTTTTTCATGCAATCATGTTCAATCAATAATTAAGATGGCATTCTTTTTCAACCTCAAAATATCAAAAGAGTAGTTTTAGCTAATTTAAATATCGTAGTTCATGCTTTTAAATTTTTTTGTCTCATTATATTCATGTGTTTATATACAATTTTCTTTAACTCTCATGCCTCAGAGCAAGTACGTGCGACATTTTATTTTATTAAAAAATTGTGAATTCAAGATCTTCGAAAACGTTTTCAAATGTTCAATATGCAATTAAGTGAAGACCAAAGATTGGCTTCCTTGTTTATTTTGACAAAAACATTGTTTGATAAGGTGTTTATAGCCTTTTTTTTACAAAAAATTGTTTATTATTTACTTTTACACAAACACTTTTACAAATATTTTTTCAATTATTAATTATAATATTGTATGCATTTAAATTACCTCGAAGCCAATATCACTGTTTGTTCTTAAGATTTCTGAGACGAACAAAATTTTTCGATAATTTTAGGTAAAGTTACGTATTGTTTTCTTCGCTTTAGGCCTAGCTTACAGTACCCGTGCGCATAAAAAAATGTATGCAAATATTCTCGTATGTCAAAAATAATTGAGGTGAAATGCAAAATGATTGTTTGCATGATTGGTTTATAGTTTCATCAAAAAAAAACATTACCGTCATGCCATGTCATGCAAAACAATAGACCGGCAATTGTTTTGCATGCAACAAAATTTTTGTTCAATAAAATATTTTTTAATAGATATAATATTCACCTCAAGCAGTGACGTTTATTCGAAGGTGTGCAGCTGCTATCCGCACACCCTACCAAAATCTTAACATACTTGTCTGACTTGACTTGTCTTTCTTTTTAATATTTTACCTGTATCAATCAATATCTCAAACAAAATAGTCTAAGAGCCGACAGCAAATTTTGGGAGTGGAGGTATAACCAAAATCGGAGTATGAGGGATTATAGGTATATGTATCGTGATATCAAATACCAAAGTCTGGCAGGTTTTGTTTTCAGCTTTTGGGAGGGGTGGAGGGTTAAAAAGTATTAAGCTCCCTGACTTATTTTCAGGGTTATAACCTCTTTATATCATTTTTAAAAAATAGGATATGATTTCCTGTCATTTTTTCTAAGCATAAACACCACAATCTTGACGGTCCGATTAATAGAACTCAAGATATAGCCATTTTACGTGAACCTTATCATCCTTTTTTTGGAGACTTTCAGCAAAACAAAAAATCAACAAATAAAGTCTCCACAAAAAAGCCAATAAGGTTTGCTTAAAAAGGTTAAATCATGGGTCCTACTTATCGGACCACCAAGAAAAAAGTCTTGAGACTTAAGGAAAATGACAGAGCATCATATCCTATTTTTTAAAAGTGAATCGAAGTGTTAATGATCCTACCATATAAATAGGAAACCAAGCGGGTTTTAAACCCTCACCCCCACTGAAGGCTGAGAAAAAAACCTGCCAGACTTTCATATCCCATATCACGATACTTGTACCTATAATCCCTCATACTCTCTTGGTCTAAAAATATGGACACATCACTTCAAAACAAAATCATTCCACCTACGTACCAGTAAAAGCCTAGTTTACAGTTCCCGTGCGCGAAAAAAATTCTATGCAAATATTCTCGCATGTCAAAAATAATTGAGGTGAAATGCTAAATTAATTGTTTGCATTATTGGTTTACAGTTTCATGCAAAAAACATTGCTGTCCTGGAATGTCATGCAAAACAATGGACTGGCAATTGTTTTGCATACGAAAAAAAGTGTGGTGAATAAATTTGTTTTGGGTGCTGTGTTTACACTTCCAAAAAATAGAATATACTCACGTCAAGGCATTGTTTGCATGCAATTGGCTTTTGCATCCAAAAATAATTATTTCCCATTTTAAGGCCTATAGTTTATTAATTAAGGGTAAATTAATGACTCAATGCGTGGCTTAGGCCCAGGCAAACGTTTTTTGCCTTGAATATTATTCCATTTGGTGCATAGAATATGTGGAAAATGGTTTGGAAAATTTTGATTTTTTTTCGCATGGGAACTGTGAACTATGCTTTAAAAAAATGTATTTATTGAATATTTACACAAATTTTAACAGTTATTAATTATAAACTAGTGCATTGAATAAAACTTGCCCGAAACCAATATCATTGTTTGTTGTCAAATTTACTTGTTAAGCTAATGTTTGTGTTAAAATTGTCTGCGTATACTAGACTTTTGGCAAAAAAAAACACGACTTTTAAAGTATGAGCCAATGAAGATTGTAGATTGTACACCGAATTTCGAATGTGCATTTCCGAGGGGCTCGTATTTTAAAAATTAAAATTTTCACATTTACTATGTGGCAAAAACCTAGAGCATGTAAGTTGATGTGGCAAAAACCTAGAGCATGTAAGTTGTAAGTTGAGTCCAAAACACAAAAAAAAGTATTGGTGAGGTCTTCTCTCCTGGAAGATTTATTTTCTATATTACTTTATTTATTTATTTAGCTTAATACAAGCGTGCCTTGAATCTAAACTTAGATCTAAACTTAAATTTTAACTTAATTCTATGGTGGGTTTTTCATTGTTTTTTTTTTTTTTTTTATTATTTTTTTTGCTTGTTTTTTTTTTTTTTTAATTTATTTTATTTTTGAAATGGGCCCGTAGGCCCACCCACCAGTTTTTACATACAAAAACTTAAAGATTAATCAATACAATAAAGACAACGTGGGGCTTTGGATTTGGGGCTTTTAGTTATTGGTTATTGGTGTGGTTGAGGTTGGTATAGAGAGAGATTTTGAGAGAGTGTTTGGAGGAGTGGAAGTCGAAAGAATTTTGCATAATGTTAGAAGTACGTAGCATGCAGGTTATTGGTTCGTTACTACCATAATTATTACGATGAAAGTTGACATCAAAGAGTGACACTAATCTAAGACTTCTAGGGTTAGTGTGCAATGCAATTTTTTGGAGAAGCGCAGGGCAGTCAATATTACCAGCTAAGAACTGATGGATAAATACAATGTCGGCTACTTTGCGACGATTATAAAGGGGTTGCAAATTAATAAGCTGAAGGCGACATTCGTAGGGTGGGAGATGGAGCGTATCAAGCCAGGGTAGCCCACGAAGTGCGAAACGAAGGAATCTTCGTTGAACAGCTTCGATACGGAGAGAGTGAGTAACATAAAAGGGTGACCATACCTGGCTGGCATATTCAAGAAGTGGTCTGACAAATGTGAGGTAAAGAGATTTAGTGACGTAAGGGTCTGAAAATTCTTTTGACCAGCGCTTAACGAACCCAAGTGCAGAGTTAGCTCTATTAATAGATGTGGTAATGTGAGATCTAAAATTAAGTTCTTTATCACAAAGAACTCCTAAGTCACATAATGAGTCCACTACGGTCACTGCATCATTGTTAATAAAGTAAGTACGAGGAGGGAGAGTAGAACGTTTACGGGAGTAGGTTATAGCTTGACATTTACTAACATTAAGTTCCAGAAAGTTCTTCTGGCACCAGATTCAAATCTTGTTGAAGAAGATAGGAATCAGAAGGAGAGGAAATGTATCTATACATTTTTGTATTATCAGCATAAACAGAGATCATAGAATCATTGATGACGCAGTCAGCATCATTAATAGTCAAAACGAAAATCAGAGGGCCGAGATGACTTCCCTGCGGAACACCGGAGGTTGCAAGGATAGGGTTAGATTCGATACCTCTAAAGAGGATATTGTACTGACGATCGCTCAGATATGATTGGATCCATGCAATGAGAAGGGGCGGAAAGCCAAGTGCTTTAAGTTTAAAGAGAATAAGGGTGTGTGAGATTTTGTCAAAAGCTTTGCTAAGGTCGGTTGCGATGACATCAACTTCTTTCCCAGCTTCAATGGCGCATATGGTACCAGAAACAAAATCAACTAGGTTTGTGGTAGTCGATCTACCACTAAGAAAACCATGTTGATTGGGGGAGAAAATTTGTTTACAATGGAAAAGCATGTTGTCATAGACTATGCTTTCAAAAAGTTTAGGAATACACGACTGCTTAGCTATGGGGCGGTAATTAGATATTTCTTTTTTAGGGCCTTTTTTATGGATCGGGATAATATAGGAATATTTCCAACGAGAAGGAAATATCCCTTGAGAGATTGAGAGCTGGAAAAGAGCGGTCAATGGCTGTAATAAAGTTGACGAGCAATTTTTTAGAATTATTGAAGGTAAGCCATCAGGACCACCAGTATATTTAACCTTGAGTTTATTAATCTTATCTTCAACTATAGAAGGGGGAATTAAAATTGAAGAAAGTGAGGTTTGAGTGCAAGTGTCTAAGAAGGAAAAGTAATCTGAGTCTGGTAGTGAGGTGTTATCAGAAAATGATTGACTAAAAAATTGAGCATATAAGTTAGCGATTATTAAGGGATCGTCTGAACTAGTATTCAAATATGTAAGGGTAGAAGGGTAATTATCAGACTTTCTTTTAGCATTTATGAAATTAAAGAAGCTTTTGGGATCGGATATAATATTAGATTGAACTTGACTAAGATAGTTGTGGTAAAGAGACTTACAGAGTTCAGAGAAATTGTAGTTTGCACTCTGAAAGGTTGAGAAATCGTAGCCAGTGCGAGATTGCAAGTACTTACGCCATAGTTTGTTTCTATTATTTCGGAGGGATTTTAATTCTTTATTATACCATGGAGGGCTAGAGGAAGTGTTTTTTTGGGGAGAAATAGGGACTGATTGACTAAGGCAACTGAACACTAAAGAATAGAAATGGAAGAGGGCAGAGTTGATGTCGTTACTTTCAAAGATAATGCCAAAGTCGACGGCGCGCAGAAGATTATTAAGCATAGGGAAATTTGTCTTACGAAAATTAAAAGCCATTACATTTTCTGGAGCGGCGGTGATATGGGAAGATTCATAAGAAAAAGTAAGGAAAAGAGGAGGATGGTATGGGTCAAGAGTGGAAAGAAGATGATTACTTGCTGATACTACACAGTTGTCAACATCAGAAGAGAAGATAAGATCGAGTTGACGGCCTAAATTATTTTTGACACCACTCAATTGGTAAAGGTCTGAATCAGAGAGGCAATCAGTGAAAAGCATTTCCTTATCGGTCATTGCATTAGAACTCGTATAGTGTGATTCATCATCAGAAAGAGTCCACTGGAGATTCGGGAAATTAAAATCACCTAAAATTAAAACCACGTCCGATGGATCAGCTGCTTCGAAGATAGCATCTATAGCATCAACTGCAAGCTGATAAGATTGGATGGGCTGGCAAGGTTTTATATAGCAGCAAGCTATATAAAAGGTAAATTTGGCGATTGTCAATTTGACGCAGACATACTCAAAGGAGGAGGAATCGGAAATTTTGAAAAGGGTCGAGTCAAAGCTATTGTGAATTGCTAATAAAACACCTCGACCTAAACATGCATCGCCGTGCAGAGAGCCATCTGCTCGAAAAACGTTGAAGTCAAGATTAAAGAGCTCACTATCGTTAATACTGGGTAGAAGGTTAGTCTCAGTTAGTGCAAAAATGTCATAGGGTAAAGTAAGTGAATTAAGATAGACTGCGGAGGTTTTGGTACGAAGCCCTCTGACATTCTGGTAATAAAGGGACAAGCATTTTGGAGGATAATTAGAGGAGACAGGAGGATTAGGAACGAAAAAAACTATTAAAGTTGGAACGACTCCTCTGCAAATGAGAAATACGCTTAGAGTTAACATACGAGGCGAAAGACGCTAAATCATTTGCAACATCAGCGGGAGTAAGTCTGAAAGATTCATGGAAACGAACGAAAATTTGCCTAAGATCATCAGGGTTAGTTGGGAGGCCTTCCTGCTGAATAGATACCATAAGATTGGTTCTAGTAACACCATCTACACAAACAGTCATGTTTGTCGTGAAGGTAAGCAAGATAAAGGCGAATGTTAGAATAGATTCTATGATCTCTGAGGCGTGAGAGAACATAACGACCATCATCATTAAGGTCAACGAATTGTTTAGTTAATTTAGCAATTGGAGGGGTGAGAGGGTCTAGAAGTGGAAGTGCAGATCCATGAGTATGGGTAGGGAGTGGGGCATTAGAAATGGTGGGTGAAGGGATGGAGGTTGGGTGAGGAGATGTCAATGTGGTGGAGTAGAGGTTAGATGTGGATGAAGTGATCATTGAAGGATGAGAAGAGGAGGGTGCTGGATTAAGAATGTGGGAGCGAATAAAATTAGGGTACCTTTCCAATGGAGAGCCTTGAGAAGAGTGGAGATTTTTAGGGGTGGAACAAGGACCCGCAGTTGAAAGATCAAAAGAAACACGTCTATCAGGATGTTTAAAAGAAGTTTGAGGTGGTTGCGAGGATTGAGGGTAAGAAGTAGGATTATTAAAGGGTGAATTATTAGGTAAAGGAGCTGGTGAGGGGGTAGGAATAAGGGAATCTGGACCCGCAGCTGAAAGATCAAAAGAAACCCGTCTATTAGAAGGTCTAGGAGAAGTTTGGGGTAGTTGCGAGGATTGGGGATAAGAAGTGGGACTATTATTAGGTAGAGGATCTGATGAGGAATTGAGAATATGGGAATTGCGGAAGTAAGGATACTTGGCTCCAGAATTGGGATCGAAGTTAGGAGATGAAATTGTTGGGGTAAGTTCGTTTGGCGTAGAGAAAAGCAAGGAGGTAGGGTGAGGATGATTTGTATTGAAGGGAACTTAATTAGAAACAAATAGTATCGAACAAACAATAAAAAATTTTACGATATTCTCTTAGTTTGGTTTAAGACCAGATATCCGTTGATTTATTTTATTTATAAATCAATTTTTTTTTTCATGAATAGTTGTTGAAAAAAAATTATTTTCAAACTGCATATTGGTGGTATAAGGATGCATTTCGCGCTTGTAAAACATTTTCCACTAATCCACTTTCAACTCTAGGTAAGATATGTATCTAAGTACGAAATAATTCAAACATGTACCTACTAACTTTGGACTCACATTTAAGTGCTGTCGGCTCAATTAAAACAACAAAAAATTACCCGAGCACATTATTTACATAACTCATACCCACGTTCAAAAAGCAAGTAATTCATCATATCCCACTTAATGCGTGATCTGCAGCAGAATTATTGTTTAACTGCTAAAGCAAGAAATAACTCCAGACTGATTGTCGGGAAAAAATGTTTTCATACATAATATTTTCAACTTGCTCGTTAAGGCACTGAATTCAACTCTTCGATATCTAAAAATAAGCCAGTAACAGCGGAAGCAGTCTGCCACACAAACTCAAGTTTATAGCTGATAAGAGTAAGAACATAATTTGCTGCGCACCAAGACTGTAGTTTCATCCTGCATCTTGATTAATTCAGAATAAGAATATAGTTCTCAATATAATATTCAATTGACATATTAAATAATCACAGTGATAAATTCAAAACACGAGTATGAACATCAGGATTCAGGTGTTGTTGGTTTTTGTGTGCATCTCATTTGTCGAACCATGGATGTACGGATTCTCAAGGTCATCCCGCCGAACTGACCTAAAGCTGGAGTGCCCTGCGGTAAGAAAAGTCAATATTATCTACCTTATGTATAGTATATATGGCACTCGAGGTATTCACCTTGAGTCTATAGTTCGACACGCTTTCTTCCTAAATGAGTTCGTGTACGAAACTAGCATAAATTGTCATCCGCGATACCAGCCAGGCAGCCACACGTGGTAGTCGATCGGTATAAATATTTGAAAGATCGCCAGAAAGTCGATAGCTCAATAAAACTGTATTGGATGTTCTACTCTTGGTCTTCGCGCAAAAGAATGCTGTGGCTGTCGCAAGCCCGCAAACGCAAACTTAAAGAAGACAGAGGCTTATAGAAAATATATGTCAACATAGCCGAAGGTGTGTCTCGCTTCTCGCACATAACTTTGCACGCAAATAAACATTTGAATAAACTAAACACAAATAATCTAAGCTGTTTTAATACACAGCTATACATAAATATATATGAATGTATACAGCTACTACTCATACTCATATCGTAATGATGAGATTTTGAGTTGTGTTCTTTTTACACTTTTTCTTATCGTGCGTTAGTGCTAAGTATGAGTCTTGCTCAGCTCTCGAGAAGATGATGAAAAAGAGAAAATGCATCTGTAATGAAGAAGTGAAACCAAACCAAACCGAACCCCAAGACGGGCGCAACGACGCGACGACGGCCATCAAGTGAGCTCCACAAACGACAACATTAAAATCGAGCCCATCGTGCACTGGAACTGTGCCTAATGGAACTCAACAGCAGTAACAAGTAGATGAATTTCACCAGTTTTTCTATTTTGTTTCTAATTTAAGAAAATAACACTAGTTTACAAAATGTTGGGTCATGGTAGGGTCCTTAGAAAAAATATATTTTCTAGACTAATTTTGGGTCACTGAACACGAAAATCAAAATTATTTTTTTTTTCCAAAGAAGCGTTTTCGAGATATGCGAAAAAATCATTTTCTCAGCTTTTTTTCCAGATATTCCCATAAATCTCGCTAGCGACTTACCTAATTTACATAAAATGTATATTTTCGGAATGATGTGATCTGTCTCCTTCCGACGATGTACTGCTTGTATAAGTCGGACAGAAATCTTATAAGTTACAGGCATTCAAAGTTTCAAAAACGAGTATTTTTGAAAAATTTCTAGCTTTTGGTTGCTCCATAGGGATAGAAAAAAAATGTTTAAAATAATTTTAAGGGCTCAAGTGAAAAACAATCTTTTTAACAAAAACTTGAGCCAAAGTTCTTCAAAATCGGACGATAAATGTAGAAGTTATTAAATAATTAGTGAAAGAAGGCAAATTATTTTTTTTCAATTAAAGTCATATAAATGTACATTAGGGTGTCTGTTATTTCCCAAAATCATTTTTTTAAATCAGAAACCCCTAAAATCAAAATTGTATGCCCTAAAATAAAGTTTTTGACCAAAAAATGTTTGTCTAAGGTGATAAATCGGTGCCCCTTAGGACATTCTCTTTTCCATACAAAGGAGAATTGGACACGCCAAACTCCAAGACCAATAATGACGTGATATATATCGTTGGAAAGATATTTTTATGAACTACAATAGTTACTAAGAGAGTTCATTTCAAATCTCTATGTGAAAAAAGTTATTCGCTAGTTAAGGATATTTTTTTTCACAACAAAATGCGCTGAAACACAATTTTGACCTGCGAATAACTTTTTTCACATAGAGATTTGAAATGAACTCTCTTAGTAACTATTGTAGTTCATAAAAATATCTTTCCAACGATATATATCACGTCATTATTGGTCTTGGAGTTTGGTATGTCCAATTCTCCTTTGTATGGAAAAGAGAATGTCCTAAGAGGAACCGATTTATCACCTTAGGCAAACATTTTTTGGTCAAAAACTTTATTATAGGGCATACAATTTTGATTTTAGGGGTTTCTGATTTAAAAAAATGATTTTGGGAAATAACAGACACCCTAATGTACATTTATATGACTTTTATTGAAAAAAATTAATTTGCCTTCTTTTACTAATTATTTAATAACTTCTACATTTATCGTCCGATTTTGAAGAACTTTGGCTCAAATTTTTGTTAAAAAGATTTTTTTCACTTGAGTCCTTAAAATTACTTTAAACATTTTTTTTCTATCCCTATGGAGCAACCAAAAGCTAGAAATTTTTCAAAAATACTCGTTTTTGAAACTTTGAATGCCTGTAACTTATAAGATTTCTGTCCGTCTTATACAAGCAGTACATCGTCGGAAGAAGACAGATCACATCATTCCGAAAATATACATTTTATGTAAATTAGGTAAGTCGCTAGCGAGATTTATGGGAATATCTGGAAAAAAAGCTGAGAAAATGATTTTTTCGCATATCTCGAAAACGCTTCTTTGGAAAAAAAAATAATTTTGATTTTCGTGTTCAGTGACCCAAAATTAGTCTAGAAAATATATTTTTTCTAAGGACCCTACCATGACCCAAAATTTTGTAAACTAGTGTAATGAATTAGAACTTACATTTCTATACTAGGCCAAGAGCCGGGTACTTTTTGTCTGGAATTAATAACTGAACTGATTTCAACCACCATTTTGGAAAACGCATCTTATCAAATATCTCGTTAACCGTGCATCGTACAAAAAAATAGTACATTTTCTGTTTTTGTTTTTTTTTTGTACTTCAATCAAGTTTTTTAGAAATTAAATTTTAAGGCCAATTTAAAGTCGACTCCCTCCAAGTCGAATTTTCACGGGATATCAATAGGCGTTTTTTATTATCATCTGGATCTGGATCTGGATTAACTTTTAACACGTGTTACAAAAACAATTTTGAAAATTTCCCATTATTTTGTTTTTGTGTTACGTGCAAAAGTTAATCCAGATCCCGATGATTAAAAACACGCCTAATATTAGTATAAGTTAGAGAGAGTATTGCAGAAATTCGAGTTAGAGAGAAATAAATACAGTATGGACAATTGAGAGGAATACAAAAATATGAGGAAAAACTTCGAGTTAGAAGGAAAATTGACTCAGAGGGAGTAGACTGTATTTTTGAAAACAATCAACTTGAACAAAAAATTCACAAAATTTCAAAAATATTGACTTTAAAATTTAATTTCTCAAATATTTTTCACGAAAACAGCAGCTTTCAAAATAAATTATTATTTTAGCTGTACTATGTACGGTTCACGAGATATTTGATAAAACGAGTGCAAAATACCATTTTTAAAACCTTAGGCTCGTTTGGCAGGAGCTTTTGACCGTCCAATTCGTCTAGTATGTTTTTTTATATACAAGATGGCATAAGCTTACATATATGCGAAAACTATAGGTAGGTGTTTCAGTTTTGTCAATTTTATAAAATTTTCAAAAAATATGTGGCAACCCTGGGTCTACAGTAAAAGAACCATATCATAATTTGCTGACTTGATTTAATATGTATTAGGATTATACGGAGTTAACTTGTTATATTTAATACATTTCTCTGACATTTTTTAATACCAACTTTAAAAACTCGTCTGGCAAGCTGTTTTCATCCACTGAACTCGCCTGGCATCTTTTTTTCATGTACATGTAAAAGTAGATATGTTACATTTTTGGAAGCTATTTTAAATTTTGAAAAAAAAAAATAGATGGCAGTCCTAGAATTGCGGAAATATTCACTGATCTTTATTTTTTGACTCATCTGTTCACGAATAAAACATACACTAAGCCTTGTACCTACCTAACAAATTTCTCAAGTTATCCAATATCTTTAATTAATATTTAAGAGTTTTAGGCCCATCTGGCAAGCACTTTCGACCGCCAAACCCGTCGGGCATAATTTTTTTCGTGCATAACAATGTATAAACTAAATTATAAATAAGTTTCAGCCTTGTACATTGTGCAAGTAGGTTAATTTTTACCCTTTTTTTGCATTTTGAAAAAGTCAGATGGCAACCTTTCGAACGTGCCAACCCTGCCAGACCGTGGTTTTCATACTTAACTTGTTACAAATCAAGCATACACAAAGTTGTAGCCTTGTGTCTAGTAGGTTAGTCAAAGTGGCTGGTAGCTCTCCGACTATAATGTCTACTCCGGCCAATACATTTTGTATAAACAGATTTTTGAGCACACCTGATTGATCTTGAGGCTAAAGGGCAACCGGCAAGGGCAAAAAATACTTTTTATAACGCGGAAATAAACACTCATCAAATTTTATGATTGGAATTGGTTTTGGTTGTTCCTAAGCAAACAACAAAAATGGCGGGATAGCCAATACCTCGAGAACTGCTCATTGATACTTAAGTGCCAAGATACTTTATTTTTCAAGAATATTTCTTCATAATGGATTATGGAAATTTGGAGTAAAGTTGTAGAAAATTTATGTAAGACTTTGTACAAGTTTCATTTTAATACTTTTTATCACGACGTAATTTTCACGCGCTAACTTATTTCATCACCACCTACGAGTCGAGGTTGGTTACGAAATCTCGCAATTCTAAAATACTGTTTTTAAAAATTCCGCGATTACAAAATCTTGCAAAATAAAATCTCGCAAACTAAAATCTCGCTTTTACATTGCAAGAAAAACATTTCTTTAAAGAAAATCTCGCAAATTAAAATCTCACGCGAGATTATAGTTTGGAAGATTTTTATTGTAGCAATGCAATTAAATTTTGTGAAATTTCCTATCTTTTGATCGAGTGCCCACTTCTCTTAGACCATATTGTCAGTTATTTATTGTTATTGTTAATATATCTATTTATGTATCAATAATTGTTTTCAAGAGAAGGAGAAAGGAATATAATAAATAGGTGTAAGAAACTATTGTAAAGATTCGGAGTGATTATAATCATTATTCAACCAGAAAGGAAAATTAATTAATTCAACTTTACGAAATTTTGATGTTCGAAATTTTGATTTGCGAGATTTTAGCTAGCGAGATTTTTGTTGATATTTGTGAGATTCTTCGGTGCGAGATATAAATGTGAACTTGTTAAAAGCGAAATTTTGTTATTGAGAGAAATTAAATGGAAAACAAGGATTATTAGATAAATGCGTGACTGGTTTGCACATACTTGCTCTTATAGTTCAAATTACTTGGAACTTAAGAACTTAAAAAAAAATAATTATAGAAACAAAATATATAAAAATATTAAATCGTTCTTTTGATTGTATAAACAACTCGTAAAATAGCTTAGAGAAACACAAGTATGCCGTTTGATTACTTGAAAAAATATGAATGCAACAAATAAGTGAAGAAGTGTAAAAAACAAAAAAAAAACATTTATAAGCCCAGTCAACAACAACAAAAATTCATCAATGAGTTTTTGAAATACATATTGAAAAAAAAAATATTTCTTTAAAAATTCATAACTTTTTTCTAAATTTTGATATGCAGTATTATTGATATTTTTATGAAGCTTTTACAAACAAATTTTGATTGAAATCGGCTAAGTCGTTATTGATAAAATCGAAAATAAGAACAAAACCGTCACATGACGGGTACCTACCTTTAAAAACAGTTTTTGCTAATTATGTTTACCAATAAGTATACACTATACCTACTACAATAATATACGGATTTTTGTTTTCAAAACCGTTAGAGCCGTTTTTGAGATAAATAAGCTTTTCCTTAATGGTTATATGGCAAGTACCATTATTTTTATAGCTAAAAATTTTACTTTCTCCTCTAAGGAATTATAAAAACATACTTATTTTCAAAATATGAAGAAAATCGCTTCAGTAACTGTTATATCGAATTTCTTCAACATCCATGTTGGTGAAATTCACATTATGACAAAGATCAAAGCTTGCATTCAGACTATTCGCATCTGTATGACCAACACACACTTAATGGGTACTTTATTATGCACGCTGAGTTTTCGGGTGAAACCACTCTTCACAAAATACCCGATCTTTGCAGATGATCGCTGTTCTACAGGTTCTTTGCTAGCGAAGATAGTAGCTGATGATGGATTTATTTGGGGCTCTACACATTCCATCCGTTTTTTTTTTTTTTTTTTTTTTTTTTGCACACAGGGAACTGATTTATGCCACTATTCTGTCTTAACTTAACAAAAGTGATCTTTAATGTGTTAACTCCTTTTTGTTTTGTCCGACCCACAGGTGAAGGCCATACGAAACTTTGATTTGGAATCAATGATGGGATTTTGGTATGTCGTCCAATATTATGCATCATCGGAGGAGTTACCCGAATATGCTTGCATGCAAAGCCATTTTACTTTCTCGGATCAAGATCAGCATGTAAGTACTTGAATACATTAATTTTTAAAACCTCAATAACACTTATAGAAGAAGGTGTAGATAAGGTGCTATATGTTATTGGTATGTCATTTCCGAAATCTAAATTGAGTTATTCTCAATTTTTTTTTTAATTTTAAGAAAAAGAAAAAAAGACATAAAAGTAGAAATCGAAGTTTTTGTTTTGGTATTGTGGTCAGGTTCTTCTTTCACTTGCAACAAAGATCCAAAGTGTGTGCTTTTTTTGATATTTGGAATGAGCTTGTGAGATGCGTGCATAGTTTTTCTTGATTATTTTATGTTTTTTTTCACTAGAATTTGAATTCTCGGATGAAAGTTTTTACTCGAGTCTTCTTAGCAAAACAATGATTGAATAATAATTTTGGTTTAATAGGGTACAACACTAAGTGTATTATGTTTTCTTTAGAGGTTGTCACAAAGGTGGACTTAGAAAGTGGAATGTACTGTACACATCATGTGTAGGTAATTTTTTTTTGTTAAGGACAGACAAGTTGAACTAAATATTTTAATTGAAGCTGATAAGAATTTTCAATATGAGCAGATCTTGTCATTTTGACCTTTCTTGTTTCAAGTTGTCATTAAATTTGCATTTGAATTGTAAATTTGAATTCTTACTCAAAAAGAAAGTAAAAGCAAATTCACGTTGGCTTGATCTTACAAGAGCAGTGTTGCACTTGAATACCCTTTTTTGGAAGTGTACCTACTTATAGACAACATGATTGATCCCTGACTCGAAGAAAGTGTTTAACGAATTGAAATATGCCCTCAATTATATCCAAAATATTTCAAAAATTTCGAAGTGTGGAAAGAACACCATCTGAATGAAATAGTCACCATTTTAGATTTTTCGGAGGTCATTTAAATGCCAAATTAATCAGTTTATTGGTGACGCCTCGTTTTAAGAAAGAACTATAACTGTCGGAGGGGCACTTGCACTTAAATGGTCGGAACTTTAATTACGAATTGTGACTTTTCGTCTATAGTTTCGTTGACTTTAGAGCACACAGCGCACCTCACTGAAGTGAATCTGATATTATTTGGTTCAATTGTTAATTTGAGTTATGCTGGTCTTGTAGAAAATGATTAGTACATTTTGCTCTCCGTGCTTGAAAGATACAAAAATTATTCTTATGAGTCAAGCCAACCATTTTTTAACATTAGCTACCACTTTTTCTAATTTGTTTTGGACTGCCCACGTAAGGAACGCTATATGAAGGAGCCAAAGTAACTGCCGCTAAAGTTGCCAAATTGATCAAAATTCACACAATAACAAAATTCAAACAATTATTTATTTAACAGTATTCATCTTATGCTTAATTGTTCTCATGAAATAAGTTTCAACAAATTACATAATGTTGTGGGTAAAAAGGTCTCTATTTGGGCAGTCTAACCTTATCTCTAGAGTAAGAAATGGACTAAAAGATGTAAAATGGCTGACTTTCTTTAATTATATTCTTGAAAATCTAGATCAGTTTGATATTATCTTTGCCGCATTTGTTAATGGGGCATCTTCGTAGAGAGTAGTGGACTTGGTTTTTCACTCCCACATAGCGGGTTACCATTCTGTATAAGAAAACTTTTTTTTTAATTTCATTTAAACAAGATATTTGTTTACTAACCATTAATCGAAAATCAAACAGGTAACAATGGACTTCACATACATTTATGCAGAGGATCCATTAAAAGAAAAACTCCAAGGAAATATTACTTGGATGATTCCGCAGTTTGATGAACCTGCTCATTGGATGCACACAGAAGATATTTGTAAAATGAAAATAATCTTATTGAAACAAATTTAGCAATTGATATTATTAATTTACGATTTTAAGATGAAGGGATTTATAACACTTACATATTGGACACTGATTACACAAGCTGGGGTCTAATTATGCATTGTGCTGAAAAAAACAAATCACCTCGATATCTTTCGGCCTTACTGTTATCACGTGAACCAACACTAGGAGACAATGTTATAACTTTTCTAAGGTAACCAAAAAAAAACTAATCAATAAAATGTTCGTATTTTTTAATAAATAATTTTATATTCCACATCAACCAGAGAAAAGCTTCCTAGATATGACATAGACTTGTCCTTTATGTTTCCTATTAATCAGAGTTCTTGCAACGAACTTAGTGAAAGTCCCAATGAAACACCGTTTACTTATGTTGTTAATGGTCGTAAGTTTCCTAAAAATATATTTAAAATTATAAATAAACACTAGTATGTTATATAATGCATAATACATAAATGTTAGTTTATTGTTAAATAAATTTGAGTTTTAATTAAAGTTCGGGTTTCAACTTCAATCGTTTTAATGTTTGTACTTGTCATATCAAATCAAATGTTGATAATGCAAATTGTTCCATATAATTTTGCTGTGATGCGCATAAGTAAAGAAAAGAAACTCTTCTGTAAACTTGAATTTCTTTTTACTCAATAATAAATAGCTAGTTTACATTTAAGGGTTCTGAACAACAAAACAAAACATACCAACTCACTGCTTTGCCATAGCAATGGACAGTGAAAGAAAACCGATTAAGTGAATCGAATGTTCAATTTACGTGGATAGGTACTATTTTAACGTATTGTTGATGTCTGCCCTGCAAACTGATTGTACACTAAAGAAAAAACTGCCTTAATGCTAAAACATCTACAACTGAAACGTTCAGATGAAGAAGGGTGTAAGTAAAATTTTCGATTTTTCAGTTTTTTACCAATATATGTCTTTTTAGTTTCCAACTTAGCTCTTAAAAAAACTGGTATAAAGGAGATAAATGCAACACAAAACTTTAAGCTTTTAGTGGAAAAAATGTTAAAAATACTTAACACGCGTTCATTGTATCATTGTCAGTAGCCGCGACTTATTAGCACTCTCAGTCAAAATAAAAATTCAAATCAGTGTCCTTTATAAAAAGTAAGTATTCGCCACAGTACACAAATCTTCTTAGGTAATATATTGCACAGGTTGTCAAAATTGCAAATGCCAGTAAATTAAAATGGCTTTTCGGGAGCCCTTCAAATTACATTTAAACACAACGACAAACAAATATTCACATTTGACAAGTAAACGGACCTCTAGATTATCACCAATTATGACAAGCAGAACTGCATACAAATTTAAATGCTAAAGGACTGGCGGAACAGATCGCGAGCTGATAGAACGGTCAATACTTCAATAAAAAAAGAACGTGGCGGTCAAATTTTGTTTGTAAATTTTTACAAAAGCTATCTGACCGCGCTATGTTTGAACAGGCCTTAATTATATCACCTTTAATATGAGTACTGCCGGTTTTACATGACCAAATTTACGTTATACATATATAGTCACATCCGGAACGAATATTCATCGGATCCTATGTATGTTTTGTTTAATCAAAGGTCAGTGACTTGCATGCATTCAATCCGATGCATACTTTCTAGTCAAGATTATACTTTGTTGACTACATTCCAAGATAGTCATCTTTCTAAGAATGCAATTATGCAATGCAGCACTTTTAGCTACAACTACAATGCATTCTTTATTGCTTCCTTTTAAGATAATTTTCAGTTTCTTATCTTCTGCTTTACTATATTCAGTTCTAACAATAAAATTATAAAACTTAAAAGCAGAATCCACTTGATAACTTCATTATTATAGATACATTTCTCTCTATTTCATTCGATTTACGAAGTTTAAGACTTTACTAAGTTTACGACGGCCTTACGCTGTTTTATGACTACCCTTAATATTATTTGTTTTTTTTAATTACACTTTCTAATTTAAAAAAAAACAAATAATATTAAGGGTAATTAATTACACTTTCTAATTTAAAAAAAAACAAATAATATTAAGGGTAGTCATAAAACAGCGTAAGGCCGTCGTAAACTTAGTAAAGTCTTAAACTTCGTAAATCGGTCACAATTTTTATGAAAAATTAGACAGAAGCCTAATTCACAATGCGACGGGAAAACGAGACGAGAGCGCGACGTGATTCGCTCTCATCTTTTTCTAGTTATAAAATCGTTTCCCTATTCACAATGCGGCGAGATTTTACACAACGAGAACTGTTTTCTTAAAAAAAATATCCAAAAAAATGAGGCTGGAAGCGACCCACACTAGTAACTTCCCATTAGTGCCCTCGGAAGCTAGACTTTTACTTTTTTTACAAATTTGAACTTCATTGTATGGGTATTCATGCAACAGCGTAAAGTCGTCGTAAATGTTTTAAAGTTTAAAACTTCGTAATTCTGTCACAATTTGTATGAAAAATTTGACAGATTTACGAAGTTTAAATCTTTACCACGTTTACGACGACTTTACGCTGTTGCATGAATACCCTTAGTATGTAGAGTAAAATTATCCCAATGCCCATATCATGGGCCTTACTAATAATCAAACACTAATGTCGACTATTAGTTAACTTTAAGATCAAAGTTAAGTGTGGAGCTTTAACAAAATGCTACCAATAATCAATTTTACCCTTTTGCTAACAAAATCCTCCGACTTTCCTTTAATCTACTACAATTTCCATCAAACTCCATCAAACATGCTCTAAAAAAAACATACACTACAATAACTCAAGTAAAAACAAAGAAGAAGAAATAAACAAACACAAATGCAATGACACAGGGTCGGCGTGCAGTTACATGGCTAAATTATGGGGCGCTCAAGGAAAGCAACATTTCAAAAAAAAGAAAAAAATCATTGAGGTGCTTCTATCATTTTGCCGAGCTATAAAAAGTGTTCAGACATTTTATATAGTAAGAATAGTAAAAAAAAAAGCTTTTTAAACTAAATAAAAAGTAAAACAAAAATACAATGAATATTTGCCATTCTTATTTTTAAAAAATATAAAAGACAACATGCGGCATTAAACAATGTAAAAACACCTATAACGCGGAGTGAACAAATTTTTGATATCAATTCAAATTATGTGAAGTGGTGTTTTTAGGTTAATACACTATCATAGAATACTTTCAAACTGACTTCTTGATTAAAATACAAAACTGGTATGATAGATAAGGCCAGGCCAACAGTAGAAATCCCTTTGAGAATATTTCATTCAAAACGTTAAAAATAACTCTGCACATGAAGCGCTAATAGGATTTGAGTGCCTTGCCACCACCAACAAAATTTAATCCGTCCCTGCTGGACGAGAATTTCTCATTTGACAGATGAATCTCAACTAAATCACTCGAATGAAGTATATTTTAATTTGCAACAAATTAGATTCTTTTAAGCAAAATTTCATGAAATATCTCAATTTAAAAGTATTCTACGATCATATAATAACTTTAAAAACATCACTTCACATTACTTTATGTAGAAATATCAGAAAAAAACTAGCTTGTGAAATGAAATATTTGTACATTCTTTAATATAGGCATTTTTACAGGATTTTTCGTAGCGCCACGTGTTTTCTTTTATATTTTGTTTAATAAAGTATTTCTAGTGTTCATTACACTAATTATATAACACTTTTTATTTAGTTTAATAAGCTTTTTTCACTAGTTTAACGATTTGAAATCTTAATACAATTTCCTCTTGCTCGGCAAAATGACAGATGAATTTCGATTTGTTTTTTTTTTTGTTCAAAGAGTGAAGATAAGTATTGCCGTATTGTTTTTTAACAGCACCTTTTTCAGTACTAAAGTATTCAATAAGTTCAAAGGGTTTGGTCGGTTTTAATTTTATTTTATGAACATAGTTGATTAACATTATACAAGAACATGCATATTTTGAGTTAACTTAATGGTTTTTGACATATGCGCATATCAGTACCTACGAAATTGCAACAAATTATTTTCTTTCGGGATTTTAAGTAATATATCTCTTCCTGCCAATCTGTTTAATATTTTTTTAGGGGTCAGAGTTCTGTTGTTTCCACTGTTTTTTTCTCGCGTTTTATTCTTTTCAATTATAGTAAAATATGAAACGAACGCCTTTCTGAATTCATAAATATTTTACCAAACCACGCCATTTTATGAGAAACGCTTTTCAAACATTTATTTCTCTGACAAGTAATTGGAAGAATGACTTTAGGTATGTTTACGTGTAAAGGTGTGCTCTATACACCTGAAAAAATCTTAAATCGACTGCCTTTCAACACAAAAAATTACTTTTTAGATATACGTAATTGGGTATGTAAATAAATAAAACGGAATAAACAAATCAACCGCGTATTTAACGTAAGATCCAGACGTACCAAATACTTTCGAAAAAATTAAATAATCTATTCCTGTTGCAATACATAAACATACAAACAATAAATAAAGTATATACGTCTAACTCAAGTTCTTCTTTTTCACTGAAAAACTAAAATCTGAAGATATAAACCAACCCATCAATTCAATGCCACGTGGCATGATGGTTGGTGCGTAGGATTGTCATGCCGAAAGTGTAGGTTCGATTCCCAGCCATTTCACCTAAGCACAGAAATGTTTTATCCGAGGTACTGCCTGTTGCGAAGAACTGACAAATCCTCCAAGAGTATGTTTGTCATTCAAAAGTGCTTCTCATGTAGCCGTTCGGAATCGGCATAAAACTGTAGGTCCCCTCCATTCCTGCCAAAAACACGCACACAGGAATGGTTGAGAGTTGTAAGTCACTAGGCCCTGGTTCTCCACGAGCTGTTGTGCCACCCAATTTATTTATTTATTATTTATCAATACCTATACCTATTGAAATCAACCTGATAACTTGGGAACAGATTTAAGAATTAATACAAATTTAAATGCCATAAAACAGTACTAAGGCAACACTTTTTATTTAGTGTTCGACTTTAATCATGGATTTCTATGTATTAAATTTTGACATATTGCTAACGACTAAACTGGAGATTAAATTCGTTATTGGTATGTGGATTTTCTTAAATCTGGAGATTTTCTTTTAAGCTTAACACTAAATTTGATTATTAGTAAGGCCCATATGTTCTAAAGTAGTTCAGTATATTTAGTCATAGCTGCTATGGGAATTTTGCAAAACGTTGGGGAAGACATTTTTTTCTTGTTATCGATAGAGTACTTTATAGAAAACTTAAATCCAAGTTTTCGACCATCAACCCTTTGCAGGGTTTCCGCCATCTTGGTTTATAGAGTGAACTCGGTTTTGGCTATTTTCTAAACGGGGAGAGGTACGAAGATGTTTTTTTCTGTATTCGATAGATTATGCAATTACAAGAAAGTCGTAGCTGTAATGAAAAATTCGGAAAATTAGAGGAATGGAGATATGAACGTTTAAAAGTCAAAAACGGGAAAGAAGAAGGCTAAGAAATAATTTGCAATAAGTCAGAATGACATTTGTTTTTAGAAAATTTTATATTTTTGGAAAGGTAAGAAAAAATTATTTTACCCATGTTTGAGGAATTTTTGAATAATGTGTTGGTTTTTGGATCAAAATTTGTTTGAAAATTGCAATTTTTCGAGATCAAATTATTCAAGTACCTATTTGATTTTTATATTTTTAAGGGATGGGTCTAAAAGTTGGAAATCATTAGAAATGATGTAGTCTATCAATCTTTATTTTTGTTCAATCGATTCATCACAAAATTAATTGAGCGCAGAGAAGTCACATTAAATTTTTTTTATATAGCTGCTTATAAGAGTAAAGTGCGAGCATGTATTAATTTGAGTTTTCAAGTTTATAAATACTATTTTGCATATCAGATACGTGATTATACTTGGTCTGCAAGCTTCCACCATCTTGGGTGAAATTGTAAATTTTGTTTTCGGAACTAACAACTGAGCCTTGATATTTATTCAAAACAAGAAAATAAGGAAGGTACCATTTTGCTTGAAATGCTTTAAGTGTGATTCTGCCTTTCAGGTGCTACAGTAAGTTAACAACTGTTTTGGCTTAAGAAATATAAAAATAAAAACTGTAAGTTAACGATTTTTAAAGAACTTTTAGGAGAAAACTTAAACGTATCACTGAACAAAAACTGAATAAAACATATGTGAGCTCCATTTTTTGCTTATAATTGGCTATAGCTCCTTAAATACAAAAATCATGAAAAAATGCCACTTAACAAATCTGTAGAATTTATTCTTCTTGTCAGGAATGCATTTGTATTTTTTCGATAAAATTAAAGATACGGATTTTATTTGTGAAAAACGAGGTAACTCCTTAATTGAGGATAGCGGCAACCCTGTTATGAGTTGATGGTCGAAAACTTGGATTTAAGCTTTCTTTGTAGTTCTTCAACGAACTCAAAATTAAAAAATGTCTTCCCCGTTTCTATATTGAGAAAAACCCACTCACAGTTTTAAAACACTTAATTATGATGTGCGGATACCTTTTTGGCCATACAATCGGTAAACAATTGCTTAGAAACAGAAAATGTTAAGGACAAACTGTAGGATAGAGTGATTACTAGAACTTTTGAAGAAATTTTCGCGTGAAAGAAAAAAAAAATTGACTAAAAATGTGTGAACTCCATTTTTTGCCTATAATTGGTTATAACTCGTTAAATACACAAAATCTGAAAAAATACAATATATTCAAATTAGTAGAACTTACTCTATTTGTTAGGAATGCATTTTTATTTTTTCGATGAACTTAAAATTACGGATATAAATCATTAAAAACAAATTCACTCTTTAAATCAATATAGCGGCAACCCTGCAAGGGGTTGATGGTCGAAAATTTGGACTTAAGCTTTCTGTATGGTACTTTAATGAAACCAAGAAAAAAATTGCTTCCCCAATGTTTTGCAAAAAAAAAGTCTAAATTAACTGGACTAAAGATATTTGAGACTAAAAAAATATTCAACAATTTTTGGTAGGTAAAGTTTCTTGTATTTTTTCGCTTAAAAAACAGTTTGTTGATTTTTTTTTGCAAAACGAATCCTCTATCAATTTATTATAATCTAGTTTATAGAATGAAATTACCCCGAAACCAATCGTCGGCTTAGAGTGAAAAGCAGCTAACTCCTATTTTGCATTTTTAATAAAAAATTATTTAAACAAAAGTGTTCGCATTATTTGAATAAAACCAAAATTACATTAATTATTTTTCAGCACTCGCTTTTGCTAAATTCAGTGAAATTGAAAAGACTTGATAGATTTTTGTATTTTTAAGCAATTTTTGAAGTGGTCTATAATGACAAAAAAAAAAGTGGAGTTAGCCGCTTTACACTCTAGGCCGACGACGCATTGTTAGTTCTCAAGGTATTTGAGGCAAAAACAAGTTTTCAACAATTATTGATAAAATTGCTTGCAGTTTTTTTCACTTAAAAAAAAACTGTAAATTCAATATTTTTAAAAATTTTATCAATTTTTATATTATGTTGTATATGGGTGTTTCCATCGTTACGGGTGTGACAGTGAGACTCCCATATTTTATTAATTATTCACATACTATTCCCAATTTATAAATAATTACTTTACTATTCTATAGGACACCTGAAGCCCTTTTAAAAAATAGTATACTAAAGTATGAAAAATTAGTGGTTCAGTTATAGGATGCAATTTGGTTGCGTTACGGGTGTGACCTTAGAAAACTGCTGATTTGCGATTAAGATATCTAATTTCCATGTGGTGTAAAATATTACATGAAAAGTTTGTATCATTCTTTTGCAAATATTTACCTAGATAGTTGATCTTCAGTTTCAGTTAAGAAATGAGAACCAAAACTACGAAAAACTATACAAAATTTCTAATTGAAAACGTTACGGGTGTGACAGGTCATCGTTACGGGTGTGACCGAGCATGATTTGTATGCCTTAAAACAATATAATATACTATATTTTGACGGGAAATTGTTGTCATCGATGTATAATCATTTCTCACATGATATCAGAAACACTTTTTCTAGAAAAATGAAGTTTTTCTCACTGAAAAGTGAATAGTTTTGTCACTTCAATGAGAATTTTTCCATTTTCTTTTAAAATAGGGAAATCTTTCACTTAAAGCCGACTTAAATCATATTTAAAGTAAATTTTCTTAGAATTATATCCCTACGTCATGAATTTCGTATCTAAAAGCAACAAAACTAAAATTGAGTTGAAAAACAGAATGATTATGATTTGAAATGCCAACCTGTTACGGGTGTGACATAGGCTTAAAATTTTAAATACGCGGTCAGTATTAATTTCAACGTCTTGAAATTTTGTCTGACAGTAGATCATAGTATTCTCCTTTTTTCCCCAAATTATCACATTGAAACAAATTTTTTTCTTCTAGTAATGAAACATAATTTTTTTTTGTTACGGGCGTGACACTAACCACTTTATGAATCAACTGCCTAAAAACTAAAATTGTATTTACTATTGAATAATTAAATGACCCGAAAACGTGCTTAGAGTTTTCATAAGGGCAAATAACCACCAGTTCTCAAATTTTGAAACAATTAATTATTGAAAATAGGGTTTTGAGCTTCTGATAACAAAAAGTGACTGACCTATTTTGCAAAGTGGTTCGAGCTGCGAAATTAGCGGCGTTAAAAAAAATTATTGATAATTTCACTTTTAAAATGAAACATGCAATCTTTTAAAACCATCTAACGGTCGTTTTTTCAATTCTAAGTCATATTTTGTGATTTTTCGTAAAGGGTCGTTTTCTATGGAATCACCCATATGTAATTTATGACTTTTTGGCTGTTTTGAGTTAGGGCCAGTTTTGACATCTTTGATATGTTTGCTATTTTATTCTTTAAAAATAAAATCCCTCACATGCTTTTGTAATGGCTTAAAACGCTTAAGAAAAATTACGTTCATTCAAAAAACCATGCTTTTTTTAGTAAAAATTGACGTTTTAGCACTCAATTTAAGAAAAAAAAGTGACTACCATACAAGCATTATTTGTACATCTGATAAATAATCAAGGCAAACAAAATAATTTACTTGTAAATACGACAGAAAAACACTCAATAACAAAACAAAAAAGATAGAGATAAAAACAGAAAAACGTGTTTATCTCGAAATGTCAAAAATACACTTACGTTTTTTCTTCTTAACACGACAGAATAACTTCCAATGGGAAGTTAATAATAAAAATTATTCAAAAAAGCTTTTAAGACAACAGATTATGAATAACTTTATCTTTTAATTTCAAGTTATCGTATTTTTTCTTTAAAAAAATACTTCCATTATGTAAATAACTTGTCAAAAAAAACCGTCGTCTCGTCGCGTCTTTTTTTCAAAGTATATATCCTCGTATACTTTCATTGTTGGATGTCAGTAGTGTAAAAAGACAACACATACGTACATACATGAAAAACTAACACAAGGAAATTCGATTCTGTTACTGTGACCCTTTCTGTTTATTTATCAGGATCGGTGTAGATCATTTACATAGATAATAAGACACAGCTGCATTGCATGCAAAAAAAAAACAACGTACTTATACAACGATGAAAAACCATCGTATACGTAGTAAAGTATGGAAAATTAAACAGGCTAACGCAGTTTACATCTTTACTACATTAACGACGACTTTACACTGTTGCATGAATACCCTTTAGGATCAGTTGTACAAACATAGCTCAAATTTTGATCCGTGGTTCGGCAATTTTAGTTCACAGATTTCGGCGAGTTAATGAGGTTTATCGATGCGAGGGATCAAGCTTGTAATTGGCCTATAACATACTTGAACCATGAACCATCGCTGAACCCCAGATCCAAGTTTGTACCACGTATTGTACAACTGGGGCCAAATTCCACAAGCGTGAATGATTTTCCGTGTACACACTCTATTTACGCCAAAGCAAAGTGTGAATAAATTTGACTGATAGTGCACACGTTATCTGTCATAAATTTTAAACTCAATCTTGCGGAATCCCAAAAATCGATGTGTACATGATTTTCTGTGTACACAGAAAAACTCACACTTCCGGAATGTGGAATTGGGCCCCTGGCCCTTAGTCCCCTTTCACACGAAGAAACAAGTTGCTGGAGATTTTTTAGACGTTGTCTTTTAATCTCCTTAAAAATCTCTTGTACCTTTCACACGAGGAAACAAATCTCCAGGCAATTTTTGAAATTTCCTTAGAAAGTATAATAGTTGAACACACCTTAACCTAGATTTGAAAGTAAATGTCAAAAAAAATCTCTTCAAATCAACGACCGGGGAGATTTTGTTCACCCATCTTTCCTCCTGCCCTTCTCACAGAAACTGAAAGTTGCTGGCAACTCAGTTTCCTCGTGTGAAAGGGGACTTATCATTGTACACTAGTCAACAATATTAAAGGAACAAATTTTTTTTCAATTTTTGTTAGCGTTTTTTGAAGAGCTGTATCTTTGTGACGAGTGGTCGTATTGAGTTGAAATAAAAAGCATTTTACAGCTTTATGTTTTTTGTTTCGAGATTTGTTTGCAAACAAATTTTTTTGAAGTACCGTTATTGCGTTATTGCAAAAAATGAGACGAGACAACAAAATTATTTTGTTTTTATTTTTTTTGAAGGTCCTCATTTCTATGGATAAATTTTTTTGAGTCAATTAAATGTCATGATCAGATACCTTGTTTATTCAGCTTCAATTCAGTTTTTTTGTTGTTTTCGTACGATTTTTTTTAACATGGTTTATCTGACTTTGAATGAAAAAAGATACTTTTAGCCTTGATTACCAATATCTCAGCAAATAATGACGTTATAAAAAATTCAAAGACAGTTTTGGAAATTTGAAAAAGCGTTTTACAAGATTTTTTTATGATTTTGTAGAAATTATTTTTTTTGTACCTTTCACCGTTAGTTTAAAAAAGTGCTAAAAACCGACGTTTTGTGGTCTTTTCGTAAATCTTTTTTTTTCGTTGCAAATATTGATTGCATGGCTTGCGTTGGTATGCAAATTTATAGACTTTTAAATCATCAATATTCTTGTAAATTTTCAAATTGATTCATCGAACCGTTTTTCCTCACCAAAACTTCAAAGTCTTACAAACCAGGTAAAGGAACAAATTGTGGTGTTCCTAAACAATGCGAAGTTGTCATCAAAATGACAAGAAAACCGCAATTCCAGTGGATTTTTTTCACAGTTTTGCATTAGTTAGATACTTTTTTGAATTGAAATGAAATAAAAAGTACATTAAACAAAAAAATAAAAAAAAATTAATTTTAAAAATTTTCAAACAAAAAAACTTGATTTTTTTAATTTTTTTTTTTTTTTGAAAAATGTAATTTTTTTTTCATTTCCATTCAAAAAAGTATCTAACTAATGCAAAACTGTGAACAAAATCCACTGAAATTGCGGTTTTCTTGTCATTTTGATGACAACTTCGCATTGTTTAGGAACACCACAATTTGTTCCTTTACCTGGTTTGTAAGACTTTGAAGTTTTGGTGAGGAAAAACGGTTCGATGAATCAATTTGAAAATTTACAAGAATATTGATGATTTAAAAGTCTATAAATTTGCATACCAACGCAAGCCATGCAATCAATATTTGCAACGAAAAAAAAAGATTTACGAAAAGACCACAAAACGTCGGTTTTTAGTACTTTTTTAAACTAACGGTGAAAGGTACAAAAAAAATAATTTCTACAAAATCATAAAAAAATCTTGTAAAACGCTTTTTCAAATTTCCAAAACTGTCTTTGAATTTTTTATAACGTCATTATTTGCTGAGATATTGGTAATCAAGGCTAAAAGTATCTTTTTTCATTCAAAGTCAGATAAACCATGTCAAAAAAAATCGTACGAAAACAACAAAAAAACTGAATTGAAGCTGAATAAACAAGGTATCTGATCATGACATTTAATTGACACAAAAATATTTATCCATAGAAATGAGGACCTTCAAAAAAAATAAAAACAAAATAATTTTGTTGTCTTGTCTCATTTTTTGCAATAACGCAATAACGGTACTTCAAAAAAATTTGTTTGCAAACAAATCTCGAAACAAAAAACATAAAGCTGTAAAATGCTTTTTATTTCAACTCAATACGACCACTCGTCACAAAGATACAGCTCTTCAAAAAACGCTAACAAAAATTGAAAAAAAATTTGTTCCTTTAATATTGTTGACTAGTGTATATAAGCTGTTTTTTTGCATATCCAAATAAAATTGTGTGAAAAAAACGACAACAAAGCAAAACAATTTACATGTTAAATACAACAACAACTATGTCCATATAGAGTTATACTATGTTCCCACCAAAATGAAATCCGAGATTTCGGTTGAAAGCATTTGATATTTCAAGTTTTTGGAACAAGATTTCATGTAAATTTCAACCAAATCTCAATGAAAACTGTAGATTTCAACGAAATCTTAATGAAATCCCGCTCCACCAATTCCAGAACTCAATTTTTTTTTGCAGAAGTCTCAGATTTCGGTTTGGTGGGAACATAGTATTAGCTAAGTCCAGATAATTAACTGGAGTTAACTTTTGTCCCGATAAAAACGGTATTGCCAGACTACCATTGTCGTTGTGTTATCGATAATTTGTATAGAAATGTCAAATGTTTGTAGGTAACCCTGAGGCCACACGAGCCAGTACTGGCTAGCCAGTCGCAATCACTGATCTCTATAATACACTGGATAGTGTATTCCTATTAATGTATAACAGTTTCTTTGCTTCCATTTTAAGATGACAATTAGGTGGTCGGCTTCATAATTTGACGTCTGAATTGCACAAAAAAAAAAGTATTTTCCAGATAGGGATGTGTGATATTGAAAAAATATCGATTTCAACATCGAACCGAAAACATCGATGTTTTTTTCAGGTGATTTTGTTTAAGTTTTTTGTTTGACCAAAGCAAAAAATGCGTCATGCTATGCTTTAATGTATTTTAGCTTTCAAAATTTCTGGTGCCGGCTATTTTGTTCTTAAGTTTTTTAAAATCGATTTAAGTTTTCATACAAATAAAAAATATGAAGTCATAAGGTATTTCAACTTTAAACATCGATATTGCAAAATAATGATATACAGAAGCTTGTATGCTAAAACCGCGTGTAAGTGGTATTTTTCTAGGCATCAATGATTTTAATGGTGGAAAATCGGTGTTTAAATATGTATTTTGCACAATGAATATCAACAAATTTAATAAAATCAATATTGCAAGGCAATTCATGGTGTTAAGCTGTTATGTGTGCCCTTTTCGAAATTTCAAAATCTTGTTTCACACGAAGGTGTGCGCAAGAACTTGCATGGTGTAAACTGCGTGTTTCTGACCATCAATAATTTAAATTCGTGAAAATCGATATTAAATATGTATTTTGCAGTAATATTTCAAGGAATTTTGTGTAAACTGTTTTCTGTGGCTTTTTGGAATATATCGATATTGCAAAACACGAAGTTGTGTGCAAAAACTTGCATTGGTGTAAATTGGGTCTTTCTGAGCATCTATTATTTCAATGCGTGGAAATCGATGCTAAAATTTGAATTTTGCAAAATATATCGTCCACAGATTTTATAGAAGCAATATTGCAAGTATTTCATGTGTACACTGTTATCTAACGATATTGCAAGATATTTTTGCTTACAAAAGTGTGTACAAAAACATGTGTGGTTTAAAATGCGTCTTGCTGAGCATCGATGATATTAATGCTTGAATATCGATGTTAAAAATATTTCTTTTGCTAAAATTTGATGGAAGCAAAATTGATAGGCACTTCATGTGTAAATTTATATCTGTGCCTTTTTGCACATCGAAAGTTTCGTTGTGGTTCTGAATTTAAGTTCGGTTTGGGAGATCCTTTGATGATTTCCTTTTTCAAAAAATTCCAAATGTTACAGATGACTTAAAAACTATGAAAGTCACTCCATCTAGATTTTACTAGCAGAATCAATCATTTTCGTACTAACTTTTTGTTTGTTTTTTAGTCCGATGTTTTGGATGTTAATATCGATGTTGCAAAACATCGAAATCTTTATTATCGATATTTTGCAAATATCGATTAAAATAGCTCATCCCTATTTCCAGATGTCTATCTGAAGAAAGGGAACAGACCATGATATGAAAATATAAACTTTTGTGGAAGTTTGTTTTATTATTAGCCCTGTTTTTTAGTGCATTTTTATTTTCGCTTAGAAAAAAGTAGCATGTTAATTACAACAACAAACTGGTATAGTTGCGTATTGTTGTTGTATTTAACATGCTACTTTTTTCTAAGCGAAGATAAAAATGCACTAAAAAACAGGGCTATTTATTATCTTTAAGTTATTGATGAAATTATCCTGAAAAGTTAAAGTTTATTCGGAGACAAAATAAAACAAACCAACTCGGTGAAAGAAAATACAGAAGAAGAGTTTATTTGAATAAAAAACGATCGTTATGATCAGTGAAGACAAAGATGCGCATACAGAAATAGTAATGCCAAGTTAAAACTTAATGGTAGGTTTATACCTTACAAGATAAAATAATAATGGTTCTCATATTAAGCTAAGTACAGATTTCAATACCCTCACTAGAACCATATATATTATATTTTATGTAACTTTAAATTAAAAATATTAAGAAACCAAAACATTAAACATAGATAATAAAAAAAAAATATTTCAAAATATAAGACCCATTTGAATTGAGCAATGTATGTGCTTTTTTGCATCAAGTCCCTTCGTTAGAATATCAGCTGTCATCTCAGTTGTTCGCACATACTGTAATTGGATTATGCCTTCCAATATCTTCTCTCTAACAAAATGGTGTCGAACGTCTATGTGTTTAGTGCGTTGATGATATACGTTGTTCGATGCTAATTGTATTGCACTTTTATTGTCGGAAAATATGTTGATAGCACCGCTGGTCTTTCCCTTGAGCTCTTCTTGAAGTCGCTTGAGCCAAAGAGTTTCCTGGGTGATTGCAGCCAAAGACATGTACTCTGCCTCAGTTGTTGATAAGGCAACAGTTGGTTGCTTTTTAGAACTCCATGTCACAGCTGCACCTTGGATTAAAAAGACATATCCAGTAATAGATCGTCTCTCGTTGACATCACTTGCCCAGTCAGCATCACAGAAGCCAACTAAATCTGAACTGCTTCTTCTTTTGTACTCCAATTTTGCATTTAACGTACCTTTCATGTACCTAAGAATACGTTTAACTGCTAGCCAATGCGCCTTTCCTGGATTTGAAATGTATCTGCTTACTTCGCTGACTGCAAAACACAAATCTGGTCGAGATACTTGAGACGCAAACAAGATGCTACCAACAGCCTCTTGGTAGGGTATACGGTCCATTTCATCTTTCTCCTTCTGCGTCTGTGGTGACATGTCCTTAGTCAACTTTTGATGTATGTCAATTGGAGTGGACACTGGATTGCAGTCCAACATGCCAAAACGAGTCAGAACTTCCTTGATATACTTTGCCTGATTTATAGAAATAACACCTTTATCACGATCTCGTTCGATACTCATTCCCAAAACATAGCTTGCCTCGCCAAAGTCTGTCATTTTAAAATTATTTAAAAGTTTCATTTTAACTTCGTTTTTCAAATCGTCATCATTTGAAAAAAATAATAAGTCATCTACATAAACAGCTATTATAAGTATTTTTGCACCATGGGACCTCATATATATGCATGGATCTGCACTCAATGGACTTAACCCGAAGGACTGAAGAACATTATTCAGCTTCTGATTCCAGATCCTGCTGCTTTGTTTGAGGCCATATAAGGATTTTTTCAAGCGGCATACCTTAGCAGTGTCGTCCGAAAAACATTGGGGTTGCAGCATATATATCTCCTGGTCCAACTCCCCTTGCAAAAATGCAGTCACAGCATCCATTTGATGTATTTTCAAATTCTTCTCTGCGGCCAGCGCTATAAGAAAACGGATTGAAGAATAGCGAACCACTGGTGAGTATGTTTCATGGTAATCAATGCCTTTTCGCTGTGCACATCCCTTAATTACCAGTCTGGCTTTGTATCGGTTGATTTTTCCAGATGCATCGCGCTTCATCTTGAAAACCCACTTGGTGTCTATTGGCTTTCTCTGCGGCGGCAAATCAGTTAAAATCCACGTTTCATTTTCAATTAAAGAGTCGTACTCTTGATGCATTGCCTCTTTCCAACATTGAGCATCAGATCTGGACATTGCCTCGTCCACAGTTACTGGATCTGATAACTCAGCTGATGTTGCAATATACGTAACGAAATCGGGAAAAACTTTCTTTTTTGGCACTCTATCCGAAGTTCTTCTAATTTCAGGCTCTTGTCCCTGATCAATCGATGGTTCGTAATCTTCGGAGCTTTCATCAACTAATGTTTCATTGGCACTGTTGAATGAGTCATCAGTTATTGCTGAATCGTTGACGTCAACCAGATTAGACTCGGATCCAGAGAGCTCATGGATTTCTGGTGGGTCTAATTTCACAGGAACAGAATTGTTCTCATTCAACATTACTTCGGAGCTTCCAACATTTTCAACATCCTCTGATGTGTTTGTTTCCGCTTCCCGTACGTTTGTCGTTTCCCTCACTGGACTCCAAGTCTTCGGATAGAAGCAATTTTTATCAATCTGGTTCGTTCGTTCATAAATGGTGTCGTTCTCAAGGAAAACAACGTCTCTGCTGACAATAATCTTCTTTGATGATGGATCATAAAGTCGGTAAGCCTTTGAGTTGTCACAGTATCCCATCATAATGCATCTTACAGACTTCGGCTCGAGCTTGGTCCTCTTCATTTTTGGCACATGAACCATAGCTGTGCATCCAAATACCCTCAGATATCGCAGATTTGGTTTTTTGTCGGACCAAATTTCTTGGGGCGTCTTGTTCACAGTTAGACTTCGGCACGGTGAATTATTGATGATGTGAACAGCAGTTGCAACAGCTTCTGCCCAAAACTTAACGCCTAGATTTGCATCAAACAACATGCATCTGGCTTTTTCAACAATAGTCCGATTCATCCTTTCGGACAAACCATTCTGTTCAGGACAATACGGAGCAGTTGTTTGGTGAATAATGCCATTATTTTTGAGCAGTCGTTCAAATTCGTTGTTGCAGTACTCGGTCCCATTGTCTGACCTCAAAATTTTAATTTTTCTTCCCGTCTGGTTTTCAGCGATGCATTTGAACTCAACGAACTTTTCTCTTACTTCGGTTTTGGAGCTAATTAAGTAGATAAAAGTTTTCCTACTGAAGTCATCGATGAAGGTCAGGAAGTAGTTCGCTCCTCCCATCGATTTCACAGACATCGGACCACAAAGGTCAGTATGCACAACATCCAGCAGTCCCGTTGCACGCGTTCCAGTTGTTTTGAAGGGCAATCGCGTTTGCTTCCCCTTTAAGCAAACGATACAGGGTTCTGGATTCGTTTCTGCGAAGTTTACTCCATCGATGCCAGTCTCTTGCAGCTTCTTCAAACTTTCGAAGTTAAGGTGACCAAAACGACGATGCCATAAAGTCTGCTTGTTTTCATTTGAAGAAGCAGCCAAACAAGTTTTTTGCTTTTGGTCCAGCTTGTATAGACTTCCTTCAAGAGTTGCTGTAGCTACCAATGTACCACTCTTATTTCGAATTTTGCAACCCACTGAATCAAACTCCACAGAGTTCCCGTTCTTCATCATTTCGCTGACGGACAATAAATTTGTACAAAGGCCTGGTACATACATGACGTTCTTTATGACCGCTTCACCACAACTGAGCTGCATCTCAACGTCACCAACACATTCTACAGAAAGCCGAGTGTTGTTCGCAATGACTATCTCACCATCTTTGGAGTTTCGATTGTTAATCAACCATTCGCTTCTCATCGTCATATGGCCAGATGCTCCAGAGTCAATGTACCAACTTTCCGAATCAGCCCCGTTCACTAACAGTGAAGATATCAATACTGATTTTTTATTGACTTGCTTCTTTTTATTCGGGCAGTTGCGGGCAATGTGACCATAGTTGTTGCATTCATAGCATCTAATCTTCTTGGGACCTCTTTTGAATGCATGATTTTGTCTACTCGCTGCGAGAACGGATGACGAAGTTTGGGGATGTACAGAGTTGACGTCCTGTAGCAGCTTAGTTTTAATAGCATCGGAACTAATAGCTATCCCCGAACTCTCTATTCCCATGATCATTGGCTTATATAAATCTGGCAAGCCGGCCAGCAGCAGCGTTCCTATCCATTCATCGGAAACGTCCATGCCAACACCTCGCAACTTATGAGCGGTGGATATAATTTTGTTGACGTACTCATCCACATTACTGCATTCATCAAGACGAGTCATAATCAAATTTCGCAAAAGACTCACCTTTCTCGTCAGCCCTGAATCTTGAAACGCATTTTCAAGATTTTCCCAAACTGCTTTCGCTGTAGTGGCTGACTGAATGTGGATATAATTGACTGGATCAACAAGAAGGATGATTTTCGTTCTTGCTTTCGTATCTTCACTCAACTTCTTGTCGTCAAAGGTCACAACACACTCCCACAATCCTTCGTGCTCCAGAAACGTTTTTACTGCGAATTTCCAAGTATCGTAGTTTTCTCTTCCAAGCAATTTTTCAATGGCCGGTAAATTTGCCATCTTGTGGTTTCAAAAATTCACAAAGTAATTTTGAAAAATCTAATCAATCCTGAGACTTTCTTCGGAAATTACTTTACACTTTTTGTCTTTAAACTATAATCTTTTAATTTAGGCGAATCTGGGCCCATAACCTGATGAAATTATCCTGAAAAGTTAAAGTTTATTCGGAGACAAAATAAAACAAACCAACTCGGTGAAAGAAAATACAGAAGAAGAGTTTATTTGAATAAAAAACGATCGTTATGATCAGTGAAGACAAAGATGCGCATACAGAAATAGTAATGCCAAGTTAAAACTTAATGGTAGGTTTATACCTTACAAGATAAAATAATAATGGTTCTCATATTAAGCTAAGTACAGATTTCAATAGTTATTCACTGTGTGCATTTGGTATATTTTTTTAGTATAATTACATAGTTGAATGAGATAAATCATTGCAGTTTGCGAACAAGTTGAGCAAAACAGCAAATGAATAATTATGATGAGGAGGATGCGATTGCATATTCTACGTTTTTTTTGTTTAATGATTTTACCTCCTTGTCACACTCTTTACGTTTGTTATTCCGTTTCATTTACTAATTAGGAAATGAATTTAAATTACGAACACAACAAATGTTAGCAAACAGATCTCAGTGGGTGAAACGAACGGAGAATTGATGTCTGTTTAATGGATTATCTTTGTATTACATGTTATACAGTTATACTGGTATACAAAAAAGTGGTCAGCTCTCAGCTTCATAATATAACAATTCTTCAAATGGAAGCAATATTTTTGTATCGATACACTATCCAGTGTTTTATAGAGATCAGTGGTCGCAATACACTCACATTTTTTTACTAACACATACAAACCTGAGCAACTGGCTCGTCAACTGGCTTGCCTTTTTCGTAGCCAGTTGGGAAGCCAGTAGAGCAGCCAGTAACAGGGTTCGGCAGTAGTATTTCGTAGCATATTTGGAAAAATAGGATTAAAACTTAAGTTTACTCACATTTTCTTTCACAAAATGTATTAATAAAATGAAAACTGGAAGTTCATGTCCAGTCCTTAAGAACTCAAAAGTTTATAAATTTGCTAGCGATCTAAAAAATGTTTAAAGATGAATAAAATTATCTCGTCTGGTGTGTTGTAGGAAGGGTCTTATTTCCGTTCTAGAAGAAAGCCAAAAAAACTGGTGAATGAATTGATTAAACGCTCTCCCAAACCGACGCAAAACGTTCACCGACGACAGTTTTTTGTTGTTGTTTACTATTGATTATCTGTCGTTTTTTGTATCGCTGCGCACGAAAAATAAAACAAGAGTTCTTACGATAAATATTGTTTTGTGGTAGAAAAAAGTTAAGGCTCTTCAAAACCAATGCGAAACATTCTTAATGGCAACGAAAAAAATCGTTTTCACATTCGCTGCCAAGCATTAAGGCTCTCCCAAACCAACGCGAAATCATAGCGAATCATTCGCATGGGCGGTTTTTTGTTGTTGTTTAGCATTGTTTATCTCTCATATTTTGTATTATTGTGAATGATTTCGCGTCGTTGGCGAATGTTTCGCCTTGGTTTGGGAGAGCCTTTAAGGTTCTCCCAAACCAACGCAATCAAACACAATCATTCACAATAATACAAAATTTGAAAGATGCACAATGCTAAACAACAACAAAAAAACGCCTTTGCGAATGATTCGCTATGATTTCGCGTTGGTTTGGGAGAGCCTTTACTTTCACTTTTTCGATACATTTGCCACAAATGAGCGATTCTGGTTCTGTGAATGCAAACTATATTATTGATGCTTGAACCACCTTATCATTTCTCTTGAAAACATGATTCTCTCAATTTTCTTGTGTTTTTTTAAGAGAACAGAGAAATGCATAAGATAGGAACACTTTTTTCTTTATGGATTTGACAGAGAAAGAGATGATTGAATTTGTCATTGTTTGTTCGTATTCACGCTTTCATTTTGAATATTCTTTTCCAAATGATGGCGTGAAAGCAAATTATTCATATGAAAGTTTTTCATGTTTGGTTTCACATTTTCACAGAACGGGAATCGGAATTAGTGTGAAAGCGTGAAAAGTTTTTCGATTCACTTATTCACAGAATCAGAATTGGCCCCCCGCACACAAATGCCACACTTACGATAAATTGAACGGTTCCCATCTTGAAAAAGTGGAAAATCGTATCAGTTGAATTGCTTCGCTTAAAATCGGAGTAGATTTTCTCCATTTGGAATAAGATCCGAACGCTGGCCAGTAGAGAAGCCAGTTTGGCATGCCAACTACGTCACAGCATATACACGAATAGGAATTTGACAGCTAGTATGTGTAGCCAACTGGCTAGCCAGTACTGGCTCGTGTGGCCTCAGGGTAAGATAGTTCAAAACAAAATGACAGACCAAGGCAAATGTTGAAATGTCCCGATGTCGTTTTTTTCACCAAACTCCATATGGACAAACAAAAAAACGCAGCTATGAACTCTATAGTATTCTCATGAAGCCAAAGAGCTCGTGGCCATCTAGTGTCCAAATGTAATCGTAAGTTTTGTTAAGAGATCTCGGTAAGGCGATAACAGCGAACCTATCGACCAAATGTCAACCTACAAAATCGTGTTGCATGAGAATAGGGCTTTTTAGCAAATACGAATGTTCATTTCTAAATGTCAAACTCAGGACCTCGGCACAAATGACGCCCATTTTCTTTTTTTATTTCGGAGATCAATACACTCCAATTCAACAGAATGAGCACATGGATTTTCGTAGTTGGTTTGTCAATTTTTTTTTCAAACATTGCGCATTGTCCGAGAATATAAATATAAACAATAAAAACTATTTCAAACAAATTTTTTTTACTTCCATCCATTAACTTTTATTACCAGTTTCAATTTTTTTGCTTATTGAGTTGACACAAAAAGACTGCATTTTCCTTATGGAAAGACTTTGATGAAAAATAGCAGTGCTTTTTGAACTAATCTTTCTGTTTTCTTTTCCCAACATCATACACAAACAATAAGGATAATAAAATGATTCATTAATGCACAATGCTAAGAAAAAATTGAAAAAGTACCTTTGAAAATGTGTGTCCTTATTCATTTGAAGTGGAGTGTAAATGTTTGGATTCTTTTTGTGTTGGTAATTGCGTCTGTCAAACGTGCCGAGTTCTGAGCTGTCACTTTGACTTTGACAATTTGGTAGAGATCTCTATACTATAGAGTGTATATACAATGGACTTATTATGGGTATTCATGCAACAGGGTAAAGTTGTCGTGAGCGTTGTAAAGTTTAAAACTTCGTAATTCTGTCACTATTTGTATGGAAAATTTGACAGATTTACGAAGTTTAAAACTTTACCACGTTTACGACGACTTTACGCTGTTTCATGAATACTCTTTATATTTTTTGAGATTAAAAAAAAAACGACACGCTAGCAGTGTACATTCCATTGCCATTATATTTTGAACACAGCCCTTTAATATAAACTACCATTCTGCTACAACATTTTACAAAAATTCTGCTACAAAAACACTGTGGTGAATATTGTACAAAAAAAAACTTAAGAAAAATAAAAATGGCCCCGTTGTACATAAATCAGTGAAAACGTAGTTTCAACAAAACATTGCCATTCAGTTTGCAAAAGCCGTTTAATTTATCGTTAAATTATAAATATTACCTTTCTTACTTCCATAATCTATCAGTTGATATCATAATTGAAGTACCAAGGGCGTTTTGTCGATCTCTAATTATGTGATTAAATCTCTGACAAAAAGGCATTCGTTGAAAGTCCCACCATAATAATGTTGTGCAGTGAATCGCGCTTTTCTGGTTGTTAATTTTTCCCTTCCATTTTAATTACACTGCATCCGGATTGTAAAAAGAGAAAAATTGTTATTATTTATAATAGAATTAAATAAATTTGTGTGTTTTTCTATTAAATATTTAAATTAATTTGTGATTCAATTTTTTTTTCTCATTAATCGTTTGACATTTTGATATACGTGCTGCTCTGCTCTTATAAGAAATTCACCACAAAGTGAACTCATGCAATTTTTTATCTTTTTTGTACTTTTGCTCCTGTCTTCTTCACAAAACAAAAAAACGTAAATATAAACAACCCCCAAGTGATTTTAATAAAGAAATTAAATAAATAAGAATATGTGCAAGGTTTACGTTTGGGAAATTTGAATAAAATAGGTAAATTTGAACACGACGAAATGGCTCGATGGGGCAAGCACATCGTCGTGCCATTAGATTCTCTGATCAAAGAAAAGGAAAACACAAATCGCCCCACGGCTGCCCGTTCGGCTGGTACTGTTGGTAAATGGGGTAAAATGGGCTTCACATCTACCCGCACCTATGCCCTGCAGTCGATAACGGCCGAATTAAGTCCCGGCCAGAGTCCTGACGCCGCTACAGGCAGTACTGGTGAGGGGGATTCGTCTCCCACACGCGAAGCACCAAAACCAAAGAAATTCTTTAAGAGTCGCAACTCGGCAGCGACTCTCATTTCTGCGCAAATAATTCAGCATTTACCAAGGGCTCCGCCATCGCCAATAAGAGACGTCTATCCGGCAAGTGGATCCTCTTCGACCTCGCACAATCGGAGTCAAATAAAATTGAAAGTACCAAAACCTCCCGCTGAGCGGAAGAATTCATCATCTTCAGAACGAATAGTGAAACCCAAAAAGAAGAAAGAAGAAAAGAAACTTAAACCTGAAGCTCCCCCGTCGCGAGTTACATCACGAAGCCGAAAGGTTGTCAATTACAATGAGGAAGACGATTATGAACGTTGCCCGACTCCGCTGAAAGATATCATTGTGCCTAAAGCAGCAACGACTCCAGTTTCGCCCGAACCTGAACCTGAACCAGAACCGGAAATTTTGCCAGTAAAAAGTCCGATTATAGTTCCAGCAGCTCCTCCACCATTACCACCTCCGCCTAAAACACCAAGCGTTGAACATCCTCCAATTGTCTTGAGAATATCCAAGGTAAATTTTTGTTAGGAGTTATTTCTGTACCTTGGTTCTAAAAGGGCCAATGTCCGCTTTTTACAATATCGAATCAAGTTCAAGTTTTGACTCAGTGGAAGATGTTCAAGACTGTAATAAGGGCAAATGTGCTCCAATTGTTTCTTAACAAGATACCGATGGTTATAGAAATTTTAATTTTCCAAAGTAATAAGCATTTTTAGAAATAAAAAAAACTTAATTTTCGATTTCCCAAAAATTATCAAATTGGACATTGGCCCTTTTAGAACCAATTTACAGATTTATGAATAGTAAAGAACACATTGTTGTTATGCGTTGAAATACCATTGATTTCCTTTCACTTCAAAAATCATCTGCTCACTATTGTTCTAAGTATATAGTAGAATACGAAATAATTTTGTATTTGTTCGAAATTCACAGGAGTGTTTCACAATTTGTTCATTCAATGGAGCAAATAATATTTGATTTTTAACAAAAATGAATGCAACGTTGAAGTTTGCAACATTGGATGACATCTCAAATTGTTTGATAACAAATTATAGCCTATTGCTCCAGAATTTTTATCAAAATCACTTCAGTAAATACATAAGGCGTAAAAGAAGGGCAAACAAAAACACTTCACCTAAACCTCGTTCAAATGCACTGAAAACTTGAATGCCATCCCAAGACTACACAGATACAGAATTTATAGTTGCCACTGGTCTAGAAGGCTAGGAAAAGAAAAAATTAATAAGGAATAAAACATATCGAATAAAGCACTTGCCTTTAATCTTAAAAAAAAATTTGCGTGTTAAAATAACAAACTTTGATTTAAAAAGTTTGGTTGTGGTATCAGTATCATGGAAGTTTTTGGGTAAAAACAATGCCGAGTACAAACTCAACATCCAGCTACATATGTTAGTCATTTACACTTAAAATATTGAAATTTTGCAATTTGAGAATATTTTTTCTCATTCTTTTGCTGCCTATTAATAAACCTAACGACTCCACTATCAAAAGGCTTTCGTTATCTGCTTATAGGTTTATCACACTATCGCATTATTACCAATTATCACAGCTTTTGTTTTTAAAACATTTACTTTTATTTTGTTTACATTAAGCCATGCAGTAAGATTATGATTCAATTGTTAGATAGATAGATATGGATATGGATTCCCAAAAATCTCAGCCACGGAATGTATAACCAAAATTTAAATTACTTATAAAAGAATGACATTTTGGCTTTAAAATTTCATTTTGTTTTTGTTTTAAATTACATAACCAGTGATAGGTTTTTTAAAAATCACGTAAGACTTTCAAATGGATTCCCTACTTCTAGGAAACAGGAGAAGAAGAAAAACTCTAAATTAACGAAAATTTCCTTTTACGCAAATCAAAACTCACTTAAACTGTAATAAATTTTTTGTTCATTTGTTTAAGCAAAGATATTTAGAACAATTTGTATTTTTATTTTGTACTGTGCGGTAGGAATACTGTAGCCGAGATATTTTCAAAAATTAGTCTATCTGGGACATTTACAAAAAGAGAACAAAGCTATAAAAGGAAAGAACTTTCAAACAAAAAATAGAGATTAAAAAGAAGACATACAAGAGGAAAAACTTAAAAGAAAGAAACATAAATTACCTGGGGATGTTGGGATATCACCTATATGATAAAAAATGGCGTATTAAAAAAAATTAGGGCAGTTATTTCCTAACTTATAGACTTGAGGAAAATTCGACTTTTTTCAACTTTCCTCTATGGGTCTTAAATTGAGGAAATTTTTGGTTTCGATTTTAATAAGTTTTGTACCGAATTTTAGATGTAATCATAAAAAACAATATTTGTACCAAAATTAATACCTATTTGTCTACCTATTATTACCAAAGTTATAAATATTCAGAGTTTGATTGAACATTTTACATGGGTTTTCCTATATAAAGTTTCTTTCGTCCTGGGGGCCGGGTTAACGGTAAAATAATGAGCCAGAATTTTGCAGGAATTTTGTTTTAATTATTTAGAATAATTTAGTTGGGCGCACCAACTTAAATTTAACAAGGGCCACCATAAATAAATAAAACCTGCAACACAAAAAATAAGATTCTCTTTGTTGTAGGTATTTATTGAAGTCACATTAAGATCAGAAAAATATTTAAAAATAATTTATAAAAAATTTAAGTTATCTTTCTTTCTCCGTGTAAATTGCTCAATATCATTAGGTAGATTTGTATGTATGTAAATTGTACATAGGTATATTTGAAACATTGAAAAATCTTAACCCATTTGTACGCTCTTCCGCTTTCGGTTTCCTACATTTAAATTTTTTTTTTTTTTAAGTTTCAAAATACTCAACGATTTTTGATATTATTTACTAGGCCCATTTATTACTGAAATTAAACTTAAACATTTTAAGCGCAACATAAGCTCTTATGTGACAGTTAAAGCAGAGGGAAAAGTACAACATAAGTGTTTAAGTAGAACATACAGAATATTTAAGTTTCGTACGAGAAAACGGACCTAAATAAATATAAATGTTGCTGAATGTTTTTAGTTTGAAATTTTTGTTCAAAAAGGTTATAGACTCGTGGCAACAACCAGAAAAGTTTGTTCGACCATTGGTATCGTGTAGAGGGCAGCTTTCATTTGTTAACCCAGTTATGAAAGTTTTTTATTATTATAGACACACTTAGCGAAAAGTGCATTTTCTTACCATTGCCCCCAGTTAAAGCTTGTCCGACCAGTTGCTTTGTAAATGTTTGGACTAAATATGTCGTTTTTGCGTGGAAGCTATGACCTTACGGTTGCTTCCCGGACTATTACAAAAACAACTTTATTTAAAAACCAATTTACAAAATAACATAATTTTGAACGAACAACAACAACTTGTTGTGTTACCACCAATAATATAGGCTGGAGTTATGGCTATTTCACGAGTGCCACCTCGATCATCAGACTCCTTTAGTTGTGCTTAGTCTGGTTATGCTCTTATTAATTGTAAAACTCCATACTCCATAGTAAAATATATTTTTGCTTTTAATACAAACTGTAGCACGATATTGTGTTTCCTTTGTTTTTGAATTAGCTTTTTTTTCTATCTTAAGTAAAATTTTTAGAAAATTTTAACTGGGGAAATAGACCTAGTCTCCAAAATGATTTTTTTCTTGTCTGGGCCCAACCTACTCTCTAGCCCTTTGTCATACTTTATGCAAAACATACTCTATAAAAGATCTTATAAAAAAATAACAACTATGGTTAAGGTCACTTTACACCACACTACCTATACATATTAAAGGTAGGTATGTCATTAAAATTTTGACTTTTGTTCAGTCAGTATTTGTTGCTATGTTTACGTAAATTTTTTCCTCACGTTCATATCCAATTTTTATTTCTGAAAATTTCAATTTTAATTTCTGGTTGTTTAAACGTGTGTGTACGTCCTCACTTTCACAGCCATTTTTTTTATTTCTGACCCTCTCAATTCTGACAACCGCTGGATTATAATTTGTGTGCTGTGACTTTACACGATAAAATAAGTCATTATGACCTATCATTATTTCGGTATGATCTCTAAAATGAGCTATCATTTCAAGTAAAGACATAGGATTTTCCTTTTTTATGTTTAAACGCATTTATGCGCATTTGATTTCTCTATGATTATGTGTCAAGACCAAAAATTATAAACAGTTAAATTTTTGTTAAACAAAATTACTTTTTTGTTAGTATCCATTATTGTTTTCATTCAAAATTCAGGATATATACAAGAAAAATTTATGTTTTCAGAGCTCTGAATTCTTTATTTTCCACTAAAACAACAAATTCCGTTCGACTTCTCAAATAGATCTAGCTGCAGTTCTAATGTCATATGCTTTTTGCTTTTGAGAAATCATGAGTTCTATGAGTGCGTTCACACGATTGGGTATGACTTTTTTGACTGGTCATATGAGAGGTCATTATGACTTCTATTGCGGCATATGCATAAAAATGAAGTACTTACTACCAGTAAAAGTTGAAAGTAAATACTAGTTCTACTAGTAGAAGCTGAAACTTATAGTATTTACTGTGTAACTGTAGCAACATTTACCCGGAAAATCGATAGAAAGCTTGAAAATTTATTGTAGTGAGTTTTCATTAAGGGCCAGTTGTTCAAATATTTAACTCGTGGTTCAGCAATTTTAACTCACAAATTTTGGCGAACTAACTGAAGTTCAGTAATTTCGTCGGAATCAGCCAGTAAAAATATTTGAACCGCGGATCAAAATTTGAACCTCGTTTTCACAACTGGACATAAAGGTATAAAACCTTTTGTTACATACTGTCAAAACAGCAAATTTTGAAAATTTACAAGAAATTGCTGGTTACCAAACACACCTGTAAAAAGAAATATTTATTTTTGGATGGACATTCGAAAGCATTAAAAATCTTTTTCATTATTTCTAAATTTCCGACATTTTTCACATGCGTTAGCTGAAATAAGTATTACCATACGCCCCCTTTTAGGGAGGTTATCCCCCTTTTCATCTCAAAAACGATTTTGTCCCTATAACTTAAAATTCGAAACAATGTCTTATCAAATTTGTTGTTGTTATTCTTTTAAGCGCACATTGTTCATTACTCATGCAAGCTGTTATGATACCAACACTGAAAAATCAGCAAAACAAAAAAAAACTTAATTAGAAGTGGGAAATGACCTATAGTTTTCGAAAGGCAGTCAAGTTCTGCAACATCACTAAAGTTTTATCAACCCTGAAAAGTTTTTGCCCCCTAAAAATCACTTAAAATTCTCTTTTTTCCAATTCAATCTTCCATTTCGTAACCCTTGATCGAATTCTCCGGTAATTCGTTTTTCCAACGAATCCAAATCTATCGTGTTGTTTGGTAAAAACCGTACGCGGCCTAGTGAGTGGTATTCTTTTGTGTTTAATTTCCTATCAGAACAACGGTCCTTCATTCTTTTCTCCCACATACTTCCAGAACTCTCATGCTACAATCGAATCATGCTACTTTTTTCTGGTTTATGTTTTATGACAGCAACATAAATTAAAACGTACTAAATACTTTTTTCTAATGCCTTCCAAACTCACCAAATGCTCGTTACCAAAAAATGCTTGTTCTATTACATTTATTCACCACACTGTCAAAATTTAGCTAGACAAAAAAATAAATATAAAAAAAATAACAAACGAAAACTACTGACCGCGCGCATTTATTTGGTTAGAGCCAACAACTTTGGCTAGTGTCAAGTTCATTTTTTATTTCGTGTTTATGTTTCTTGTTTTTTACTTGAGAACGTTTATGTAAAAAAAATGTAATGATTGCACATTTAGAAAAAAAAATCTGCTCTACTTTGAAGTGTATTAAAAATAAATATTCGCATTTTAATTGCAGGGTACATCGCGCCTCGTCAGCACAGACAGCGAGGAACAACTTAATTCTCCACAACACGATTTCCAAAGTCACATCAACAACCACACAAGTAATATTATTGCATACAATTCAGTAGCAACTACGGCGACATCATCATTATCATCCGAGCCACATACTTCCATTTTGAGTCCAGCAATTATTCCTGACAAACCTTTGGAACTAATGAAAGCAACGACCATTAATCCACAAAGTGCCACAGTTGTAAGTCCTCCAATTCCCAAAGTGATTGTAAAGCCGTTGCCAGCGCTACCGCCATCTCCGTTGCCTCCACCATCCGCTTCCCCAGTTTCATCTATCCCAGCTGCAGCACCATTTGTTCCAGACGAACCTGAAGAGTTCAATTACTGTACAGTGAAGATTTCTCCAGACAAGCCACCGAAGGAGCGATTAAAATTGATCATCAAAACCGATGTTATCCGCAATGCACTTGCAGCCGCGGCAGCTGCAGCCGCTGCAGCAGCTTCGAACTCTGCTTTAAGTTTAGACAAGCCTGAAAAAGAAAAGAAATCCAAGAGCAAGAAGCATAAGCATTTGAAAAACATTATGGCGACAACAAAAGAGAGCGAATTTAAAACTCCATCGCCTCAGCAAAGCACAGAAAACTATCGCACAATCATATCGCCTCCAGCGCTGTCGGAAAAAGATTTCGACTCGCAGTCCTCGGTGCTTGGAAGCATTTCTTCGAAGGGCAATAGTACGCCGCTGGCACAAGCTATACCTGATGAAGCGTGCGTGATACGAAGCCGGGGGTCAAGTGACATTACCAGTGATTTGGAGACAAGTCAGCATAGTTCCCTTGTAGCTCCTCCGTCCGATATTGAGTCTCGCCTGGAATCGATGATGGATGGCGAAGATGCCGGCGAGGTTCCTAAAGACACTACCATCCACGAAGAGCCCTTGCAAGAAGACATTCTTGAAGTACTCACAGGTGCTGCAGAGACAGAAGTTCAAGAACCAGTGGTTCAAGAGCCAGAAGTTCAAGAGCCAGAAGTTCAAAAGCCAGAAGTTCAACAGCCAGAAGTTCAAGAGTCAGAAATTCAAGAACCAGAAGTTCAAGAGCTAGAAGCTCAAGAACCGAAGCAAGTCTCTGTTCAAGAAGAACCTATAACGCGGAGGGTCACGAGAGGAACGAGAGCAGTAAAAGAACCCATTGTCAAAGATAGTGGCCCAACTGTTTTAAAGGAACTACTTGTTAAGGAGCCAGAAATCAAGGAAAGTCTTGCTATGGAACCTGTCTTTGAGGAACCTTTAGAAGAGCCACCGGTTAAAGAAATCCTAACGCCTCGACGCACTCGGAGAGGAGTACAAAATGCACAACCAGCACCTGAACCAGTGGTTGAGTCTATATCTCCCACGGTGACCAAGTCTCCAACGAGAAGAACAACTCGTCGGAAAAATACGGCAGTCGTTGTTGCAAAGACGCCTACAGATGAAGAGGCAGTACCTGTAGCTCCTCCCGCAGAAGTGGTTGCAAGACGTGGAGGACGCCAAACTCGCAATAACAACCTAAACAACAACAATATCAAATCTCCAATAACGAAATCAGAAACAGTACAATCAAGTGTAACCCCACCCACGGTTCTTCGTAGCTATGGCCGAAAGCGCAAGAACCCACCCACAACAACTGAGAGTGGTATCTCGCCGGCCAAAATATCTCCGCCTGCAGAACTACCCTACACCAATCTGGACATTGATTCGTCTTTGAAAGCTACCTCCACCATCGATATTCTTCCTGAACCAGAGCTGCTAGAATGTAATATAATTCCTAAAGCTTCCGAAGAACCCATTAGTTTGGTGGTACCGAAGATTACTGTGGCTGTTGCTATGGCCACAGAAGGTGTCCAACGGCGTGACTACAAAATCAAGGATAAGTTCAAGCGAACATGGTTAGAAAGGGATGCTCGCGAGCAGCAGGAGGCAGCTGAGAAAGCAGCAGCTGCTGAACAACTAGCAAAATCGGATTCTAGTACACATAAACTTGATCAGGATGAGGAAATGGTACAACCAGCCCCTATGAAGTTGGTAATATCGAAGAAAAAGGGCAGTATCTTCAAGAGTAGAGTTGCTGATCAATTCCCGAAGAGGCATCTATACAAACATCGCTGGGACGAACAACTCAATGGGGAACAATCTAGGCAAGCAGCTAACGATAGTGATAGCCCAGCTCCTGCTAAAACAGTGAGCGGTGAGATTTTCGATGACTTCAGTGAGGATTGTGAGGATACCTCAGATGTACCACAATCTAAACTAACGCGGTTTGTCAAACAGCCAACCGGTGGAAACAAATTTGACGAGGAGCCCATCACCAGCGTTCGCTGTGAAAGAAAAGCTAAGGAGTACTACACTGTGGTGCGAAACGTTAAAACCGCTCATCAAATTCAAGAATTCGGGGAGTACCAGGAAATCAATGACGACGTGGATTACTTTTTGGAAGCCCTGCAGCCGCATAATCAAATCTCAACTCGTTGCTTATCAGCAATTAAGCTGGCTTCTAAGTGTATGACGCCTGGTTTTCGGATGCACGTCCGAGCTCATGGTGTGGTTACGAAATTCTTTAAGGCACTAAGCGATGCTCACAAGGACCTAAGTCTAGGTCTGTGTACATCGGCGATAATGTTCATTCTCTCGCAGGACGCTTTAAACATGGATCTCGATCGGGATTCCCTTGAGTTGATGATGAATCTCTTGGAGGTGGACGTGTCCGATCCGGCGTATTTCCCCGAAATTACAAGCTACAATCGAAACAAGAAAACCGTAACAGAAATGTGTGAAGAAATAAAAAGCCAAGGCAAAGCCACGCACCTCAACATGGAGACAATATCGTCAGGAACTCTGGCAATGGAAACTCTACTCTCGTTGACTTCAAAACGAGCCGGTGAATGGTTCAAGGATGAGCTTCGAAACCTAGGTGGCCTAGAGCATATAATCAAAGTGATCTGCGATTGCTGTCAACAGATGATTGCAACAGAGGATGCTCAATCGATCAGTTGGACGCCGAGTTTGTTGGAAAACTTGAAAACAATAGAACGGTGTTTGCGAGTTCTAGAAAACGTCACTCAATTGAATGAACAGAATCAGGACTTCATACTCAAATTCAGCAACGGCGAAGCTATAAGCACACTCTTCAAACTTTACAAAATGTGCGATCGCGAGATTTGTCTTCATCCAACCACTGATCTTACATCTAAGAACAATCCTGGCGTCGTAGTGCGTGAGGCTCTCATCCCAACACTTAAAGTTCTAATCAATCTTACACATCCATTTGACTACAATGCAAATGGAAGTGCCTTGCTGGGACAGAGGCATGAAATCTTCGATACCAGTTTTCATATTCTACTGCAGGCTCTAAATTACATTCCTGAACGTTGTGTCTTCGAGTTGAGCATGCTGGTAAGTTGTTTGCTTGTTTGTGTATTATAAATATGAAATAGCGTGTTAATTTTTTCTTCACAGGTTCTTCTTTTATTAATAAACTTGACAATGCATACGGTGGATAATCGTACGTTTGTCATGAAAGCAATGGCTCCAACTGACTTCAAAAGTATTGCCGAACAAGTCCCGGCTATAAAGGCATTAATTGAGTATTTCTACAAGTGCGAGGAACTAGCAAGGTATTAATATCTATTTTACAACAAATAAATAATTTAGAAAATAAAAAGGCATGGTAACCCGAAATATTACCGATAAAATCATCATCATCATCGTTTCCTGTAACCCGGGTTGGGGCATAGGGCGTCAACAAAACGTCTCCATCCTTCACGGTCCGTACCAATGTATTTTAACTGTGGCCACGTCTTTCTCTGGAATTCTGCTTCTGCTAAGACAGTTGATTTCTATGCTGTGCACCCTGAGGATTCCATTCAAAGGAATGCTTTGCAATTTCATATTTTGGTTTCTTCAGTGTGTGACCAATCCATTGCCATTTACGATTTCTTATGTCGACGTCCAGTCGCTCTTGACATGTACTGCGCCATAATTCCTCGTTTGATATAATTTTTGGCCAGCGAATCTTTAGGATCTGGCGTAGACAGCGATTCACAAAAGCCTGCAAGCATATTACAACACGGATTTAACATTGAATTCGAAGAATCTCAACTTAGTGTGTAAGGAGATATGACTGGATCTCCAAATTGGGGACCTATACCGAAGGCAGCACGAGCCTTATTAATTCTACGTATAAAGTCCAGATCCGTACAGTCGTTTGCAGAAACTACTGCCAAGGTAGTTATACTGTTCGACTTCCTCCACTGGATTCTCCTATAGAATAATACGCTGCTGTGTGGAGCGGTCCGTGAGCATTATTTTTCTTTTTGCTATTTTTTCTTAGACCACTCGACTCTCCCTTCGCTTGTAGTTTTTGGCCCATCCCGTTCAGCACACTGATGTTATTTGCCAGTAGACATATTATATCATCGGCATACTCTAAATGACTGAAGCCTGATGCACAATGCGACGAGGAAACGAGACGTGAGCGTGACGAGATCCCGTCGTTGCTGTCGAACGAACTTCAAACAATGAAAGTGTATGAGGATATACACAATGAAGCGTTTCTCGTCGTCATGTCACGCCAAGAATTCGAAAAATTGAAAAGACGCGACGAGACGACGATTTTCTTTTTTGACAAGTTATTTACATAATGGAAGTATTTTTTTAAAGAAAAAATACGATAACTTGAAATTAAAAGATCAAGTAATTCCTAATCTGTTGTCTTTAAAGCTTTTTTGGATAATTTGTATTATTTTTAAATAAGAAGGTTTTATAATACAAATTCTATATACTACTGAAATAAATCAGCCAAGTAGAAGACTTAGCATTAAGGTATTATTTTTATTTTTAACAAAAAAATTTTCGTTGTAAAGGATCTCGCCGCATTGTGAATTGGGAAACGATTTTATAACTAGAAAAAGATGACAGCGAATCACGTCATGCTCTCGTCTCGTTTTCCCGTCGCATTGTGAATCAGGCTTGAGCCTTTCAAACTGTCTCCATTGAATGCCCTGTCGCTCAGCTGTACCAACACGTGACGATTCATTTATTATTATGGCGTCTTGATTGACGCTCATACATGGAAGATGCCGATGTGCTGTTTACTGCAGCCGAAGCTGCAGAAGGATTCTCTATTCAAATATTACCTCCTGGAGACTCATTTCCAGTTGGTGTCATAGTTCATGTATTTGCATATATCCTTGCTCCATGTTGTTTTCCGAGATATGATTAATAACAGACATAAGCTCAGATTTGACAGGCACACCCGCCGTTTGAATGGTCAAACACATAACTGATCGAGGCTGCCCAATATGGGAAAACAGACGCTTTTTGTAGCCGCCCAATATGGGATTACAAACGCTACTTGTTGCTGCCGTTGGCCTTTCAAAATAGGCTCCAAACAATCATGCCGTTCACCGCCACTTGCAGTTCTTCCGCCTTCTGGGGACTTTTAACCATACCAAAGACAAGTTTATATCCTGTCGAGCAACCGATAAAATACTAAACCAAAACAAAAATTAAAGCCAAATTCAAACGCTAAAGCTTGTAAAAGGTAGTTAATATTTCATATCGGGCAACTCAATCTCTACCATGCACAGAGCAAATGACCTGAGATGCCCTGGAAATTATCAATCGCACTTGCGCCTAATTCATTGAAAATTTTTTAATTGCACCGACAGAGGTAATTTGTTGGCTGGGGCAGGGACGCATATGATCTGATACCCAGGGTGATCATCCAGTTGCATGTTTGATTGTGACATTCCTGTAAGCCTCCGTCTGCTCTCCGCATGAAATGGCGTTTCCTGTGGAAGTCATTATCTGTTCATAAAACCGGATATTTTCCTTGGAATAACTTCAACGAATATAGTATAAATAGTGTACGTTGTTGTACAATTAATTAGTATGCGGATCTAAGGACTCCCGTTGAATTCGTTGTATGTATGTGCTTGTTTACTAATACTGCGAAATCAAGCCAATCCTTCAAAAGTATCTCCGCTGGCTTGCGGTCTCAGCATTTTGACGGAGAACAAGATATAGAAACTACAGAAGTTCGTCTTTTTCATTTAAAATTGGTAAAACATTGTGTTTTTATTTTTATGCAAGAATAAGGATTATAGTTCAGCGAATAAAAATAAGCTTGTGGTCAAATAATTATTGGCAATTGTATAAACCAACACACCTGTTCCACCAGAAGACCCATAATTTGTTTAATAGATTAGAAATTAGCAGAATTTAGAGGTGGGCTAGAAGTGTTTTCGAACCAGAAGACATTTTAAGGGTTAAGAAAGACAGTATAGGTTTCAGCGAGGTGTCGTCTTATTGATAATTTTAATTGAAGGTTTTAAAAAATGTAAGATATATTAATTTAAAATTGTATCTTTTTAGATTGGTTGAAAAGAACACCGATGCTATCCTAGACAACACCGAGCAAAAAAAGAAACAAGAAGAAGTTGATGAGACCGTCAATAATCGTAAGAAAATATTCATATAATATTTTCCAGCCCTAATCATTTTATTTTTACTCAAAATAGTTCTTCAAAAGGCTGGTCATCACATGGAGCACACGCTCAAAGGTAGCTACGCAGGTATCCTCATCGGGCATCTTATCACAGACAGCGAAGAAAATGAAAGAGTCGTTCGAACATACCTGCGGGACAATGGTTTCAAAGATATCACAGGTGTCTTAGAGAAGTATTATACATTCATGAATCTGACTGCAAGTGTGAGTATAAGAAAACAAATATTTTTCGAATCAGATAAAGACGTGTTTTATTTTTTAATATTTTTAGTCTGAGGCAACAATTGTCTCACATATAAAATCGACCAAAAAGCTTATCGACTACTTTAAGAAACGTGATATTATGAACGAAGCCGGAACTGCAACACCTACAAAATACAATGATTCAGCTTCAACTTCGTCAAATTCATCACCAGCAATAACAACTCGCAGTACACAGCGTGTCTACAAAACCTACAGCCAGAGATAATTGTAAATTATAAACTCTACTGTTAGGATAACTTTTCCATTTCCAAGAACAAATAAGTTTTTCTTTAAAGGCTGATTAAACAATTTTTATTATTAAACAAAAACAACAACAACCACGAGGAACACTTTATTATCAAAACTATCACCAGAAGCTTTTTTGATATTTTGTAATGGTTCTTTTCTTTTTTTTAACTTATCATAGATGTATTTAAGTATGCTAAAATTATTCAAACTTTAAATTTATTTAGTTCATTAATCAAATCTAAGCTATTATAATCCTGCCTCAGCCTGGCAAAACTGTAAAATTTTAATTGATATTATCACTCGTATAAAATGGATGGAAGAAATGCTATGTTGTAGTTTTGAATGTAAATATATTATATGTATTGTTAAAAAATAACATTATTAAGGAAAATTAAATAAGTATTTAGTATATTTGTATGTTTTTTTTTATTTTTTCAATGACTGTTTATAAAAAATGCAGTAGGTAAGTGTTTTTTCACATCCATTGAAACATTTCCAATTGTTGTCAGTCTAAGCCGAGAGCAATTTTTAGTTTTAACCTCCTATTGGCGTTACTTTTGTGTTTTACAACGGTTTTAGTATTTTTTTTTTGTAAAATTACAAGAATTTGCCAAAGTTTTAAATTATATGAGATTCAATATATGTATTAGGGTGGTCCTTATTTTAAAAACTTTTGAGCACCCGTTTTTTTTGTTTATTGACATCTTAAAACACTACCCTATTTTTTTTAAATCACGTTAACACGTGCCGCATTGAGCTTAAAGTTGATGCTCCTGTGAGAGTTAGGGCCTATTTAAATACGTTTTAGCTCCCAAAATAACGGTATTTGCTATACAACCGTTATGAAAAACCTTATTTTTCTTAAAAACAGCTCAAAAGATTTCGATAATAATTTTAAAAATGTTTGTATAGTTACTCAATATTTTTAAAAATTCTTAGTTTCCAAGCAAATTGAACTTTTTGAGCAAGAACGTGTGACCTAGTCGTGCCTTTTATTTTTTTTTATTTTGAAGCTAGAGTAGGTAACAGATTTGAAAGTGCACTTTATTAATTCTGCAAATCAAATTTTTAATAGCACCCGGTTTTGGTCGGTTTTTATGAAAATTCAAATTTTCAAACTCATTGCGGCACGTGTTAATACAATCCTATTAGCATGAAATTTTTTTGGTACACATTTTTAATGTAGAAGAACAGAAAAATATGGTGCTCAGTAAAAACAAACAATTTTTTTTTCTCCATACAAATAAGGACCACCCTAATATGTATATACTTTACTTAAAACAGTTAAAAATAATCGATCAACCAGATACGTCAGTTCGTGGGAAATTTTGGTGAGAAGTTTAAGTGTCGTGACAGTATGCACAGGCACCACTGTTTTGAAAAAATCTTATTCTTTCCACTTTATTCTGTCATGTGTTAATACTTTGTGGGATAGTGTAGAGGCACTTTAATGAGACATTTTAGCACAAATAATCATATACAGATGTCTCACGCCTATGGAGCAAAATGACCTATGAAATTGAAAAAGCTATATTTTTCAAAGCTTTTAAAAAGCTAGTTTTACTACAAAAATGAAAGCACCTTCCCCAGAATCTTGTATCTTTGACTGTATTGGAAAATATCTATGTCTATCTCTTCTTCTCTGTCGGTTTCGTTTTTGTTTCTGCAATGCTCGCTTTGCCCTTTAAGCAACGATCAAGGCAGTGTTATTTTTTTTTTACTTTGCTTTGCCGGTTGTTGAGTAGGTATCTACGTTTTTTTGTCTGAGGCATGCAACGATGAACAAAAAGTATGAACTCATTTCTCCATTGTAATTGTATGCATGTATAGGATATCATTTTGTGGCCTTGAGGATAGGTAAAGAAAGATTTTTTTTGTGGCGGAGATATTTCTGATGATGGCAAAAATATGTAATGTTTTTTTTTTGATAATGTCTGTAGGTATGTATGTATGTATGCATGTAATTTTTTTGCAGCATCCTTATTCTAAAAGCAATATATGGTGCTAAAAGTTAATTTCTTGCGATTATAATAACATTAAACATTTTGAAGTTGAATTTGTTGATTAGAAAAAGAAAACAAATAGATGAATAGAATAGATATCTGTATATGCACATATGGTGGTACCTATAATGGAAACATAAAAAAGAACTACATACCTACGTTAGGTGGGTAGCTTTTAAGGACGTTTTTAAGGTGTTTTTATGATTAATTTTATACCGCTGGCGCTGGTGCTGTTAGCTTTAAATTGTACACCTCTTTTTTTTGTATTGTTTAATATAGGATGATTCACTTAAGATATGTAGGTACGACAAAAAAAAAAGACTTTTTAGTTAGAAGAAAATCTATTAGGAGGGTGGTTCTTTTCAACGGTTGAGGCGGAAGGGACAATTCGCTAGAAAAATGTATAGAGGATGGAAACAAAATCAATAATCATTAAGAAACAACGGCGGCAAATTACTTTAGTAGCTACGCTTTTTTAAGTCAGGAATCTTTCCTTTTTTTAGTTATTTTCGATTAAAGTTCATTTAATGAGTTTACCTGCATATATATTTTGAAGAAATCGTTTTCAAAAAAAAATGTTTAGAAAAGTTTAACCAAAGAGATTACATTATGTAAATATATGATTGTTACTTTACGTTACGTTAATAAGTACCTTCTTATTTTGTTACAAATTCGTATCTGTATGATAAAAATTCAGGATAAAAAATCAATATATTCTTATGATTTTAGTCAAGTAAATCTATGGTTTAGCCCCAAACAAATTATAATAAAAGAAAATTTCGTGCGGATAGTCTCAGAACACTGGTGAGTGGTTCTTAAAACATATCCAAAATTAGTTTCTAGAATTCCCATTTAAAATTACTTTCAAATTACATAACTTCAAATTCATTTGCTTGGCAAGTTAAATTACCATGCTTCGAATGTAGGTAGGAAAGGTACCTACACAGAAATTTAATACCAAAACTAGATATTCTGAAGTGAACATTTACATATACAGTAGACGCTCGATATAGTGAAGTAATAAAAACCAGGCCTGTTCACTGTTTCGAGATTGTTCACTTTTTCGATCGGGAGTTTTCTAAGGCTTTCTTAAGGCGAATTTGATCCAAAATGCACATTTAGTTCGATGTGAATGTTTTTAATTTTTATTAAACATTAAACAAGGCCTTAATTCAAGTCTAAATAAAAAACAGAAACAATTCCTCAGAGCTCTCAAGATATGTAAAATGCTTGCGTGAAATTTTTATACAAAATACGTTTTTATATAAAATTTTGGGTGTTCACTATTGTGGATAGTTCACTACTTCGAGACTGACTAAATTGAGCGTCTAATGTATTTATGTTTATTAAAAAATTATGTAAAAAATATACTCCAGTCAACTTAGACTTTTTTGTAACAAAATTTTGGGGAAGGAATTTTTTTCTTGACTTCTATAAAGTACCATACAGAAAGCTTAAGACCAAATTTTCGACCATCAGCGCCTTGGAGGGTTGCCGCTATATTGATTTAAAGAGTTAATTCGTTTTTAACGAATAGGTAATATCCGTAATTTTAATTTTATCGAATATCGAAAAAATAAAAATATACTTATTCCTAACAAATGCAAATTTTTCAAATTTTGTGCATTTAACGAGTTTAAACTCATAACCAATTATTATAAGCAATTAAAATGGAGTTCATGCTTTTTTAGTCAATTTTTTTTCTTTCAGTATTAGATAACCGAAAATTTCTTTCAAAAGTTCTAGTAATCACTATTTCCTACAGTTTTGTTCTCAACATTATCTTTTTATACGCAATTGCTTACCAACTGTATTGCCTGAAAGGTATCCGCACATCATTATAATTATAAGTTATTATTTGGCTCAAATAGTTCTTCAGTAATCTCTGGTTTATTGCTACATTTTAAAAACAATGTTGGCAAAGCATTTTTCTTTAAATATTTTTTTCCAATGCAATTTGACTCAAAATGTTGGCTACATATATAAGACTTTCTATGTCTCTGTACATTCTCTTGACACTCTTTTTCAAGCAAAGCCAGCCACTCAGAATATTTTGGATTTTCCCTGTCTGGAAAATTGAACAATTTTCTTTCTGTTTTTTTTGGTGCAATGTGTAATAGCACATCGAGTTCTCTTCCAAGAAGACATATTTTTGTAATGTAGGTACCTGTATTAAACTAAAAAATAAATAAAGAAACCTTAACAAATTTTACCTTCCTTAAAATGTCTTCCTTGTGACGAACAATAAACAAATAAAAAAAAGTAAATAAAAATCACGATCCCAGTTAAAAATAGTTAAACCACAGCTTCAAAAAACAAAACAAAACTATGTATTTGTTTTATCTTACACTTTATAAAACACAGCACTTCCAAAAACCGTAGGTAGTAATTATAATTACTGATTAATAGTTTTTATTCAATTCAGAAAACTTTTTTTATGAGCGTAAAATAGATTTCGTTACTTTCATCACCAAGATTCAAAATCAATTGTGGCCAGTCTCATAATACTTTGTGGGTTTCTCATTGAGTTCAGCAGTTCTCATCATTCAAAGATTCATTTGACAAACGATAAATTAACGATTTCCATTCTTTCTATCATGCACACAAAAAAACTAAATAAATCGGTTGCATTCATCCACATGCAAATGCATGTGTTAGAAACTAACAAGAAGTTTTTTACTTGGTTGTGTTGCTTTGGGCTAGAGAATGATATTCCTTCATTACGTAGGTAGGTATTTAGTTTGTAGGTAGAGTAGCTACATAAGTATGCACATAACTATTGGATTTGAAATGTTTCCTATTTGGGATAGGTTAGGAAAAAAGCTCATCAGAAGGATAATTAAAGCCGAATCACACAATCATCATAGGTATATCGTAAATGAAAGGCCTACAATTAACTGAAGATTTCTCAGAGATATCGAAAAGATTTAAGCTCTGATTTTAAAAGTAGAAAATTAGTTCCTTCAGAATTCATTAAAAATTGTTTTGAAACAATTTACCTTACCTTAAAATACAACATTTGAAACAGCAAAAAAACGTTTTTTTTTTATTTTACAACGGGAAAATCTCAAAAACGTGGCCCTTTAGAATTTTTCTGACTTCAGATTCGAGTTCAGCACATCAAAACCTACGGAAAAGTATATTTTGGTTTTTGTAAAAAAAAACCTTGTTGACCAGTGTAATTGAAAAAAGAATTGAATATGAAAAGCAAAAATAGTACTTAATAACATAACATTAAAAATTTTTTTCAAAAATTTTTCAAACAAAAAAACTTGATTTTTTCATTTGAGGTCAAAATAGTATCAAACCAATGTAAAACTGTGAAAAAAAGGCTATGGGAATCGTGATTTTCTTGTCATTTTGATGACGACTACGCATTATACACTATTTGTTCCTTTAACTGGTTTATAAGACTTTGAAGTTTTGGTAAGGAAAAACGGTTCGATGAATCAATTTCAATATTTACAGGAATATTGATGCTTTAAAAGTTTAGAAATCTGCATACAAACGCAAGCCATGCAGTCAATATTTACAAAAAAAAAAAAAATATGAAAAGACCACAAAAAAGTCATTTTTTATTACATCCTTTTTTTAAACTAACGGTGAAGGGTCAGAAAAAATAATATTACAAAACTTTAAAAAATATTGTAAAACGCTTTGTCAGATTTCCAAAACTGTCTTTGAATTTTTTATAACGTCATTATTTGCTGAGATATTGGTAATCAAAGCTAAAAGTATCTTTTTTTTATTCAAAGAAAGATAAACCATGCAAAAAAAATTGTACAACAAAAAAAAATTAAAATAAAGCTGAATAAACAAGGGAAACAAGGTACCATTACATTTGATTGACAAAAAAATTATACATATAAATGAGAACCTTCAAAAAATTAAAAAAAAATTGTTTGCCTTGTGTCTTTTCTTGCAATAACGCAATAACTTCAAAAAAAATTTGCAAACAAATCTCGAAACAAAAATGATATAACTGTTAAATGATTTTTGCTCCAACTCCAAAAAAAACACTGCTCATAGTTTCTACTCTTAGCCTAAAGGTACACGAAAATCCATTGCTTCCACATTCTTTTTTTATTGGTTTAGATACAAAATATTTTCTCAAAATGCGAACTGCTGTTTTAACTGTGAAAACCGAGTAGAAAACTTTATAGTAATTATATTTAGGGGTGGTTTTGAGGGTTATCATGCATATAATTTGTTTTACTGTAAATAAACGTAAAAATCGTCATCAATTTATCACCCCGATTACAGAATCCGACGAATGAATTGCGGAGGGAAACAGACTCATTTTTGACATTTTTACTATGAGCCAAATGACAAAATTGAGTCAGATTCCCTCCGCAGCTCATTCGTCAGATTCTGTAATCGGGGTGTATATTTTGATTATTTTTTACGAACAAAAAACAGGTTTTTCCTGAAAACCGCTAGGTACATATTACTATATTTTTCAAAAAATTAAAAACTTAAACTCAAAAATTAAAAACTCAAAACTATTTTTCTCGTAGCGAATGGAATACGATCTCAGCTTGTTGTGTCATGACATGAGTTCATAACCCTGTGACCCCCTTCTGTAAACGCCGTTTTATGATAATATATGTATATGTAATGTATGTATATATCTAAGATGCGGATTCAAATTTGAATAAGTTTTTCTCTACTGTTTTGATACTGATTACTTATTGTATTAAAACCATAGATATATCTGTTTTTTTTAACCTTTTTTGAATTATTTAATTATCTTATTATTTAAATATCTTAATTTTAATAAAAGGATATCCGCTAACTGTCATGTTGCATTAATTTGCTTGTCGATACCACTTACCAGCTTATCAAAATATTGACATTTTCCATAAGCTTTTATATTTTAAATAAAGTAGATAAATACCTACAATGTACCTGAGTACCTATCTACATCTACCTATTCCTTCATATCTACTCACAAAAAATACAATTTACCTTGTGTCCACCTCACCCTTAGTTCATTTTCTAATTGTATACATAATAACTGTTTATATGTACATATGTATAAAAATCCATATAAATACGCAATATACCTTCCTAAATATTGTTTGTTATTTTTCCTTTATTTAGAGGGATTAACTATCAAGATCCGATCCATAGATCCAAAGTTATAAGCGAATCAAAATTTCCCTACAAGAAAATCATTCATCAAATCACATTTTCCTTACCAAAGAAAAATCCAATTCAAAACAAAAAGATCTTTACGAAATCACAACCTGCAAACTCCTACAAAAAATGAAATACAAAAACAAAACAACCACCAGCCACATAGACGCCTGCCAAAGTGCCAAACCAATGCACACAGAAACAGCAGCCAGCAATAAAAAAAAAACAACACACACACATCATGAGGATTGAGGTAGTCCACGAAACCCAACAAATAAAAATAAATCAAGGGGAAATAGAGTTCACGAACAAAAATGACAACAGAGAGAAAGAGATGCGTGTACCTTACCTACTTGTTTTAATGAGAATGAGAAACGAATTTTTTTTTTCTAGATTTTGTATCTTTGTCACCTACTGCTGCTGGGCTTTTGTATCTTTCATTGTTAAGGCTGTTGTATCTTTGCTTTGTCAGGTAAGACGATGTCAGGTAAGGCAATTTCTTAAGACATTTTTTTCTATGGGGCTGAGACATCTGTATATGATTATTTGTGATTTTAGTGTCGTGACAGTATGCACTACAGGTATCACTGCTTTGAAAAAAGCTCGCCCATAAGCCTTTTACTGAAAATTTTTGTTTGACAGAGTATAGTAAACTGGAAGAACCGAATGCCATTTAAAATTAATTTAGTGATGGGTGAATAGCAAAAATGGGTTTACATACATCTTAACATAAACTTAAGGTGTTTTTATTTCTACTCACCGATAAATGCACCTAGTACCTGAACCACTGTATTTACACAATAATTTGCAATACAACGTATAGCTGCTACCCACATAATTGCAGTTACGTCTATTCGTGAGAAACTTTTTACCTAAATTTGCAGTTATGCCAACTATGTCATAACGCATTGAACCATGTTCCAGACATTTTTCAGGGAATCTAATGATGTAGAAATATGCAATCAAGTTTATACCTAGCACATATCGCACCCTCAGTGCAAAAGAGCGTTAACTCAAAAAATGCCATTTCGAGATAACACTACCTCAAAATACTGACTTTTAAAATTTGCTTATAACTTTCCATGGGACATTATTTTTCAAAATGTTGAAACTCTATTACAAGAACATGTAAATATACTTTGTGTTTTTAATTTTTATTTTATTTAAATAATTATAAATAATATAAATAATTAAGGTTTTTGAGATAGTTTACAAAAGCAATAGAAAATTAAAGTGCAATATAGCGATAACTCAAAATAAATCTGTCTTGCATTGGAACCAAGTCGGCTTTGAAGTGTAATTTTTTTGAAATGACTCTGTCTTGCAAAGATTTTTTTTGTCAAAATGAGAAAATCAGTTTGGTTTTTGGGACTATTTTCGATTATCTCTTTCTTGCATTGGAATTATTTAAGATTACAAGAAGAAAAGGGTGAACATTTTGCGTTAGCTCTGTTTTGCATTGGATATTAAGAAACATTTTAGTAAGTCATATAATGCAAAATTGGTATAAATAGTCATATCTTTCATATTTTGTTAGTCATGGAAATGACAAGCCCCTCAAGAGAAAGGAAATTAAAAGAACAACATTTCCTCATCTTTAACTCAAAAATGCCATTTTTTGACTTGTCGCTCTATTGCACTGAGGGTGCGATATATGCCTAAATCTCAAAAACGACAATTTGCGAGCTTGTACGTCACTTCGTGAGATGAGGGACGATATATGTAGGTACATAATTTTAAAAATTCGTACACAGCCAAAAATTACGGTTTTTACTCGTAATGACCAAGTTGATCAAAATAAATGTGTGCTCAGTTTATAGACGTCAAAATGTTCTACTTTAAAGGTTTTGACAGTTTCCCTTGAGTGGGGAGCTACAAGATATTGCGATGTCAAAATATAGCCAAGTGACGAAAATAACGAATTTTCAGGTAAAACTCGCTTTAACAGTTAACGTTATCGAAAAGTACTATGTCCAAATTTTGTAGATTATTTGATACTCTATAAAAAAAAACAATAATTTTTGTTTTCTAAAATTAACCATTCAAAAGATATAGGCATTTGAAGAATTTGGTCAAAAGTCAAAAATAACGTTTTTATTATTTTTACTTTTAAATGGCTTAAGTTGTTCAAAAAAAAATGATGCTCCGTTTGTAGAAGCTTAAGCGATTGTAAAAGGGTCAAATGCCAAAAATATAGGCTTTTCGCGTACACCTCTCAAACGGTAAATGTAATCAAAGAATAACAAAGAATTCTATGCGAAGTTTGTTGTTTATGTCATACTCTATACTATAATATAAAATTATTCTTATTTCCCTTAAATTTACAATTCAGAAGATATAAATGTCTGTTCGCGTACCTTCGAAAACTACAAATTTCTACTAATTTAGCCCAAAGTTCTGTCAAATCTCCGTACAAATTGTGACAGAATTACGAAGTTCAAAACTTTACAATGTTTACGATGACTTTACGCTGTTGCGTGAAAACCCCTAGTAACTTTTAACTCAATCTCCTCTGTACCTTTGCCTTAATTTCCAACCCAATTTCGTGCAAATTTGGTTGAAATTATCGCATTTTGAAATGTGAATTTGTATGGGAAATGAGATGATTTCGCATCTAATTTGGAAATTTTCAACGAAATTGCCTCATTGTCTTATGAAAACGCAGTATTTTAAGCTGTTTTAACTTATTACCACAGATGTAAACGTAGTACGTATTTAAAGCAAATGGCCACGTTCAAACACCGAACTAAAGCGATCTGGATAGGTTTGTGTTGTTGTAATCCCTTGTTAAAACACAGCTGATGACGAAACAGCTGTTGGCAGAAAAGAGATCCCAAGCTATCCTAAAAATTTTAGGATACAAAGCTATCCTATGAGAAATGTCAACAACAGCTGACTTGCGTTCAAACACATACATGGATACAAAGCTATCCTAGATAGGCTATCTATTCAAACATTGAACGCGCCCAATAATTTCCTCTAGAGCATCCCTATGCTTTAATGGTCGTGTACTAGAACGCGCCCACTGTCAGTTTAGACAGCTGTTATTCGTGGAAAAAATACCACATTTCAACTCATTCGTTCTGTGCTCTGTTCTGAATAATTAAAACCAATATAGTTTTTATTTTCAAGTTATCTAAAAAAAAATAAGTTTTATAAATAAAAATGGCAGGAGCAACAGTATCTATTGACTCCCTTGACAAGGAACAGATGAAAACGGTTAGAAAAAATATCATCAAACCATATAACTTCATTTAAATATCACATTTGTTTATACCCGAAAATTTTGCGAGCCAGTTTTATAACCTCCTTTGCGATGATCTTTCCAAACATTTTAGTTCGTTTTTGTAAAAAAAAACTTAATTTAGAATTAATTAAATCGCTATTGCATTGGTAGTATGTAATTATGTAACTATGTAAGAGAATTTTCAGATGTTATCTAGCTATAGTTTTAACTCTGCACCAATCTTGGTCTTTTCATTTCATCATTAGTTCAACACAATAACTCAATATTTATTTCAGTTTCAAGACTTCCTGCTATCGTACAATAAACTTTCCGAACTCTGCTTCGTCGACTGCATTCGAGATTTCACTGCTCGAACAGTCAAACCAGATGAGGTCTGTATAAACATTAATATTATATTTTATCTTGACCTTTTGCAAACCTTTTCAATTCACAGGAGAAATGCTCACTTAACTGCATGGAAAAATATTTGAAAATGAATCAAAGAATATCTCAGCGATTCCAGGAGTTCCAAATGATCGCTAATGAGAATGCCATGGCTGTAGCACAAAAAACTGGGAAAATGTGAACACCTGGTTGAAACAATAGTTTACTTTGCCTAGCATTTTAAGATACCACCAAAAATGATTTGTTAAGTTTTATTTCAAAAAAATAAAATACATATAATTGATTGAAAATCTTTTTCATTGAAATCGAAGAGAAGAGCAAAGAAATATTATTAAAAATGATGGGAGGTAGGTAGCTAATCTCTAATGCCAGCGTCAGATGGAATACCTTCGGACTCTGTTATTAAGGCATATTCCAGAATGACCCGACCTTCTTTGTATCTGAAATTTTAGGGAAAAAGTTTATAAAGGTAACTGAATTTTCGTTCTACTTACTTTTGAGAATTATCAGTTGCGAATTCATACATCCAGCCTAGCTTGTGAGCGCAGTTTTTACACATCACATCACGGACCATATGTCTCCCAGTTAACATAACACGTTCTTGGACGTGGCTAAATGTCAGATTCACTACTCTCTTAAAGAGATAAGCTCGTCCTGTGGCTCCAGTAAATCTTGTGCTAATCAATTGTGTTTTGTTGGTCAAATTGGCGTTGCATTGGCCGCAATTGAATAATTTGTGACCACCTAAGTGTTCCAAGAAAATGCGACCCATTTTTCAACTAGCTGTTTATTGTGTTTGGACAAATTAACTAGGCACTAATTACAATAGCTGTTGTGAGAAACTCTTTTTTTCTCTTTGTTAATAAACCAAATTAATATTTTTGTAATGATTTACTAGAGAATCCGAATACATATAACTATATGTATTATGTATTAGTTCAGACAACAAAGTTCTTTGGTTTTCATAGAAATAATTAGTTATTATAACTTGATTGTTTTTGTTTAAAATGAAATATTACTTTTATTTTACGAACGACAAACGAAGCTTTTTTTCTTTATAAAATTAAAATAATTATTCTTTTTTTTTCATTATCGAACAAAGGGTAAACACTAAACAGAGAAAAAAAATATGTAAACAAGTTTGAAGTTGGCTGAAGTTGATTAAATGTTAGAATCTTCATATTAGATGCAGGGCTGTCGTTTCAATTTTACAGAAAGCAGTACTTCGAAGAAAAAATTGCAGTATTCTGCAGTACGGCAGTAAAATATATACCAACATAATTGTTAATGCATTTAATTTTGTTTAAATGCAAATATTATTCATTAAAAATTATCACATACCCGCCAATTACCTATATAACTCTAGCGCACTGCAATGGTGGTATTCATTATTTCATTACCTACATAACTATTGTTGTGTTTGTGCACGTTTTTCTCAAAATTATTTAAATAAATTAAAGCCAATAAATTTGCCAGTTGATGGCCTTACTTACCCTGGGCACCACAATAGCTAGGTTTATAATGAGAAGATTTAGCGCATATAGTACAAAAAATATTGCTCATCGATTAATGCAGTTTTAATAAATTTTTTGACAAAATTTGCCACTTCATAAATTGGCTCAATGATTTACTCTAAAACTATTGAATGCATCAAAAAACATGTAATTTGTATTTTTTATAAAATCGAATAAGCTGCAACTTTTACCTTGTTTATTTCATACCAAAAAGTTGATAGTTTTCGAAAAATTAGCAAAAAACTGAACTTTACAACTTTTTACTCCTCCAAAAATTCTTTTTTGTAGCCAAAATTTAGAAATTGGAAATTACTCAAGACGTCAAAACAAAGCCCCAGCAAAATTCAACTTTGTAGGAGTTTTGTCGAAGTACGTTAAAATCTAAATTTCATGGGCTGGAGATCCATTAGTATAATTTAACATTGCTTATGACAGTTGGGTGAAAAAACTACATTTTGACGTGTGTGGAATATTTCATTCCAAATGGCATCAAAATGTCCTTAAACTTCCTTTTTTCGGATCAGAAAAGAAAATCTGAAAAATTCCAGAATTACGAATTTTTTACTTGTGATATACAGGCTATGCCTATATTTCAAACTACGCACTCTTAAAAAATGGAACTCGAGATCTTTCTCAATACATCTATATACATAGTGAGCGTATTCTATACAATTTTATCTGTTTTGTTTATAAAAGAAAACATTAGATAAAAAGGATTAAAACTTTTTGGATATGATTATGATTTGAAAATGTTGTGTAAACAAATTTTCAAAAAAGCAGTACTTTGGTCGTATTAGCAGTACGGTAGTACGGAGTTTCAAAAAGCAGTACAAATACTTCAATTGCAGTACTTCGACAGCCCTGATTAGATGTGTTTGTTAGTCTGCTATTACACGACGACTTTAGAGTCATGACTCTTTTCGAACATAATGAGTGCGATAGAGAAGAAAAATGAAATGGAAGACCAATTGCCCAGTGAGTCGTGGGCCATGTTTCGACGACTCATTTTTGACGTTTCTCTTTCCGCTCTTTCGTCATTTACCCATTTCATCTCTTCTTAATAATCTTTTTTTTGACAAAGTGTCACTGTTCATTCATTTCATTTGACGTGCGGGAAAGTTTAAATATTAAAAATAAAGAAAAAATATTAAATACGAAGCATATATTATTGTACAAGTACCCCCTGCAGCGGCTGCTGTAGCCGCCAATTCGCTGTCGAAACCTAGAACAAATCGTTACAACAATCATCGCAATTGTAACAATAAAAATCGAGTCAAACAACGCAATAACACAACAGCAACAATAGATTGTTAGTGGTTGCAGCAGTGGTTTGCAAGATCCTAGAGCCAGCAGTTTGAATACGGCATCAGGAGCTAATATCGTTTCTCCAATCACTCACCATCAGCAACAGTCAACAGGAACATTTGCAACAGTATCTAGTGCAACAGCAAACTTCAGTGGTGACGACAGCTGGTGGTGGTGGTGGAGGAGGACAACAGCAGCAAGGAAGCGGTGGATCATAGCAACAACCGCAGCAGCTGAGATATTATACAAATATGAAAAAATGTGGTATGTTATGGAAAAGTTGGCATTAGCACATATTTAATAAACACGTTTTCTTGACAGGTGGCGGCGGGGGCAACAGTGCCAGCGGAACTGGTCCAAAGTTCATGGACAAAAATAGTTCCTATGCTGATGGTTACGTTGGTGTTGGCATGGCACACCTTCATATAAGTTATCCATCGCAGCAGCATCATCACCAGCCAGCGAATAGCAGTTTATCATCGGCTGGCCATCGACAACAGCAACAACGACATCCGCCACAATCCCATTATAAAAGTCATGGTAACATGCACAACAACAGCAACAGCAGCAACAAGCGCCAATTCAGTAGACTCACATTAGTGATAATCAACACGATGACGATGGGGTCTGCCACAAGCCGCTATAATCACCACTGATAGTCATAGCCACAGAATATTATGACGCCTACAGCAACAATTATAACGACGGCCATGGCCAACAACACTTGTTGTGTACATGCAACGTTGCAACAGATAGACTTCGTCCTACGATGGTGGCAAGGCCAATAATAAATTCGTCAGCGGAGGAGCTTTTGCCTCCTATTAATCAGGGATTTAGTGCAACTACAGCGAGTAACAACATGTGTCCGCTCTCGCAACTCCATCAACGGTGGCCGTACAAATAATACCAGCCATTAGTGGTGGGGGACCCAATGCTGCTGTAGCGCTGCCATCTTCCTCGTCAGTTTATTTTGCCTGGATCCGCTGGTGGTCGATTGAGCTTTGCTCAAGTAGCGCTGCATCACAAAGAGAGGCTTGCCAAAGAAGCCAAAACTTCCGCCGCTAACAATATTCCCGCAGATATTGGAAAATCGTCAACTGTGATCGAAACTTGGCTGGCGATGGCGAAGGTAGTCCCAACGACACCGTCGACGATTCCATCTCCTGCTACTGCCCCTGGTGCTGCACAACCACTACCACCACCACTATTGTCTCTTCTGCACTAAGTTTAGGTGTAGGTAAAAACAATTATTGTAAAACTCAATGTGAATTTTATACTTAATTTTGATTTCTTTGAAGATGGATCTATACACCTGATACCGTCTCAATCGGTATTTTATTGTTAGCGTGCCAGCTAATCTGATTTTTAAGTATCGACGACCACAAAAGATGCCGGGTTCGATTTTAAATAAGACACTAAATTAATATAATATTAAAAACTATTATATATGATTGAGACTATTTTTAGATCACTTTTCATTTAAAAAAAAAAACCCTATCAGTAAAATACTTTATTTTCTTTTATAATAAGACAACGAAATTTTAAAATATGAAATTAGTTTAATACCTACCATAATTAGAAAGTGTTAACAGTTATGTTTTATTTTAAATCTCATTGACTCAATAGCCATTAGTATGTATATTAAAAAAAAATTAATAAAATGCCAATGGAAAGTTATACCTAGGTGGCAAACAATAAGTCTTACGTTACCTTGCAGCAACCATCGAAAAATCTTTTTATCTTCAAAAGTTGTGCAAAGAACAGTATACGTGTTTCAACTAGCAGGTATTTGCGTAGTTTGGTCAACTTTGTACTTCAATTTTAATTAAAAAATGTTTGGTGATAGTAAAAACTTCAATAATAATTTTCATTTTAATCTAAAATATACAAATTTACAACTTTTCTTGACTAATCTTCCTTTGCCTTTCTATTCGCTGGTCCCTCCTCCTCAGTATGTGTTGCCTTATCCAAATAGATATTTAATATCACCCTAATACCAGGATATAAGATGAAATTCGTAGTTCGGATCTTTTTGTCTGTCAAATAAGAATAAGTCACTGAGCCAGCCTGTATTAAATGCAACGTCCATGGCATCACTATGCGTGATTCTATCATTGTTGCTGCATCGAATTTTTATTGCATTTTTAAAACCATCCACCTAAAAAAAAAAAAAATGATTGTTAGGTATACAAAAACAGAATATATTCACTATTTACATTGGGCCATCGCTGTTCCAGAACATCCTTCTCCCACTGAATGTCATTAAACTGATTGGGCGCTGAGGAGTTTGTGAGTCCCTGCATTTTAGATACAGCAAAACCAGTTGATGAGTGTGTCTGTAGTTACATGTTGCTCCAGCTACATAATAGTTTCGAGAGTTGAATGAATTTCTAATCCATTGGATTAAAATCTGGATTGAGTTCCTCCTGACGAAGCTTATTGAAGAACGTGTCGAGAGTACCTACCTCTAAGTCAAAACCACAATTTTTTTTCAACTAATACCTCAAATAGCTAATAAAGATTAAAGAAATAATTTTATTTTATGAAAAAAATTAATCCATGAACTTTAAAAAATATTTTATTTTGATGACAAACAATTAGGTAAGCTACCTTCATAAATTTGACACCGAAAATCAAATTAAAAGAAAACCGTCAAATTAGAGTCATGACTCAAAAGTCGTGATGTAATATCACGTGCCTCACGGGATGAATTTTCAAAGAAGAATTCGAAGAAGAGTCATGACTCTAGAGTCTTCGTGTAATAGCAGACTTAACGTGATATTTCTTGCGAATTTTTCACAATTTGCTGTCAGAAAACATAGGAGAAAAAACAAAAAACCTAAGTTTGGAAGACTTGGTGAACATTTCTCGTTACCACCCTTCAAGCAAAGGAGTCCGTTTTGGATCCGCAAACGTAATGAACAACGTATGAACGACTACGTTTTCGGATCCGAATGTGGATCCTCAAAACTGCGTTTTACGGCTCGGACTAGTATGGAAATTAAAATCACCGCGGACCCACTTGCGCATGCGTTGTGAGATACAAAATTCACCATACTTAGCAAACCAGTAGGTATGAAGAGAAAATTCCCTTATCGAGTTCTTAATTTCCTACAAGCAACAACCAACCACAGTACACATACTAATAGCCCTATTCTCCCCCTTGTGAGGAATCACAAGTCAGAAGCTCTTGTGACTACTCCTTGTGAGGATTGTTGTGACTCGATAACATTTTGGTATTCTCCCCCTAGAAGTCACAAGAAAACTCACAACGAAATTCACCACAGCATTTTGTTAATAGCTTCTTGACCGATGAGCGCACACATTAACAACTCTACAAGTAATCGCAACGAACTCGACCAACACACCCACAATATGTATTCAGTTTATCTGTCTCATAAATACAAAGCAAAAGAATATCGTACCTTTGTCCTATTCTTTTGCTTAAGAAATGAAAGAATACATACATTTTGTTCTCTTTCCCACAGAGAACATAACGCCTCCTTAGAAAAATATAATTCAATGATTTGTAGAAACTCAGGTAAATTGTTGTGAGTTGTGACCTGCTCTGGAGGAGATCACAGTTTCGGATGCTTTTATGACTCTCACAAGTTGTGACTTTAGGGGGAGAATACGAAAAAGTCACAAAAATCAGTTTCACCACTTCTTGTGACTTGGGAGTAGAGAATGCAATCCCGGGCTGTTTTTCCAATCCCGGGATTTCGGGATTCAAAAACTTCAATCCCGGGATCCCGGGATAATCCCGGGATTTCAAAAATATTTTTTAAAAAGTTACTTCTGTTTCGGCCTCCGCCTGGTAAGAAAAATAAGTTTTATGGTTGAAATGTTTTTATTTAGAAAAAAAAAACATATTCTCCATGTTTTCTCACAAAACAGAAAAGTTCTTAGGAAATAAAGAAACAAAATATCTAGTTATTTCATAAAAATGTACCTTTCTACTCTTAACTGCCTGAACAGAATGCAAGATGGAGCTGGAATAGTTGTCAAAAATGGTGCAGCTGGAGCTGCAAGAGTTGAACAATTTTTAACATTAACTACAGCATTTTTGACATTTATTCCAGCTGCGTCTTGCATTCTGTTCAGGCAGTAAGGCTACCGAACTTTAATTCTAAGAGGTCAATAAAAATAAATTAAAGTTCCATTTCCCTCGAATACAATTTTAAAAGCGAATTTTAACGAAAATACTGAGTTGATGAGAACCATAACTCGCAATACCTAGAGAAACTCGCCATAATTAAATTTAATTACACTGGTCTGCAAAAATCAACTTTTTTTTTTCGCCTTCAAGTAATTCTTTGAAATTATGACAGATTTGACTTTTTTGAATCTAAATCTGGTTTCAGAAAAATTCTATCACGTCCAGTTTTTTTTTAATTGATTTTTGAAAAACATGATTGATTTGTAAAAAAGAGCCCTCTTAGACATGGTTGACCTGGTAAAAACAAAAAACTATTGTGCCTATTCTGCTCAAATTTGGAGGACACTCGACATAATATTAGCTTTTACATAAAACCAAATTTGTCATCATCCATCAATGTTCACCAATATTTTAAAACGTTATTTAAAAAAAAACAACAGAAAGGGTATTGCTCATTTTCGGCCAAGAGTGAACACTAATGAATTTGGTATCAAATGAAAGCTTATGTTGAGCCTGTTATATGAGTGAAATATTTTTAAAATCTGTCATGGGAGATCTGAGATATTTGAGCTTGAAGTTGGCAACTGCAAATAGAGCTTTTTCAGCTTTTTGTCGATATCTTCCGATCTAGGATATGTATGAAAATGATATTGGTGTCAAATGAAAGCTACATTTCTAGGCTTTTCAATAAACCTAAAATTGTCTTGCTACTATAAACACATTTTGAGATATTTAAAAAAAAACTACTTTTTTTGCACTGCCTTTTGCACAACGATATCTCTAAAAATTCAGTGATGACATACGCTTTTTTTGGCACCATTGAAAAGCTTGATTTCAAACCTTTAATATAATATATAATTGAGTGCCCTAGCTCAAACAAATACTTACATATAAACAAAACTTAATTTAAAAGGCACTTGACAAAGCAAAGTGCTTAAAATGTGTGAAAATAAAGAGATTTCGAGGAAACATTTTTTTAAATCAGGCATGATAAGTGACGTAACCTTAGGATAAATGTTATTTTTCTTTGGTTTTTCTATTTTGTATTTGTATTTCTTCTTTCATTTACAATATTACATGATATTTATTTCTTATAAAACTTCTTTTTGATTATTTTGTAAATCCATTTTCTTAATTCATAATGCTGTCATTACATTACATTATTTTCGTGTCCAACCAAGCTAAGATACCAAATTATGGTCATAATGGGAGCGATTTGAGCAAAACAAATCGCCATTCTACGACCTACAAAGGCAATCGCAAAAATAGGTACCTTACTATCATCCGTAGGTGGGAAGGGAGGGCCAAGAAGGGGCATTTTCCATCCTACTAGAAAATACACGCTTCCAAAATATTTTTAAATTTGAAAAAAATCCTGTCGGTCCTTATATGTACTCATTAATGGCTTATCGCTCATCGCTCTGTTGATGGTAAATATGTACAAATATTCATCACCATTTATAACTTAAAAGTATTCAAAACTATCTTTACCTTTTAGTACTTACTTACTCCTTGCACAAGTATACAAACGAACCTAGGGAAGCCATTCCTAATGTTTACGAACAGTTTTTGCGCTCACATCATGACCATTATTTATATCTAAGCTGGGTAGGGCACAAAAATAATGTAACGTCACCTGTCTAGTTTTAAGATAATATTTGAACTGTCTTTGATTTTGATTAGTTTTCGTTTTATTTTCTTGCTAATAAAACAGACAGCAATATGAATTAAGAAAATAGATTTACAAAATAATTAAAAAGAAGTTTTATAAGAAATAAATAAGTTTTATGTTATATTGTAAATAAAAGAAGAAATACAAATACAAAATAGAAAAACCAAAGAAAAATAACATTTATCCTAAGAAAACGTCACTTATCATGCCTGATTTAAAAAAATGTTTCCTCGAAACCTCTTTATTTTCACACATTTTAAGCACTTTGCTTTGTCAAGTGCCTTTTAAATAAAGTTTTGTTTATATGTAAGTATTTGTTTGAGCTAGGGCACTCAATTATATATTATATTAAAGGTTTGAAATCAAGCTTTTCAATGGTGCCAAAAAAAGCGTATGTCATCACTGAATTTTTAGAGATATCGTTGTGCAAAAGGCAGTGCAAAAAAAGTAGTTTTTTAAAAATATCTCAAAATGTGTTTATAGTAGCAAAATAATTATAGGTATATTGACAAGCCTAGAAATGTAGCTTTCATTTGACACCAATATCATTTTCATACATATCCTAGATCGGAAGATATCGACAAAAAGCTGACAAAGCTCTATTTGCAGTTGCCAACTTCAAGCTCAAATATCTCAGATCTCCCATGACAGATTTTGAAAATAGTTCACTCATATAACAGGCTCAACATAAGCTTTCATTTGATACCAAATTCATTAGTGTTCACTCTAGGCCACAGCGCAATACAAAAATGAGCAATTCCCTTTCGTAGTTTTTATGATTTACGCTGCAAAAAACATATGTTTTTGGAAAATGATACAATTTCCCTATATTTGATATTCATAAACTCAAGTATATTAAATAAATTTTAATCAAAGACTTTAAGAAAAAAAATAAATTAAAATCCCAAATACTTTTTTCCCATTAGTATATGTATGTATTTCACTGAGTGCTCTTTATAAAAACTGGTAAAATATTTTGAAATATAAAAAACACACCGATTCTACCAAACTACACCTTAAAAAGTAGTTTTAAAAAATAAAATAAGCTCAAAAATCCAAATAAACAATTTACTATAACTTTTTTTCTTTAAACATATTATTTTGTAGCTTTTTTTCTTTTCATATTTTCCATTGTCTGACGAGAAATTGACCAGCAAAAATCTGCCAGCATTGCTTCTGACCATTTCCCGTTATATCTTCGTTCTATGTGCATCATGTCTTGATGAAACATTTCACCATGTTCATCTAAAACTACACCAAGGTTAACCGGGGGAAAACCCTAAGTCGGAGTCCAAAAATTTAATTTTCAGTGACATCTTGCAATTAAGATCTTTATAAGAGCTAAGTAGTTCTTGGATGATTTCCTTGAAATTACAATATCTTTGGAAGGAAAACGAATTTTAAAAAGATTTAAAATGATTTAGAAAGATGAAATATAGTTCTTTCAGGTCCTGTTATTAGTTTTTAAAAAAAAATTTCTATCGGTGAAGAAATTCGGCGTCAAAAGTACCCAAAAAACGGGTTTTTGACATATTTGAATTGGAATATCTCAAAAACGTGACGTGCTAGAATAATTTTTACTTCGGATTCGGATTCAGCATGCCAAAATCCTTTAGAAAAGTATATTTTGGTTTAAAGGCGATTTTCGTTGCAGACCAGTGTTATTAAAAATATATTTTAAATGGAACTTTAAATGTGAAACCATAACAAAATCATTTAAAACTAATTAAAAATTAAATTTGATCGTGAAAAAATTTTTCTCGCATGAATTTGGCAAGTTTTGGTTTACAACAAAACTGGAAACTAAAATATAATAGATTTATTGACAATTTTTAAAGAAAAAATATTAAGGGTATTCATGCAACAGCGTAAAGTCGTCGTAAACGTGGTAAAGTTGTAAACTTCGTAAATCTGTCAAATTTTCCATACAAATTGTGACAGAATTACGAAGTTTTAAACTTCACAACGTTTGCGGCGACTTTACACTGTTGCATGAATACCCATATTATATCTTGTGGATTATTTTTTAGTTTGTTTCAGAGTGCTCCGGACTTAAATGGTGATTTCATGAAAAAGATTGTGAAGCGTGTACTTGTCCGATCAAAACGATTGAGGTGTATATGGACAGATAAACTCATTGGGCCTTACTAATAATCAAATTTAGTGTTAAGCTTAGAACAAAATCTCCGGATTTTAGAAAATCCACATACCAATAACGAATTTAATCTCCAGTTTAGTCGTTAGCAATATGTCAAAATTTAATACATAGAAATCCATGTTTAAAGTCGAACACTAAATAAAAAGTGTTGCCTTAGTGCTGTTTTATGGTATTTAAATTGGTATTTAATACTTAAATCTATTCCCAAGTTATCAGGTAGATTTCAATAGGTACCTATTTCCATGGGTTGGTTTCAATCTTCAGATCCTTGTTTTACAGTGAAAAAGAAGAACTTTATATAGAAGTACTTTATTTATTGTTCTTATGTTTATGTATTGCAACAGGAACAGATTATTTATTTTCTTCATAAATATTTAGTACGTCTGGATTTACGTTGAATATGTGCATAATTTTTTGATTCCATTGTATATATTTGCATACCAAACTACGTATTATCTAAAAAGTAATTTTTTGTGTTGAATGGGAACGGATTTATTTTGAGTTTTTAGAATTCGTTTCATAGTTTTTTATTTATTTAACATTATATTAATTAATCAAATCTATCTGAATATTTTTAAAGTATATTTATACTTTCACAAACGTCTAGTCAAAAACATAACGAGAAAAACTTCAAAATGGTTGTCAATCATGTGGGTTTTCTTTGGTCACTCTTAGTAGTCCTTTTTAACTCCTTCTGTATTTCAATAGTCTTCCAGTGGCTTCGTTCCCTACAATCATGTTTTAGGAGTGTTTTTTTACTTCCCGCTGTCATTAAGGAGTGTCAGAGAGCACGCACCTTTACACGTAAACATACGTAGTCATTCTTGCGGATTACTTGTCAGAGAAATTAATGTTTGAAAAAACGTTTCTCATAAAATAGCGTAATTTGTCATTTGAAAGTCGGTCGTTTCATATTTTATTGGAATTAAAAAGGATAACATTTCTGAGAAAACCAATGGAAACAACAGTACTCCGATAACTAAAAAAAAAATATCTACTAAGTTTGCATCAACTATGTACATAAAATAAAATTAAAATCGTCCAAACCCTTTGAACAAATTACATACTATAGTACTGAAAAAGTTACTGTTAAAAAAGAATAAGGCAATACTTATCTTCACTCTTTGAACAATAAAAAAAAATGAAATTCATCTGTCATTTTGCTGAGCTAAGGAAGAAAGTATATTGAGATTTCAAATCGTTAAACTAGTGAAAAAAACCTAATTAAACTTAATAAAAAAGTGTAATATAATTAGTGTAATGAACACATGCAATACTTTACTAAACAAAATATGAAAAAACACGCGGTGCTACGTTAAATCCGGTAAAAAAGCCTATAATCAAGAGTGTACAAATATTTTATTTCAAAAGTGAGTTTTGTTTGATATTTCCTCATAAAGCTATGTGAAGTGATGTTATTTAGGTTATTTAACTATCGTAGAATACTTTTCAATTGATAACTCATGATATTTTGCTTTAATAAATCTAATTTGTTGTAAAGAAAAATATACTTCAATCAATTGATTTAGTTTGAGATTCATCTGTCAAATGGGAAATTCTCTGTTTGATAGAATTTGATGCATATTGTAGTAGATTCAAGGAAAGTCTGAGGATTTTGTTAGCAAAGGGTTGAAATTCTTTATTGGTAGCATTCCGTTTAAGCTCCACATTTTATTTTAACCTCGCAGTTAGCTAATAGTCGACATTAGTGTTTGATTATTAGTAAGGCCCATTCTCTAGGACATCATTGGAAAATAAACTAATTTTGTGCTCTAGTTTTTGGTAAAAGCCTTTAAGAAATCGAAAAACGGCAAAAATGGCTGTTTTTCAAAGCAAATGTAGCTTACACTATAGCATTTTTTGCAAAATAATGTTTCATAACATAAAATTCCATATTTTTATTAGAAAAAAATTTTAAATTTTGTTCCTAATAAAAATTTTAATAATACAAAATAAAAATGCTTGTAAATTTTGAAAAACGTATTTTAAATTTTATTCCTAATAAAAATTTTAATAATACAAAATAAAAATGCTTGTAAATTTTGAAAAACGTATTTTTAGCAGTTTTTTAGTGGATATAAATTCAATTTATGTGGTGTATCAAACAGAAAAATTAACTTTGATGCAACATATTCATAAGACACATGTTTTTAAGGTAGTTTTAAATGCTGAATCAAATGACACCAAAATCAAGTCGATATAGCCTCCGTGAAAAAAGTTATTGCCATTTTTATGTAAGGATGACTATATATTCAGTATAGAAGTTAAATATTACCGAAACCCCGTTGAAGAATGGTCCGTCGATGAAACTTGGCATCAAAGGTTCATTTGTCATGAAAATCAATAATAAGAAGGGTCTATACATAGACCATATCTGTGGTTAAAGTGTGTTTTTTTGAGGGTTTGGGTTATGTGGCGATTATTACCATAAAACCTGTGACAAATATGGTACCCTCATGAGACTTTATAAAAATGTGTTATGAACAACCAGAAGAAAGAATCAAAAGAGTATATACAAATATCTATATGGTAGAAGGATGTTTTTTAATGGGTGAAGGAATGTATAATACTTTTTCCAAAAACAAAAATTGTTTCCAAAAACAAATAACACCCTTTAACCAAGCTAAAAAATATTCTTTGACGGTGTCCACATTGGGTATGAAAAAGTGGATTTTTAATGACTTTTCAATATTCATATCTCGCTCCCACTCCTTCATTGAAGTGAGATGTGAATACTGAAAAGTCATTAAAAATCCACTTTTTCATACCCAATGTGGACACCGTCTTTCTCCCTTCATATACATATTTGAAAACGGGTTGGGATCGAAATCCCACAAACCAAAATCCCGCCGATCAAAATCCCGCCGATCAAAATCCCGCCGTTTCTACTACAATGCGACAGCTCATTAATATTTTTCATTTCTATGCAATTTGTGACACCATTGTATGAAAATCAACAAGAGCAAATTAATTTTCAGTTCTTCTTAGAACTCCAACTCGGTAGAGGTAAGACATCCTTAAGAGATAAAATTGGATTTTCTTTTTAGATTGTTGGGTTTGGGTAACGACGACTGGGGCTACGACGACGACGGCCATGTCGACGAATGGTCACGACGATGACAGTCATGACGATGACGACCACGACGACGACGATGGCCATGACGATGACGGGCAGGATGGCATAATATCGCAGGCAGGTCTTGGCTCCTAGGAACTGGGATAGAGTTTCCGGAACTGGGACAAAGTATACATTTTTTTTGAAAAATGTATTGAAGAAACCTTAAACATTTTTTTTTTGAAAATTTTCACCTCTATTAGTGAATTCGGCGAATGAGCTCTTGCAACGATTCAACTCATTTTCGGGATTTTAGCTATTAGTGAATTCGAGATTAAAAATTGAACAACTGTCGGTAACAATACCTGCACCACCGACATTTTGTTCAATAAATTTGATATTAGTAAAACCGCAAACCATTCGTTCTCCATACAAACTTTCCCATTTCATATTCGCACCAATTTTGTCACGAATCTGCTGTTGATTTTCTTTATTTGCCAGAAAATCATAATGAATAACACAGAAATATAAATTTAGACTTATAATTCTGAATTTAAAAGTATAGTTTAGTTAAGGAAAAGTATTTAATATTCTTTTTGAAGAAATAAATTGTTTACTATTTTAGGATGATGTTTAGACAGGCTTCATGTTAGGCGACTCATTTTGACGTGAGGACTGTCTGAACACCCCTTGAGATTGCGTGTGACGTTTGAAATGTCAATAAATGACAAAAGCGATAATATAGTTCGGGAAATGGTAGGGCAGTTCAGGAATCGATAATATAGTTCATTCGGCGAGTTCACTAATTGAGAAAAAACGCGAACGCGAATCCAGTGCGATTCTGGTCAACTCCTGGGGAGTAGAATATTGCGAATTGACTAATCGGCATGTTTATTTTACAAATTTAAAAAAATTGCTTTTGCACCAAATGTATTTTTAAGATTAAATTTGTATTTTATAAGTCGCTTAGACTCTTAGTTAAGCCGCAAATCAAGTTTAAAGGTGTCAACTTTGAGGCCTCTATAGTCTGTCCAGCTAAAATTGTCAGTACAAGGCTTATGGGAGAGCTTTTTTCAAAACAGTGGTGCCTGTGTATACCATCACAAAACTAAAATAACAAATCTGCCACTGAAAAAGATGTTTAGTTTAGCCATTGTATATCCAATATATAGTATTCTCATGAAACACGATTTTGTAGGTAGACATTTGGTCGATAGTTAAAGAAATAAGAATAGTTCATTTCGGAAAAGCCACACTATCTATGGAAGAAACGAAAAAGATTCTTAACGGTGAAAACTGGCTCAGTCTCTACCAATATCTCGAGAAATCCTCCACCTATAGAAAATTGATATTAGCAGAATATGTATAATATATCATGTTTCATTTTTTTTTCATTCTTATTGTTAAAATTGTTTTGACTAAACTAAAAGTCACACCCATTTAAAATCATTAAAATACTCATAAATGTATATATGTTATCGTTAAAATATATCTTTATTTGAACCTAAGGTCTAAATTTTTGTAATTTTATAAAAAAAAAAAAATAATGCATGTAATGTACCTACCTATATAATTTTTGTTTTGACTAAACTAAAAGTCACACTCATTTAAAGTCAAGAAATTGAAAATTAATAAATATAAATATTTTTGTTTTGACTAAACTAAAAGTCACATAATATATACATATGTAAGTTCCAAATATCGAAAAGCTAATTAAAAAAAAAAAATGTATATAACTACATATGTATCTAATTTTTGTTTTCACTAAACTAAAAGTCACACCTTTTCAAAGCCAATAAATTATTGTTAAATAACTAAAATAGGTATGTATGTTGTGAATAATTGTATTGTTTCTCATAACTTATGCACATATAATTTATTACTATTGAACATTTTTGTAAATATATAATTACTTTAGACAGATTAAGAAATCAATCTGGCAGACGGCAGCGCCATAGCCAAAATCTTTATTTTATTTTAAGATTATATAGCATACAAAACATTGTCTAATTATTATATTTAAATAAAATGAACCTAAACCTAACCATTTGGTCGATAGGTTCGCTGTGATCGCATTACCGAGATCCCTTAACAAATATTAGTATAACATTTGGACGCATAGATGGCCACGAGCTTTTTTTCTTCATGAGAATACTTCAGAATTTATATACAATGGCTTAGCCGCAAATCAAATGGGTCATCCCAAATATTTTGAGATAGCTTGAGTTGTTGTTGTGTCAGTAGTCATCAGCTGTTTTTTTTAACAAGGGATTACAACAACACAAAGCTATCCGGATAACAGAACAACTAGCTAAGCGCGGCCAGTTGTTGCCGTAGTCGGCTTCATTCATTAGTTCTCTTTTGAACAAGCCAAAACACGAGTACATAATTATTGGAATAATTTGAACTGAAAAATTATTTAGTCTACGCATTTTTGTGAATTTTTTTAAGCACTGGCTGGTTGCCCACCTTAGGAAAGATTCTTTCCTACGCCAATGCCCGGCACCCCAAAAACTTGGTTTATATTGAGGAGATTAATGAAATTTTAATAAATTTGTTTCACAAAACTTGCTGCACCATGAAGTTCTTGTACAATCGTTAAAATTAGTCTTTGGACTTAAAAAAATAAAATGCATGACTGGGTCGCACGTACTTGCTCTAATGTTCAAGACACTGCGAGTTTAAGAAAATTGTATATACAAACATGGAAATTATGAGAGAAAAATGTAGAGGAGCATGAAATACGACATTTAAATTAGCTAAAACAACTCTTTTGACAGTTTGAGGTGAAAAAAAAGTATTCCATTTTAATTCATGATGGAATATGATTGTATGGGGAAAAAAAATTTTAAAATCGTTGGAGCGGTTTTTTTTTAAATTAATTTTTTATATATAAAATTCTTAAAACATTTTTAAGAACAAATTTTGGTATGCAGATTTAAACTATATATTTATGTGTATATAAAACAAAATTTGAAAAAAAATGTCAACCCGTTTTTGAGATATCGAATTAAAAACTTTGAGATATCGAATTAAAAACTTTGAAACTTTTTTTAAAAATCCAAAATCTTTTTTTTTGAAAATTTTGATATGCAATATTATTTAATCTTATCTGAAATTTGTATATAAAAAAATTCATTTAAATCCATCAAGCTGATAACGAGAAAACTCAAAATAAAAAATACGTTCTATGACAGGAACTACTAATAGTTGCTATGTGTAAGATTTTATAATTTTTGATGGTAGATCGTACTAATTTTAGTATATGAAAAAAGTTTAATCAAAATCGTAGGAGTCGTTTTCAAGCAAAAAAATATTTTCCTTTGCGGTTTTTTCACTTTTGTATGGAATACCGTTATTTTTTCATAAATGTAAAATTTTTTCTAAAAATATTTTTGAGAGTATACTAAAAAAGTCTTAAATATCGAGTTTCAAAAAAATCTATGGTGCCATTTTCGAAATATTTGATTTTCCAAAAAAAAAATTTTGAAATATTTTTTTAAAAATCCAAAAAATATTTTTTCAAAAATGTTAGTACACAAAACTATTGAGATTTTTTGGAAGCTTCATACTGAGGTTCCATTCATCGGGCATGCTTTCTTCCGACCATATTTTACAGATGAGCTGGTGCATACTCCTAACCAATTCATCGCCAGTCGCTTTGAACAGCTCAGCCGCAAGGCCATCACCTCCAGCAGCTTTATTGGACTTAAGTTTAGATATGGCTATCCTCACTTCGGCTAGATCGGGTGGACGGAATTGTTGGCCTACGTGCGTCGTCCAGGTTGAATGGTGCAATTTGAATGGTAGCGGAATTCGGTTCGTCATCGCCGTTATACAATTAGCAGAAATTGCAAATTGTATGCTTATATTATACCAAGTTAAATATTTAAGTTTGTTAATCTTTCATATCCCCCCTCCCGAGCACTTTGAAAGTGGCTTTTTAAAAAAACCAAAGTAGGTTTTCAACCAACTCTCTCTGGATGTAATGAAGTAGATTGCGAAATTCTGCGTCGATATTATCTTTAAATTTTATCAATAAAAATATTTTCTAACTTTTCTTGGCTTTTCAAATTTTGTTTCCAAACGACTTTTTTCCACCCCCTTCGTGCAAGATTTCAGAGTGGTATAATTTTGTACAGTATCTAGACTCTAGGAGTAAAAAGGTTAAATATGTATGATGATTTTGATGGCGTTTCGAGGGAGCCGCTATGGAAATTATTGAGCTGAATTAAGGAGCAGCATTCAGACGATCATTAATTGGAAGGTTCAGATTATGCATAAAAATGGGTGGAAAGCACTTTGACCATTAAATTGGAACATTGAAATAAATAAAAAACTTAACAGTTATCTAATGTTGTTGTTTTTTTTAATTTATGGTCAGTTAAATTCGTTTTGGCTCAATTTATCAACAGTATTTAAAAAAATAAAACAAAAAACGATCCAATTCTTTAATTTTTAGTCGTAATATTCAAAAACAAAACAATATTGGCATTAGTAATAACCTATTTACTCTAGATACTGAAATCAACATTTATTGCGCAAATTTTTTGAAAAGTTTTCCACTAGAGCTACAATACGATTTTTGTGTACCAGAGATGCTTAAACTTTTTCCCTTTTTTTTTTTCTTAAATATTTGGTATTAAAAACAAATTTAATTTTTGTATAAAGTCCAAGCCCAAGAGCTATTAAAATTTTGTACCGATTATGTTTTGGCACCAATAGTGTAGAAAATTGCTGCAAAAGAAAACAGATGGAATTCATCCATTTGTAGTCGTGATATTCAAAAACGTAAAGTAAGTAACTACAAATACAACGAATGAAAAAATGTACACATGTATTTCGAGTACCCTTTGAAATAGCACCTTTTTTATTTTCGGTTTCAGAACAGTCATAAAGTGGGCTATATACGATACCCCGTTTCAGGACTATCCAATGATTACCGGACACCCAACTGGCACCTAAATCTCTTGTAGTTTTTGAGAAAATTGAAAATTACCAACCATGTACCTACATATGTATGCATTTATATTCGTTAAGAGTGTTCCGGACTGAAATGGTGATTTCATGAAAAAGATTGTGAAGCGTGTACTTGTCCGATCAAAACAATTAAGGTGTTAATGGACAGATAAACTTATTTTCTAGGACATCATTGGAAAAAAATTTTTATTTTGTGCTCTTGTTTTTGGTAAAAGCCTCTAAGAAAACGAGAAAATGGCAAAAATGGCTTTTTTTAAAAGCAAATGTAGCTTACACTATAGCATTTTTTGCAAAACAATGTTTAGTAACATAAAATTCGATATTTTTATTATGCCACTATTGGAGGAAATTTTTAATTTTGTAGCTAATAAGAATTTTAATAATACAAAATAAAAATGCTTGTAAATTTTGAAAAAACGGATTTTTGACGTTCAATTTTTCATACCTAAAGGTATCTTTTTGACAATTTTTTTTACAGGGGATATAAATTCAATGTATTTTCCACAATTTTCATTAATTATTCAATCATAATTTTATCATCTGATATTGAAATTTTTAATTCTTAAAAGACACTTTTTGGCAGAAAATGTATGTAAATTCTGAAGTTAAAATCCGTTACTTTAAAAAAGGTTTTTTTTAGTACAATAATACGCCTACTAGTGACCAATTAGTAAAAATAAAAAGTTTTATAAAACACAGTATCGGATGAAAATGAAAAAAACCGGTCTTATATACGCAAAAAAAAAGTTAGCAAATGACTGGTCTTGTTCAGTTCGGAACACTCTTAAGTGGAAAGTTACCTGCAACACGTTACTTACCCACACGGTTGCCGCTGTGCGACTTAAGTCGCATTTTGACCCCTTTTATTGCCTCTTGCGACCATGAGACGACTTTTTAAAAAACCAGTTCTTTTTACCCCTTTTTATAAATCTTGCTACTTTTCTGATCCCATCTCCAGACAAAAAAATAGAGGTATCTACTAATCCAAATCCAATATGTCATTACGATGAAAGAGAATCCCAAAGAAGTACATGGCACAATTCTGTCTGTCTATGATTTTTTGGTGATTCTCTAGAGTTTTCGGTTTAAAATAACGGTACCTGCCATACAACCATTAAGGTAAAACTTATACATCTCAAAAACGGTTATAACGTAGGGTTACCTTTTGGAGTGATTGTCCCAATTTTTTATCTCAACAACGTTTTCGTCCCCAAAAACTGAAAACGTGGAAACAAACGTTCTTGATTTTCTACTAACCTTTAAGATTTTTATAATATGTATTGCATATTAAATATTTGAAAAAAAGAAATTTTGGGTTTGTTAAAAATTATAATTTTTCTGGGATTTTCAATTTTTCAATGCCTTTTTTCTACATTTTTTTTTAATTACTTTGCCATTTTCTAAAGTTTTTAAGTTCCATGCAGCTTGAACATAAGTGCGATCCAGTCGTCCGTTTTCCTTCTTTATGAACATGTTCTTAAAAATAGTATTCATAAGGTTTGAAGAAAATTGTTTAAAGGTTTAAGGTCCTAACTCGATGTAAAGTTAACCGTGGATAAATAAATAAATAAATTAGGTGGCGCAACAGCTCGTGAAGAACTGGGGCCTAGTGACTTACAATTACAACTCTCAACCATTCCTGTATGCGAGTTGTTTAGTTTGCAGGAATGGAGGGTACCTACAGTTTTTTTTTGAGTCCGAACGGCTAGATGAGAAGCACTTATTCATGACAAGTATACTTTTTGAAGATTTGTCAGTTCCTCGCAAGAGGCAGTACCTCGGATAAAACATTTATGTTTTTAGGTGGCACGGTTGGGAATCGAACCATGACAGTCCAACGTACTATATGCCACAAGGTTGTACAAGTTAACCGTGAATGGAAGAAGCAAACTAATTTTTGGACTTAATATTTATACGAAAACTACGGATTTAAATGTGTTTGAGAAGTTGAATAGAATTTGAATGAATATAAGAACTGATTTGGCTACGGTCAATTGTTTAAGAAAGAAAACTACAAAAGAAATTGTTTACTTTCTTTGCAATTTTTACGTATTCTAATTGTTTTTGTTCAGTACCTATTAATCAAAAAATTTCTAAGTGCGACTTTTTTTTCCTCGTGACCCTTTTTTATGCGACCTTTTCAAATTCCTCAGCGGCAACACTGCTTACCCAGCAAACATTTTTGTGAACGTTCATTGAAAATTCAGTGAAAATGAAGAATATATATTCGAGAAACACTCACTCCAGTGAATCAAATATGTGAATATACTCAAATATCCCATCACTTTTACCTCATACGCGGGGAAGGGGATTGTTGTGTTGATTTTTTTCATAATAAAAACATTTCGAGATTCTTATTTCCTTCACATAATAGAATAAAAGTGAACCTCAAAAGAGGTATATCTTGGGTGCGTCCATTTGTATTCACATAAACTGAATGTCCCTTTCATTTTGTTTTGAAAAGCCATAACGGCACCTAGTCGCACATCTACAATTCATAGACGTTCGGCAAAACGAACGGAAGTACAATAATCCATTTGTTTTAACTTTTTCAATTGGAATATCTTTTTGATTTCCATTTTCTTTCCGTACGGAATTAATTCGACCGAATATCAGAATAGCCGCGAATATTCCATTATACTTTAGAAAAATTTATCATAAGTTTCATTCGATAAATCCAGGGAAATTTAACTGTTTTTGCAGATAATTTTACTATTTTAAAATAGCATTTTGTATAACCACAATGAAATAATATTTAAATTCAGTTCTATGGTATACATTCGGATTATTAACGAATCATTATAATGAATTAAATAACGGGTGATTTTTTAAGAGGTTTAGAACTTAAAAAAAAAAAAAAACACAAAAAATTCGAAAAAATGAATGAAATATTTATTTGAATCGATAGTTTGAACCTTGCAATTTAATGTTTAAAGATAATTTCATGCAAATGTTGACCGCGGCTGCGTCTCAGGTAGCCCATCCGCTGAGTCCAATTTTGGCATACTCTTTCACACATATCGGCCGGTATCTCACGAATGAATGCATGGATGTTGGCTTCCAGTGCGTCAATCGAAGCGGGCTTGTCCCTATAGACATTAGCCTTGACATACCCCCACAAAAAATAATCTAATGGTGTCAAATCGCACGATCTAGGCGGCCAATTGACCGGCCCGAAACGTGAAATTAACTGTTCACCAAACTCGCCTCGCAATTGCGCCATTGTTTCGCGTGCTGTGTGGCATGTGGCACCGTCTTGTTGAAACCACATATCATGCAAGTCAAGAACTTCCATTTCGGGCAAAAAAAAGTTTGTTATCATCGCTCGGTAGCGTTCACCATTGACAGTAACGCTGCGATTCGCATCATCTTTGAAGAAATATGGCCCAATAATGCCGCCGGCCCATAAACCGCACCAAACAGTGTCTTTTTCGGGATGCATTGGTAGCTGTTGCAATGCTTCTGGCTGATCTTCACTCCAAATGTACGTACCCATTCAACCAAAAATGAGCCTCATCGCTGAACACAATGAACATTTCGAACCGAGCACGAATTTTGATAGTAAAATTCAATAATTTGCAAGCGTTGTTCATTTGTAAGACGATCCATGGTTAAATTGCAAACCAAACTGAAGCTGTTTGACAGTGACACAAGGTACTAAACACACGTCAGCTGTCAAAACCAGTGTTGCCAAAACCAAACCAGCTAAAAAATCACCCGTTATAATTCAATTTCTATTCACTAAACTGAATGAGGAAACCCCAATTTATATTCATATTAATGAATCAAATCTGTCTCATTTTAATGATTTAAAAAAGATTCATGAATTGTTCAGTGAAATGAATATATAAGCGTCCTATTTACATTCACAAAAGTGAAAAATTACTCTATTATTAATGAAACATAAAAACGATTCGAATTCGAAGTAATGCTACCCAGTAAATTTGATCCAAACCGGTTTATAAATGAGTTCATAAATGAGGGTTTCTTTCACTCCTGTGAATTATTTATAAATCATTTCTGAAGGGAAATGTTTGCTGGGTTATCTTCGTCAAAGATAAATATCTAGGTAAGTGTCAAGTTAGTTGCAATCGGGAATTGGTGATGGTGCAAGAACAAATCTAACACATTCTGGATCCTCGTAGAACTTTCAGAAGATTTTCCCATGGAAAAAACTACATTATTTATAATTATCTTAATGGCAACAATTTTTGGAATTCTTTATTTTTAAAAATGAATTTAATGCATGACGGCAACTTCTTAAACACTGCTCGAAAACAACTTATCATAATAATATTTTAGTCTTCAAGTTTTAACTTCGTCATTGGAAGACCTTTTGCTCCTAATCCAGTTATTTTGAATGACGTTCCAGCTGGTGCCGGCTTATTATTTGCGGCAGCTGTTGTTACATATAAAATATCCAAATTAGGCCCACCAAACGCTGCGGAGGTGATTTGCTCGCAGGGTAATTTGATTTCGAGCAAGATTTTTCCATTCCTGCAAAAAAAAAACACATTTGACCTTTCAATAAACAAATAGCAATAAAGCATAAGTTGAAAATCTTACGTTGGATCAATTTTAAATATTGCTGAGCCATTGAAAGTGGCAACATACAGGAATCCTTCTGAATCAATTGTCATGCCATCGGGAATAAAATTTATTCCATCTCCACGCAGATTATGGAGATCAAATATTACCTTAGGATTACCTTAAATACCAATTATTATAGTTAGCATTTGTTACAAAAATTCTTTCATGATGTTGACAGTGGAACTTACTGATGTCACCAGTATTAATGTCATAATCGTACTCTTTTACATTATGATCTTCGGAATCAATGAAATAGAACTTCTTTGCTTTTTCACTCCAAGCCAGACCATTTGAAATTCCCACATCAGTCTTTAAGACCTCATGTGCATCAGTCTTCAGCAGCTTATACAAATGTCCAGTACGTAACCCATACTCGGTCTTGCGCATTGTTCCGCCAAAAAGACGACCACGGGGATCGCATTTAGCATCGTTGAAACGGTTGTTATCATATTTTGAATCCGATTGCTCAACGGTTAGAATAGTTTTTTCAACTTTGCAGGTTTCAGAAACACCATCCCATTCAACAATAACTATGCGACGTTCTATTCCAATAGCGAATTTGTTGGTGGATCCTTCAACAGGTATGATGAATGAAGCAAATGTTTCATTTTCTAAAAAAATAAATATTTTATTACATAATTATGTATGTACTTTTAAATCCATATACTAGTTCTTAACATTTGTCTACTTTATTTGTAGGCTAATGAATAAACATACATAATTATATGTACCGCTTGGTAATGACCAATTATTACTTTCAATGGTTTTATTATTTTATATGTTTATATGGTAGGTACCTACCAAAAGATTATTAAAAAATATTACTGAATTCAGTGGTGAGTTATTGATCATAAGCAGGCTAACTCCGGTAATTTGGAAGTAGCTATGTATTTATTGTTAGAACTCGAAAAAACTTTCCTGAATTCATTTATATATTTTAATTGCAAGACTTTTTAAAGAAATTTTAAATTAAACACCGAAATAAGTTTTTATAATTTTTAATTTATAAAGATGCATAAAATATTAAAACAAAATAAAAACCAACATAGCTTTTTTAAATTTTTGTAAAATCGATCATAGTTTCTTTTCTATAATCAAATATAGGAGATGAAATAATACACCAAGAATGCACAGCCATAATTTCGGGTGTGAAGGATGGATCTGAGGCTTGAGTAAAGGCAATTCAAAAAATCAAATTCTTACCGCCATATTATTCACTCTGGATTTAAATTGGATTTAAGGAAGTTTTTAATCCAACAACTAAATCCAGATTTATTAAATCCGAAAATTTAAATCCATGTCCATATTATTCACTCTGAACATGCTTTAAATCCAATGGATTTAAAATGCCCTTAATCCAGATGTAAAATGTATTTAAATACAGATTTAGATTGTTTAATCCAAATGTCAAATTTGCGAAATGTCAAATTTCTCCCGTGAAACTTTTTGAGCCTGATTACACGATTAGTTTTATCGATTGTTTCGTGTTTTGTCTTTTTGACACATTGGGTGAGGGGTGTAGAAATTTAGGGAGAATGAAGTAACGAAAGCACGTATGAAAATTTTAAGATTTTTCCGGTTGAACTTTGACGTTTATGATTTGACAAACGAGTAGAGGCGGGGGATGCGTAAAAAATGTCAGTAGTGAGATTAAAAATTGTTTTTCATAATTAAATGGGTATAAATTTGAACAAGAAGTGATGTAAAAATATTTTTAATTATTACTACTGTCTATTTTCCAATTAATTAACCTCAAATTTTGTGAACGTCAAGACCACGAATGAATTTTTTTCGTTGTGTGTAATCACGAAGGTACGTACCTGTCAAAAAGTCGAAAGACAAAATGAACTAAAAAACGAATCGTGTAATCAGGCTCTATGTTTACTTTAATTAATTTATTTCACTATGTCGGTAAGATTCTGCGAGCGCACAAACAATCAGAAAACTGAAATGTCAAGAAAAAGTGAATTATATGAAATTGTGTTTTAATCTGGATTTAAGTACTTAAACTGACCTCCGGAGGGCAGTTTAAATCCAATTGGATTAATCGATATTGGATTTAAAAAATTGGATTTAAGTTTGGATTAAACGAGTGAATAATATGGGATTGGATTTAATGTTTGGATTTAAAATACTTTTAATCTGGATTTAAGTTTTAATCTGGATTAAACGAGTGAATAATATGGGCGTTACAGTCCATAACCGGGGCTTAAGTGATTAAACAGTGCATCGAAAACAAAATATGATTGAAACTCCGAGAGGTTTCATATCAGCCGAAAATTGAAAGCCCCTGCCTGGCCTGGGTCATTTGAGTGTACATTAGGGTGGTCGTTATAATGGGCTTTTTTGAGTTTTAATATTTGGATAGGCCATAATCAGCTCTAAATGAAGAAAAAAAAAATCCCAAATTTTTCAGATTTTTATTTTTATCCCCTATAGTCGCTGTAGGGGTAAATTAAATTTTCTCTTTTTTTGGAAACTCGCGTAAAATCTGCCGTAAAATTCGGAGCATGCTGTAGACAAGAAAAAATCCTATCGGAAGGGGGTAATATCTCCCACCGCTTGGACGGGAGGGACAATTTAATAAAATAATTGCATAAAATATAAAAAAAAAAATAATTTAAAAACAACGGCACCACTATTAGTAATTTTTTGTAGCTTTTTGGAAAGCCAGAAGTCCATTTTTATAGTTTATGTCCAAATAAAGTTCTTTGAATAAACAATTTCAGCAAAAACTTTTTTCAAACCTAAAATTTTGAAAAAAAAAAATATTTTTTCTTCAAAATGTTGAGCTTGAAATAATTTTTTCCCAACACTATTGATCAAAAAAACTTAAACTAAAAACAAGCCGTAAGAATGAACTTCTAGCTTTCCAAAAAGCTACAAAACCCTCCCGCCCAAGCGGGGGAGAAATATTACCCCCTTCTGCAGGATTTTTTCTTGTCTAGTTCCCACCTACATGCTCTGAATTGTTGGCAAATCTTACGCGAATTTTCTAGTATGCAAAAAAAAAAGGAATTTTAATTTACCCCTACAGTGACTATAGGGGATAAACATAAAAATCTGAAAAAAATTAGGGATTATTTTTTTCTTCAGTTAGAGCCGATTTGGGCCCATCCGGGATGACTTTTTTTTTTTTACGACCACCCTAATATACATAGTTTGCTGTACTATGTAGAACGTTTAAAAAATACATTTTTCGTTTTGAACTTTGAATTTTTAAACATTTTAAAACGGTCTAGCAGGGTGCAGGGTGAACTACACACTCAAATGGTCTCATATTCCACAATCTGTGATCAGAGGAGCATTATCTAGCGAGGGGTGTATATGCATGTTATTTATGTGGGTATAGATAAATCTTAGAACTCAACCCAAAACAAATCTACATAAAATTTTAGCTTTTTAGCTTTAGATGTAGGTACTATCTACTATCTATACATTCATCATGGCTATGGGTTCATTTCATTTTCTAACTCACAGTTTCAAGGTGTGATTAGATCGTTGTTCGTGTATAGTATAGATAAGGAAATATGCTATTTTGAATTTGAAGTAGTTTCCCAATAATCATTACGACTGAGCATCTAATCCAGCTATCAGTTTATTATATAAATATTGCAATAAGATTAAAGAGGGTTTTTCCATTAAATTCATATAATAATTACTATAAAAATAAATTGCATTATGCTTAGTTACATACATATGTACGTATGTACGTCGGTTTTTAATAAATTACTATGAAAGTCGTGATGCAGATTAAATAGAAAATAATGCAAAATGTAGAAATAGAATCTGTAATCATATCAAATTGACAAGCAATTTTTGTATAGCTTTAAAATTATACTAACATGATGATTTAAACCCATATAAAATCGTATAATATGAAGCTATGCACAAACAAAAATTTATTTATGTAGGTACATAATAATTCTGTTTTAATACAGGGCACGAGTACGATAACTCAGCCCCGTTTGGGCGGGAGGGGCAGTTTCATAAAAACAGTACCAAAAATGTAAAAAAAAATATTAAAAAATAACGGTAATATTTACAACTAAGTATTATACCTTTTTTTAAAGCCAATACTCTGTCCTATTAGCTAGTTTTTGAATCAAGTGAAATCTATGCATGGTTTTTGAAAAAACGAATTTTAAACTCAAAATTTGCGAGAAAAAAGCATAAAAAAAAGGTTTAAAGTGTAATTTCTCAAAACTGTAGAATTATATATCAATTTTTTTCTGAAATTCGTTGCTCTAATTAATTCTTAAAAACTGAAAACTAGATGATTCTATGTCTTCTAGTTTTTGAAAAAATCGATAATTACTATTACTACTTTTGTATGGGATGTCTGTTTTTTTTTTGTGGTATAGTCTCTTTTGTCTGGTTTGTTTTTTGCTTGCTTACGTATTACGGCTGGCGTATAAAGAGTGAGGTATGTATGGGGGGCATGCTGCCCACGCTGCAACCTCCCTGCTTGGGCACATTATAGGATTTGGGGTAGGTGCGAGGTTGGGTGTATGCAAAGTTTCTTTTGCATTTAAAAAATCTGGATTAAGGAAACATATATAAAGCAGTTGTGTTGTTCAAAGTATGCATACCCACTTAGATCATTAAAAAAAACGAACAAACATTCGAGTTTTGTACGGTATTAGTTTTAGTAATTTTCAATTTTCTCAAAACTAGAAGACATAGAATCATCTAGTTTTCAGTTTTTGATTAAGAATTAATTAGAGCCACGAATTTCAGAAAAAAATTGATATATAATTGTACAGTTTTGAGAAATTACACTTTAATCCTTTTTTGTATGCTTTTTTTTCGCAAATTTTGAGTTTAAAATTCGTTTTTTTTCAAAAACCATGTATAGATTTCACTTGATTCAAAAAGTAGTTTATAGAACAGAGTATTGGCTTTAAAAAAAGATATACTACTTAGTTGTAAGTATTACCGTTATTTTTTAATAATTTTTTACATTTTTGGTACTGTTTTTATGAAATTACCCCTCCCGCCCAAACGGGGTGAGATAGAGCCCCCTCCCATAGTAAAAAATGCTTGTATTAAACTGTTCTACAAAAAACCGTTATCATTTCTTGGTGCCTGAGTTATCGTACTCTCCCCTAATACAGATGTTTATGTATGTAGGTACGTAGGTTAGGAACATAATAAAAGCTCCCCCAAACCAACGCGAAACATTCGCCGACGACTGTTTTTTGTTGTTGTTTGGCGTTGTGTAATTGTCATATTTTGTGCTATTGTGAATGATTCGCTATGATTTCACGTTGGTTTGGGAGAGCCTTAAGGATATTCAAACAACAGTCTAAAGCCGTCGTAAACGTATAGCAACATTTTAAACTTCGTAAACCTGTCACAACTATGTATGGAAAATTAGACTGATTAACGCAGTTTACAACTTTACTACGTTTACGACGACCTTACGCTGTTGCATGAATACCCTTTTAATGTATCTACCCATAGTTAAAAAAAAAGGTTTAAATGATAGGTATGGATACTGGTTTTAAGAAGCCGTCTACTTAATTTCGATGGCCGGGTAATAATGCACTTTTTACAAAAATAATTAAATAAAAGTAATTGCTAATTTGTAATTATTTCCCTCATCTTCTATCTGGTTTAAGTACATATGTATGTTAAAAATAGATTTACAAACAAATGTTTTGAAGGCTTACAAATTAATATTTTATTAAATACTCTAGTATATGTTCATTATGTATATCTAAAAAATTACTATGTTTACAGATATATGATTAATAAATCATTTATTCTTTCTAAGCTTTAAAAATTTAAAGCCCTAATAAAAATATACCAGTATCATAATGTCAGTACAAACTTTAATATTGCTTAGCTTAAAGCTCAGTTCAAATTTAAGGTAAAACTAGTTCAGTTTACCATTCCAAACTTAAAAAAGAATATTTAATAGGTTACTGGAATAACAAGTTTATTGACGTGTTTTTTTTCTTCAAATAATCAAGAATCTAGCCATTAATATTATTCCTTTTATGCCTTTTGTTTCAGTTTTAAAAATTTTGAGTTCCTGGTCTAATTTTCGATGATACTTACATATATCAAAAAATAAATTAAAGATCAAACTTAATACATTTTAATGTAACTAACACGTGGACTTAGATTTATTATGTAATGTTAGGAAAAAGGAAAGGACTGTTTGAACGCCACTTTGGCACCACAGTAACGCTTAAATTCAGAAATCGTTAAACCATCCTTAATGTTTTAAACGCTGGAAAGCTTAAGATGAACGTCATAAATAAAGTGTCACAATTTTTACAGAAAATCTTTTAACAGTCGTACCTATACTTTTCACCATAAGTTTGTGCATTAAATGCGATGATGAACTTGGAAAATTTGTTATAATAGACCTATGTATGTTACGACATTTTTAATGAATTCCAATAGTTGTGTTCGTATGAAATGACAATCAAATTTGTTTACAGTTATCTCTAAGGGTTCTCTATGTTTATTGAAGTTTAAACGGTTTAAAAATTAAAAGATTAAATTTTCACTTAACTAAAACGACAAAAAATTAAACTCAGTTTGAGAGTGCATCAACATCAATAAAACAAACCGACAGTTAAGAACCCCGATGTACCTCGTGTACACCCTTGCAAACATAAACAGTTCATATTTCAGTTAAACAATTATTTTCAATTTTCTAACAATATTTACCACATTAAAAACGACAGTTACATTCGAGTAATTTTTTACACTCCTTATTCTTAATGCATGTACCAAGTTTCAAGATTTTGCATTCGCTTTTCCACTTTATCCAAAATTTTGAGTAAAAAAATGAGAAATCTCCATGTAGGTATATATTTTGAATGCTAAATTTCAAGATCTTGGTGGACCGTGCTATAACATTAACTGATTTCAAACAAATTGTGCAAAGAATTTTTTTTAATTGCCTTGATTACTTTTAGGGGGTGCGAAAGAAATAAAAAAAAAATATACGCCACCCTAGTACATATACCTACCTATTAAAAAAAAAAAACCCTCCCCTTCCTGCTTCTTGTGTTTGAAAAAGCTTTTCAAATCGCTCCGTTGAGAAAACCATATATTTTTATATGCACGAAATTAATTCTTGTCTAATACCTGCCCACTTATTATTTAATAATTGCAATTCAACCTAAATAAACCTTTTAACTATAAGTCAGACTCGAGCAATTAGCTATAGGAATCGTAAACATAAGAAACTTAAATGGATTTATTGTCGAGACATTAATCATAAGCCGAATTCCATTGTTCACCAATTCAATTTAAGCCCTTGGTTAAATTCTGCTCTTTAATATTATGACTTGTGCTATGAGATAACCATGTTGCAGGTGTTGGTTTGGGTTATTGCCATTTAGTATGAACCTGTTTGGCAAAAGGTTTATTGTTAGATATCATCATATATACCTACATTTATTCGTAATAGAACACTTGCGCTCGAGCAATGCCTGCGGATTTTTAAAGGTCATTTCCGGTTATTGCTATTCAAATGTCAACTTATAGAAATTCTACTACGCACTTTTTCAAAAACGAACCCAAACCAGAAACGGATATTGTACAACTTAATGTTAAACAAAACTTACCGATTTGACACTTGTACATCTTATTTTGTTTGTAGTCGTAACGCATAATCTTTCCGGCAGTAAGGTCAACCATGTACAAGCTTTGCGTTCCAACATCCCAGTGAGGTCCTTCCCCTAGCTCAGCAAATGAATCAGGTAGCGGTTCAACTTTGTAAGACATCTGCAAACAAAAATCAAACATTACATTATATTAACCTTAATTTAATTATAGCACAACTTTTTTTTTATATCAGTCAAGCAAAATATTATTGAATAATGCCTTCAATTGTTGGCCAACAACCCATACCACAATTTTATTGTGCACACAAATATTAGCCTCCATCGAAACAGTTACATTGTTGGCTAAAACACTAAACACTAATGAGCTTATAAGCACCAAAACTGCTATTGCTTGAGATGCCATTTCGATTGAGAGTGATCAGACAGCGCAAAATCAAATAAAATATACCCGTGAGGCGATTGGGGTTCAATTTGAAATCGAAAGTTATGTTTGTATCCAAAGCCCGCCGTAAAGGCCTGGTCAAACAGAACGCGATCCGGCGATCTTTGTGAGAAATTACAAACAAAATTTGATCGTCGCGATCTTTTTTTACCCAATGAAGTATTGATCGTATCGCCGGATCGCGTTCTGTTTGACCAGGCCTTAAGGGGATACATTGCCGATTATTTAATTCATTTGCGGTCATATCGAATTGATTCGAACTCGTTACATGAAAATTATGAATCAGAACAGAACAGAACACAACAAACTGTTGGGTTCAATGTGGTCAGGTTAGAAGAACGGCTCTTAAATTGGACGTCAACCCGAGAAGGTTTGATGTGATGAAGACCTTCAAAGCTTATGGGGGCTTCCGCAGCTTCAAGAAAAAAAATGTATCTACATAATGATTTATCTAAATTATTGTGAAAGTTTTCTTGAACTAATGCTTGAGCTTTTTGAAGCTTTTACAATTGCAATTGGTACAGGGCGACTCAAAAGGTTAGGCACAGTCAAATTATGTTCCTTTAGCTTATATTTTATTTGTGTAACACAATACTAAAAGTATAAACAAATCTTTTTATTATGACCTACACTGAGTTTTACCCGTTCCAATTTAGAATTTCCAGGAACGCTTTGCAAAAACTTTAACACTCTACATACCATTTCCAGTTTATTCTCTTTAAATTTGTTTACACCTTAAATGTATTCCTTTTTCCTACTGTATGCATATATCCAAGATACTATTTCTTTTTGCTTATCAGACGTCTTAGCCAAGTAAAATTAGACGTTCACTTTGAAAAAGATTCGACAGATCTGAATTGGCGAAGAGCTTTGTTTTGACGTCTTAAGCATTTCTCGAAAATATCCATAAATTTGGGCCGGGCCAAGTCGTTATAGGGGGGCTCAAGGAGGGTAATGTTCAGTTTTTTGCTAGTTTCTCGAAAAATATAAGTTTTTTTGAAAAAAAATGTGGAGGGAAAAAATATAACTTAAGTAGGTTATTCTACACAAAAAAAAATCAGTACCTACACTTTTTTGTCATACAGTCAATAGATTTAGAAACCAAACGTGCAAGAACTTCATGTGACGAAAGGCAACTTTCAGACAGTAAAATTATCTAAGGACTGAGCTATTAACAAACTCTTCCAGCTAATTAATACTTAAATTACACCGTATCAAATCTGGCCTTTTACTGGGACCAAGTTCAGTTTTTTTTTAAATATCTCTAAGCCCGTTATATTTTTTATTTTAATTAATGATTTATTTTTATAGCTAATGAGACTCAATTCAAAAAAGATTGTAATACTTTTTCGTACGAGCAAAAGTGTTTTAGAGTGTTTTTTCACTAAAGCTCAACTTGAAGCAAACTCTCAAGTTGACCAACTTGAGATTTGACTTTAACTCAAGAGTTGAAACGCAAGCCGAAATTCCTTTTTATTCACTAATTTTTTTCTCAACTCCCGAGTTGAAAATCTAAAGTTGGCCAACTTCCGATTTGAAAAAAATCCCGGGGATATTTATAAAAATAATTCAAGAACTGTCATTTTAATATTTTAATTTGAAGGAATTTGGTCAATAAAACAGATTTTTCTCAAGTTTTGTGTGTAATTGGTTTGTTTGGAGCCATTCTGTCAATCAAACTGATTTTTTCAAGTTTTTTGTGTGTGTTATTTTGTGCGTCAAATTTGCCAAATATTTTTATGCATTCACAAAAGAAAAAAAAAATCTTTGTCAGCTCTCAAGTTTGCTCTGCAAACTTCTACTTTTTCCGGGACTTTGAGTGAATAAAAACAAATTTACAAGTTAAAAATACAAATCCTCAAGTAATGTTCAACTTTGATTGAAAAAAATCGCCCTTAATCTTTTTTGTATAGATAAGATTCTATATACAAAATAAACTAGTTAATTTTCGCCGGAAAAATAATGGTTTTCAATTATGTATTTAAAAACCTGAATTTTGTCCCTTTAACATTACAAAATCAAAATTTGAACTTTGAGGCACTGTAACTTAAAGAGGAATAAACTCAAACAGTTCGTTTATTAGATATTTTTTTTTTGTCTAAGAGTACCCAACCTACATCGCATGTACATGTTGCCAAGTTTGATTAATGTAATTTTAATAAATTTGCTGACGAAATTTACTACGCATGCAACTAACTGACTTCCCCCCTGAATACGCCCTTGCTAGAATGAAACACTTTTTATAAGAAACTTATTTCTAATATCCGTAGGTATAACAAAAATGTTTCTTTTGTCCGTGGTAAATATATAAGAAAAACTATGTTAAAAGAAACATAGCTTGTGGTATTTCCAAGGTATATAGAATACATGGTATGATATTGCGCATGTCGTTATCCTATCTCTCTCGCGCATTTTGTCAACTAGTGACGCAATTCTCTTTGCATTTGTTTTTGTTTCTGTTTTTTGTTTTTGATTTGTTGGTGCCTTTTCTACACGTTTTTGTCCACAAGTGACGTAGATGCGCAGAACGAAAAAGAAAATCAACTCGGAATAGCATACCATGTATTCTGTATACCTTGTGGCATTTCGGTGTTCTTTTATAAATGTTTTGTTAATATTTAAATTCTTCATCATATTTTTTTTTAATGAATGCTGTTAATATTCAAGAAGTATATAATTTTTTTGTAATGTCTCGTCGGTGTATTGTGCTTAGGCAAAACGCGTAGGTTACCCTGAGGCCACACGAGCAAGTACTTGCAAGCAAGTTAGCTACATACGCTGCCTGTCAAATTCTTAATTTGCATTCCACTTGCCTCCCACTTGCTTTCCACTTGCTTGTCAGCCAACTTGCTCCTCAACTTTCTTCACTACTGACTTCAAAACTTACATGCCAGTTGATAAGCAAGTTGCTTGGGTTTGTTTGTGTTAGTAAACAAATGTGTATGTATTGCAACTTGCTTGCAAGTACTTGCTCGTGTGGCCTCGGCCTCGGGGTTAGCAAAAATATTTTCAAGAAAACGATAAATCAACTAAAGACTGCGCTACTACATGCCATACACCCAGAAATAATTAACAATGCGTTATTGCTGACATACGGCCGGCACCAGTCGATGCAAAAAGTGAAAATTGGGCCTCCTGGCTCGAATTTATTTGAGCTAGCCTTGGTGGCCACTTGCCGAAATCATTTTTGAAACATAATGGCGACCCCTTATCTTTATAATTAAGCTAAATTCTTGGCCATAACATTAAATTATATATATGCGTTTTATTTGTTTTTGAAAACCACACGTCTAAAAAACACCCTTTATAAGATTGGGTTGAAATTAAAATTTAGTTCCATTTCTCAATAGGGGGGTTCACATGGAACAACATGGTTGGACAACAATGCTTGATGGAATCGGAACAGTTTTCAAAATATTTTGAAAACCATACAACAAAATTGGACAACATGGTTGGTTTTGCGTTTAAAGGATCAAACATCGATGGTTGTCAGGCAATGTTGGACAACATGTTGGTCCATGTAAACCCCCCCCCCCTCCCCCAATGTGTAAATAGCTTACTCGTCAAGGTTCAAAGAAGCTCACCTCTTCCCTTTCAATAAAGTTGAAGTAAATACATTCAAAGTAATAGACCGAGATCCCACAGCAGATTTTGGGTGTGATCGATAACAAAAAAAGAAGTATAGGCGTCGAAAGCTTCATTAAAGGCTATTGAAAAAATCAAGGTCTTGCAGTCCACAACTGGGGCCTTTGCGAGGAACAGTGCATCGAAAAAAAATATGAATGCAACTTCGAGGATAATCGTTTAAGTCGAAATTGGTTTTCACTCCTCCCCAGATAAGCTCCTCGGATCACATATCACGGAATCTGAGACCTTTTGAGTGTATAGTTCGCTCTACCGGACCATTTACAAAATTCAAAATTCTAAGTGAAAAACGGTTTTTTTTTAAAGTCTGGCAGGGCGAATTAAACACTCAAATGATCTCTGATTCCGTGATATGGGATCCGCGGAACTTATCTAGGGAGGGGTGAAAACCAATTTCGGCTAACACGATTATGCTCGAAGTTGCATTCATATTTTTTTTTTTGATGCACTGTTTCTCGCAAAAGCCCCAGTTGTGGACTGCAAGACCTTGATTTTTTGAATAGCCTTTAATGAAGCTTTCGACGCCTATACTTCTTTTTTTGCTATCGATCACACCCAAAATCTGCTGTGGGCTCTTAGTCTACAGGAACAATCAAAACAGAACAAAACAGAATATTGACTCTACAACACCTTATGATTAACAAACTTTTTTTATTTTTACTTCACTGATGGCAACTTTTTTCACTTATTATAAGTAACAAATAAACATTTCACAATGGTTGTACATGAATTTAAATTTCACTCATACGCACATTTCATCGATATATAAATGGGTGTTCAATAAAAAAAATTGCAGAAGTGTCTAATCAACTGAGTCGCACTGTATCACCACACGATAGTTAATTATTCTACATTCTATTCATTGTATGATTTGGTTGTTATTTTATTATTACGTTAAATGAATGTTGTACTGAATTTTTACCTTAACCGATGATGCTCTCCGCTTATTTCAAGTATTAAACAAAATTCTTTAAGAAATAAACGACTAGCCGGCAATGTGAGGGTTTTTATACTGAACCCTCAAGCACTTACGTTATCTCTTGAAATCGGCTTTTTTGATAATAATAATTAGATTTTTATGCACTCTATCAAAATTGTGTTAAATAGGAACTTATTTGCTGTCGTCACGGTTTAAAGCAAAAATCATTAATAAAGAAATAGATAAATGAATGTGAGGTAAACAAGACGTTTGATACAAATCTCCAAATGTTACTTCTTAGCTCTACAAAAGTAAATAGGTAACTAAAAATATACATAGGTACATGTAGGAATACACACCGTCACGTGACGTAACGAAATGATATACTCAATTCTCATCTGTCGTAAGGCACTTGAAAAATGTCCACAAGACCACAAGCTTTTTGTGGGGAAAACGAAAAACCAAGAGCACATTGAGATATAAACTATGTACATACATCAAATTAAAAATTTGAATAAAGGGTGTTACAACAAGAGGTTTCATTTTAAATCATTAAAAAATACATTTTTTGGTAAAAAATGGTCATTCTTTTATCCATATATAAACTGCAAACTCAACTGTAATAACGGAATACAATAGGTATCTGGGGAATGACCGCCTCAGCTATTCTTATACAAATGGTGTTTGTCTTGATAAAATTTAGCTTCACATTAGGTGTTTTTCTTTTTTTAGTTTTTAGCAGAGCCTGAACTGTCAAACAGAAAGAAGTGTTTCTAAAAATTTGTGTTTCTTTTTTCGTTCTGAGCGTGTTCTGAGTTTGTTCACAGCGCGCTCAGAATAAAATGACTGAGCAGATAGAGTTAAATGCTGAACACATAGCATTTGACAGCTAGTGTTCAGGTGTGTTTCAAAAATAGTTCAGAGTGCTCAAACCCCTATTTTCACATTATTTTTGCTGTATTTCAAGAATTTGTTTTCCGTAAGGCCTGGTCAAACAGAGCGTGCTCTTTGAGAGGATTTACAAACAAAATTTAACCATCGCGATTTTTTTTTTCCCAGTGAAGTATTGATCGTATCCCCAGATCGCGTTCTGTATTCTGTTTGACCAGGCCTTAAGCACCATAAATTGTTGGTGGTTGATGGAGCATTGGTGTGACTTAAGCTTTAGTCTTTTAAATAACCCCAAAGAAAAAAATCTAATGGTGTTTAATACATCGACCATGGGCATGGCGGCCAATTTAAGTCTCAATTTCGAGAAATCACCTGTCCAGGAAATGCTTCCTTCAAAAGAGCCATTATTTCACGAGCTATGTAGCGTTTGTCGATGTCTGCGTTCTGCTGAAAGTAAACTTGGCTGACGTCTATAGCATTCATTTTAGGCAAACGAATGCGGCAAATGCTAAAATATTGTAATATTTTCTCAGGTTCGTTAATAAAACTTATTTACTTTATTCAAAACGTCCACTTATTTATTTCGCAAAATAAAACACTTTACTTTTCTTACTACAAACAAAACGATTTATTATTCACCACTGAATTAATTCACAAACTTTACTTTTCACTTTTATTACAACCAACTTTATTAATTCACGATTAAAAACAAACTGTGTCGCTGCCGTTCAAACATGTGCCTTTTATACTTGTTTTCCAAACTCTCGAACCAAGGAGAACGTTCTAGTCTCTGCTTCCAGAGCTTTCCATAGGGGAAATTTCCCAATAATTTCCCTTCAAAAAGCTTTTATTTGACAGCTGGTAAATCTGCTATAATCCGGCAGATGGCGCTTCCTTCGTTTGAGAGTTGCTATAATTATAGCTACTAAGGGTATGTTTGCACTGCGACCGTAAGCTTTTTTTTGTGTTCGTTTGTTTGCTTTTCGGAGTCGTTATAGTTCAAATATGGAAAGTTATTACACTGCCCCCCTCTTAGGATTGATCGTCCCGAGCAAATCCATCACTTCCATCACCATTATAATGATGTAAACGGTCGCTGTGAACTACTTTTAGTTTGCCCCTTAATCCTCTCTGAATGCGGTAGACGACATCGTTTATTCGTGTTACAACAGTATAAGGGCCTTCCCAATTTTGTTGAAGCTTCGGTGAAAGTCCCTTCCGACGGTGGGGATTATAAAACCACACAAGGTCTCCCACTTTGAATCCTGTCGTTGTGGCTTTTGCGTCGTATCTTGTTTTCATCCGATCACTCGATAGCTTTATATTCGCCCTCGCTCTTTCGTGAATGTCAAGTAGCTTTTCTTTGAGGTTGTCCACGTAGTCGTCTATTCCTTGTGGCTCACTTGTATAACATCCAAATTTGATTTCGCTTGGTAGTCGTATTGTGCTCCCGAGCAGGATTTCTGATGGTGTATGTCCTGTTGAGCTATGTACCGCACTTCGATAGGCCATCAAGAATAATGGAATATGCCGATCCCAGTCTCGTTGGTTGTCGCTTACAACTTTGGAAAGGTGTTCTTTAAGGGTCCGGTTAAATCGTTCAACCATCCCATCAGATTGTGGGTGAAGCGGTGTTGTCCTCGTCTTTTTAATGCCAAGGAGTGTACAAACTTCCTGAAAAATTTTGGACTCGAAGTTCCTCCCTTGATCTGAATGGAGTTCCATAGGTACACCAAACCTGCTTACCCAGTTGAAAACAATCTGATCCGCGACTGTTTTGGTTTCCTGGTTTGGGATGGCAAATGCCTCAGGCCACTTGCTGAAGTAGTCCATTACTACCAGAATGTATCGGTTTCCGTTTTCGGTTTCTGGAAAAGGGCCTGCAACGTCTATTGCAATCCTCTCAAAAGGCGTGCCCACATTATACTGCTGCATTCTACTCTGGACTTTTCTGCCTGGTCCCTTGCTTGCAGCACAAGTATCACATTTTCGGCACCATTTTTCGACGTCATCTCTTGCATGTAGCCAGTAGAATCGCTGCCTTACCTTTTCCAGTGTCTTATTGACACCCAAATGTCCTCCGGAAGCTCCATCATGCATCTCCTGAAGAATGTCATTAACCTTGGAACGAGGTACGACTAGCTGCATCACATAAGATTTGCCGTCTGTGGATTCCCACTTTCGTCTTAGTACTCCTTCTTGTACATGAAGTGAGTCCCATTGTGCCCAATACGCTTTAAGAGTTGGACTTCTATCGGAGATGTCACCCCATTCTGGTTTCTCTTGGTGTTCCTTCCACGCAAGAATGGGTTCAATATCCGAGTCTTCTTGTTGGGCAGTCCTCAGTTCTTCGTTACTCCAACCGTAAATGGGATCAGCTCTTAATCGCTGGATAGCAGCAACTTCCTTCTCTTCCTGACGTGTGCAGTGCTTGCAGTCCGGTTTGCATGGTCTCCGAGATAAGGCATCTGCATTTGAGTGCAACCTTCCTCTTCGATGTTGGATCTGGTAGTCGTATGTCTGCAATCTCTCGATCCACCTCGCCACTTGACCTTCTGGATTTTTGAAGTTCAAAAGCCAATTAAGTGCGCCATGGTCTGTTCGAAGAAGGAACTTCTGTCCATAGATGTACTTATGGAAGTGTTTTGTAGCCGATATTAGAGCTAGAAGTTCTCTTCTGGTCACACAGTAGTTTCTTTCTGGCTTTGAGAGTACCTTGCTGTAGTAGGCGACAACCTTCTCTTCTCCTTCGTGAACTTGTGAGAGTACGGCTCCAATTCCCACGTTACTCGCGTCAGCGTCAATGATGAAAGGTTTCCCTGGTGTCGGATAGGCCAAAACTGGTGTATTGCATAGGCGCTGCTTAAGTTCCCGGAAGCTTTTCTCGCACTCGCTTGACCATTTGAACGGTTTGCCTTTCTCTGTTAGCTGGTGCAAACTTTTCGCTATTCCAGCAAAATCCTTCACAAATCGTCGATAGTACGTGGCTAGACCTAGAAAGCTTCGGAGTTGATGTTTATCCTGTGGTGTTGGCCAATTCTTTACAGTGTCAACTTTTTCAGGATCAGTCTTCACTCCTTGGGAAGAGATAATATGTCCCAAGTATTTAACTTCAGACTTAAAAAATGCACACTTGTCTGGATTTAATTTTAAGTTTGCTTCTCGAAGTCTCTGAAACACGGCCTTAAGATTTCCACAGTGCTCATCAAATGTTTTACCATAAACGATGACATCGTCCAAATAGACCAGGCAAGATTTCCAAGTAAGTCCTTGTAATACGCACTCCATCAAACGCTCAAATGTTGCCGGAGCGTTGCATAGTCCGAAAGGCATCACTTTAAATTGCCACAGACCATTTCCTGTAGAGAAAGCCGTCTTTTCTCGATCTTCCGGATGGATTTCTACCTGCCAGTAGCCACTCTTCAAGTCCAATGTTGAGAACCATTCAGATCCTTCCATCGCATCCAGAGTATCGCTGATTCTTGGCAGAGGGTAGCTGTCTTTCTTTGTCACATCGTTCAGCCTCCGATAGTCCACACAAAATCGAGTACTTCCGTCCTTCTTTTTGACAAGAACAACTGGGGATGCCCAAGGACTTTTAGAGTTTTCGATGAGCCCATCTCTCTTCATTGTCGATATCATCTCTGCAACTTCGGCTTGTTTGGCTAATGGGAGACGTCTTGCTGGTTGTCGAATAGGTCTCGCGTCTCCTGTGTCGATTCGATGCTGCACCAGTTGTGTTCGACCATACTGCCCACTGGGTGACGATAGTATATCAGCGTACTCGTGAAGGAGGCTTCCAGCAACACTAAGCTGACGTTCAGTTAATTTGGATGACTTCAGAATTTTTGCCTTCATAGAGTTCACTTTCCCAGGGTCCACAGATTTGTGTGTGTCAGCTTCTATGATTTTAGTTATTGCTGATACGGAGTCACACCTTCCAACAACTTCTCCTTTTCTAAGCTTGACTTCGTACGGTTTGATGTTGAGTATCCGTACAGGCACCATGTTGTTCCTTGGTTCCACAAGTGTCTTCCCAAGGATGATGTTTTGGGAAGACTGCTCAGAGTCTGGTTCCACCATTAGATATCGATGGCTTCCCAAATCACCCTTTATTTTCGTCCAAACGAACACTTCTGAAGAAGGTGGCAGGCAAATATCTTCCTTAATGACAGTTCTTAGTGTTGATGAGTTTTCGTTGCCATAAACCATAGGAATTTCCACATTTTGGTACTTAAGAACTTGCTTCCCGATATCAAGAATTACTCCATGTTCTTTCATGAAGTCGATTCCAACGATGCACTCATCACATATATCTGCTACCAGAAACAGATGTGAAAACTCTAGTTCTGCCAAACGGATCGTTAGACGAACCTCCCCGTACACTCTGGCTGCCTCTCCTGTTGCTGTTTTCAGACGGTAGGCGTTGGTGTTATGCAGCCACGTCATCTTCACCAAGTCCTTTCGAACAATGGAGGCAGTGGCACCGGTGTCGATCGTAGCCACTTGCTTCTTGCCGTTTAGTGTTGCCTCCAAAGTCAGACTTTTGTTGTTTCGTTTCGTCTGTGAGACCTGGATGGTGGTTCTGGGGCCATCGATACCAGAAACCAGCTTCTGCCCCTCGAAGTTGGTTCTTACTCGTTTCCCCGGTTGAGAAACGGGGCGAGTAGGAGTATTGACATTGTTGTTGTTAAAGTTTCTGCTTCCACAATGTTGACATGTAGGTCTTCTAGGTGGCAATCTGCACTGGCGTTGAAGATGTCCGGTCTTGTTACAATTCCAGCATCGAGCAGGTCCATCTCGCTGGTTCCTTTGGAATGCAGTTCTCTGGCAAGAACACTCCTCAATTTCTAGTTCTCTTACCCGATGGACTCCTTGAGAAGCCTGTTCTGCTGCTTCCATAGTGAGTGCGAATGCTAGTGCTTCAGGAAGCGTGCGTTTGCCAGCAGTTCGAATTGCTCGCTGAAGGTTAATATCAGATACAGCACGAACAAAGGCTTCTGTTGCGAATTGGTTGATGATTTCGTCCCCTGCAGCCGGATATGCCAGATGCGCCAACCGTTCGATGTCTGCTTGGAGTTGTTGCAGAGTTTCTCCTCTTTTCTGGACTCTGGAATTGAGTTGTACGCGGAAGACTTCTTGCATGTGTCCATCTCCAAAACGTTTGTCAATGGCCTGAACGAGAGCGCTGAAACTGCCATTTTTATCTGATGGTATGCTTTGTAACAGCTCAGCAGCAGTTCCTCTGAGGGCAAGCGTCAGAGCTATGCATTTGTCTTCCTCATCCCAGCCATTTGTTGCTGCGGCTGCCTCAAACTGCTTCTTGTAGATTGACCAAGAAGTTTGCCCATCGAAGGTTGGTGGATGCATCTCCTTTTTCTTTGGACAGTCACCAGAACTTTCTCGAACCTTCATTTTCTTTACTTTATCTAACTCCTTTGTAATGGATTCGATTTTATCTTCGAACTTTGCTTCTATTGTCGATAATTGTTTGTCGACAGTCGACAATTGTTTATCGATAGTCGAAAATTGATTATCGACACGCTCATCAAGGGCAATAATTCTGTTGTCAAAGGCCTCTAACTTACCTTCGAGAAGATTTCGAAGATTTTTTTGTTCTTGACTTTGTTGTTCTAGAAGATTCTTTTGTTCTTGGCTTTGTTGTTCTAGAAGATTCTTTTGCTCTTGGCTTTGTTGCTCGAATCGTTCGAGAAGATTCTTTTGGCTCGCGAGCAGCTGAGACATAAGATTTGTCATATCCAACGTACTTACTTGCTCTTGCTGTTCTTCCATTTCAATGTCGAATATAAACGTGTCCGGGTTTTTTCCACATCTTCTTAAATCTTCTTGCAGACGAATAATAAGATCATTCTTTGTTCCAGCAGTAGGAAGATTTCGTTTATTCAGTTCTGCCTTTAGTTCCACTAAATTTAAATCATTCAAAGATTTACCCATTGTCTTTTTTTTTTTTTTTTTTTCACTTTCCACACAATAAATTTACTGAGTGCACAAATAAAATAAGTTTTATTCCACTTCTAACACCAATGTAATATTTTCTCAGGTTCGTTAATAAAACTTATTTACTTTATTCAAAACGTCCACTTATTTATTTCGCAAAATAAAACACTTTACTTTTCTTACTACAAACAAAACGATTTATTATTCACCACTGAATTAATTCACAAACTTTACTTTTCACTTTTATTACAACCAACTTTATTAATTCACGATTAAAAACAAACTGTGTCGCTGCCGTTCAAACATGTGCCTTTTATACTTGTTTTCCAAACTCTCGAACCAAGGAGAACGTTCTAGTCTCTGCTTCCAGAGCTTTCCATAGGGGAAATTTCCCAATAATTTCCCTTCAAAAAGCTTTTATTTGACAGCTGGTAAATCTGCTATAATCCGGCAGATGGCGCTTCCTTCGTTTGAGAGTTGCTATAATTATAGCTACTAAGGGTATGTTTGCACTGCGACCGTAAGCTTTTTTTTGTGTTCGTTTGTTTGCTTTTCGGAGTCGTTATAGTTCAAATATGGAAAGTTATTACAATATGATAAGTAACATTTAATAAGTAGGAGAAAGATCTGTTGACGAACCCGCTAGTATCAAATCTTGTCACCCAAGCTTTTCAGTTTGTCAACGCTATATGATGGTAATTTTGTAACTAAGACAACTTATCAGTTGTTTCAAAAGCCATGAAATAAGCTTATGAGGAGTTTCCGATTATGTTAACGACCGCCCATGAAGCCAGATATCTTTGAATAAATCAGTGTAGTGGCCCCATACTAGTCAGCTTCTTGAAGACAGTTACCTGCTACCTATACTTACGGTGACCATCCGTCCCTGGTTTCCCGGGACTGTCCCGTATTTGTATAGCCTGTCCCGGTTTAGTTTTTAAGAAACCCGGGACGTAAAAGTGTCCCGTATTTACTATTTGTCCCGTATTAGCACATTCTTTTAAATTTAACAAAAAATTCAATTTGAATGCCCACTAAACGCATTTACTTATTCATTGATCTTCCCAAAGACACTGTTGAAAACAAAGATATATTTTCAAATTTGCTAAGTGTGCATTACAAAATGTTTTTTTTCTAGGTGCAGGTATATTATTTACATTTAACTTATATTATTTAAAAAATTAGGGTCAGTTTTTTAGTACGACCTCATCGCAGCCTTGGGGTTAAACCTAAGTTAATTCCAGAAACGTGGTTTTCAATCAATCTAAGTCCTTAGTTCACCCCGAGTTGTGGCACTTTTCCACTTTCAAAATTGTTGAATTTTTGTCCCGGGTTTTGCTCCCAGAAATATGGTCACCGTGCTGGAAGAATCCAATACAATTGTGATGTAATCGTTCCACCACTCTTTCAGTGAAATTTATCGCCTTTGATTCAGATATGTTTACAAAAAATAATCTATTATTTTTTAATTAATATTCCTACTGATATGTATAAGTAAAATGAAATAATATGTATTCATTTGATAAGGAGTTTGTATCGTATCATAGAAAATTAATATTTATTAGCTGATTAAAATTATTAGATACTGAGCTGATGGATATTTAAAAAACCATTGCAGCAATAATGAGATAAATTCACTGTGAACTTTGCATTGCAAATTGCCAAATTAGTTTTTTTAATAAAAAAAATGCATAAGGGTGGTTCTTAACCTAGAAAAAACTCCTGAATTGGCTTGAATTATATGAATCGAAAAATGGTTAAAATATAAATTTTGAAGATCATTCGAAAAATGAGAATATAACTGTAAATATGTATACTGTGAAAAACTTGCTTTTAAGATTATCAAAGCCTCTCAGCTATTCAGATTCTATGAAAATTTAATTTTGAGTTATTAGACCTGTTCCTTTACTTTGAATTTCTGTGATTTTAATTCCAAACTTCTGTCAATAATTTAATTTTATATGAACTTTGACAGTACTTTGGACTAAAATACACATAAATGTACAGGAAATCACAGAAATTTGAAGTAAAGGAACACACTGATTATCTGAGGTGTTTTAACAATTTGCATTTCAATACAAATGAGGTATCAAAATAATCGTATTTTTATTTATACCCGAAAACAAGAAAAACCAAAGTAATCCATATGCATGCACACAAGAAGTATAGGTTCATATATGAAAGCACTCAAATATTGCCGTTATCTTCTAGGATTTTAATTTTTTGAGTTCATATTCAAATCAATAATTTCTTTCATCTGTCATTTTATTTTTCTAGCCCCACGCCTTTAAAGACAAAAATCAAATATTACACAAATTCAAATAACTTTGCATAATTTTAAAATTTTAACGAATCTGTCATCTTTTTAACAATTTTAATATTTATCTATAAGAATTTTATACAAAGTTATCAGAATTTTTTTTTAATATTTACGGAATATGTATTTAAAAGTAATATTTTCTGTATTGAATACGGCTGTAATACAAGGGCTGTATTAAAAAATACCCCAGAATTTTTAACCGTGAAAGAGAATTTTCAATGAAATAGGGCCATTAACCTTCTCAAGAATACTGGCACATATTTATGTGTACGTTTGGTTTTTCCCTCTTTGTAATTTTTCTTTTCCTTAGAAACCCTTCATGGTGAAATAACAATAAAATATTATTTGGCAGCACAAATATCGTTTTCATTAAGATACAAATTTGAAGAAAAAAATAAGATTTTACTAGTTCGATTTCGGAAAAAAAAATCCACCCTCAAATAATTATTGCACATGTAAGGCAAAGGTGTCACAACTCAAAAATTTTCAGTAGAGGCAAAAAACCGTCCATCAAAATAGCCAAAAATGTCATTCATAAAGCTATAAAACTTAAAATCAGCCTAGTTTGAACGACTATTTCTCGGTCGATTTTTATCCAAACCGTGCCTTTTTTTAATTTATTTAAAGGAAATTTAATTATCTTTCTTTTATAGAAAGGAATACCTATACCTATCTCTGCTGGTAAGAAAATTATAAGCAAATACGTAAAAAAAAAATTTTTAAAAAATGCGATTTTCACATTTCTTGGCAATGAATTTTTAAAAATTTTGCCAACTAAAAATTTAAAATTTTTTTTTTCAAAAATTCATTTTGACAGTAAATTGTATTCTCTACAAAAAAGTTTAAAGAATTATCTCGAAATTTTGCTTCGTTTTCGAGTTATATGCAAAAAACCAAAAAGGGTGCTTTTGTACCCCTTTCTCCAAAATGCACCCTCTAATTTAATAGCACTCCGCGGTTTTCTCATCTTCAAAGACCCTTTTGAAGATTGTAACAATAAAATTCCATGAACGTCTTACTTCCTTATTGACCTGTTTTTTAGGACATAATCAATAGCCTATTAACAAAAAAAGGTGAATATTGTTATGCGTTGGTAAACTGACGCGTCATTTTTAATTCATGAATAATTTGGCTCCTGTTTGTCGTAATGAACTAATTTTTTTTGTAAGTTATAGAAAATTTATAGGACTACAACAAAAAAAAAAGTGAACCTGAAAAAAAGTACCGTTAAATACAGTTTTTTCTCAATAGTTATGAAAAAAGGTATAAAATCAAGAAAAAAAGCCTTTTAATGAACTGTAACTTTTTTTCTATTTGTTTAAACAAATTGAATTTAACGCAAGTTGATAGAAAGAATTATTATAAACAATAAAACTTTTTAGTTTTAACTTTGCGACATACTGGGGCTGAGATATAAAATAAAACCTAAAAACATAAAATTGCGTGGGTGCGCTGACTTACCTATGTTCATAAATTTATATCTCGGCTTGTGTTAGTAGTTAAGGGCTGACTTTTTTTAAATTGTAGGTAATTACAAAGACTTTAAAAGTAAAAAATAAAAACTTCATCGTTAGATGAGCTTTTCTCTTAATAATCACGAAAGAGTGATTTTCAAACAATAAAAACTTACTTTAACTAACTATAACTTTTTTTATTTGTTTAAACAAATAAAATTTTTTATAATATAATAGTTAATCTTATTATAAATAAATCCATGTTTTATTTTTTTCTGTGCGACATACTGCAGCCGAGACATTCATAAAAAACGAAAAAATGGCAAAAAACACATTTTTACCAATGGTAAAAAAGTTGTCAGGTGGTGCTAATTTGGATTTAAGCTTTTTAAATGAGCCTCTACCGATCCATGAAAAAAATCAGACAGTGCCTCTGCGCACAAGGTCAGGCCCTTTTTCACGACGTGATGACTGGACTAAGTCACGCGAAATCTCATACAAGATTTTCTCAAAATTTTCTGTGGTTGGCAGGTCATGAAAACTTTGAGTTGTCGGTGAATCCTTATTTTCGTTTACTCGGTCTTCATTGCTTACACCAATGCATACCGACTATTCGTTCGTGAACATTTTTACATTAAGCACGACCTTGTTAATATCACCATTTTCAGAATGGTGTATCAAAAAGGCTTTTTTAAATTTAAGTGATAGACAAACATTTTAACTAAGCTTTTCAATCAATCATCAAACCCGTATTAACTCAAAAAAACTATTTTTCATTTTTGAAAAGTGAATAAAAAATGAAAGATTTTTAAATCATCTCAATTGTATAATGAAATACTCAAAATTAATAAAATTTTGTCCACAACCAAAAATTAAGTATTTTAAGTCAAAATAAAACGTTTTAACTTACCGTAGTTCCTATCACATAAATAACACAATTCAAAATAAGACACTTTTGGAATAAAATAGAACACATGTTTCTTGCAAGAAATAATAACAACTTAAAATGTGTCACTTCTGCCAAAGCTACTGTTATTGAATTTAAAACATTTAAAACAACATTTTACCTTCGAGAGAAAAAATAATTAACTTTAACTATTGCCGACTAGACAGATAAGTTGGGGGAAAATTCAAATATTTTTTGACGCCTTTAACTCAAAAAATACGTTTTTTGAGTTGTGCGATATCTAGTTAAAATATAGAAAAAAACATTTCCAAATAGTCATTGAGTTATAGATTATGTAGGTTATGAAAATAGAGAGGTACACATATAGTTACATATAAAATACAATTTTTATGAACATCAACCTTCAAAGTTTCACATTAATCTTCTTGGAAACACAACAAAATCATTATGGATGTTATTTGTTTTGTTTGATCTTCATGCAAATAAACGAAATATTAATTGGGAATGAGAATGACTCTTCTTATTCTTTTAAAGCTTTCAAAACATATGGTTAATATAATTTTATTAATAAGATTATGATTATGATTACAATAAAAATCGTATTCTACATCAGTAAAATGCAAGAATATAAATCTTTTATGAGTTGGTTTGGAAATAAAATTAATAAAGGTATTTTAGTCCAATATAATCAGGTGATGTGATGATGATTTTGGTTGTGTCTTCAAATTGTATGTATGTACAGTACATACATATATGTAAATATAGAATAATTAATTAAATTAAAAATACAAACATAATAATATGTACATATATGTACGGACATGGTACATACATATGTATGTACATCTGGAGTTATGAAATACTTTCAACATACAAAAAAAAACTTTCATAAATTATGAATGAAGCTGATGTACATACATAGTTGTAGGATTTAGTTGTTAGATGTAGTTGGTATAGAAGCCCTGAAAAATTTCTTCCTATTTATTCCTCTGATTGCTAACTGATTGTTAAATTGATGATTGGAAAATTATCTCTTAATTATTTTTAATATTACATAGTATGCTAGTTGCGATGCATTTCGGAGTGTATAGCGCGATCTTCCACCGATTTACTCATTTTTGTATTATTATTTACAGGTGCAAGTATTCAAACGTCAAGATAACGAAAAAATAAAATACACATTTGCACATTTCAGCGAGTTAAGTGCTAAATCTTATCATTGACAAAAAAAAATTTAATTTGATACTAGGTAACTATAATTTTTCAAATAGGTGTAAGAACTAGAGTACTAGAGATAAAAGAAAACAAACGCTAGCCACAACCTCAAATGACAAATAATATAAAGTGTTTGTACAAAAGTTAATATTTTTTCACTGGTGCTAGGAATACTGGCAAAAACGCTCTGATCCCTATTAATGAAAAATTAATAAAAACAGATGCAAAAGAAAAAGAAGAAGAAGAAGAAGAAGAAGAAGAGATAGAAAGAGAAAGAGAAAGAGAAAGAGAAAGAGAAAGAGAAAGAGAAAGAGAAAGAGAAAGAGAAAGAGAAAGAGAAAGAGAAAGAGAAAGAGAAAGAGAAAGAGAAAGAGAAAGAGAAAGAGAAAGAGAAAAAGATAAGAATATACGAAGAAGAAAAAGAAAAAGAAGATGGTAATATTGTTTAAAAAGTTTGATGAATCAAAATATAATTCAATAAAAAACATTTCTTGCCTTGAACTTCATTGCAAATTTTTTTTAAATTTTGATATGCATATGCAATACTATTTATATTTGAAACATTCGCATACAAATTTTTATTTAAATCGGTATAGTCGTTAATAAGTCGAAAATCAAAAAAACCTTTATATGCCAGGTACCGTTAACAACATACATACATGCCCATACCTGTCCCGCTATCGTTTCATCTATTCGTGATATCGGGGTTATATGTGATAAAGAGTTAAATTTTCGCTCTCACATTGATCATATCATCGGGAAAGCGAATTCTTCCCTCGGATTTGTTAAACGATGGTTTAAAGAATTTTCCAACCCCCATGTTACCAAATCTTTATACACCACATACGTCAGGCCTATCCTTGAAAATGCAAGTCAGGTTTGGTCTCTCTTCCAAATCACTCAATCTCTTTGAATTGAAGCAGTTCAGAGGAGATTCCTCAGATTCGCTTTGCGTAGTCTACCTTGGTCTGATTCCGTTATTTTACCCCCTTATGAAGACCGTTTGCAACTAATTGGCATGTACACCCTTTCTCAACGTCGCCGTATCGCTGACATAATATTCGTCCATCAGCTTATCATTGGAGCCATATACTCTCCGGCGTTGCTCGAATGGATTTATATTAATACCAATCCACGTAGCCTAAGAGATGTCCCCTTCTTCAGCCTCCCTATTCACCCACCAGCTACGGCCATTTAAATCCAATATTTTCGATTTCTCCATTAGTTCCCCTTCCCTTAGAAGAACTCTATACACCTTTTCTCCCTAACCTCATTCCACCGCATTAATTTCTTACTAGCGTTAAGTATATTATGTAGGTATAATGTAAGTTTGTATAATATAAGTTAAGTACATAATTCGCTTGAAAGAAAAGAAAGCATACAACTTTTTTTTTCAAAATGAATATTAAAGCGTATGACTGTCATGCCGAAGGTGTGGGTTCGATTCCCAGCCGTGCCACCTAAAAACAGAAATGTTTTATTCGAGGTACTGCCTCTTGCGAGGAACTGACAAATCCTCCAAGAGTATACTTGTCATGAAAAGTGCTTCTCATTTAGCCGTTCGGACTCGGCAAAAAACTGTAGGTCCCCTCCATTCCTACCAACAAACACGCACACAGGAATGGTTGGGAGCAGGGTTCCCACATTGAGGGGAAAAGCACCACTTTTGCTGATTTTTTAATGAAAAACGGGAAATCGAGGGACAAGCTTAAAAAAGGGGAAAAATTCATAAAGGACAAACTTATTAAATGAAGCATTTTAAATACATTTTTTATTAAAAATTAAATATTCAAACGTATTCTCATTATAAAATATTTTCAAACTTCATTCAAAAAGAAAAAGTTCAATCTAAACATTCTCTTCTAAATTTTAATCTCGCAAATTAATAACCCATGTAATGTCCCATTTACAAGTTTTGAGTTTCTGAAGGTTTTCCTTCTATTCGAAAGTAAAATCCAGAAATAGATATTTGAAGCAATGGGAATTATTGCCTGAATTCAAAGACTTGCTATGTCAGGAGGAAAAAGAAATTGCAGCATCAACTTCAGCTGTTCGAGCATTTTGTAAATGAAGATATTAAGTGGTTTTTAACTATTTTTTATAATAAAAGAAATTATTTCAAGTAGGTACCTACATATCGTTGGCTTAGAGTGAAAAGCAGCTAACTCCTATTTTGCATTTTGTATAAAAAATTATTTAAACAAAAGTGTTCGCATTTATTTATTTGAATAAAACCAAAATTACAATAATTATTTTTCAGCACTCGCTTTTGCTAAATTCAAAAAAATTGAAAAGATTTGATAGATTTTTGTATTTTTAAGCAATTTATGAAGTGGTCTATAAGACAAAAAAAATGTGGAGTTGGCCGCTTTACACTCTAAGCCGACGATATACATATTTATTGTACTAATATTACTAATGATTCTATGTTACTTTAAGGTTATTACTAAAATTAAAACTGTTATGCATATTCATGAAAATTTTATTTAGGGGAAAAAAAGGGGAATTTTTTTGGAGATTAGGGGAACAAGATTGGGTTTGCTGATAAATACAGGGGAAAAAGGTTATGAAAGTCTGGGGACACTGGTTGGGAGTTGTAAGTCACTAGGCCCTGGTTCTCCACGAGCTGTTGCGCTACCCAATTTATTTATTTATTTATTTATTAAAATGATTTGTTGAAACTTTAATTAAAGAACTAAAGAAATTCGCCAATATTAAAGTTTTCAGTCAACCCTTTTGACATGAATTTATTCAAATAACACAAAAAGAAGTAGAAAAAAATCAAATTATTTTATTTTGTGTTATAGAAAACTGCTTAATTTATTCAAGTAAATCGATCTTAAATATGTTTGTAAAAAATATTTAAATTCTTTTAAAATCAAACTTAATAAAATCACATACAAATTAAAAACACATTGTAAATTTTATCAAAAGTATTGTTTTATCAATTTCACATTGATTTATTATTAGCTTATGAATGCTTTGTTTTTATAAAGAATATTATTTTTTATATTTACATAACTTATTAACATTATTTTATAAAAAGTTGATTAAATCTAACATTGATAGTTATAGTCAACACTATAACACTGGAATATGACAGCCATTAGATTCCGTTGTCAGAAAATAAAATATCACTTGACTTCCTCATTCTGAAGAAAATTTACCCAAAAATATTTTAAAATCTAAAACCGGTCTAGCCAACACAAAAGCTTTTGTATAAGAACTCTGAGCGAAATGAAGAAATATTTTAAAATCTAACATATCTATTAGAACTATGCTGCAGCATAAAAATTAAATATATTTCTAGAAAATTGAATATCAACAAAATGGTTCCTATTTAATAAAACATTATGCGGAAAAAATGTTGGCCATCAAAGTAGCCGTTAATTTAATTAGTTTATTGAATAAAAAAGTATTGTGGACAGGATTCTGAAAATAAGGTTGTATGTTTTTTTTGGTCCAAAAACTAATTTGTTTTTATTTTATTTATCTCAAAAACCTGACCTGATAACAAAAAACGATTGATAGATACAATAGTTCAGCACTTAAAATATTCATAATCCTATCTTTAAGAGTCAAAAAGTAAACAGATGTTTATAAACATGTCAGTGTACTGATGAAAAATAAAATACTTCGTATAAATTTGGTTATGTGACAAGCTCCAATTTGTAGTTTTTTTTTAACAAAAAAAAAGGTATCACTTTTATTGAATAATCCTATTTAATTAAACCGAATACCTTACATCTTCTAAACCTTATCACTTTGTAAAACTTGAACCATTGAAGCAACAACATATGACCTAGTCCTGCACTTTAATTTGTATTATTAAAACTTGTAAATTTGAAGTAAGTTTTTTTTTTCAAATAAAACGTTATCTATTGTTTCGAACTTGAAGTAGAGATCTAGAAGAAATATTATGTAAATCGAATCGTGCCTCAATTACTTCTAATGGTAAGCAGGTGTGAACAAGCTTTTTCTAAAGTAGACAATATAACCACAAGTTTCAAATCTTCTTGAATTTTGAAAATATAAACGTATTGTTTGTAGTATACTCTCCATATCAACGCTTAGGGGGTATATTTTTATCTAATAGAGTGAGCGATTTAATCAAATATCTGACACGAAGTCACACCAAAAATGCGAAATCATCCTAATTTCGGGTTTAAGCTACTTTTAGATCCCAAGCCCAAGTTAACTCGCCAAATCTGATGAGTCGACTCTGCACTTACTTACATTAAATCACACATCAAATGCAATAGATTTTTGATAACTGAAAGTTCAAGTTAATCTACCAGAAGGTTCCTAGCATACAAATTCAATTTTAAATGGGCTTGTTGAGTTTTTAATTCACAATAGCTTTAAATGGCATTTGGTCAGTACAAATTGGCTTGAGATAATTGATTGCACTACATGCCATGAAAAGACTAGTTCAAGTTAATCCTTATCCTTCACTGAAAATCTGCTTTGGAAATTGGAATTAACAAGGGCAGTATTACTTGCAGTATCTGATTTAACATAGAGTTAACTCAGCACTGAAAAACTGGCCCTTAAAAAGTGTAAAACAAGAGAAGTGGTGTTCAGTAAAATAAATAAATTTATATCGTTGGATTTATTTATGATTATTAATAACTCTTAAGCAAATAGTTAAGGAATAAGTACTCCAATCAAAATTAAAACCGATTTGATTATCATTTTCAGGTATCCTTTAAATCGGATTTTGGGTATTTTTTTTTTTCGGCTTTTTATGAGAGTACCTTTGCAAGTATGTACCTACTCTTAAACACACCTTACTTAATTAAGTGAGAAATAGAAATAAAACTCATTATTTTCGTATGTTCATTATTGTTTTTTCAACATTCAGATTAGTTAATATTTATTCAAAATAATTAAATGATTTAAGCTGGTTTAAACTTTATCATGGGTAGACCTTTGGCGCCAAGACCTATGACCCTGAAAGTTTGTCCTGCTGGTGCAGGTTTGCCTTCGAGTGCCCCCGTTGTAACATAAAGAATATCCAAATTCGGTCCACCAAAAGCAACTGATGTGATTTGTTCACAAGGAATTTTAATGTCAAGCAAAACTTTACCAGTTCTGTATGTACATATAATATGAAAATATTAAGGCACTGTTATTTAACTAGAACAAAAACAAATACGAGGACTTACTTGGGATCGATTTTAACGACATTTGAACCCCCAAAAATAGCAACATAAAGAAATCCTTCTGTATCAATGGTCATACCATCAGGCAGACGTTTCTTATCTTTTTCCTGAAGGTTTTCTATGTTGAAGACTATCTTAGGATTTGCTGAAATATTAGGTAAATTAATTAAAGATATTTACCTATATGACAATTGGAATATTTTTAATGCCATACTTATTGCCCCGGTTTCGATGTCATAGTCAAATTCTCGAACTTTAAAATCCATTGAATCGATGAAGTAAAATTTTTTAGCAACATCATTCCACACTAGTCCATTTGATAGCCCAACATTTTCTCTTAAAAGCTTATGACCACTTTTGTCTATACAGTATAGATTACCCGTTTTAAATTTTAAAAAGTCATCGTGCATAGTTCCAGAAAAAAGACGTCCTCGTAGGTCACATTTGCCATCATTGAAATGGTTATTTTTATATTCATCTTGTTCCTCAACAACAGTAATATCTCTGTCAATTTTACAGGTTGCTGATATACCATCCCAAGTAATAACAACTATGCGGCGGCCAATTCCAGTAACGAATTTATCAGTAGTTCCATCAATGGGTATTATGAAGCTTGCAGATGACGGATCATTTTCTAAAAAGAAAATATTTTGAAAGTATAAAATTATACTGTTTTGCTTGTTTTTCTAAATTCTTTTGAAAAAATGTGTCTTTATTGTTTTGTTTTGCAATTTTCTTAAGCTTTAAAATAATACATTAGAAACTGTAGGAAAGGACTTCAATCAATCTTGGCACTTCGATGGTATAGAAGACCAAAAAAGAAATTCCAGCAAATCTTTAAATAATTTGTAGGTACATATGTATGTAGATGTGGATATGTTTTAATTCACATTAGGCTGACTAATGTTAATATATTACATCAAGATGGACCGAACCGCTCACTGCTGTATCAATAATTTTTCGGCTTCTCTGTCATCATAATCTTTCGTTACATTTTCTGAAACTACATACCTACACATATCAAAAGCAAAAAGAAAAATATTATAAAATTATTTCTATTAACTTCTTACCAATTTCACATCTGTAAACTTTTTGCTGTGCGTAGTCGTATCTTAGAAACTTTTTACCAAATATATCAACCATGTATAAGCTTTGGGTTTCAATATCCCAATGTGGTCCTTCGCCCAGTAAAGCATAGCAGTCTGGAACTTGTTCTACTTTGAAAGACATTCTATACTTCAATTTTTAGTCTTTTGAATAAAAATTTCCACGGTTATCTGGCACGTTCTTGCTCCTATATTTAAAATAGCTTAAAAGCTTGACAAATTAATAAAGAAACTAACTGAACACGGTACATTTTCTTTAAGGCTAATACAACAAGCAATTCCATGGATCAATTATGTAATTAAATGATGTTGTAAACGAAAAAGCGTAAAAAAGTCAAAAGTACTAAAAATATAAAGTTGGAAGTTGCAGTTGGAAAATATAAAAAAAAACCTTTTTTATATATTTTCCAAAAAGCTAAGCAAAGTCTGAAAGGTACCTGCTTATTTGTTTAATACAGTTAAGACGTAATATGAAAATTATATGTAACACTTTACAAGTCTTTTTTTGGGAACCTTATATTGTAAATATTTTTTTTTTACACCAAAAGAGGTTTTGATTTCTATCTGGATGTGTATGTCTTTGATAAAATTCTACCCACATTATTAGAAGTTAAAATATAGTCTACTGAGAATCTACAGAAGTTTTTGGCAATTTTTTTTAAATCAAAAAACCTATACCTACATATCTTCGTCTTCAGTGAAACCTAATTACCGAAAGCGACTTTGTACCTACATAAATTTTCTTCCCATTTGGAATTCTATGAACTTATTTCAACCGTGTTATAAAAGCGTGGGAGTTGTGTCAGAACGTGCAATATACATACACTAAAATAACTGCTATCAGCATGTGTTTTTTCCACATGCTATTGAGATAAAAACTCACAACGATTATAGTTACTGGCTTTGCAAAAATCTAATAACTCCGGCTAACTGATAGGTACACTCAAAGATTCAATTTGGTATCAACAACATTTTAAATCAAAAACACAAATAATACACTTTGCAGCTTTAAGCAAAACACCTCCCTTCCCCATTTAAAAAAAACTGTATTCAAAAGCGGGCCAAACAATATTAAACAATTTTAAAATAAAATTTCTGGCACCTTAGTTGATGAATTATGAATTAATTTTAACTCGTTTGATTTACTATTATATTATGAAATTATATTAAACAACTATCTAGTCTCATACAACGACTATGCAATAATACTTCCGGTGTAAGTCTATATACTGAAACCTGAACGATCATATACACTTCTGGTCAAGTGATACAAAATTTGATATCAAATTGATTTAATCATATAAGTTTAGATAAAGAGCGAAATTTAGTGAAATGCATGATTAGGTCGTGATAACTAGCTCTTTTGGTTCAAGACTGTACAAATATTTAAAAAAAAAAATATTTTTATTTTTTGCTGACTTACAAATATGTAGTTAAGGAAGAAAATGCAAAACTAATAAGAAAAGTACGTCGTTCTATTGGAATTAAATATTTTTGGAAAATGCTGGAGCTGGTATGCAATATCAATTAGGTTTCTTTAAAAAGGTCATCTTAATGAATAATTCTATAGAAGAGTTTAACCTTATTGATTACACTTATAAAAGAAGAGCTGGCAGAAAATTTTGTATGTGAACGTATAACCAAAATATCATAATGAGGGTTTGTGGGTGCATGTATCTTAATATCGAATACAAAGGTCTGGCAGGATTTTTTTCTACGCCCATTTTGGGGATGAGCTTTTTGGGAAAAATGATAAAGCATCATTTCCTTTCTTTCCTAGACTTTTGTATTCAATATCAAAATACATGCAACAACAAACCCTCATTATATTGGTTACGCGTTCAACCACAAAATTTGTAACTGTTTTTAGGAACTCAAAAATGTTTTGAAAATTTTGATACGCAAATATTATTTCGATTTAGATATTTAAAATATGTATATAAAAATTAATTTAAATCTGTTCAGCCGATAATGTGATAATTCTAAATAAAAAAGATAATTCTACTACTATTAATTTCTTAAGCTCTAACAATACCTGCCATAAAATCTTTGGAAAAAACCTTAATTATTTCGAAAACGGCTTTAAGGCTTTTGGTAAGAGCCTGTATAACTTTTAGTATGGTATGAAGTTCCTTTAGAGTTAAAATTAAATATTTTTTTTATACAAAATAAAATATTTGTTTTTAAATCAATATCAAAACTCTTGTAATTTGTATTGTACTCAATTTTGTTTGAAAACAAAATATTTCAAAAATTGGTTGGCTGATTATTTCGCTAAACTCTAGTTGAAAAGCTAGCGGCATTGAACGTCTAAAAAATTTCAATTTTTGATGATATTTTTGCAATAAATTGTCAACAAAAGGTGTTGCGATACCTCAACCAATATCATGAGAAGATTCATTTTACCGTAGAAAAGGACCAAATAAGCTCGATAGCAATTAAAGATGCTAAGATCCATCGCGAAAATAACAGACTCTTCTTCAACTGGCATCAAAAAGATATGGCATCGGGAAGACCCATTAATTTCCAATCAAATCAAGCAAAATACATTCGTTTCAACTCTGGATCAAACCTAATAAATAGAGTCTTTGCGTTGAGAGACCGATACTTATTCCACTCCGCTAATGAGAAAAAGGTTACTAAAATCCTTTTAGATAATAGCTTTCTAATAGCAGTTATAAAAAGTTAAATACTTCGTCAAAAACATAAGACTCCATTGGAATTTAGAAGGCAGGAGAGGTGCCTCAATAAGAGTGTTGTTTATGTTATAAAGCCTTTAGACTAAGAGCCCACAGCAGATTTTGAGTGTGAGTGATAGCAACAAAAGAAGTATAGGCGTCAAAAAATCAAAGTCTTGCAGTCCACAACTGGGGCCTATGTGATTAAACAGTGCATCGCAAAAGAAAATATGAATGCAACTTCGAAGGTAATCGTGTTAGCTGAAATTGGTTTTCACTTCTCCCTAGATAAGCTCCGCGGATCCCATATCACGGAATCTGAGATCATTTGAGTGTAGTTCGTTTTTGAAAGACGTAGGCGGCAAATGGCTTGAGACTTGAGGGAGAAATTCTTGCAACGGTGAAGAATACATCTAAGCGATACACATTAGAAACACTACACATTATCAAAAACAAAGGACACCCACAAACAACACAATATACATACAAAATATTTCAGCGGTTTGCTGCTCCTTGGTCTTTAATAATAGATTTTTCAAAACCTAACATCTAGACTAAACTTCTTCTGAAATGTTTTTACCTTTTGTTTGTTTTTTCAAACTAAGTTTCAATTGTTTAATATTTTCAAAAAACGTATAATTAATTTTTAACAACTTTTATATAAGTTAATTTTATGTTTGTCCTACATTCACTAACACTTATGTATGCAATAACTTTTTTTTTCTAAATAAAGATTTATCCATCATCACGACCAAAAAAGCCGCGATGAGAAACAAATTTTAAAATTCTCAATTATAAATCTAACGTTCAAGATTCAACTTGGTCAAAAATTTTATATCATAAATGTTTTAGGTATGCATTTTATATGTATAATGTTTGTAGGTATGTTCTTATAGTCCTTACACTGAGAAAACTGAACTATGAGGTATTCAAACAGATGCATGTTTGATTATAAGTTTAACTAATACAAATATAATTCAGTTTAAACTTAATTGTAATCTATTTAAATGCGAAAATACTATTATTTTAAAGTCAAAACCATTCATGTTTGAATATTTCATCAGAACTAGTGAATAATTTTTGTATGTGATTCAAACTAGCTTGACTTTGATTTTTGAAAGGCCTGTTTATTTTTTGTTCCCACTTGAAAGTATTTAACATAAAATGAATATGAACGAGTTTGTTTTAAATATGAACCCACTGAAAATGTTAACAAGAAAAAGAAATTGAACAGAAATCTTAAATTTAAAATCAAATCAGTTTGAATTGAACTCAAATGAAGAAAAATTGTGGTGATGCCGTTTGGGGAAAAAAAGTTTTTGGAACACCTGCAATCTTTAAAGGAGGTTTGGTAAGTTATAACATTTTTTTAGGTATTGAAAATCAAAATTAAATCATATTTTCTCCTTTTATATACAGAAAAAAAAGAATTGTCTTTTCTAAAAATTTTATGGAACAGCTTGACATGATTTTTTTTATAATCAGTATTGGGGACATATTTTTTAAGCCAAACCACATTATAGATTACCACAAATCACCCTTCTTCAACTGTGAAATGCTGTACTTTGGAGCTCACTTGGGTGTTTGAAGATTTAAGCCAAAAATTTACCAAACGTAAGTATATCACAATAAGAGTAAAACCTTTTTTTAACTTTAATCACAAAAGCCTATATGTACTGTATGTAAATTCAATTCTAGGTACTCCACAAACTGTTTAAGGTACAATTTAGAAGCTTTCATTTGTTTTAATTGTTTTATTTTTAACTAAAAACTTAATGTGTTTTTTCTTCATGTTCGATTAAAGATTTATTGAAATTTTCAAAGACTTTTTACTGTTTTTTGTATGTCCTGGTCAGTTTTATTGAGTAAAAATAAAAAATAAGTTTGGGTAAGTATATTTACATATCTATACATATTTTAAACATAAAATATCATTGAATCAAACACGGGAATGTTCAAAAAAAAATTAATATGATTATATTTGAAACAACGTTAAATGAAGTAAATTAAAACAAATAGAAATATGTTCATATCAAATAGAAACCAAGTAAATTTAAACAAAAACACGTTTAAATTGAGTCAACTATGACTAAATACGTTTCTGTTCAAATCAAACAGAAATCGCTTCCATGCCAAATGGTATGTGTTTGAGTTTGATTTTAACACGATTATATTCAATATTTTTCTCAGTGTAGCCAATTGGACTAATAAGCAAGCTCGTGCCATCCAGACGTGTATTTTATTTAGTTTTGTGTCCGTGAAAATCTTTTTTTCGAAAATATGCATTGGTCAGTATTTTCCTCTTCTTCTTAAGAAAAAACATTGGGTTGTGGCTGTGGACACTTAATCAAGCTAAGAAACTCCACTCCAATGTTTTTGTCTTTTTAAAGTGATACATGGCGTATGGGTGTTTTTTTTTCTTCACACGAAGATGAAAAACTAAGACCCGTTTGCTGATACGAAACGAAGTATTTATGTTCTATTTTAAAAGCTTATGTTCTACTTTTTCCTCTGCGTAAACTTTCACATTAGCGCTTATTTTCTACTTAAATATTTAAATTTCGTATCAGCAAATGGGCCTTAATCGTTTTTTTTTTTAAGATCGGGTAGCGGTATCGGGTTTTATTGGCTGTTGCGACGAGTCAGACCATTTTTTTTGTATGGTATTTTTTAACACTGCGTTATACATCAGGGAAAATTGAGGTCTGACTCGTCACAACAGCCAAAAAAAAGTCTATCCGACCATTGGTATCGTGTTGTAGAAAGAGGACAGTCTTACAATTTATTTTGATAACCCATTTATAGCAGTTGCTTATATTATAGGTACACTTAGCGGAAAATGCAACCTGAAAAGTGCATTTTTTAACCATTGCGACCAGATATAGCTTGTCCAACCAGTAGTTTTGTAAATGTTTGTACTAAAGCTATCAGTTGCCATATAATTTTTGGCCGCGATGAGATAGGTAATCTTAGGATCGGCTCCCGGACTAATAATTCTTATGTTGATTAAAATCTCAATTTTTAAAGAAACCAATACTAGCTTTGTAAATCAAACAAACAAAGTAGTACCTATTATGTATTTAAGAAAACAAAAACTGATAAAATTTATCAGTGGAGTACCTTTACACGACATTTGTCTAATCTTAAAATTTAATTAAAATAAAGTGTCCAACTAGATCCCACACGTACATATGTACATATATATGTACATGCGCTTTGAGTCCAATGGTTTTGCGGGATGTATCGAAGCGTCAATTCTCTGAGAAACTTAGACATGCACAAATCGCGCAAAATTTAAAAATATTTCTCTCCAATTATTTATATATCTAATGTTATTGTTGTGCATATACATAGTAAATTTCAACCACTTACGATTATAAAATACGCATATTTTATCCTTCATAAAGTCTATTTTAAGCATACATAAATATGCAACTGTCGTATTTCTCAAAATGTCCATAATTTGGAATACATAGGTATACACAGTGGCGTAGCTAGGATATTTGCCGCCCGGGGCAAAACAATAATTTGCCGCCCCTTCGGTCTAACAATATTAAAAAAAAATTCATATCATCTGGATTTAACTTTAAACCGACTGTATATATATAATATAGGCACATGATACTTCAAATTTTTTAAATTTTTGCTTTCGTCCAAAAAAAGCGAAGTTCATAATTGTTCATTAGGCGTATCTCACAAAAAATCTCACCTGAGCACTTAGATTTTCTTCAGAAATTACTAAGACGAAAATTTTTTGGATTCATTTCTGTTCATTTGACAGCCAAATTGCAATTTCTCGGTGATGTGCAAATACGAAATCGATACAAAAATATAAAATAAAGGTTGAATGTTGATAAAAAGTAAAAATAAATTGATCTTAGTATTATTTTTCATTCATTTCATAAAGTTTTGTGCTTTAACATTCAAATATTTAAAGCAAAGTTAAAATTTTGTTCCCATAATTTCAGTACCATTGAACTGAGAATCTAGTTCCACCAAAACGTTTCGCCTACGTCAACTTGATATTGAGCGCTCGGTGAGATTGTACTTGGTGAGACACGCCTAATTGCTTCATCAGTAGGTACTTGACAGCAAAACTGAGAAATTGCATACTGTTCATATTTCTCAGATCTAATTATCATGAATCATGAAAGGGCCACGGCTAAGTCACTACTGAGTGTCTTACTACAAAGTTGTTACTTCACTGAAATTGCAGTAGATTGTTGATCTAATGCATTTATTCTCAAAATAAATCTGCTGCTAAATCTACAAACTGCACTTCATTCTACGAACAAAAATTAATCTTCAAGCCTTCGCAAAATAAAACACATTTTTTTTTAATTCTTTGTGTTGAATGCAACCATATGTATAATTAAGAGCTTTTTCTGCTTGCTGGTTTTATGTTAAAACAAAACTAATGTAATGTTTTATTTATTTTACTATTCATTTATCAGTTTTGTTTAAATAATATTTATTTTTTATTTTTGAAAAAAGCAAAAACAAATCATCTGCGAAATTATTCAATCTACAGGATTTTTTTTTTTTTGCAAATCTAACGCGAAAAAATTTTCTGAGAGTCAACCCCTCTGAATTATAAATTGAGAGAATTAACAAAAACACAAACAAATTGTCATTACGAAAGCCATTTTGTTTCAAAATTTGAAAGAAATATTAATTTATAAAAATAAACTTTTGTGTTTATTACCAACTTCTATAATGAGCAACGGTCATGATTCTGCCGCCCCTAGTGATTTGAACACAATGAAAAATTGTACGTTCTTATTCTTATACCTACAAATGTTATAGAATTTTTAACTTACAAAAATAATACTTTTTTGTTTATTTCCAACTTCTGTAATAAACAACGATGATGATTTTGCGATTTTTTCAATTTAATATAAATTGATTGAATTATTTATTAAACAAAAATCAAACTTGTGTTTAATTCCAACTTCTAATGAACAACGAGGATGATGTTGCCGCCCCTACAAATTTGAACACTATAAAAATTGTATGTTTTCTAATAAAAATTTAATAAAATTCTCAGTAAAAAAAACTTTCGTAATTGATTTACAACATCCCATGAGCAACGAAGATGATTTTCCTATTTGCCGCCCCTAAATCCTGGCACCCGGGGCGACCGCCCCCTTCGCCCCCCCTCTAGCTACGCTACTCGTATACACACAAACATATACAATGAAAAACGTCAACTACAACCCTTAAGTAGTTCGATCAACCAACTCAATCTTTGAGGAAGGAGAAAAAGAGCTCGCAAAGGAAAATTTTTGCTATATCTATCTTTTATGACACAAACATATTTTTATCTACCCAGTGGCGGATCCAGAGGGGGGGCTATGTGGGCTGAAGCCCCCCCCCACGGCTGATTCAGAAGAGAGTTAGACAAACAAAACTAAGATTGTGGCTACAAAATTTACACGTGAGCTGTGTTTTTCCAAGCCCTAGGGAAACTGAACGAATTGTTGGGCTGGACAATATTATATGCAACTGTGTTTTTTTCGAGGCCCCAAGGGAATTGGATGAAAAAAGGCAATTATATAAAAATTAAATGGCTTTATTTATTTCAAGCCCTTAAGGTATTAGACGAAAAATTGAGGCTTGGGGCTAAACCTTTACGAAGCGTTTTCCTAAGCCTGCAAGGGAAAAGAAATCCGACGAAAATAAGAGGCTATAGAGCTTAAAAATTAGCATGAAAGCTGTTGTTGGGGAAAATGGAGGTTGGGGCTTAACAAATTGTATGTGCTTTGTTTTTTCCAAGCCCCTAGGGAATTGGACTAAAAAAAAAACAAGTTTGGGGCTAGTAAGTATTCATACCTAAATGCTGTGTTTTTTTCCAAGTCCTTATATTGAAACTATAGTGAGGTTGACCTTCATGCTATTATTGTTATCTAGATTTCCTTGGGTATCGATATTTCTTAAAGATCAAATGAAGTTTGACAAAATAAATCCTTTTACCTTTTTCTTCAACTCCTCTTGGTATTTTTCGGACTTAGCTGAGCCCAGATAACTTTTGGGGCTTTAGTTTAAAAACTCAGCTTCCGGTGTAAAAAATCACCCTGATAACAGAATCCGACGAATGAATCAGGCTCAATTTTGACATTTGGCTCATAGTAAAAATGTCAAAATTCAGTCTGATTCGCTCCACAGCTCATTCGACAGATGCTATAGGTAATCTTTGATATGGATAGTTTGCATGATAACATCAAAATATTGTTTTAGAAATTGAAACTTATGTTTTTGATTTCAAAGACTGCTTTAAGATGAAGCAATTTTGTATCTTAGTTTCTCTTGTGATTTCCTTTGTGCTTAAATGAAAGATTAGAGAGCTCTTCCCGCGAGCAATGTTCATTAAATGAAATGGAAAAGAATTTCAATTCACTTCGAACTCGTTTTCGAAATGTAAAAATAATATAGGTAAATGTTTGTTTTAATATGAACCAAATACTCGTATAACTATAAATAAATAGAAATTGAAGGGCAGACAAAATTTTTAAAAATTTTAACTCAAATTTTTTTCAAATCTTCGTCAAACTGTAAGATTTCAATTGACAAAAAATATGAATGGAGTTCACCTAAAAAAGTTAATGATCGGAATGTTGAACACAAATTTTTATGTTCGAAATACCAATCCACATGGACTAAAGCCATTTTAGATAGGATAGATACAGAACATCCAAATTCTTTTTTTTTAATTGAAAAACATGATTAAGCTAATTTCTTGGAACAGCTACTTGTACACAAAATTTGAAAGTGTATTTTTTATAGGGAGCTTAATTACCTTACTTTTTGGACATAGCATTCTGATTCTCTTCTTTAAGAATTAAATATTAAGAATTGGATAGGTGAGATACAAGGGCGTACGCTGGATTTCGATTAGGTGGGGGCAAACTTATTCAAAAAATAGTTTTATTACAGAAATCTTGCTTTAAAATGTTTTCAAAAGAATAAAGATTGAATAATATATGAAATGTATTCTGATTAGGGGGGGCAAGCACCCTTGGCGTTACGCCCTTTTGTTTTAATTTTGTCCATATGTTTTTCACACGGATGTTACGTTAATGTCAAAAACAGACAGTCTAGTTCATCAAATCTTGGACAACCAATTCCGGTGTTCAAATTAAAAAATTTTAGGACAACAGTAACCTACAAAGTTTGTCAATAACTTTTCGGAGGTAGACGGCTGTCTAAAGTTAGACAAAGTACTGTAGGATGAGTATTTATAAATTCTACAAAAAATATTCCAATTAAAGAAAGGTAGTTACTTATTTAAAGTTCCTATGAACATTTCCTAACAACTTTCTTTAACGATGTGTCTTTGTGGAGAAACTGGTTGAAGCGTCTTTTTAAAATAGCAGCTGAAGCTCGATAATTCTAGATGCTCCATTTCCAATCATAAAATTTTGCAGAATTTTCCTATTAAGTACATACATATGTATATTTTTGCATTATACAAAATCTTTTTAATTCAGCTGCCGACTAGCCTACTTTCTGAGAAAAGAAAATTTGGGTTGGTAGGGCATTCGTTTATGATTAAGAATTTTTTTAAAAAGATCTGAGGGAACTCCAAGCCCCCCCCCCCCACAGCCAAATCCTGGATCCGCTACTGTATCTACCTTACTCAGTGGCGTTGCTAGCTTCAGATCATGGGGGGATTCAATTTATTCTATTGAGAGTAGGTACAATATTCTTATATCAAGAAAAAAATACAGAACTTGTATACCCACAAACGTAATTAATTTTTTATTTATCTAAATAAAACAAAAGAAAATGGCCACGTTCCTCTGTTTTTTCTAAGCTCTCCGGGATCCGGGTAGCTTTGTGTTGTTGAAAAACAAATAAATTGTGTGGCGCAAGAGCTCGTGGGCTTAGTGACTTACAACTCTCAACTATTCCTGTATGCGTGTTGTTGGCTGGAATGGAGGGGACGTCCATTTTTTTGGCAAGTCCGAAAGGCTATAGATGAGAAGCACTTATTCATGACAAGTATACTCTTGGAGGATTGGTCAGTTCCTCGGATAAAACATTTCTGTTTTTAGGTAGCACGGCTGGGAATCGAACCCACACCTTCGGCATGATAGTCCAACGCACGAACCATCATGCCACGAGGTACAACTTAGTATTGTGTTGTTGGAATCCATTGTTAATGGATGACAAAACTTCGGTTCTCAAAAAATTAGATCTGAAGTTATCCGAAAAATATAAGGATACCTACTCATGAGCAATCCGAGAAGAAATGTCAAAACAGTTGGAAACGTCACAAGATATTTTAGTTGTTTAGGCTTTATGTTTTGTTTTGAGATGTTAAATGCAAATCATCATCGAGTCCTGTAACCCCGGCTGGGACATAGGGCTCTCTAAAAGTACTGGAGAGTGCTAGGATGCCATTTCGGCCCTTGGCTCAATGAAAGGAAAATCCCCATGCACACCTCCAAGTGGTAGAGAGCGGGGCACGCTAACGTGCAGGGGGACCGAATAGATTCCGGGATAAGCAGACAAGCTAGCACTGCTGGTCAGGGCAGAAACTTGTCCTCGGGATGGCTAAAAGCTCCCTGAAGGCGGATGAACTGCAGGTGTCGGTCAACGGCATGATAGTCTGGTGGCGGAGGAGCCTTTTTTTTTAAGCCCAACGGCAGCAGCAAGTAGCATCTATAATCCATATTGGGCGGCTACAAAAGTCGTCTGTTCTCTTTTGAAATTAATGGGCTGTTCTTAAATCTTGATATCTGTTGATTATTTGCCATGTAAACCAATAAATCAGAAGAATCAATAAAAATATCCATTGTAAAAGGGTGTTTTTTTGGGAGGTTTTTACAAATATTCATGAGGGTACTATTTTTGTCAATCCTATTCCCAACCCCCCAAAAAACACCCCTTTACCATGGATATTTGTATAGATTCTTCTGATTATTGGTTTACATGGCTAATGAAGCACAGATATCAAGTTTTAAGAACAGTGAAATGAGCTGCTTATAATTGGCCACAGGGGCGACTTTGTGCTTTGCTTAGGACGGTGGCATGCTGGTTTCGGGCTCGGCTAAGCTCGCCGGACGGGGTGGTTCTTGTCCTTCACCAAACACTGAGCTCAAATTTCACTTTTTGATTCATGCCGAAAATAAAAATAATAAAAAGTAGAAGAAAGCTAAGAAACTAAATCGAAAATCGGACGGACTTTGGATAGACTAAAAAAAGGAAATGAAAGATGAAGATATATACACACACTCACATACCTTTGCCACTACCCTGACAAAAAAAATAGACGGTGAAGATGTCCCTGTGTCCCAAAGGAAGATATGAACGAGATAAAAACCTAAAACTATTTCTAAACTAACCTAATGATTATACACCTAACCCCCCATGTAATCCTAATTTACCTAGAACTAAAATTGTTTCTATCTTCGCTTTTTGGAGAACGACATCCTCACTCCATCGTCTCGCCAGGATAGTGGTTCGCTATGACCAAGAAGGTTTTGCCTGGTGTTATTGGCATAGCTTGACCAGCCCTCCCATGTGTCTAAAAGACACATCCTGTTGCTATCTTCCTTGGCCGATATTATGGAAGATAGCCCCCGTTCAGTTCTTCAGCTATGAAGATTAAGTCGCGGTCTACGTCATGTGGGAGTCGTGCTTCCTTTCTATACGGCCTGACAAGGCTCTTCGCACACCTGTCGCTTTACTCAGTCTTGCATTTTTAAAAATCAAAACTCACATTTATAATATTCATACAAATTTTAATAAACAAATGATATGATTTTTCATAAAAAAAAAACTGTAAATTAATAAAAAAGCAAAGAAAAGAAAAATCATATAAGAATAAAAATGAACAAAAAAAAATAAACCGGTATCTGTCTTCAAATGTATGTGGGGTTTTACCTGGGGAATTTCTTTGTTCATCCCAGTACAAAATTTATAAAAAAAAAGGGGTACTCACGTTTGTCTCATCATCCCTCGACGTCCTGCCGGCAGCACAGATCAGGAACAATAATTCTTGGCACTTAAAATTTGTATTTATAGGATGGCAAAATAATTTAACTTTCAAAAACAGATTTTTTGGTTTTTACACTTTTCTTTACGTTAAATAAAAAAAAATCGTTAAATTAATAAAAAAGAAGAAGTTAACTTTACGTTACTCTAGGCAGCAAAGAAAAATAGTTTTTTTTTTTTTTTTTACGTTATTTAGATTAACTGTTTCAATACAGTATTCTTTTTCTTAATTCCGTTTTATAATTTTTAGTTAACTCTTTGTTTTAAAGAAAACCACTTTAAGTTAAATTTCTGTTGAATTCACTTTTCGTTGTTTGTTTTAGTTCTTTCTCTTCTCTATTTTCTGGAAGATCTTTTCCCTGGTAGAAATTCACTTCTCTAAAATTCCACTGTTACGAGTATATAACATGTATATATAAGGAACTTCTATCCTAAGGACTCTGGTTCAAAATGTCCTTTCTATCGTCACTGATAAATTTCATTGGAATCACCTTGATTTCCTCTTTCAACTTTTCTATATGAAAAGGAATACCTTTAATCTTAAAGGAAGCAGAGGCACTAATTGTGTCCACTCTGAATGCGGAGCCCCTAGGATCACTAAAGAGCACCTAGACGGGTAAATGACACATCAATTATTTGACTATCTGGCTATCCTTTTTAAAATAACATACCTCTGCTTTTATTTTTGTTTAAGACTTCAATTTTTGAATATCCTTTTTGGATCTGATGGGGCTTCTCCAGAACTCCAAAAGGGTTTTAATTTGGAGCAATTACGTTCTCCTTGGTTTTTCGGTTTTTAGTTTTTGTTTAGCTTTCTGTACTTTAAATGTTTAAATTTTATTTGGTTGTTTTATAGTTTTAATAACTTTTAACTTACGATGAATTTGTTTCTTTTTTTATATATTAAAATTCAAGTTAAAATACAAATTTCACCTTATTTAAAACAATTTTTAAAAAGAAAGCTTCACAGCGAGAAAAAAAACCACCGAACTTGACTAAGATTCACTAGTCATCTGACTACCCTTTGTCTATCTTCATATAGATTCCTATTATGTATTTTTTTGTTCTTTGTTCTCAAAAGTATATAAACGGGTAGCTGGATCTTCAATAAAGATCTTCTTCTGTCTTCTTCACTCTTCTTCACTCCTTTAGGGTTCGTCAATAGAGCTAGGTTCTAATACTATAGTCTAGTGCAACTAATACCAATTCTATACTTTCAAGCTTGTTCTACCTTATAACTAATATCACAGCCCTTCTTATCACAAATGTATTTTAAACTATCGAATATTATTATTAATTGCATTTCTTTTTATGACTTCTGATGTTTTCAAAAAGTAACCGACATACAAATTATTTTGATTTCCTGTAATGGGGAAAAATCTGCTACAGCGGCTTTCCTAATATTACCTTGGTAGTACTTTTGGTATTATTGTTTTGAATTCGCCGTGAAAGTATGGACGTCGCGTCGCGAAGAAATTATATAGTACTCCTCTTTTTATCGTGAGACAACACTATACCACCTACTTAATTTCTTATGTCAAAATAGTTTGTGAAAGAAAAATGAAATGACATGAAAACGTGGCGGGCATAGGACGAACTCTTTGGTAAGTATTATTAATTTTTCTTTTTAACTAACTTTTATTAACTTTTCTATTTTTGTATTTCTTTTTATTTCTCTGTAGAATAATATGCTTCTTAAAAGACAAAAAAAATGATTGATAAATGTAAGTATTCATCGTTTGGCTGAGATGTAAAGAAGTAAACATCGCCACAAAAAAAATCTTGGAGCTGGCCATCTTGGCTGAAGCTGTGGTGGTGGTTACATCTTATCATCTCTTACTTACTTTACTCAGTCTCGTCTAATTTGTATATTCTTTCTTTTCAGATACCTACTTATGGATTAAAATTGAGATTGAGATGGATGGATTATAAAATCATACCCTCAATCCAAATGCAATTGATTCTGTGTAAAATTGTACCTGGGCCATACTCTGGTGCAAAAAAATTACCACCTCATCAGATGGACTGTGACAGCTTCATTTTTTGATGTTTTGTTTTTTTGTGGAGAGGTGGAGGGGGTGTGTATGATCGCCTCCTCCCTCATTGGGTATTATGAAGTAGATGCTTAGAATTATCATTATTATCTGTAGTATGCCTTGATTTCTTATATCTATTTTCAATTGTATTATTTTTAAGGTAGAATAGTATTATGATGCATGTAAGTTTTAAGTGGGTATGATCATGATGATGATTTGGGTAGGGAAACGATCAATTGCCTGTGGCACTCAATTCCAATTGTTTCTTGTGCAACCCGGGCACGTAACAGTATCGACGATTATGACTGAGTGGTCGTGAGGTCAGAAGCCTCGTAAAAAAATAGTGGCTGCGGTTGTGCAAGAAAAGGATTATTTTTGAATCACTAACGTGTGGCAAGAGCCCCGCCCTGAAATCTCATGACTATCAATTTAGCCGGGCAATGTTTTAATGAAAAAAATTAACTTTGGCTATGTGTTTATGCATATCGAAAACTCATACTTTGTTAGGTCATGTCATACATGAAAAGAACGAAAACTGTGTCTATATCACAGTTCGAGGACTTAAAACTAATATTGCAGATGAAAAATTAAAAATAAGTATCACATTATGAGGATTAAAACTAGTATCACAGTTGAAAAACTTAAAAATAATATCACAGTTGAAGCATCTAAAACTAGTATCACAGTGAAAAAAATCTAAAACTAGTATCACAGGTGAAAAAAATCTAAAACTATATTGCACAAAAAGGGAATAGTTTATTAAAATTGAAAAGCTAATATACGGACTGTGTGAAACTTGGTCGTTATCGTGCTGTCAAGTGGAATAAATAAAATGTAAGTCAAATCTCTCAAAATAAACAAACAATAAATAAATTAATCTCTACAAAATAAATCAAATTATATCAGAATATAAAAAAAAATTATCACAGCATTATATCACCAAGTTTATCACAGCTATCGAGCGTTAGCAGCGAGGGTTGTCAGTTTCGTTATTGCACTATGTGTGGAGATCCTTTGCGTGGAAAACTCCAACCTTTTCCCCTTTTAGATTTCCAACTTCATATAATGAATTTCCAATAGTTTTCAAAACAATGGATTTCAGAAATTTGGGACCTAACTTTGCATTATATGCATCTGGTAGGCTACTTTGTTTGAAGTTTCGTCTAAAAACTAGTTGTCCTACACGATATTGCACCTCCCTACTTCGAGTATTGTAAACTTTCTCAGTTTTTTGATGGGCTAGTTTTAGATTTTCGAATATTTTTTTTCTAATTAATTGTAATTTGTCATTTTTGTTGTCTATTCTTAGATTACTGTCTTTTAAGGCATCTATTCTTCGAAGAAGTTCATATGATCCTCCATGCTGCACCATTTGTGAACCGAATACCGCGTAGTATGGTTCAAAAGCAATGGAGTCATGAATCACACTTCTGAGTGAGAATGCTGCATTGCTAGCATGCACATCCCAATTTCTTTGATCACTCTCTAAATAAGATCTTATCTTTGCTAGCACTGAGCGATTTACTCGTTCTGATGCATTCGCTTGGGGCGAATAGAATGCTGTCCGGGTGTGTTTTACACCATATCTTTTAAGAAAGCTTGCAAACAGCTCAGACGTGAACTGTTTACCATTGTCAGAGTGAATGAATTCTGGTACACCAAAAATATGGAAAACATTCTCTTCTAAATAATTTACAATTACCGCCGCAGTGGCTTTTTTGATTGGCTTTAAAAAAACGAACTTGCTAAAGTGGTCTAGACATATGAATATATGCGTGTTTCCTGTTTTTGACCTAGGATATGGTCCTAAAAAATCTATGTATAATCTTTGAAAGGGTCTTTCTGTAACTACCTGGTTTCCCATTGGTGGTCGTGAAATCACATTCATAGGTTTATTGCATTTGCAAATGTCACATGAACTTACATGTTCTTTGACATCAACTGTCATATTTGGCCAATAATATTTCTGTCGCAGCTTCGCTAATGTTTTATGGATACCACCATGTCCTGCTGCTGGTGAATTATGTGCCGCCTCCAGGAGGCTCCTATGCAACTCCTTCGGAACCCAGAGCTTCCATGCTCGGTCTTCCTGTAGTTCGTCGCCAGTCCTTATGTCTGTCCGTTTATACACAAATCCTTCCGAAACACATACATCAGGGAGACGGTCTTTGTTTTCGGCTACCGTTTTCTTCAGCTCATCATATTCCTGTGAACAGAAATATGGCGAACTGAGATCAACTTCCTGCATTTCTTTCTCGGGATTGAGCTCGTCCATATGGATACGAGAGAGAGTATCAGGGACTACATTGAGGATACCTTTCCTATGTTCGATCGTAAAATCGAAACCCTGCAGTTTGAAACTCCATCTGGCCAAGCGTCCAGATAGGTCCTTTTGGGTCATTAGCCATTTCAAACTGGCATGATCCGTTATAATAGTGAAAGGTAATCCCTCAATGTATGCCCTAAACTTCTTTACCGACAGAACGGCCGCCAAGCATTCAAGTTCAGTCACTGTGTAATTCCTTTGAGCGGAATTAAGCTTCTGAGACATGAATGCTATGGGCCGTTCGTTCTCATCCGTATCTTTCTGAAAAAGAACACTCCCTACGCCTGAAGTCGAAGCATCGCACTGAATGTAAAAGTGTTTCGAAAAGTCTGGGTTAGTCAGTATTGGTGCAGTTATCAACATAGTCTTAAGTTCGTCAAAGGCTTTAATCGCTTCGCTTGTCATCACGAATGATTTGCCCTTTTTCAAGCAGTCCGTCATGGGGGCTGATATGGTCGCAAAATTCGGTATAAAACGCCTATACCATCACGCATACCCAGGAACCGACGGAGTTGCTTAGGAGTCCCTGGAATTGGAAAGTCTTTCACCGCTGAGACCTTTTCTGGGTCAGTTCTCAGACACCCATCACCGATGAAATAACCAAGATACTTAATCTCCTTAAAACAGAATTTGCTTTTCTCCACGTTGATTGTGAGACCAGCATCCCTCAGACATTTTGCTACCTCTTTCAGTGCCTTCATGTGAGTTCCAAAATCTGGAGAACAAATCAAGAGGTCATCAAGGTAAACAAAGACATTCTCCCTCATACGAGCGGGAATGACCTTGTCCATCAGCTTGCACATTCTCTGAGCGGCGTTGCACAGTCCAAACGGCATGACCGTGAACTGGTACAATGGTCGCCCAGGGACTGTGAAAGCTGTTTTCTCTCTTGACTTGCTCTCCAGCGGAATCTGCCAGAAAGCATCTTTTAAATCTATACTCGATATAAAGTGGGTGTTTTGAAGGCGACTAATGATGCCTTCTATATGTGGAAGAGGATAAGCAAATTTCTTGGTAGCTGCATTCACTTTACGTGAATCCAAGCAAAGTCTGTTCTTTCCAGGTTTCCTCACCAGCACAACTGGAGAACTGTAAGCACTGTTGCTTTCTTCAATCACTCCTAGTGCGAGCATTCGGTCAAGTTCCGCGTACATCAACTTCTGTACAACAGGTGAGATTGGGTAGTGTCGTTGTTTGATGGGAATGCTGTCGTCTTCCATCTCAATGACGTGTTCTTCTAGACTTGTCTTTCCCAATCCCAACACTGCAAAAGAAGGAAAAAGCTGCTTGACTCGCTCTAGCTCCTCAGTTTGCGCTGGTGAAAGTTGCCTTACGGGATCGAGATCTTGTCCTTCCATCGGCGATGGAATGTCAAGAGCACTGCCAATGTGTGGAGCAACCTTGAAGGCTCTCCAAAAGTCGACACCTAAGTACAACTTTTGCTGTAAACCCGGTACAATGTATAATTCCATATCCAGAGTTTTGTTTCCCCATGAAACCTTTGCTTTAAATCTACCTATTATTGCTTGATTATTTCCGTCTGCTGTCTTAATACCTAAATTCATTTTAATAAGTTCTATGTTGTGATTTTTTACAAAATCGATTGCACTTTTTCCCAAACAACTAACAGTTGCACCACTGTCTAATAGACCATGCATCTCTTCACCATCCACAAATACTTTTGTATATGGCCTACAGTCGTCTGTACTTGTAATGATTGATGACTCAATTCTATTCTTATGGAATCTACTTACTGCACATTTTTCTCGTAACTTTAAAATTTTCTTATAATTGAAGCGCTTAGAAGATGAAGGTGCTAAGTGACATTTTTTGAAAAAATCGTTTTTTCGTACAGATGAAGGTCCTATACTCAAACTTAAATTTCTATCTCATCTGCACTTCTCTATCTCCTCTCGATTCAAATTTAGGCAAGGATGAAGGTGTTATATGCCATGGCTTTCTCAAAAAACTTAGTGGAAGAATGTGTTAAACGCGCTTAAAACCTTTATTTATATGCAAAAAGAATTTTAACTCAACGTTTTATTTTACTTTATTTGTGGATGAATGTGCTATGTGAGCAATGGATCACAAAAAAATTTGTGGAAAAAGGTATTAAGTACACAAAACTGTAAATATCTCGCAAGTCCTTTGTTTTCAACAAAGAAGAATATAACTATGAGAGACACTTGAGTTATGTTACTTTAAAATTTGCCGTATATAATTTTTAAGGTTCTTACCAAAAAAGTTATAGATCAAAAACTTTAAATGCTGATTACTCAAAACTTTGAAAATGTCACTTATAACCTTCATCTTCTAAGCGCTTCAATTCTTTGATTTTTTTGTAGATTGCTCTAACTCTTCACCGAATATACGTTTTCTTGTTTCTTGGTAGTCAATGAGTCTTTGGTGTAGAGTTTTTCTTGGAGTTGTGTCACTTTCATTTTCATTTATATCGACATTTCTTTTTAATATCGTTACTTTTCCGAGTTTTTCGGATTCCCGGGAAGCTGGGTTTTCGTCGGTAGTTGAGTCCCGGACGCACTCCCGACTTGAACTTTTCCCAAACAAGAGGCACATTTAAAAGAAATGCTTCCTTGTCCACAACTGAAGCAAGTCATCGCATGAAAACTCGAAGGACAATTAGCTTTGTTTGTTTCAGTTTCTTTTAAATTTCCATTCCCACCTATATGTCTTTTATCCTTTTCAAACTGATTTTGGGAACTTGTAATCTTCTTATTAAAATTAGAGTTCCCTCTATTTTGTTGCATGGCAGCTATATCGAAATCTTCATTTCCTATATTATAAGAATTATCTTCCTTTTCCCATTCATCTTCGTGTATTTCCTGTTTTCGATAATCTACCTCGCTTATATTTTTCTTAAACCTAACTTCTCTAGCTGCTATATGAATTTCAGCTTTCCTACAATGTTCTCTTAATTCATGAATCGAATTTATAGAGCTACTAAAGATAAGATTTGCGACTCTATCTTTGATATTCGGCATTAAAATTCCTATCAGGTCTTGTTCGGATGGACGGTTTCGCATCTGTAAAAATAACGCTCGAATATCGCTATAAAATTCGTCAAAAGTTTCATGTGGAAGTTGTCTCCTGTCCATTATCTGTCGTAAAATTTCAGGGTCTTTTTTCTTATTTTTAAACTGAATTAAAAGCTCAGATTTTAAATCATAATAATTGAGCATCACATCTCCCATGTTTTCTTCAAGGTACTGCCAATACCATACTAGGGCAGCCCCCGACAATAAGTGATGAAAATTCGCAAATAAATCTTCGTTGCTCATGGAATACTTCTTCTGTATCGTTTCAACTCTAAAAATAAAACTTTCAACGGACATAGATTTAGGTGACCCATCAAATTTGATTCCCCATTTGTGTACATCCACCCGTCTAGTATCTCTAAAATTATGAGTCACTGTATTTCTCGGTGGTCTCGAACTTGAAGTCTGGGGTAAGGTTGAGGGGATTATTGGGTCTGGTAATACAGTTCCAGGCATAAAAGTAGTTTCCGACTGTCTATCTTGAGGAGGAAATGTATATTGTTTTGCGGAATTTTCAAGTTCACTAATTTTTATGTTTACTTCTTTAATTTTGGTTTCCATTGAGACTAACATCTTCGTCATGCCATCGTGGAACATATTCAGCGTCCTATCATTACATTCACGGACTGCTAATGTCACAGCGGATTCTATTTTATTAGAAATGCTTTCATCCATGACTCTTCTAATAAAATCTGATTCGGATTCATATGGCTGTCGAATACTAGTATTCATTCGTTGAGAATTTCGATTTACAGAATCAGTCGTATTCAACTCTGTGACTCTTCGAATGAAATCTTTATTTTGGTCTAACTGATTGCGCGTACGTTCACGCTGTGTATTGCGGTCGAGCGCTTCCATGTCAGCACGGACAGTTCTTTCCTCGATCTGTATTAAACGGATCTGATCGAGGATATCATAATCGTCGTCCTGGCCGTTGAGGCTATTATCCTCATCAATCTCTTCGATTGTTGGACGACGAAGAACAGATTCCGTCGCAGACGCACCTTGAATTCTAACACTTGGTAGACCCGTATTGGGGCCGTATGCTCTTTGTGGGTTTTCACCTAGTGACCTACTCATTGCTTCCCCATTCAGAGTCGACATAGCGCTAGGGTTATTCCTGGATACAAACATCCTATCGTCTCCTTGATCTAACAGATCCCCGAGAGGATATCTTATACTTGACCTAGGTCTAGGACTAGGCACATTTTTGGCAACCGCGCCTCTACCTCTACCTTCCATTTTTTTTTTACAAACAAAATCGTTTTAAAAAACCAAAGAAAAAAATTGATATATTTTTTATAAAAAAAGGAAATTAAAAAAAATTATGAATTAATGCTTATTACCTTACTTAAAAACTGTAATCAAAAATAAGGAAGAAAAAAAAATTATTACCTATACCTAAAAAAAATTCAAAAATAATTATAAAAAAAACTCTAATTCAAAAATGTAACTATTTCCAAATAACAATAAAATAAATGGAATAAAAAAGGTGTAATTCCCTTTGAGAAAAGATCTAGATTTCTTCTTTCTTTATTCCTTTCTTTCCTTCTCGCTTAATGTAACCTTTCTAATCTAAAAGGTTATAAAGCAAAAAAGCTAAAAAAAAAATAATTCCTCTATATATCTTTTATTCAAGAAAATTATACAAAAACTAAAAAAAATGATAAATCTTTCTTTAAAGAACTCAAAAAAAATAATAAAAGCAAAAGGAAAAACTAAATCTAAATTCAGAACTACTCCTAATGTAAAAAAAATTCAAAGATATTCAAATGCTTATATGAAAAAAACTAAAAAAAATAAAACCAAAAATTTCACACATTCAAAAATCAAATCACCTTATGCCTATTTCAATGAATAATCAAAAAAGGAGAAAACTTCAATATTCACTATACCTAGTAAAAAAAGTTAACTTATAAAAAAAATAAAGAGAAGAAAAAGATAAAAGATTCAAATAAAAAAGTGTATAAATTCAAAAAAAAATTTAAACTTCAAAGAAAAAAAAAAGGTTATAATTTTAATGGATAAACAAGTTAAAATAGCAAATTTCAAATGTTTTACTAAATTTACTAATATCTTGTTTTTTTTTTTTTTTTTTTTTTTTTTTTTTTAGGGTATGATACCTTTTAAATTATTTATTGTATAAGTGGTTTATAATGCTTTTGCGGTGGTGTGTGAAGATCCTAAATGTCGAGGATCCTATATATTAAGGAAACTTTTTGTATGTCTGTCTTGTCTGTCATGTCGGTCATCTTCATGTCTGAAACCCTCCTGATCAGAGCGAGTATTGATGCATAACTTTCCTTCCATGTCACTACTTGCAACGAGTATGAAACCCTGATAGAAGGCTGACATGGTTTTCCAGCCATGCATCAACACGGACAATTCTTCCAGACCAAAGCTCACGCCTCACTAATAACCAGGCTGTGCCTTATGTCATAGGACAGCGTGATACACATGGCCTTTCATACTTGTCCCACTCCTGCTTCCGAATTGATCTTCCAATTCCCTCACGGAAACGCTGGTTCTGAGGACCTACGTTTTGGGCAGTAATCTTCGGACCAATTACGAAGAAACAGAAGTACGTACGGTCTGTGAGTATGAGAATGTTTTATTTGGATAGAAAAGAAGGTAGGTATAAATGAAATTAAAAGACTGAAGATAAAAGTTAAGAGAAGAGGCTATTGAAAGTCCAAGGTGACAACCTTCCAAGGAAAATTGTCCCCTTGCAGTTACAATTGGTCTCGAAAAAAATTCGTTGGGCGCCATTGAAATGAGCTGCTTATAATTGGCCACAGGGGCGACTTTGTGCTTTGCTTAGGACGGTGGCATGCTGGTTTCGGGCTCGGCTAAGCTCGCCGGACGGGGTGGTTCTTGTCCTTCACCAAACACTGAGCTCAAATTTCACTTTTTGATTCATGCCGAAAATAAAAATAATAAAAAGTAGAAGAAAGCTAAGAAACTAAATCGAAAATCGGACGGACTTTGGATAGACTAAAAAAAGGAAATGAAAGATGAAGATATATACACACACTCACATACCTTTGCCACTACCCTGACAAAAAAAATAGACGGTGAAGATGTCCCTGTGTCCCAAAGGAAGATATGAACGAGATAAAAACCTAAAACTATTTCTAAACTAACCTAATGATTATACACCTAACCCCCCATGTAATCCTAATTTACCTAGAACTAAAATTGTTTCTATCTTCGCTTTTTGGAGAACGACATCCTCACTCCATCGTCTCGCCAGGATAGTGGTTCGCTATGACCAAGAAGGTTTTGCCTGGTGTTATTGGCATAGCTTGACCAGCCCTCCCATGTGTCTAAAAGACACATCCTGTTGCTATCTTCCTTGGCCGATATTATGGAAGATAGCCCCCGTTCAGTTCTTCAGCTATGAAGATTAAGTCGCGGTCTACGTCATGTGGGAGTCGTGCTTCCTTTCTATACGGCCTGACAAGGCTCTTCGCACACCTGTCGCTTTACTCAGTCTTGCATTTTTAAAAATCAAAACTCACATTTATAATATTCATACAAATTTTAATAAACAAATGATATGATTTTTCATAAAAAAAAAACTGTAAATTAATAAAAAAGCAAAGAAAAGAAAAATCATATAAGAATAAAAATGAACAAAAAAAAATAAACCGGTATCTGTCTTCAAATGTATGTGGGGTTTTACCTGGGGAATTTCTTTGTTCATCCCAGTACAAAATTTATAAAAAAAAAGGGGTACTCACGTTTGTCTCATCATCCCTCGACGTCCTGCCGGCAGCACAGATCAGGAACAATAATTCTTGGCACTTAAAATTTGTATTTATAGGATGGCAAAATAATTTAACTTTCAAAAACAGATTTTTTGGTTTTTACACTTTTCTTTACGTTAAATAAAAAAAAATCGTTAAATTAATAAAAAAGAAGAAGTTAACTTTACGTTACTCTAGGCAGCAAAGAAAAATAGTTTTTTTTTTTTTTTTTACGTTATTTAGATTAACTGTTTCAATACAGTATTCTTTTTCTTAATTCCGTTTTATAATTTTTAGTTAACTCTTTGTTTTAAAGAAAACCACTTTAAGTTAAATTTCTGTTGAATTCACTTTTCGTTGTTTGTTTTAGTTCTTTCTCTTCTCTATTTTCTGGAAGATCTTTTCCCTGGTAGAAATTCACTTCTCTAAAATTCCACTGTTACGAGTATATAACATGTATATATAAGGAACTTCTATCCTAAGGACTCTGGTTCAAAATGTCCTTTCTATCGTCACTGATAAATTTCATTGGAATCACCTTGATTTCCTCTTTCAACTTTTCTATATGAAAAGGAATACCTTTAATCTTAAAGGAAGCAGAGGCACTAATTGTGTCCACTCTGAATGCGGAGCCCCTAGGATCACTAAAGAGCACCTAGACGGGTAAATGACACATCAATTATTTGACTATCTGGCTATCCTTTTTAAAATAACATACCTCTGCTTTTATTTTTGTTTAAGACTTCAATTTTTGAATATCCTTTTTGGATCTGATGGGGCTTCTCCAGAACTCCAAAAGGGTTTTAATTTGGAGCAATTACGTTCTCCTTGGTTTTTCGGTTTTTAGTTTTTGTTTAGCTTTCTGTACTTTAAATGTTTAAATTTTATTTGGTTGTTTTATAGTTTTAATAACTTTTAACTTACGATGAATTTGTTTCTTTTTTTATATATTAAAATTCAAGTTAAAATACAAATTTCACCTTATTTAAAACAATTTTTAAAAAGAAAGCTTCACAGCGAGAAAAAAAACCACCGAACTTGACTAAGATTCACTAGTCATCTGACTACCCTTTGTCTATCTTCATATAGATTCCTATTATGTATTTTTTTGTTCTTTGTTCTCAAAAGTATATAAACGGGTAGCTGGATCTTCAATAAAGATCTTCTTCTGTCTTCTTCACTCTTCTTCACTCCTTTAGGGTTCGTCAATAGAGCTAGGTTCTAATACTATAGTCTAGTGCAACTAATACCAATTCTATACTTTCAAGCTTGTTCTACCTTATAACTAATATCACAGCCCTTCTTATCACAAATGTATTTTAAACTATCGAATATTATTATTAATTGCATTTCTTTTTATGACTTCTGATGTTTTCAAAAAGTAACCGACATACAAATTATTTTGATTTCCTGTAATGGGGAAAAATCTGCTACAGCGGCTTTCCTAATATTACCTTGGTAGTACTTTTGGTATTATTGTTTTGAATTCGCCGTGAAAGTATGGACGTCGCGTCGCGAAGAAATTATATAGTACTCCTCTTTTTATCGTGAGACAACACTATACCACCTACTTAATTTCTTATGTCAAAATAGTTTGTGAAAGAAAAATGAAATGACATGAAAACGTGGCGGGCATAGGACGAACTCTTTGGTAAGTATTATTAATTTTTCTTTTTAACTAACTTTTATTAACTTTTCTATTTTTGTATTTCTTTTTATTTCTCTGTAGAATAATATGCTTCTTAAAAGACAAAAAAAATGATTGATAAATGTAAGTATTCATCGTTTGGCTGAGATGTAAAGAAGTAAACATCGCCACAAAAAAAATCTTGGAGCTGGCCATCTTGGCTGAAGCTGTGGTGGTGGTTACATCTTATCATCTCTTACTTACTTTACTCAGTCTCGTCTAATTTGTATATTCTTTCTTTTCAGATACCTACTTATGGATTAAAATTGAGATTGAGATGGATGGATTATAAAATCATACCCTCAATCCAAATGCAATTGATTCTGTGTAAAATTGTACCTGGGCCATACTCTGGTGCAAAAAAATTACCACCTCATCAGATGGACTGTGACAGCTTCATTTTTTGATGTTTTGTTTTTTTGTGGAGAGGTGGAGGGGGTGTGTATGATCGCCTCCTCCCTCATTGGGTATTATGAAGTAGATGCTTAGAATTATCATTATTATCTGTAGTATGCCTTGATTTCTTATATCTATTTTCAATTGTATTATTTTTAAGGTAGAATAGTATTATGATGCATGTAAGTTTTAAGTGGGTATGATCATGATGATGATTTGGGTAGGGAAACGATCAATTGCCTGTGGCACTCAATTCCAATTGTTTCTTGTGCAACCCGGGCACGTAACAGTATCGACGATTATGACTGAGTGGTCGTGAGGTCAGAAGCCTCGTAAAAAAATAGTGGCTGCGGTTGTGCAAGAAAAGGATTATTTTTGAATCACTAACGTGTGGCAAGAGCCCCGCCCTGAAATCTCATGACTATCAATTTAGCCGGGCAATGTTTTAATGAAAAAAATTAACTTTGGCTATGTGTTTATGCATATCGAAAACTCATACTTTGTTAGGTCATGTCATACATGAAAAGAACGAAAACTGTGTCTATATCACAGTTCGAGGACTTAAAACTAATATTGCAGATGAAAAATTAAAAATAAGTATCACATTATGAGGATTAAAACTAGTATCACAGTTGAAAAACTTAAAAATAATATCACAGTTGAAGCATCTAAAACTAGTATCACAGTGAAAAAAATCTAAAACTAGTATCACAGGTGAAAAAAATCTAAAACTATATTGCACAAAAAGGGAATAGTTTATTAAAATTGAAAAGCTAATATACGGACTGTGTGAAACTTGGTCGTTATCGTGCTGTCAAGTGGAATAAATAAAATGTAAGTCAAATCTCTCAAAATAAACAAACAATAAATAAATTAATCTCTACAAAATAAATCAAATTATATCAGAATATAAAAAAAAATTATCACAGCATTATATCACCAAGTTTATCACAGCTATCGAGCGTTAGCAGCGAGGGTTGTCAGTTTCGTTATTGCACTATGTGTGGAGATCCTTTGCGTGGAAAACTCCAACCTTTTCCCCTTTTAGATTTCCAACTTCATATAATGAATTTCCAATAGTTTTCAAAACAATGGATTTCAGAAATTTGGGACCTAACTTTGCATTATATGCATCTGGTAGGCTACTTTGTTTGAAGTTTCGTCTAAAAACTAGTTGTCCTACACGATATTGCACCTCCCTACTTCGAGTATTGTAAACTTTCTCAGTTTTTTGATGGGCTAGTTTTAGATTTTCGAATATTTTTTTTCTAATTAATTGTAATTTGTCATTTTTGTTGTCTATTCTTAGATTACTGTCTTTTAAGGCATCTATTCTTCGAAGAAGTTCATATGATCCTCCATGCTGCACCATTTGTGAACCGAATACCGCGTAGTATGGTTCAAAAGCAATGGAGTCATGAATCACACTTCTGAGTGAGAATGCTGCATTGCTAGCATGCACATCCCAATTTCTTTGATCACTCTCTAAATAAGATCTTATCTTTGCTAGCACTGAGCGATTTACTCGTTCTGATGCATTCGCTTGGGGCGAATAGAATGCTGTCCGGGTGTGTTTTACACCATATCTTTTAAGAAAGCTTGCAAACAGCTCAGACGTGAACTGTTTACCATTGTCAGAGTGAATGAATTCTGGTACACCAAAAATATGGAAAACATTCTCTTCTAAATAATTTACAATTACCGCCGCAGTGGCTTTTTTGATTGGCTTTAAAAAAACGAACTTGCTAAAGTGGTCTAGACATATGAATATATGCGTGTTTCCTGTTTTTGACCTAGGATATGGTCCTAAAAAATCTATGTATAATCTTTGAAAGGGTCTTTCTGTAACTACCTGGTTTCCCATTGGTGGTCGTGAAATCACATTCATAGGTTTATTGCATTTGCAAATGTCACATGAACTTACATGTTCTTTGACATCAACTGTCATATTTGGCCAATAATATTTCTGTCGCAGCTTCGCTAATGTTTTATGGATACCACCATGTCCTGCTGCTGGTGAATTATGTGCCGCCTCCAGGAGGCTCCTATGCAACTCCTTCGGAACCCAGAGCTTCCATGCTCGGTCTTCCTGTAGTTCGTCGCCAGTCCTTATGTCTGTCCGTTTATACACAAATCCTTCCGAAACACATACATCAGGGAGACGGTCTTTGTTTTCGGCTACCGTTTTCTTCAGCTCATCATATTCCTGTGAACAGAAATATGGCGAACTGAGATCAACTTCCTGCATTTCTTTCTCGGGATTGAGCTCGTCCATATGGATACGAGAGAGAGTATCAGGGACTACATTGAGGATACCTTTCCTATGTTCGATCGTAAAATCGAAACCCTGCAGTTTGAAACTCCATCTGGCCAAGCGTCCAGATAGGTCCTTTTGGGTCATTAGCCATTTCAAACTGGCATGATCCGTTATAATAGTGAAAGGTAATCCCTCAATGTATGCCCTAAACTTCTTTACCGACAGAACGGCCGCCAAGCATTCAAGTTCAGTCACTGTGTAATTCCTTTGAGCGGAATTAAGCTTCTGAGACATGAATGCTATGGGCCGTTCGTTCTCATCCGTATCTTTCTGAAAAAGAACACTCCCTACGCCTGAAGTCGAAGCATCGCACTGAATGTAAAAGTGTTTCGAAAAGTCTGGGTTAGTCAGTATTGGTGCAGTTATCAACATAGTCTTAAGTTCGTCAAAGGCTTTAATCGCTTCGCTTGTCATCACGAATGATTTGCCCTTTTTCAAGCAGTCCGTCATGGGGGCTGATATGGTCGCAAAATTCGGTATAAAACGCCTATACCATCACGCATACCCAGGAACCGACGGAGTTGCTTAGGAGTCCCTGGAATTGGAAAGTCTTTCACCGCTGAGACCTTTTCTGGGTCAGTTCTCAGACACCCATCACCGATGAAATAACCAAGATACTTAATCTCCTTAAAACAGAATTTGCTTTTCTCCACGTTGATTGTGAGACCAGCATCCCTCAGACATTTTGCTACCTCTTTCAGTGCCTTCATGTGAGTTCCAAAATCTGGAGAACAAATCAAGAGGTCATCAAGGTAAACAAAGACATTCTCCCTCATACGAGCGGGAATGACCTTGTCCATCAGCTTGCACATTCTCTGAGCGGCGTTGCACAGTCCAAACGGCATGACCGTGAACTGGTACAATGGTCGCCCAGGGACTGTGAAAGCTGTTTTCTCTCTTGACTTGCTCTCCAGCGGAATCTGCCAGAAAGCATCTTTTAAATCTATACTCGATATAAAGTGGGTGTTTTGAAGGCGACTAATGATGCCTTCTATATGTGGAAGAGGATAAGCAAATTTCTTGGTAGCTGCATTCACTTTACGTGAATCCAAGCAAAGTCTGTTCTTTCCAGGTTTCCTCACCAGCACAACTGGAGAACTGTAAGCACTGTTGCTTTCTTCAATCACTCCTAGTGCGAGCATTCGGTCAAGTTCCGCGTACATCAACTTCTGTACAACAGGTGAGATTGGGTAGTGTCGTTGTTTGATGGGAATGCTGTCGTCTTCCATCTCAATGACGTGTTCTTCTAGACTTGTCTTTCCCAATCCCAACACTGCAAAAGAAGGAAAAAGCTGCTTGACTCGCTCTAGCTCCTCAGTTTGCGCTGGTGAAAGTTGCCTTACGGGATCGAGATCTTGTCCTTCCATCGGCGATGGAATGTCAAGAGCACTGCCAATGTGTGGAGCAACCTTGAAGGCTCTCCAAAAGTCGACACCTAAGTACAACTTTTGCTGTAAACCCGGTACAATGTATAATTCCATATCCAGAGTTTTGTTTCCCCATGAAACCTTTGCTTTAAATCTACCTATTATTGCTTGATTATTTCCGTCTGCTGTCTTAATACCTAAATTCATTTTAATAAGTTCTATGTTGTGATTTTTTACAAAATCGATTGCACTTTTTCCCAAACAACTAACAGTTGCACCACTGTCTAATAGACCATGCATCTCTTCACCATCCACAAATACTTTTGTATATGGCCTACAGTCGTCTGTACTTGTAATGATTGATGACTCAATTCTATTCTTATGGAATCTACTTACTGCACATTTTTCTCGTAACTTTAAAATTTTCTTATAATTGAAGCGCTTAGAAGATGAAGGTGCTAAGTGACATTTTTTGAAAAAATCGTTTTTTCGTACAGATGAAGGTCCTATACTCAAACTTAAATTTCTATCTCATCTGCACTTCTCTATCTCCTCTCGATTCAAATTTAGGCAAGGATGAAGGTGTTATATGCCATGGCTTTCTCAAAAAACTTAGTGGAAGAATGTGTTAAACGCGCTTAAAACCTTTATTTATATGCAAAAAGAATTTTAACTCAACGTTTTATTTTACTTTATTTGTGGATGAATGTGCTATGTGAGCAATGGATCACAAAAAAATTTGTGGAAAAAGGTATTAAGTACACAAAACTGTAAATATCTCGCAAGTCCTTTGTTTTCAACAAAGAAGAATATAACTATGAGAGACACTTGAGTTATGTTACTTTAAAATTTGCCGTATATAATTTTTAAGGTTCTTACCAAAAAAGTTATAGATCAAAAACTTTAAATGCTGATTACTCAAAACTTTGAAAATGTCACTTATAACCTTCATCTTCTAAGCGCTTCAATTCTTTGATTTTTTTGTAGATTGCTCTAACTCTTCACCGAATATACGTTTTCTTGTTTCTTGGTAGTCAATGAGTCTTTGGTGTAGAGTTTTTCTTGGAGTTGTGTCACTTTCATTTTCATTTATATCGACATTTCTTTTTAATATCGTTACTTTTCCGAGTTTTTCGGATTCCCGGGAAGCTGGGTTTTCGTCGGTAGTTGAGTCCCGGACGCACTCCCGACTTGAACTTTTCCCAAACAAGAGGCACATTTAAAAGAAATGCTTCCTTGTCCACAACTGAAGCAAGTCATCGCATGAAAACTCGAAGGACAATTAGCTTTGTTTGTTTCAGTTTCTTTTAAATTTCCATTCCCACCTATATGTCTTTTATCCTTTTCAAACTGATTTTGGGAACTTGTAATCTTCTTATTAAAATTAGAGTTCCCTCTATTTTGTTGCATGGCAGCTATATCGAAATCTTCATTTCCTATATTATAAGAATTATCTTCCTTTTCCCATTCATCTTCGTGTATTTCCTGTTTTCGATAATCTACCTCGCTTATATTTTTCTTAAACCTAACTTCTCTAGCTGCTATATGAATTTCAGCTTTCCTACAATGTTCTCTTAATTCATGAATCGAATTTATAGAGCTACTAAAGATAAGATTTGCGACTCTATCTTTGATATTCGGCATTAAAATTCCTATCAGGTCTTGTTCGGATGGACGGTTTCGCATCTGTAAAAATAACGCTCGAATATCGCTATAAAATTCGTCAAAAGTTTCATGTGGAAGTTGTCTCCTGTCCATTATCTGTCGTAAAATTTCAGGGTCTTTTTTCTTATTTTTAAACTGAATTAAAAGCTCAGATTTTAAATCATAATAATTGAGCATCACATCTCCCATGTTTTCTTCAAGGTACTGCCAATACCATACTAGGGCAGCCCCCGACAATAAGTGATGAAAATTCGCAAATAAATCTTCGTTGCTCATGGAATACTTCTTCTGTATCGTTTCAACTCTAAAAATAAAACTTTCAACGGACATAGATTTAGGTGACCCATCAAATTTGATTCCCCATTTGTGTACATCCACCCGTCTAGTATCTCTAAAATTATGAGTCACTGTATTTCTCGGTGGTCTCGAACTTGAAGTCTGGGGTAAGGTTGAGGGGATTATTGGGTCTGGTAATACAGTTCCAGGCATAAAAGTAGTTTCCGACTGTCTATCTTGAGGAGGAAATGTATATTGTTTTGCGGAATTTTCAAGTTCACTAATTTTTATGTTTACTTCTTTAATTTTGGTTTCCATTGAGACTAACATCTTCGTCATGCCATCGTGGAACATATTCAGCGTCCTATCATTACATTCACGGACTGCTAATGTCACAGCGGATTCTATTTTATTAGAAATGCTTTCATCCATGACTCTTCTAATAAAATCTGATTCGGATTCATATGGCTGTCGAATACTAGTATTCATTCGTTGAGAATTTCGATTTACAGAATCAGTCGTATTCAACTCTGTGACTCTTCGAATGAAATCTTTATTTTGGTCTAACTGATTGCGCGTACGTTCACGCTGTGTATTGCGGTCGAGCGCTTCCATGTCAGCACGGACAGTTCTTTCCTCGATCTGTATTAAACGGATCTGATCGAGGATATCATAATCGTCGTCCTGGCCGTTGAGGCTATTATCCTCATCAATCTCTTCGATTGTTGGACGACGAAGAACAGATTCCGTCGCAGACGCACCTTGAATTCTAACACTTGGTAGACCCGTATTGGGGCCGTATGCTCTTTGTGGGTTTTCACCTAGTGACCTACTCATTGCTTCCCCATTCAGAGTCGACATAGCGCTAGGGTTATTCCTGGATACAAACATCCTATCGTCTCCTTGATCTAACAGATCCCCGAGAGGATATCTTATACTTGACCTAGGTCTAGGACTAGGCACATTTTTGGCAACCGCGCCTCTACCTCTACCTTCCATTTTTTTTTTACAAACAAAATCGTTTTAAAAAACCAAAGAAAAAAATTGATATATTTTTTATAAAAAAAGGAAATTAAAAAAAATTATGAATTAATGCTTATTACCTTACTTAAAAACTGTAATCAAAAATAAGGAAGAAAAAAAAATTATTACCTATACCTAAAAAAAATTCAAAAATAATTATAAAAAAAACTCTAATTCAAAAATGTAACTATTTCCAAATAACAATAAAATAAATGGAATAAAAAAGGTGTAATTCCCTTTGAGAAAAGATCTAGATTTCTTCTTTCTTTATTCCTTTCTTTCCTTCTCGCTTAATGTAACCTTTCTAATCTAAAAGGTTATAAAGCAAAAAAGCTAAAAAAAAAATAATTCCTCTATATATCTTTTATTCAAGAAAATTATACAAAAACTAAAAAAAATGATAAATCTTTCTTTAAAGAACTCAAAAAAAATAATAAAAGCAAAAGGAAAAACTAAATCTAAATTCAGAACTACTCCTAATGTAAAAAAAATTCAAAGATATTCAAATGCTTATATGAAAAAAACTAAAAAAAATAAAACCAAAAATTTCACACATTCAAAAATCAAATCACCTTATGCCTATTTCAATGAATAATCAAAAAAGGAGAAAACTTCAATATTCACTATACCTAGTAAAAAAAGTTAACTTATAAAAAAAATAAAGAGAAGAAAAAGATAAAAGATTCAAATAAAAAAGTGTATAAATTCAAAAAAAAATTTAAACTTCAAAGAAAAAAAAAAGGTTATAATTTTAATGGATAAACAAGTTAAAATAGCAAATTTCAAATGTTTTACTAAATTTACTAATATCTTGTTTTTTTTTTTTTTTTTTTTTTTTTTTTTTTAGGGTATGATACCTTTTAAATTATTTATTGTATAAGTGGTTTATAATGCTTTTGCGGTGGTGTGTGAAGATCCTAAATGTCGAGGATCCTATATATTAAGGAAACTTTTTGTATGTCTGTCTTGTCTGTCATGTCGGTCATCTTCATGTCTGAAACCCTCCTGATCAGAGCGAGTATTGATGCATAACTTTCCTTCCATGTCACTACTTGCAACGAGTATGAAACCCTGATAGAAGGCTGACATGGTTTTCCAGCCATGCATCAACACGGACAATTCTTCCAGACCAAAGCTCACGCCTCACTAATAACCAGGCTGTGCCTTATGTCATAGGACAGCGTGATACACATGGCCTTTCATACTTGTCCCACTCCTGCTTCCGAATTGATCTTCCAATTCCCTCACGGAAACGCTGGTTCTGAGGACCTACGTTTTGGGCAGTAATCTTCGGACCAATTACGAAGAAACAGAAGTACGTACGGTCTGTGAGTATGAGAATGTTTTATTTGGATAGAAAAGAAGGTAGGTATAAATGAAATTAAAAGACTGAAGATAAAAGTTAAGAGAAGAGGCTATTGAAAGTCCAAGGTGACAACCTTCCAAGGAAAATTGTCCCCTTGCAGTTACAATTGGTCTCGAAAAAAATTCGTTGGGCGCCATTGAAATGAGCTGCTTATAATTGGCCACAGGGGCGACTTTGTGCTTTGCTTAGGACGGTGGCATGCTGGTTTCGGGCTCGGCTAAGCTCGCCGGACGGGGTGGTTCTTGTCCTTCACCAAACACTGAGCTCAAATTTCACTTTTTGATTCATGCCGAAAATAAAAATAATAAAAAGTAGAAGAAAGCTAAGAAACTAAATCGAAAATCGGACGGACTTTGGATAGACTAAAAAAAGGAAATGAAAGATGAAGATATATACACACACTCACATACCTTTGCCACTACCCTGACAAAAAAAATAGACGGTGAAGATGTCCCTGTGTCCCAAAGGAAGATATGAACGAGATAAAAACCTAAAACTATTTCTAAACTAACCTAATGATTATACACCTAACCCCCCATGTAATCCTAATTTACCTAGAACTAAAATTGTTTCTATCTTCGCTTTTTGGAGAACGACATCCTCACTCCATCGTCTCGCCAGGATAGTGGTTCGCTATGACCAAGAAGGTTTTGCCTGGTGTTATTGGCATAGCTTGACCAGCCCTCCCATGTGTCTAAAAGACACATCCTGTTGCTATCTTCCTTGGCCGATATTATGGAAGATAGCCCCCGTTCAGTTCTTCAGCTATGAAGATTAAGTCGCGGTCTACGTCATGTGGGATTCGTGCTTCCTTTCTATACGGCCTGACAAGGCTCTTCGCACACCTGTCGCTTTACTCAGTCTTGCATTTTTAAAAATCAAAACTCACATTTATAATATTCATACAAATTTTAATAAACAAATGATATGATTTTTCATAAAAAAAAACTGTAAATTAATAAAAAAGCAAAGAAAAGAAAAATCATATAAGAATAAAAATGAACAAAAAAAAAATAAACCGGTATCTGTCTTCAAATGTATGTGGGGTTTTACCTGGGAAATTGCTTTGTTCATCCCAGTACAAAATTTATAAAAAAAAAGGGGTACTCACGTTTGTCTCATCATCCCTCGACGTCCTGCCGGCAGCACAGATCAGGAACAATAATTCTTGGCACTTAAAATTTGTATTTATAGGATGGCAAAATAATTTAACTTTCAAAAACAGATTTTTTGGTTTTTACACTTTTCTTTACGTTAAATAAAAAAAAATCGTTAAATTAATAAAAAAGAAGAAGTTAACTTTACGTTACTCTAGGCAGCAAAGAAAAATAGTTTTTTTTTTTTTTACGTTATTTAGATTAACTGTTTCAATACAGTATTCTTTTTCTTAATTCCGTTTTATAATTTTTAGTTAACTCTTTGTTTTAAAGAAAACCACTTTAAGTTAAATTTCTGTTGAATTCACTTTTCGTTGTTTGTTTTAGTTCTTTCTCTTCTCTATTTTCTGGAAGATCTTTTCCCTGGTAGAAATTCACTTCTCTAAAATTCCACTGTTACGAGTATATAACATGTATATATAAGGAACTTCTATCCTAAGGACTCTGGTTCAAAATGTCCTTTCTATCGTCACTGATAAATTTCATTGGAATCACCTTGATTTCCTCTTTCAACTTTTCTATATGAAAAGGAATACCTTTAATCTTAAAGGAAGCAGAGGCACTAATTGTGTCCACTCTGAATGCGGAGCCCCTAGGATCACTAAAGAGCACCTAGACGGGTAAATGACACATCAATTATTTGACTATCTGGCTATCCTTTTTAAAATAACATACCTCTGCTTTTATTTTTGTTTAAGACTTCAATTTTTGAATATCCTTTTTGGATCTGATGGGGCTTCTCCAGAACTCCAAAAGGGTTTTAATTTGGAGCAATTACGTTCTCCTTGGTTTTTCGGTTTTTAGTTTTTGTTTAGCTTTCTGTACTTTAAATGTTTAAATTTTATTTGGTTGTTTTATAGTTTTAATAACTTTTAACTTACGATGAATTTGTTTCTTTTTTTATATATTAAAATTCAAGTTAAAATACAAATTTCACCTTATTTAAAACAATTTTTAAAAAGAAAGCTTCACAGCGAGAAAAAAAACCACCGAACTTGACTAAGATTCACTAGTCATCTGACTACCCTTTGTCTATCTTCATATAGACCCCTATTATGTATTTTTTTGTTCTTTGTTCTCAAAAGTATATAAACGGGTAGCTGGATCTTCAATAAAGATCTTCTTCTGTCTTCTTCACTCTTCTTCACTCCTTTAGGGTTCGTCAATAGAGCTAGGTTCTAATACTATAGTCTAGTGCAACTAATACCAATTCTATACTTTCAAGCTTGTTCTACCTTATAACTAATATCACAGCCCTTCTTATCACAAATGTATTTTAAACTATCGAATATTATTATTAATTGCATTTCTTTTTATGACTTCTGATGTTTTCAAAAAGTAACCGACATACAAATTATTTTGATTTCCTGTAATGGGGAAAAATCTGCTACAGCGGCTTTCCTAATATTACCTTGGTAGTACTTTTGGTATTATTGTTTTGAATTCGCCGTGAAAGTATGGACGTCGCGTCGCGAAGAAATTATATAGTACTCCTCTTTTTATCGTGAGACAACACTATACCACCTACTTAATTTCTTATGTCAAAATAGTTTGTGAAAGAAAAATGAAATGACATGAAAACGTGGCGGGCATAGGACGAACTCTTTGGTAAGTATTATTAATTTTTCTTTTTAACTAACTTTTATTAACTTTTCTATTTTTGTATTTCTTTTTATTTCTCTGTAGAATAATATGCTTCTTAAAAGACAAAAAAAATGATTGATAAATGTAAGTATTCATCGTTTGGCTGAGATGTAAAGAAGTAAACATCGCCACAAAAAAAATCTTGGAGCTGGCCATCTTGGCTGAAGTTGTGGTGGTGGTTACATCTTATCATCTCTTACTTACTTTACTCAGTCTCGTCTAATTTGTATATTCTTTCTTTTCAGATACCTACTTATGGATTAAAATTGAGATTGAGATGGATGGATTATAAAATCATACCCTCAATCCAAATGCAATTGATTCTGTGTAAAATTGTACCTGGGCCATACTCTGGTGCAAAAAAATTACCACCTCATCAGATGGACTGTGACAGCTTCATTTTTTGATGTTTTGTTTTTTTGTGGAGAGGTGGAGGGGGTGTGTATGATCGCCTCCTCCCTCATTGGGTATTATGAAGTAGATGCTTAGAATTATCATTATTATCTGTAGTATGCCTTGATTTCTTATATCTATTTTCAATTGTATTATTTTTAAGGTAGAATAGTATTATGATGCATGTAAGTTTTAAGTGGGTATGATCATGATGATGATTTGGGAAGAGAAACGATCAATTGCCTGTGGCACTCAATTCCAATTGTTTCTTGTGCAACCCGGGCACGTAACAACAGCCTATTATTTTCAATTGGTTTTCGGTAATGTGTAAATCTGTACGTGTAATACATTTAACTTTTATACTGAAAATATGGTTAATTTGTTCCCTCTGTTAACTATAACGTGTTTGAGATACTTCGGGATACTTCATTGGAATTGCTTTGAAGGAAACTGACCCAGAAGATCAGCTTTTGGGGTTCTTCGACCATAAGGTAACATAATAATATTCTTATTATTTCGTATATATGGTCATCATTCTCAATAAAACATGCATTTTAAAAATAAAAACTGTAGTGCTGCCAAGTCACGTTCATGCAATCTTTCTAAATTTTATTTAGTAAGTTAACTTTTAATTTAAACTGAAGTCCATGATTATTACCTACCACTTTGGAACTATAGCCCAAATACCAAATGACATATTTTTGGTCTCTAATACTTCACCTTTATTATAGTTCTCATAGTTTTCAATTGACATGTTTAAATATTGGAATTTGGTCATGCATTCAAAATATGCTTTTTTTAAGTTAAAAATTTTTACTCTCAGTAGAACTGTGCAAAGTATTATTTTGCTAAATCTATAGTTTATTAATTCAAAAACTCAAAAGTTTATTAACATTTTAACCAAAAACAACTTAAAAATTATGAAGTGCTCGTTGCATTATTAGATGGGTGCTCACCAAACCAAGCCCAATCAAACCATGCTTCTGCTGCAAACATGTAGGTAGCAGCTGTAGTAAAAATTAGGGTATTAAAATGCATTTAGAAAAATTTAAGTCTTTGTTATTTGAAAGTCTTTGTAATTTGAAATTCTTACCAACAACAAAAATGGCAATGACTTGTTTCATATTCAATATGTATCGTTTATTTCTTTCCCTTCAGTAAATTTAAATTTCGGGCCTTATTACGGTTCGCGAATAGAACGTTCGCTTGAAGTCGAACCATTTGGCGAATGTTGTGAAAGTTCATATTAGGGTTGGCGAATGAACTCATTCGCTAAAAATTCATCGCTGTCACAGGAAAAATTCATTACAATTTTAAGCTGAACTCTTTCTATCTTTTGTTAAATCCGTTTCTTTCGTAACTTTTAAATAAAACGCACCGTTCACTTTGCTAGTCAGAATTCAACTCACTTCTTTTGGTTTATTGATCGTATATATTCCTACCTATCCGACAGCCTGCTTCCCCTCTTACATATTCCAGGTTACTTATTGTTTGTTTTCTCTTTTTTTACTGCCACAACTCGGCTATCCTGACATTGTAATCGTCCCGATTTACGCCTAGTTAATAATTTATTATTCATCCAAGGTTTTATTTCATACTTAATCTCTGGCACTTCGGGACGAGAACAGTACAAATAATGTTCTTGAATAATTCTAAAGAATTTTTCTTTTGTTTTACATGATAATTCATTATTTTTCAAAATGATATCTTCTTCATTAAGTGTTGGACCAAGTTTTCCAAAATAATTATTGTGTAAATTTTGTAAATCGTCAACTATTATATTTAAAAATCTTTTACATTCATTTTCATACATATCATTTGTCTTTTCATTAGTACTTTTTACTATCTTTTGTAATTTTAATTTAGCTTTCTTTAAGAAATCCCGCCCTAAAATAGCAGGATATTGCATTGTTTCACCTGCCACAACTAACATTTCCATAGGTATACTTTCATTTTCAAATATAACATTCAAATTTATCTGTATTTATTCCGCAATATGAACCAAAGTTTGATATATTTTTTTAAATTAAACTCATTTTTTTCCATAAACATACTTAAATAACTTAATTTAATCAGGCTGACTGGACTGCCAGTATCTAATAGCGAATGCAATCTTCTTCGGAATCGGAGTCAATATATCCGATTGCTGGCACCTTCTTTCTCTTGGGGCATTGAGCCGCCAAATGCCCCATCTCGGCACAAACGTAGCACGCACCTGGCTTCCTTTTTTCTTTTCTGCATTCGGTCGCCATATGTCCCATCGAGTTGCAGTTGAAACAGCAAACTTGCTTCTCGATGGCACCTGATGCCAGTCGTATTTTTTCTTGAAAGTAACTCTGAAAGGTCTCACCCTGCAACCACTTTCTCAGCTCGAACACTCGTTTCAGTTGTAATTTAGATGAGTGATCATCGAAAATCTGTCTCATCTCTGACATCAGTTCGTTAAAGGCCACAGTTGTCACATCTCTTCTTGAGTGGAACTATTTGAGTGCCTTGTCTTTTAGTTTAAGAGACACTAGCACTCTCATATTATCATTTAGTTCATAAGCAGCGCGAACATTTTCCAACTGCTTCTCGAAATGTTCAAATGAATCACCAGTACCTTTAAAGGCGACAACGAACTCTTTAATTTGACCTACATTTTTCGTTTCTTTATTCTCGTTCATTTTCTTTAACCACTCATTTTCTTTCTTTAGCAATTAATTTTCCTGTTCTCTCAGCCTCTTCATTTGTTCAATTTCCTTTGTCAATCGTTTGCTGTCGTATACGTTCTTTTTTCTTTCATTTTCATTTCTATCTTTTTCCATACTGTTGGCTGGCTCTCTTTCATTTGTGTTCTCGTGTTCATTACTATCGTCGTCTTCATCATCAGTATCGCCGTTGTGTGCTGCTCCATCGTTGTCTTCCCCGTCATTTTCATTTGTGTTGGTAAGCGACTCAGAATCACCGCGCAGCTGCACTGGAACTTCCATGAGTCTCAATATTAGCTCCGCCTTGTTTCCATTGGTTTTCAACCCCAATGCATTCAACCACGATTTTAACTGTGGAACGGTGTATTTCTTGAAGCTATCAACATCTGTGGTCCGTTCCTTTTCTCTAAAATGTTAACAATTGTTAACACTGATCGTTCCTAAATTCTCAAATTGTAACATCGTGTAACATTATGACGTCATAAAATCGTTCCTAAACTCAATGTTGAAGTGTCAGAATGTTACACTTTGTAACAATTTCCAACTCATCTCCTCGACATGAATTGAAAGTGTTGATCTGTCAAAAACAGCTGAAACTGCAATTTTTTATTTTGTGATTGTCTTTTGTTTACTTTTCGTTGTTTGGATTTAGAATTGTTAAAATTTTTGCAAATATGTGTTTTTAATTTAATAAATTTTACTGTTGTTTTTGAGTTTTGAATAGTTTTATGATAAATTTACTTTTTTTCGACATTGCATTTTATCAATTCCGTGATTTTTGGTAAAGAAATTTGTGCTCATAGTTAGTTAAAGTTAATAGAAATTTAATTTAGAAATTATATGTACTTACTTTCAATGAATTTTATGCAATAAATAGTTTTTTCTTGATTATTCATTCTAAATGCATTTCGATTTTTTTTTCCAACCTTGCCGTTTGACAGATCAACAATATTTTCAACATTGATCGTTCCTAAATGAAATGTTACAAAGTGTAACATTCTTAACAATGACATTCCAACATTTTTTTTGACACACTAACAATTGTTAACATTTTTAGAGAAAAGGAACGGACCACTGCCATCGTATGTATTGTCTGTGTTGTTTTTTTTTCGTTCGCTATTTCTTTGTCTCTTTTAGGGCGAGGCTCGAGTCTCGAATTTATTTAAATAAACTGCGTACGCTGACGCCAACGGTCGTTTGGGTTTTTCCGTTGTATGTAGTTTTTTGTGTGGATTTTACCAGCTCACTCGCGAGGGCCAGACAGAATATTAAATTTTATATGTTTATGGGTACGATGCGACACAACTTAGGACACGTAGCTACAGATATAGATACACTCGCGAGGGGTTCTTATTATTTCCGTTCAATTAGATTCTTCTTTTTTTTCTTTCTTTCGCTTTGTCTATTCTTTTGCTTTCTAATTACTATTTTATATTTCTTCACCGGTCGGTGGGTCAAATCGCACTTCTGAATTTTAAGCTGAACTCTTTCTATCTATTGTTAAATCCGTTTCTTTCGTAACTTTTAAATAAAACGCACCGTTCACTTTGCTAGTCAGAATTCAACTCACTTCTTTTGGTTTATTGATCGTATATATTCCTACCTATCCGACAGCCAGCTTCCCCTCTTACATATTCCAGGTTACTTATTGTTTGTTTTCTCTTTTTTTACTGCCACACAATCAGTTTTTTTTGCCCATCTTTAAGCGCAGAATTTTTGCAATTTCTTTAATTTTTATTCTCAATTAAATTATTTAAATGGTCATTACGCGATTTTATAGTGATTAATATCCCTTTTTTTGAAGAAAACAAAAGATATCCAACCAGTCTGGACTACACTACAACGGCTTTTTAAATTTGTTCAATTTTGTGTAGGTTTTGCGTAGCGTGTTAATTGTAAAACTTAATTATTTAATGGTTTTGTGTGGTGAATATCATTTTTATAAATTTGTTTCGATTGAAAATATCTAATAAACTGATTTTTATGACAAAATAATAAGAAATTCGTGTTTTATTTATTGTTCGCCGATCAGTCACTAACATTTTCCATTCGCTTAATTTTGATGTTTGGGGCGAGTCATGTGGCGAATGTTCGCCGATCGTAATACCAAATTGATTCATTCGCCAGCTTTTTGGTTCGATTCGCGAACGGTAATAGGGCCCTTCAATAGGTATAACTTTTCAGCGAAGAACTACTTCTGGAACTATTGCAAACTTTTAGCCGCTTTCGCGATTTATACCGTCACTTAATTGAATTTCGTATTTACTTAAACAAATCAATAACACCTGAATAAATTCGTGTATTTGATTAACTCTGATATTATTATAGAAGCATAGCCTTAACTGTAATCCAAATTTGTCGAATCACGTGCATTTTAACGTAGTTGTTTAGAAGGGGCTATATTTAATATATGGTTTATGGAAAGTTTCCTTTAAGTTTACCTACTACGTGGGTGATCTCCAACTGCGGCAATTGCAACAGATTTTTTTTTTTTTTTTTTTTTTTTTTTTTTTTGACCGTGGGTAGGCGCAAAACCTGCATCAGGCTCTATGAGGACCGGAAAACGCGTGCTCATAGAAGTGTGAGATTCTTACTACACTAAAACCACCTCCACTTCCCGATTGCAACTAAGTTGAAACTTATCTAGCAATTTATTTTTAACGAAGTTAAGTAACGTGTTGCAGGTAACTTTCCGGTGAAAGTTTCTGCTTATTCCGCGATTTTAAAGCGGTTTTGTGTTCACCGCACCAAGTCGGAAGGTTTTGTTCTTTGCAGACGGCGTACTAAATTCGACTCGTCAAGAATGTCAATAATCGTTGGATTAGCGTGATCTAATAGCCGATTTCTATGTTTTCGCGCGAAACTCTTAATTTCGTCTCGAACCGTAGGAATCCCGAGATCCCTGTGAAGATCTTCGTTTCTTATATACCATGGTGCATTTACAAATGACCTAAGCAATTTATTTTCAAACGTTTGTAATTTATTTAAATTTGTATCGCAGGTACAACCCCAGAGTTGTATACCGTAAGTCCAGACAGGTTTAAGTACCTGCCTGTATAAAATCAACTTATTATCAATACTAAGCTTGGAATATTTACCGAGTAGCCAGTTCATATCTCTTAATTTACTTTTTAATTCTTCGCATTTCTTTTTTACGTGCGGCTTCCATTTTAATTTCGCGTCTAGAGTCATTCCCAGATATTTTGCTTCATTCGCAAATGGTACACGACCGGTATTAAGAAAGACGGGCAATCTATTTATTTTTTTATACGTAAAGTCCACGTGGACTGACTTTTGTTCATTTAGCGCTATTCGCCATGTTTTTGTCCACTCATTAACATTATTAAGAGCATTTTGTAATTTAATCGTAGCTTCGTTAATCGTTTTGCCTACTGCTAGTATTGCAGTATCATCAGCAAACGTTGCTACGAAAGTGTCTTCTGTTTGAGGTATATCACGTGTAAATAGAAGGTACAGAACTGGACCTAAAACACTACCTTGTGGTACCCCAGCCACTATTTCTTTGAAATTAGAATATTCATTTCCGTGTCTTACACGAAAAAGTCTGTTTTCTAGATATTCGTTAAGAATTTTATAAAGTCCTTCAGGCAGAACTTGTCGTAATTTGAATTTGAGGCCTTCGTGCCACACCTTGTCAAACGCTTGCGACACATCCAAAAAGACCGTCGAAAAAATTTTCTTTTCTTCAAGAGCTCTCTCAATTACGTCAGTTATTCTATGCACTTGATCAATTGTTGAATGCTTGCTTCTAAATCCGAACTGATGTTCAGGTATTAATCGTTTCTCTTCTATTATAGGCTGCAGGCGCAGGAGTAGTATTCTTTCAAAAACTTTCGATATTATTGGAAGAAGCGAAATCGGTCTGTAAGAATTCTTTTCGTGAGATGGTTTGCCAGGTTTCAAAACCATTATGACTTCCGCAACTTTCCATTGGCTTGGAACATATTCTAGCCTTAGAGCGGCATTTATTATATAAAGGAGGTTAATTAATCCTTTATTAGGAAGCATTTTTAATATTTCCGCTGTTATTAAGTCATACCCCGGAGCTTTATTAGACTTTAGCTTCTTTATTTCTCTGTTCAATTCAGCAAGCGTAGCATTTCTGGTTCTGCAATTTTCACTTGAGCTAAAACTCATATTAATATTTTCATTGAGTGCTTGCCCATCGGAAGGTTTAAATGTTTCTTCCAGGTAATCGGCGAATACCGCCGCTTTCTCTTTGTCACTTTTAGCCCATTCGTTTTGGCTTTTCTTAATCGGGGGTACTGGAAGCTTTGGTTTTTTCGTTGTTTTTATAGCTTTCCAAAGTGAGTAGTTGGATTCTTTCCCAGCTGACAAGCTTTCAAGGTAATTTTCAACTTCACGGTTTTTGAAATCTGATATCGCTGTTTTTAGCATATTACACAAGCGATTTAAATGAGCTTTGTGTTGAGGAGCACGGGTTCGCTGCCATTTCTTACGTGCTTTTCGTTTATCTTTTATTAAGTCTTTTATTTCCTGCGGATATTTCATATCTTTATAGTGCGGCGTAACCCTTTGATAAGGTGTGTTATTCCACGCTGCCTTTTGTATTATATCAACAAAGGTATCTACTGCGTCTTCAAGCTCAAGAGGCGTTTGTAATGATACCCTCAATTCAACGTTGTCCTCGATATCTTTCTTAAATCCTTCCCAGTTGGTTTTACCGTTTGTTAACCTGGGTGGTTTTTCAATTTTGACAAGGCTTTCGCTCATAGTGAGTATGACTGCAGAATGATCAGAGAACAGATCATGGCCTTCTGAAATTTCAATACGGTTGGAGGGTATTCCTTTTACCATAAACAAATCGATTAAATCAGGTATTTTTGACGGATCAGTTGGCCAGTAAGTTGGCTTTCCAGTCGAATGAAAATCGCAATTATTTTCCATTCCTGCCTCATAGAGCATTCGACCCTTTTGAGATATGCATCTTGAAGCCCAAAAGGTGTGCTTCGCATTAAAGTCGCCACCAACAATTAAGTTTGGGCTTAGCGACTTTATCAATGTCGTAAATTCACTCTTATCGATTTTGCAACGCGGAGGGCAATATATCGAAGAGACATTGAGAAGAATGTTTTTAGTTCTAACTTGAACACAACTCAATTGCATCGATTCTACCTCTATTTTCAGGCCTATTGAGTGTTCAATGCACTCTTTTATATATAACGATGATCCACCCCTTGCTTTATTTGAAGGATGAACAGCGTGGTAGTCAAGAAACCCGTGGATTTTAAGATTTGATTCATTTTTGGCATGCGTTTCTGATATCAAGCATATGTCGATATCATTTTCCTGCATATACATCTCTAATTCTCCAAGTTTTTGCCATAATCCGTTGGCATTCCACGTAAGAATTTTAAACTTTTCCATCATAATTTTTTTGAGAGAGATTTGGGTCGAAAACAATTTTCGAGCTTACTTAACCTATCAAAGATAAGTTTATTTGTGTCACATTGCTCCTCAAGTTTCGACAGAATTATTGAAAAGACTTTTGAAACCGGGTCTGTTTCAGTGTCGTTGTTTGCGGGTATATTTTTGGCCGCTATTTGGGCATATGTTTCTGTATTTCCTTGCTTTGATATATTCTCCGAAGGTATTGACACTGTTTTCTTTTCCTTACGGATACTAGGTTTTGGAGCTTTACTAGATTTGGAAGTCTTGGGAATTACGGTTTCTATTTGCCTTTGTGGGTTTCTTTGTGTTTTGGCAGATTTCGATCGCCGCTTTTGTAATTCTTTAGCTACTTCGCAGCCTCTATAGTTTGCCGGGCGATTTCCATTACAATTAATGCACGTCGGTGGACTTTCACTTTTTCCGATGCAGTCAACGGTTAAATGCTTTCCGGCGCATTTTACACACCTTGGCTCTTTTTTGCAATAAGTTTGGGTGTGATTGAATTCTTGACAGCGTTTACACTGAGGGACTAACCTTGTGCTCTTTCTTAGAGGTTCGATCTTAACTACGATGTTTAGAATTGTTTTGATTTTATAAATTTCATCTAGTTTTTCAGTCTTATCGAACGAAAGTATAAATAGTGGAAGACCACGCTGTACCACTTTTGTTTCACCCTCTTTTGTCTGTTTCTCTCTTTTGACGATGTTAATTGCATCTAAGATTTTGAATTTGCGCTCTTTTAGATCACTAATGATATCGTCTTTTGAACATGATGCGTGTAAGCCTCTCGCCACAACACGTAAGGGTCTTTCCGACTTATTTTCATAGGTATACCATTCTACTTTTTCTTCGTTTAGTTTTCGCGACAGAAGGCGATAACTTTCGGGGTCTTTCACACATACTTTCCATTTGTTGTTATTGAGCGAAATAACTTTAAAAGCCGATGGTAGTAATGCCTTTAATATGGTTTGCAACTTGTTATACTCCTCAATACCGATAACATTTATCGGTGGCGGGGGCCGTTCCTTAACAGGTTTTTCTTTTACTACCCGTGTTTTTTTGGCATTCTATAAATAGTATAGTAGAAAATTCCCAAGAAAACGCATCGGCAGTAGCCAGATTTTTGTATTTAAAAATTGGTATAACTGAAAGAAGACCTGTCAGAATAATAATAAAAAAAAACACAAATAGAAGAAAGTTTTGTGAAAATCAAAAGTTAAAATTAACTTCAGCAAAAAAAACTAACTAAAACTAATAAAATGGACAATTTTCAAGAAGATATGGTAAGAAAACATCTGGAAATCTGGCGGTCGATTTCAAAGTTTTAACCAAACAATTTGACATAAAATAAAAACTTCAAGAAGGGGGTTTGTTCGTAGATTACTACATTAACATGTGGTGTTGAAGCGAGCTTGAAGCTCGCCTCAATTCTTTGTATACCTGAATCGAGTTGAAATGAGCTTGATTCGACTCGATTCCGGTCGGGGATCGGAGTCGAGTCAAAATTTGTGAAGAAAAACCTGTGTGGAGGAGTTGGTTTTACAGATAATTCATTATGATCTGTTTATTTGCATGTTTGTGTACAAAAAATATAGTTTGTTGTAATCAAATTAAAAAAAGAAAAAATTGCACATGGAGTAGGTAGCATATTCTTATATGATGCTGAACTATTCAGTTCTTCATTGTATAACACGAATCAAACTCTCTGACTTGCACTTCATAAGTAACATAGAAACACCATTTGCATTTTAGAAAGTCCTGTCAAACTTAATCATTTTTAAATCTTCTTGTGCGGTGGAAACACCAAAAAGATTTATTTAATCTAAACTGAGTGGACACATAGCAAAACTTAATTATCTTTTTTATTGTTTTCTCTTGCAAAATAAGCCCAGTTAGTCCATTTTCATTAACAAAACTAAATAATATCAACAGTAACAGATTGATTTTTTTCCCCAATGGAAAACACATGATTCCAAATGCAGAACTACTCAACGAACACAGCCATCGAGATACAAATGCAATATCAATCGTACCAACATTTGAGAACGAAATCACATAAGATCCATTCGAGACTCGTATAAATGTCAAAAACCCATCCGTAGTAAGATTCTACTTTAACTTTTATCGGTAGTATTCATACTGCGGATATTGTTTTTGTTATTCGTGTAAAATCCTACTATACTATTGATAGATTTTCCAACAAAACACGGGTACTGTCGCATGTTTTGGTGAAACTATTATTTCAAAAGACGAGGCTGCCTCAGGTGAAGAGCCAGCTTTACGCTTTTTACTTAATCTTTTCTTTGAGGACTTTTCCGTTTCACGTGCTAGCTCTTCTTCGTCTGTTTCATATCTAGAATTATTGACTTCTGGCAAGCTAGCTTTGGAGTTTATTTGAGAATTTTTGCCTTTCAACATCTCATTTTCTTTTCGAAGAAGATCGACTTCTTTCTTTAGCTCTTGATAAAGTTCCATTACTTCATCAAGTCTTCGTCGAAGTTCGTTATTATCTTTTTCAAGATTTTCTGTTTTATCTGAGTCTTTTTTGGCGCGCGCTGGCGTGACGGGTGGACTCTTTTGCCCGAATTTGGATGGTTTTATACTCGATTTAGATGGTGGTGATCGAGATACCCTTGCACTTTTTAGGAAGGGATTTATTAAATGCAATAATTGGCTCTCCCCAGAATCCATAGAGCCGACCTCCGAAGAGGGTGGATTTTCCAGTGAACCTGGACTGCCACCTGGGGTACTATATCTTATTGTTTTGCTCATTGCATAGTTATGTATACATCAATCTCAGTATACGGAGTTTGGATTTTAGTCGCCTCTTACGACAGGCATGCCTACCTCGGGTATATTCTTGCCCCTTACCCGCAGGGGGTTCGAAACACCCTTGTCTGACTTTTGAAATATTCGACAGCCGTGCGGCGTAAACGTAGTAAAGTTTTAGGGCCCTATTACGGTTCGCGAGCCGAATAAAAAAGCTAGCGAACGAATCAATTTGGTATTACAAAAGTCGAAAATTCGTCAGATGACTCGCCCCAAACTTCAAAATTAAGCGAATGGAAAATGTTAGTGACTTGCCGGCGAACAATAACAAAAACACGATTTTCTTATTATTTTGTGATAAAAATGAGTTTATTTAAAATTTTTAATCAAAAATTAATTAACAAAAAAGCCATTCACAGCACAAACCATTAAACAATTAAGTTTTAAAATTAAAACGCCAAGCAAAGCCTACACCAAATTGAGCAAATTTGAAAAGCTGATTCCAGTGTAGTTTTTATTGTTTACGCTGATTTTTCTGCTGCATAAATAAGATTAATTTATTACGATAAAATCGCGTAATGACCAATTAAATAATTAAATCAAGAATAAAATTAAGAAAACTACAAGGCCTCTGAGATCTCATTTTCCTGAACTCGCCTTATGAATTTTTCCTGTGACAGCGATGAATTTTTAGCGAATGAATTCATTCGCTAACCCTAATATGAACGTACATAACATTCACCAAATCGTTCGACTTCAAGCGAACGTTCGATTCACGAACCGTAATAAGGCCCTTAAACTTTGTAAATATGTCACAATATGTGTGGACGATTTGACGGATTTACGACTTTACTATATAGATAGTAAAAATAGATAGATAGATATATGGATAAAGTCTTTATTTTTCAAAAAAATATTATTTCTTACCCTGAGGCCTGAGGCCACACGAGCAAGTACTTGCAAGCAAGTTGGCTACATACACTGCCTGTCAAATTCGTAATTTGCATTTCACTTGCCTCCCACTTGCATTCCACTTGCTTGTCTCCCAACTTGCTTCTCAACTTGCTTCACTACTGGCTTCAAAACTTGCATGCCAGCATTGTATATAAAAACTTTTTTTATATACAATGATGCCAGTTGATAAGCAAGTTGCTTGGGTTCGTTTGTATTAGTAAACAAATGTGTATGTATTGCAACTTGCTTGCAAGTACTTGCTCGTGTGGCCTCGGGGTAACTTAAGAATAAGGATGGCAATTGATATGACATTTCAAGCTAAAATGAATATAAAAAGGTAAAGTATAAGAATAATACAAAATTATTAACTGAATATTAAGATTCTTAGGAAAAAATAAAAAAACAAAAATTGAGGAACACAAAATAGATTTTGCATAATTGAACACTTCTAGTTTCATTTAACAAACTTTGTATATAAATAAAGCATATTTAACAATTTGAGATGCTTGAGAAATAAATTTAAAACAATTTTGAAATGATTTCAAACAAAGAAAAATAACAATTTTATAATGATTTGGAAAAAGTTTTCAATTTAAGCGTAGGTAGTTTGATCCATTTGAAACACAAGAAAAATACCAATTTTAACATGATTTGAAACACAAAAAGTTTGCAATTTTTGCGTGATTTGAAACACAGTACACAGAATTGATAAATAGAATTTTAAACTACTATAACTGGCTGAACTTTTGACTTCACGTTAGGAACTTTACTACGTTTACGACGACTTTACGCTGTTGCATGAATACCCTTAGTATTTTGGTATTGCGATTTGAGTTCGAATAAAATTATCATTATCACAAATGCCATAATTGTTTTTAAAAAATTTCGGGTTAAATTTTAAATATCAGTCAAGTAAATCTATATGATTTGACCTCAAAAGGAAAGGAGAATGGGCAAATTTGTATGAAACATGGGCGTGAGCGGCCAAGAATGATTTTGTTATTTTTGGATGTGTTTTAGTCTACAATCACCGTGCAGAAATTTTTTCATTGTGGTGTACTTCAAAACCGAAAAAAATGCATTTTTGTTCTATGACTTTAATAAAGTTTTACTAAGTTTCTGGCTTCTGACCAATTCATAACTAGAAAAAGAAAGTGGAACAAGAAATCTAGACAGTCTCAAGAATATTTTGTTTATAAAAATGGCCATATAACATCATAAATAAGAACATTTACCATAAAACAATAATATTACAATCCTCACAATATTAAAAAATCCTGAGTAAAATAATTTGTTTAAAAAAATTACAAAATTGTTGAAATACGCAGAAACTGGTTCTGTTTAAACCCGTAATGCGTCCTTGGGATATTCTGAAACCCCGTTAAACACACTAATACAGTGTCAGTAGACGTTATGAAGTTAAAATAAAGCATTACACCCACTAAAAATATAATCACCATGCAATATTGCTCAATGCAATTGCATTATATAAACATTGAAATATCTTCTTTTCTAAATGAAATGCAATGTAACGTCCATAGTGAAAGTTGTTCCTGAGTAGCATATCTTTCATTTGACACTAATTTCATTAATGGCCGCTAACGCCCAAAAATGCCCATTCTCCTTTGATGCGAATAGGCTCAGAACATTAGTACTGACATGATATATCCAAAATAAGCCAAAAGTAGCCCATGGGAACATTGGTATTTAGCTGTTTCTAATATGACCACCTATCGCAGATAACAAAACGGATTCTATTATAAATCAGACTTGTGATACATCTATTAATAGTTAGAGAGCTACCAGCCACTTTGACTAACTTCCTAGACACAAGGCTACAACTTTGTGTATGCACAAACTTAATCAAACTGAAAATTGAGTGAACAAACACTCTCTGATTATCACAGATTCATAACTATGGCTTAACAGAATCAGTGATAATATAATTGCAGATTTAACCCACTGTGAACAAACTGGCCCTTAGACTAAAAGCTAATAATAGGCGTTTTCCTTTGGAGGTGGCGAAGTACTTGCAAGTACTTTGCCAGCTTTTTTCAATGGAACACATCAAACTGCTTTCCCATGTAAAATGTATCTACTCGCGCATGAGAGCATGTGCAGTTGGTAGTACTAGATTAGGGTTTTCATCTACTCGTAAGTACTTCGCCACCTCCAAAGGAAAACGGCTAATAACAGATCTTGCATTGAAAAGACCAAGTGGGCAAACCAAAAAGAACGAACAAGTGATGCCAATTGTTCAACTGACAACAAAGATTGTACTTGCTTGGTAGAGCGATGTAGCAGAAGTTGTGGAGACGAAAAATCGGTTGGGCTCATGGAGATTTGTTTTACTTTTGTTCTGACAGCGTGTTAGTGCCTGTCTACATTGTCTTCTTACTGAAAGTCGTTTTGATGAACAGCGTGTCTACATTTTGCAAAAAAATCATTTCAGTTCAATATACCCTTCCTTATTTCACGCAAATAAGGTCCATACATCTCTGACTGGCACAAAAAACAAAAACCGTCTTCTTAAAGCCAAAATTATTTTCAAAAGTGGCGCATCGGTGGATTTTGGGTGTAATTTTCCTTCTCTTTCTTTCGCACATAAAATCTACCTATCTCACTGGATCCACCTTTCAGTAAGAAGACAATAGCTGTATTTTATTTTCCCCCAGATCTGAACTGGATTGGATTTGCATACGAAAATACGTGTATTACAAAAACAACGCAAAATCCAACTTTGATTTTGGATTTCGATTTACAAATCCATTCTGACCACTTACTTACTTACTTAAGGCTTGGTCAAACAGAGCGCGGTCTGACGGGACGGTCAATACTTTACTGGGAAAGTAAGAACGCGACGGTCAAATTTTCTTTGTAAATTTTTACAAAGATCATCGGACCGCGCTCTGTTTGACCAGGGCCTTAAGGTGGCGCTATAGTCCGGGGTGGACCAGGGCCTCAACCAACAAGCTTCTTCCAGCCAGCTCGGTTTCTAGCTAGCTGTCTCCAGTTTCGCACGCCAAGTTGGTTGAGGTCCATTTTGACCACACACCCTAAGCATTTTTGCTAGGGGTTTCTCTGACGTGTAGATGGCTTTTTTGTGTTGAAATTAGGGAGAAAATAGAGAATAGAGTAGACAAAAAATACAAACGCAAAAGGATAAACAGAGGTAGGTATATAATACTCTCGTCGCACTGGGATCCTGTTTGTTTTATTATGGTAATCTAATCCGGATCAGATTTGGGTTATAATAAAATGCAGCTAATAGCTGTATTTTATTTTCCCCAAGATCTGATCTGGATTGGATTTGCATACGAAAATACAAGTATTACAAAAACAACACAAAATCCAGCTTTGATTTTGGATTTCGATTTACAAATCTATTCTGCTACATGCAACATATGCACGATAACATGCTGGCTCCACCTGCCATGAACGATGCCAAGACTATGAACATGTCTAATAAAAATCCAATGGAGCCTGAAAAATCCATGTCTTGCCGACGACATGTCGAAGAAAACCAACTTTTGAACAAGACATGAACGCTGTTCAAAGCTTGCCATGAGATTTGACGTTTCACGTGCGTGTGAGCTTTTTTTCAGGTTTTCCCTGTATATAGAGGTAGCTTGATATTAAAAAAGGTTTTTCTACTGTTATATGGAGTCTAAAGAGTGTGTATTATCGCAAAAGATAGAAGTAGTGGTGAGAGGGAAATGAAACGACATGACATGAACTGCCCAGCGAGAAAAAATCTGCTGATTGTTGATTGGATTGTGGTTGTGATGTTGGAGATCTGTATGCCCTGTGGAGTCGGGGTGTAATGCATCGGCCACAACGCTGTCGTTGCGTACAATTTCTTAATCAGAGCTTCCTGGGATGGAGGATCAACAGAAGAGGCCCTGCTCTCAATTTAGCATCACGTTAGATTATTTCTTGTATGGGAAGCTCAAAAAAGTTGTGCACGAGCATGCAATACATTCGATGGAAAACTAAAATGCATGAATTGAAGTTACGTATCAAAGTTTAATGATAAGAACTCAAGTAGGTATTATTATGCGAGCTCAAATGTGCATCCAAGAGGATGGGATCTTTGAACACCTTTTATGACAATAGCTGTATTTTATTTTCTCCCCAGATCTGATCTGGATTGGATTTGTATACGAAAATACATGTATTACAAAAACAACACAAAATGCAACTTTGATTCTGGATTTTGATTTACAAATCCATTCTGACCACACACCCTTAACATTTTCTTGTAAAAATTAGTTTTTTCTCTGACGGGTAGACGGTAGGCTTTTTGTGCTGAAATAGGGAGAAGATAGAGAATAAAGTAAAGAGAAAAAATGCTTGAAAATACATACTTATCAACGTGAAGCAAAATATTTATCGAGTGGCAAGGTGGCAACGTATCTTGAACGAAAACAAAGAGTTAACTTTTCTTGGGCATTGGGCTTAAATTGCTAAACTGCTAACTTTCTATACTCCTTTTTTGCTTTAATTGGTGCTATATTAGCTGTATTTTATTTTCCTCCAGATCTTATCTGGATTGGATTTGCATACGAAAAAATATGTATTACAAAAACAACGCAAAATCAACACAAAATCCAACTTTGATTTTGGATTTCGATTTACAAATCCATTTTGACCACACACCCTTAGCATTTTTTTGCAAAAATAGTAGGGATCCTGTTTGTTTTATTATTGTGGTTTTCCTTTCGACCAAAAAAGTCGACTTTTTTCTGATTTTTTCGACCTGAGATCAACTTTTGCTTTCCATTCAACCAAAAAAATCGATTTTTTTTTTCGATCTCAGGTCGATTCTTCAAATCTCAATTTTTAGCCAGATTTACACGCATTTGCACACACACCACAATAAACTGATATAAATCTGAACGTATTAGTTTGCATTCGGCATTTTGCAGTGTTGTTTACTTTCAATAAGAAGGTGGTGTTTGTTGGACAAATTCATCAATAGAAAAATAGTCACTAACACAATTGCAAAAGCAAATCAAATCTCATTTTGTGTTCTATTTACCACTAAAAAATTATGATCTGACCACCAAATCTGAAATGGTTGAATGGAAAACCACATATGATAATCTAATCCGGATCAGATTTGGGGGATAATAAAATGCAGCTATTGTTTCCAGTAAATGTCCATCAGATCAACAATCATTTGTAGATCCAAATTCTTATATTTGTGAGGGGAAAGGGAATCTCATTGGACAGACGAGGATTTTAGCTTTAAAACAAATCTTTGGAGAGAATTGGAGAGACAAGTTTTGTTACTTAAATGCGAACAGCAGAAGATTGTACAGAATATTTTATTATCTTCGTTTTTTTAAGAGGAAAAACCCTGGCGATGATGGATCAATGGATCTTCTGAGACAATTTCTGGATACTGAAATCTACAAAATAATACAAATAAAAATGAATGTTTACGTTTCAAATCACTTTCATTTCTACTTGTAAACAGAAATAATTTTCTTACCACTTAAAAGTTTTCTCAAGCTTTATTCGTAGAAAAATAAATGCATTATTTTCATAGTTTATTTTAGAATTGGGTTGCAAACGTTTTAAACTGCCAAATCAAATTCAGATTTTAACAGGTTTGTTAAACGAAATGAGGTAATAAGATGAAAACACTTTTTCTGTAATTTGCGAAATTACCTCATTTCCCCTCTAATGAAAACGTAATCACAACAAAAACATAAATGTTAAAAAAGGAGCCAAGTTCTTATGTGCACAAGAAACCTGTGCGTAAAAAGTCAGCCAAAAAAAGTAATGAGATCTAAAATATATGCCAAGTTTTAAGTTCATGAAGTTTAGTATCAAATATCTTAAGAAGAGTATTATCGAAACAATTCCAAATCATGACAGAAATTTGTTAATTAATGATTACTGATTAAAATTTTGTTTTGTTTCGTTCTACAATAATCGGAAGTGCTCCATATAATTTATAAGAATTTTTAAGAATGTGGGTGGATACCACGCCCCCTGAAAGCAAAATTCCAATTTTCCAATTTTTTTCTTTCTAAGTACTTTAAGCCATACCAACCTACCAATTTTCATCGTTCTACAACAATCGGAAGTGCTCCATATAATTTATAAGAATTTTTAAGAATGTGGGCGGATGCCACGCCCCCTGTATGGAAAATTCCTATTTTTCAATTTTTTTCTTTCTTAGTACCTCAAACCCTACCAACTTACCAATTTTCATTGTTCTACAACAATCGGAAAAGCTCCATATAATTAATAGAATATTTAAGAAAGTGGGTGGATGCCACGCCCCCTGAATAGAAAATTGCAGATTTTCGATTTTTTCCTTTGTATGTACCACAAGGCCTACCGTTGTGCGAAATTTCAAGTTTCTACGATGTCGGGAAGTGCTCCATAATTTTGATGATCTGTCAGTGAGTCAATGAAAAGTCAGTCAGTTACGGTTTTTGCGATTTTTGAAGTCCTATATCTTGGGAACTCTTAATGCTAAAGAGTTGAAATATGGTGAGCCACCTGTGTTTGATCAGTTCAGCAAATACTCCGAATTTGAAGTTTCTGACTTTATTGGTACGGAAGTTAGAGGGGGGTTGAAAATCGCCTGAGTTTGTTCCTGTAAAAAGGGTGTTGTGCCGCGAACTTGGCTGGGCACTACCGTGCCCTTTGATATTAAATAGTTCATTATTTTTGTGTAAAGGTAATACTACGTTTTCATTAGGCCAAATGAGGTAATTTCGTTGAAAATTTCCAATTTCGATACGAGATCATCTCATTTCCCATACAAATTCACATTTCGAAATTAGGTTGGAAATTAAGTCTTAAGGCTCTCCCAAACCAACGCGAATTCGTAGCGAATCATTCGCAAAGACAGATTTTTGTTGTTGTTTAGCATTGTGTATCTTTCATATTTTGTATTATTGTGAATGATTTCGCGTCGTCGGCGAATGTTTCGCGTTGCTTTGGGGGAGCCTTTAAGGCTCTCCCAAACCAACGCGAAATCATAGCGAATCATTCGCAAAGAGAGTTTTTTGTTGTTGTTTAGCGTTGTAAATCCTTCATATTTTGTGCTATTGTGAATGATTTCGCATCGTCGACGAATGTTTCGCGTTGGTTTGGGGGAGCCTTTAAGGCTCTCCCAAACCAACGCGAATTCGCAGCGAATCATTCACAATAGCACACAATTTGACAAAAACACAACGCCAAACAACAACAAAAAACAGTCGCCGGCGAATGTTTCGCGTTGGTTTGGGGTAGCCTTTAACCTTACGAACACACCCAATTACCGACAGTCTGAAAAGCTCTGAAAAGGTTTTGTATGAAAATGTCAAAGCGCAATGGAAGGCGACAAAAGAAAACTACAGCAAAGAGTGATTAACAGCCAGTTGAAATTCAAAAATGAAATGAGCTGTCAAATAACAAATGAAAACACTTTTTCTGTGATTTACGAAATTACCTCATTTCAGCTCTAATGAAAACGTAGTTAGGACCGCTTCTTTCTATTTTCATTTTATTTTTATTTTCAACACGAAATATGTATTTCTAAAATGTAGGCTCTAGCTCTATGTACATCCCAATCCCACGTGTCACAGAAAAAATAAAGCACACTACGAAATACAACACTTCGTGACGCTTGCCATAACGCACTTGCGACAACGGAACTGAACGGAACTTCAGTCCACGTCCACGATGGTGCCGCGCCGTGAAGTTCAGCTGTCGCTTAGTGCGATATTGACACCTGGGGCCCAATTCCGCAAGCGTGAATTATTTTCCGTGTACACATTCTATTCACGCCCAAAACATGTGTAAATAAATTTGACTGATAGTGCACCCGATATCTACATATGTATACAAAAATTTATACTCACTCTTGCGGTATCACAAAAACTGATGTGTGCACGATTTTCTGTGTACACAGAAAAAACTCAGTTTTGCGGAATTGGGCCCCTGGTAAGTTGCTTTCCAGGTGCAGGTAGCCTACTTGTGAGATAGATTTTTTTCAATTGGAAGTTCAATGTATTTCCCATAAGAGAAATACATTGACATTATTTGTCCTAATAACTTTTATATGAATGGGTATTCATATTATAAAAGCAATAGAAATACAAAACATATGAGTTGATAAATCAAACGTAAAATATATCACAACTGGTTGATAAAATACTTAAATTTGTATATAAAAATGTAAACAAATCACCTCTAAAACTAGAAGCAACAACAACATTGCTCGATTGAGAAGAAAGCCACACAGAGACGTAGTCAGGCATCAGGATTATTTAAAACATGAATTGTTCTGTTTTCTTCGTTAAATATACATATTTTTTTTTTAATGAAGTTCTTCAAAAAGTTATTTTTTTTGTTGCGAATAAAATGCATAATTTTATTAATAAAATGCATGAATTTTCGGAAGATGTTTTAGAGCTGAAAATTAAACTCAGTGAAAATATGAACAGCGCTATTAAATAAAAACGCTTATTCTACCTTTATTCCACGATTTTACTAAACCACGGAATAAGAGTTAAGCCACGGGTTAAAATTTCTCACTAAACAAAAAATTATATACGTGGAATAGTAAAGTGACGTTTACCGTGCGAGGCCTGTTAGGTATCTTGAAATGTGTACCAAGTTTCGGAAGCTTGGGTTTTTTCCGTATGGGCTTTGACATCTTAAAATTTCAAGTAACCAAACACACCTAAGAATTTTCTTGTTTATGTCTATCTAAATTATTAGTAGGTATTATGGTAAATTTAATTAAAAAAGAAAAAGAAGCGAGAGTTGGAGCACCAACGACAAAGTAAGCTCATAAAAATAAACTAAACCATTTATAAATAACCTTTTGCTTTTTATTCTTCAGAATATAGCGAAATCATTGTGCATAGAAAAAAAATGTTATTGAAAAGGTAAATCTTCTGATACCAACACCAATAAAAAAAAAAGTCTGGCTGCTTATTCCTTCGCTAAACCATCTGCTTCGGTGGTTTAGCAAAGTAAACGTCACATAGCAGAAATTTTGTTTTATTAGTAACATTTTGCACTTAATCCATGGAATAAGGCTAACCCTTCGTTATTCCGTGTTTTTTAATTTGGCTGGAAGTGTTTAAAATATGTAGCAAACTTGTTTTTAAAATCGAGTACTGCCAAAGATAAGAAATACCTATTCAGATAATTTTATCATTTTTCAAAACTTTTTATAAAATTTATTAAAAAAAAAGAAGCTGGGTAAATAGCCTAAGCGCAAAAAAAACAACATTTCAAATACCTATATACAAAATATAATCAAAAAAATAAAATCCTCTATTATATTCAATTAAGGGTGTCACTAGCCCCAAGGTTTTATACTAGTTTCTAAATAAATATAAAATACATTTTATTAATTTATTTCACAAACGGATATCAATTTCAATTCTCTTTTTGTAAGGAAAGTACAAATATTTATTGAATTCATTTATTAAAACTAGTTTGAATTTTTAAGAGCCACCACACCCATATACTTTGTAAATTTTTTTATTAAATTTGAAGTGACACTCAACTCTATTTTCATATATTTTGTAAATAATGAATGTCACCAAACCTTTCTTATATGTTTCTTAAAAAAATGTATAAAGCAATTTTCTTATGAAATATTGGATAAATGTAATGAAAGTATAAGAAAAATAAATAAATCTAAAAAAATCTAAATCTAAATACACGGACGCAGGCATAAATAGATGCAAATATTACATACATTCATCATTATAAAACAAATTACCGCAAGGGTTACCCAGTGAGCTTTTTCTAATAATAATAAAATTATATGCATTTTTTTAATAACTGACCCTAATCTCTTAAACCTCCTTCCCTGACTACGCACATGATATCATTTTGGCTGACGACAGAAATCCATTTTGGAAAGAAATATCAACAATACAGCTTTGTTTACATTTTTTATCTGCAAAATACAGGCAATTATTCATAAGTTTCGATGCATATTCTTTTTGATTTACAAACTTACCTACATTGTAGTGCAACTATAGTAAAGATAAGCGTTGATATAAAATTAATTAGAAAAATTTATATTTTCAACACCATTTTTTGGTTTTCACTTATGAGAAATACATTGAATATGTCAAATCGAAAAAAAAACTATCTCACACAAGTAGGCTACACGCGCTGACTGCTAGGTGCCGTGACTCCATTCGCCAATCGCTCATACAAAGAATATTTTGAAGTTCATTTCCGCTGAAGTGCAGGGTCGACGAGTGCGGTCTTAAGTGTGATATACATTATAAACCTGACTATCACCCGTGTTGGATATCAAACCTGCGTGAAAAGTATCGCGTACACACTAAAGGTAAGACCGCACTCGACGGAACTGCACTTCAGCGGTATAGCAAGCATCAAGAATCGTTGTGTTTGGCTCTGTGCTTTGTTTTTTTCTGGCCCCGGTTGGAAGTAAAGCCTCCATTTTTGAAATATTTCGTGTTGAATATAGAAAAGGAGGGATTTTATAAATCAGGAGCTCATATCATTATTTTGTTGCTTGGCCGTTAATTCAAAAATGCCACCACAATGGCATTACTCATGGGATCACTTATGGGTACTACTCTTTTATTGATGAGTGAAGCCAATATGTACTGTAGCGTAGCTGTAGTTCAAGTGCGGTATACCAAAATAGCGCAGTAGAGTGCTGCGCAGTGTCACGTAGTTCCGCTGAAGTGCAGTACCGTCGAGTGCGGTCCTACCTTTACCAGTTCTGTTGGCCATCAGGCAAAGAAATCCGCTACTCTCAGAAAATTGTTTCTTTTTATTTCGAGCCTACTTCCGCCACGCATCGTGTTTATTCCCTTTTTTACATCAGACGCACTATAGCTTGTTTTTATTTTGTTTGCACTTTTTCCACTAATTCGCTTTAAAAATTCGTGTTTTGCTCCTTGAATGACGACTGATGAATTAAATTGTGTACACATCATCGATCAACCACCCAACAAACCGAGGGTTGTCAAGCAGTGTCAAAAAATTTTGTGAGCAGCAAATGTGTGTCAAGTCAACCCATCATTCAGCGTGTACACATTATCAGTTCTGTTTGATATCCAACACGGGTGACAATTATAGGCCTATTCTGCCACATCTGTTATTCTCCTATGATTTTTCTGTTATAAATCATAAAAGAATTTCACCATAAAAGATCTTCTTTAATTGGTATTCGGGAGTTCGATCTTTTATAAATTTCTGTTATGAAGCTTCGAAAACGAAATGTGTTACCAAACAGATCTAAAATCTGTTGTCATAATCAGCTGTTCTGTTATGAATAAAATATTTCGTCTTGCAAATAATTAAATGAGCCAACATTTATTTACATTAATTTGTATTATTTATTCAGTTTCCGGTGTTTGAAACATAATTATCGTATTTATGTAAATGTTGCATTAATTTATCGAATGTAAGAAGCTGTTCGGGAAGATCTAAGATTTTACATGCATTTGGTACCAAGTTTATTTATTTTTGGTTTACGTAAATTATTTATCACAATTATTTTCTTATTATCCTATTTGAGAAACTGTATGCATGAGACGTTGGTATACATCGGGAACGTCAAAAGGATTACTTTTTTATCTTATACTATGTTCCCACCAAAACGAAATCCGAGATTTCGGTTGAAAACTTTTCAAATTTTTAACTGCTGGGAAAAAATTTCATAGAAATTTAAACGAAATCTCAATAAAAACTCTGGATTTCAACGAAATCTCCATGAAATTCTGCTCCACCTATTTGAAATCTCGAAATTTTTTAGCTGAAATCTCGGATTTCGTTTTGGTGGGAACATAGCATTATGCAATGTTCCCACCAAAATGAAATCCGAGATTTCGGTTGAAAACTTTTGATATTTCAAGTTGATGGACCAAGATTTCATGGAAATTTCAACGAAATCTCAATGAAAACTCTAGATTTCAACGAAATCTTAATGAAATCCCGCTCCAACAAGTCGAGAACTCCAAATTTTTCAGCTGAAATCTCAGATTTAGTTTTGATGGGAGCATAGTATTAGTTCGTAAAAAAAAAATGGTTTTAATTTTCTTATTTCATTTATAATATACATACATATATATACATAGGTACTTACATACGTATTTTAATATATTTTTTCCATTTCTTACCCTTTAAAAATACTTTTTGACGAAATAAAAGATAAATTATCCATTTTTCTTTATATTCTTGCCTACTATTGAAATATTTTATGATAAAAGTTAGAAAAGTTTGTCTTTTATTCTTTTATGATTTATAACAGATTTAATAACAGATCTTGGCATGCTGAATACCAAAAAAGCTATTTATAAAAAGATTTTGTTCTAAGTTCGAAAGTTTGGCAGTTCATAACAGATTTCTTAGTAGATTCAATAACAGATTTAGCATGATGAATACCAAAATTATAATTCATAAAAGATATTTTGACAGCTTATGTAAACTTTTGTATGGAAATTCATAGCAGAATAACAGAATAGCAGGATAGAAGATCACGCCGAATAGGCCCAAATATGTGTGTTTTTTTCCTTGCCCGAATGGGCTTGAACGAAAAAAACGACCTCGGGGCTAAGCAATTGACATGTTAAAAACAATAACAACAATTAAGCCCCTTCGGGCTTAGCTAAGCCCAGAGAATTTTCGGGGCTTAACTTTAGCCCAGATAACAACTGTGATACCGGCACGAATTTCATACATGTTATCGATTGTTTGTATGGAAACTCCATTTTTTTTTCTGCAATGGCGTCGCTAAGCCCCGAAGTCGTTTCGGGCTTCCAAAAAAAAAAACACACCTAATAGTTCTACCCTAAACGGTGTTCACATACTGGAAAACTGGATTTGTTTGACGTTACAGTGCTCGTATCTCACTTCACTGAAGGAGTGGGAGAGCGATGAGAATACAGTAAAAAAAAAATCGTTTTGCAGTCCTATGTCCCTGATCACACGTGAAGAAATTCAAGCATTTTCTGCGATTTGTGATGGTGAGCGGGGTAACTTGCCGAAGAGGGAGGGGGATGAAATATTTTAAAATATTTGAAAACATTCGGTGTAGAAAATTCTCGTTTGTGTCGCTTTTCCTATCCAATCTAACCAATCAAATCGTGTCTTTCATTATGAAAATACGAAAAATACAAGGAGGAGAACAAAATCTGCAGAATAATTTTCTTCACATGAACACTTTCGTTCTTCATGTGTAATGCCCGTCGTCCACTTGTGCGCAACTAGATCAACGAACTGCGTTCAACTGTTTATTCAACTCCATAATTGGATAAACAAATTATTGTCCCCTTACACTAGTTGCCCAACTCACGTTGCTCTTGTTGAGCAACGAAACTTTACAATTTAGTTGTTCAACGCGTTGAAAGCCCCGTACACTAGCTGACCAACTCACTCCAACGTTGAATAATCCCGTACACCTAGTTGGTCAACTCTTTCAACTGTTGGATACCCCCGTACACCAAGTTGATCAACTCACTCAATTGTTGAGCAACTCCGTACATTAGTTGATAAATTTGTCTGATTTTGGACAAAAAATAGGTTCCTCGAGTTGATCAACAGAGTTTCTGGTGTGGTTGCACAACATGTTGGTGAACGAGTTCATATGCCAGTTCACTTAACCAAGCAACACTCGTTGATCAACACGTTGAATGCACTCATCAGTTGACAGCTACTCACATTTCTTAAATTATTTCTCATCAAAGAACAAAGACTTTATTTGCAAGCTATTTTGTATTGTGTTTTATTCAGTTAAAAAATACAAAAAAAAATTAATGATTTCACTTCAAAGAAAAAGAAAAGTTGCTGCAGCGTTGGTTCTTTTAGATATGGAGCGCAAGAGAAAAAAGAAAACAACGAGGCGCTTCTGGGTCGATGATTTTTTTTGAGCATCTATGAAGCTTCCTTTTTGGCAATGGTGGTACTAAATTGTTATTACTGAATCTGTCACAAGGGTTAATGAAAATTAATAAGCTCACCACAAACATCAATCCTTTAATTGGAGACGAAATGCAAACAATAGAACAAAGGGTTGGGGAAATCAAAATCCCGAAAATCAAAATCCCGCCGATCAAAATCCCACCGTTTCTACTACTATGCGATAGCTCATTAATATTTTTCTTTCCTATGCAATTTGCAAATTGCGTTTAAAGATTGAAGTCGATTTTTTCGTATAATGCGATGCATTAGTTGAGGATGGAAAATACACACGAATAAACACCGAGGTGTGTATGGGGGGGCATGCCATTATAGGATTTGGGGTGGGTGCGAGGTTGGGTGTATGCAAAGTTCCTTTTGCACTTAAAGAAAAAAATATCATTCACACATAATTCGAAAAAAATTAAAAAAAGACAAAAAAAATCGGTAAAGTTTAGCCGAAAAAACTGAAAATATTTTTTTTTTTTTAAGTTTTGGAAAAACTGTTTTACCAATTTTATTTTGATTTTTGGGAACGGGCACATTCCAAGATCACGAATATGCATTTTATAAGTCGCTAGGACGCTTAGTTTAGCCGCAAATCAAGTTTAAAGATGTAAACTTTGATGCCTCTAGGACGCTTAGTTTAGCCGCAAATCGTGTTTAAAAATAAAAGTTGATTTTTTGTATGATTCGATGCATCAATTCAGCACCAGTGTCAAGTTTTCTTGAGAAACACTACTACTAAACAGTGAGGTATGTATGGGGGACCTGCTGCCCCTCTGCAACCCCCCTGCTTGGGCCCATTATAGGATTTGGGGTGGGTGCGAGGTTGGGTGTATGCAAAGTTCCTTTTGCATTTAAAGAAAAAATTATTATTCACACATAATTTAAAAAAAAAAATAAAAAAAGACAACAAAAATTGCTAAAGTTAGCCGAAAAAACTGAAAATATTTTTTTGAAAGTTTTGGAAAACATTTTTTAGCAATTTTATTTTGATTTTTGGGAACGGGCACATTCCAAGATCACGAATATGCATTTTATAAGTCGCTAGGACGCTTGGTTAAGCCGCAAATCAAGTTTAAAGATGTAAACTTTGATGCCTCTAGGAGGCTTAGTTTAGCCGAAAATCGCGTTTAAAGATAAAAGTTGATTTTTCGTATGCATTAATTGAGTTCTCTTGAGCAAGAGTACCTTAAATGACAAATAAACGCAAATAAACAGCGAGGTGTGTATGGGGGCATGCTGCCCCCTGCAACCCCCCTGCTTGGGCCCATGTATATATTTTTTATATTTTCAAAAAAAAAATGTCAAAAAAGTTTATATTTCTATATAATTTTTTTCGAAAAAAAAATCCCACCTGTGTCCAGAATCCAGACCCACCTCTGTCCAGATCCAGACCCACCTCTGGCTTCTTTTTGACTACCGTTCCCCATCACCAAAACTGAAAAAAAATTCCCACCTCTGTCCAGATCCAAAAAACATTGTCCAGATCCAAAAACATAAGCAAAAATTATATACCTACCTACAGCTGTGAGTTTGTAAACATGAAACAAAACGGTTCAATTTGTATCCGCACACAAATTTCATCGTATCCAACGCAACTCACACCAAACAAAAATTCAAAACTTGTTCAACGTGTTGAACAGATAATGTGCAGCACATTATCGTGAATTTGTTGCTCAACGCGATGCCCAAGTATGGGCAACGAGCAACACGAGCTCATTCACTTCCCGTACAACTGTTGAGCAACGCGTTGAGGAACGAACTCCAACCGCAGTAAACGCGACGGTTGAATGGAATTGAGATCACCGTACACTAGAGTTGAATGTGTTGAACTTGAAATTGAATGCGTTGGGCACAAGTGGACGACGGGCATAAGCAAGCACAATGTGAGCAGGGTCTTATAGTTCTACCAAAGCTTTCAAATACGTACACTCTATGAACACACTCATATAAATCAATCGCGTGACATCTGCGCGTGACTTCTGCCTCCCTCTTTTGGGAGCTTTTTTCGTTATCAAAATGTATGTATTTGACATTTTCATTCAGTACAGTACATTTTGTAATTTGGTCATCAATTCGTCAGAAGGTACATCGCAAACGAAATTTTTTTTTAATTTAATCTTATCGTAGCAGATTTTATAATTATTTTTTTCTTCATATTTTGCAGTTGAGTAAATTAAAATGACTAGCCAAACTCAAGGAATCCAGCAATTGCTCGCCGCCGAGAAAAAAGCTGCAGAAAAAGTATCCGAAGCACGAAAACGTAAATAAATTTCGATGAATTTTTTGTGGCCATGGCACTAGTCACATGATGTGAAAATTTTCTCATTTAATGATTTCTATATTTTTTTATTTCCTAACTAGGCAAAGCAAGAAGATTGAAGCAGGCTAAGGATGAAGCTACTGAGGAAATTGAGAAGTACCGTCAAGAAAGGGAAAAACAATTCAAGGAATTCGAGGCCAAGGTAAAACATTTTCATGTTTTTTTTTTTATTGAGACGACCACTATTTCTGTTACAGCATATGGGCTCTAGGGAAGGAGTTGCTGCCAAAATCGATGGAGATACTCGCATCAAATTGGAAGAAATGAATCGTGCAATTCAATCGCGAAAGGAACCTGTAATCAATGAAATTTTGCAGTTTGTGTACTCTATTGAACCTAAGATGCATGAAAATTACCGCAAGCTCTAAACGTAGAAAACAAAATTGTAAAAAAAGTATTAATTGCGTAGTTAAATATTTGATGTTAATTAAAAATAATAATTTCCTTGTGCGTTTGAAACGTTAATTATGTCATTTTTATTTTATTAATGCTACTCAAGGTTATTTTTGAAATTGTCTTCTAAAGACAAGTTGGAAATTGGAAGATTTCTTTTTTGGAAGTAGGTAATCGTATAACGATATATTATTATTATATGTACATAAGTACCTACATTACATAGATCTTAACTTTTTTATGAAGAAAAGAAACCCGTTTAAGAAAGTTATGGATCTAAGCCTTTTTCTCATGGATAGATCTTAACAAGATAGGATAGGTCTAAGAAGAACTTGCGGTATCTCAACTTCATAAGCGAAGATCAAAGGAGTTGCTGCCTCATCGAATCTAATTTTTTTAAACAAACATGCGTAGGCAATTACGTGTCTTTAGGAGACATTGTGTTGTGCACAATATTGTAATGGAATAATAATTATTTCCGTTATAAGCAGACAAACGAAAGGGTGGTCTATACTCAATAGGGAACAAAAGTAGGGGTTTCAGTAAAGGATTTTATGTATCTTGAAAAGATTGTTATCTGATAAAGATGATTAGACGAAAACTTAAAATACTAAGGATTAATCTTGTCATGGACCCACCCTTCCGTTGAAGATTCCATAATTAAATCTTATGTTTCGATTTCGACCATCGAAAGAAAACCACATCGAAGTTTATGAAGATCTTTCGGCTGTCCCATTGGAGCTGTTGGTACCGAACCAAGCACGTTATATGGATAGATTTTTTATTAAATTGGAATTAAGATTGTGAATTTAGAAAAACAATTATAATAACGTATGTATTCCACACTTATTCCACCGACTTTGGAATCACGAGTGATGATACTGCATGGTACCTATGCATCTTAGACATTTCTACTGTCAAAAAAGCGAGACCCCGTTCAATTGCTTTAGCCATTAGCTTCAAGGAAACACTTACAAGGATCAACTTACAGCTTATGAAATATGTATCTTAAAGATCATAATAGAATTTGATATGAAGACATTTGTATTCTTCTGTTTAATTAAGTGGAGGGACTGAATAAAAGTCAATTATAAGATAGTCATCTAACTAATGAGCTCAACAACTATCCTACCTGGGCGGAAGGCATTATAGAGTTGAGTTCATTTGAACTTTTAACTTGAATTATCTAAAAGATCGAAAGCTTCTTATAAATGACCGGTAGAACGACTAACAATATGTTCACTGGTGTGTTCCGATGGTCAATCAAGTGGGTACACCATTTAGAAGAATTTAATATTCAAGCTATCCGCCCTTGATATTTATAAAAAAAAAACAGATAAAAGTGTAGCACAAGGCTTTCTTATTGTTTACTAGCAGTTACCCGCCCGCTTCGCCAGGCCACCGGTTAAATTGAGGATATTCGAGAATCGACTTAATACAATTTTTTTTTTTCAATTAAGTTTTTGAAATAAAATTTCAAACTTGACTGATTTGTTTAAAAATTAATTGATTTATTTTTTTTTTCTTGCGTAAAATTAAGTTGTTTTGGTACCAAATATTTTTTTCTTTTTTTGTTTCGTATCTTAAAAAAAAAGTATCCTATAGCTTCTTCTAATACATAATAACCATCCCCTCAAAATTTCGATCAAATCTGTTCAGTCATTTGAGCGTGATTGTCTAACAAACATCCAAACTTTCACATTTATAATTAGTATAAGAGTAAGATAAGATAAGATATTTAAAAACGACACATCTCTTATTTAATTGGAAATAACATTTTAAATCTTTCGATTCGTTTTCTTGGTAAGACAACAAGACAAATGCAGGTAGGCCCAAGGTTTAGTTTTGACTCCAATAATCACCCTTATTACGATAGTCGTTTTACTAAAACGCCAGGAAAACGACACCGCTCTAGAAGCGACATTTGGAGTTTCAGTAAAACAACTACCGTAAAAGTGGTGAGAGAACGCTTAACTTTTAGTTTCATTCAAACACCAATCGTTGTTTCTGGAGCCTTGTCGTTTTTCTGGCGTTTCAATAAAACGACTACCGTTATAAGGTATTTGATCTCTGGTTTGAAATTTCCCACAGAAGGTAAGAGTTGGATTCCTCAGATACAATTCAAAATGTTCATCAGTTTACCCTTGGGCTTCATTCTAATTTCGGATGAATTGACCGTTGCAGTCTATCTGCTAATCTGAAAACAAAATAAAACCCTACAAAGCCCATGTGCTGCACATTGTCACATCGTTCCTAATCGCGCTAATTATTTAAAAGAAAAAATATGCAGCTTAAAAACTTTTACAATATAGATAATAAAATTATTTCATTTATTTAGGTGGGTGATATAATATGTATTATGTACATTATTATCTATTCAGGAGATTTATGTTAGGTCAATCAGAAGTGGAGAAGCCCCACTTCCATCATCGCTAGAACTTTCACTATTACTATCACAAATTGTGCTTAAGCTGATATCACTACTTGATGACGATGATGAAAAAGAAGAGGAAGATGAACTGCTATTCTTCCTACTACTTCTTTTCTTCATACGTCCGCGTCTCTTTGATTTTAGTGACTTTTTACGAGATTTTTTCGAATGTTTCCTTTTCTTCTTGGTCAAATCTATCGTAAGATATTTACTTTTTCGTTTTACTTTCTTATGTTTTTTTGGAGCTTCTTGGGAATTATTCAACAATAGTTTATTAAAATTGTTAAGGAAAATTGTGGCTAAATCTAAATTGATTCCGACGGGCATTGCTTCCTCGGGATCTGGATAGTAATCAAAATGTTCTGTTCTGTTCCTATATTCTGGTGGCATTTGTCGGATTCTTCTTGGTTCTTTACTTCTGGATTTCGATCTTGATCGTCTTCTGTTGAGTTCACGAAGTTTTCTAGACGAATTGCGTCTTTCTTCTGCATTTTGGCGCCTGTTGTGTTGCAACACAGAAACAATTGTTCGACCGAGAAAACGACTATTCGGACGAATTTTTCTTTCTTTTGGCTGCTGACTTGCCAACTCAATTTGCTTCTTGCGTTCGAGTTCTTCAATAATCTCTTTGATAGCCAAACTGAAAAAAACCTTAACAGTAAACTATAAATTCAATTTGAAAGTAAATTTAATTTACCTTTCGAGTTGACTATCATCCATTTTTTACATTTCACTTGGGGATCTAATTTTAGTTTGTTTATAAAAGTAAAAATCAACAATTCGCAGCTGCATTTGTATTGATTTAGTCAAAATAAAATTGTTCTTACATTTTCAATCTCGAAAATGTTATTTTTTGTAGATTTTAATTATTTATTTTATTTATTTATTGCTTGAGAATAAACCACAACACAAAATTCCACATACTCGATACTCCATTAGGGGAGTTCACATGGACCAACATGCTGTCCAACATTGCTTGACAACCATCGATGTTTGATATAGGGGGTTTACATAGACCAACATGCTCGACAACATGGCTCGATGGAAAAAATAACTGTACAACCAACTTTGCGTTTACATGGATACTGAATTCAGTGCTGCCGAAAGTACTCCCATAGGAGTATTGTACTACTTTCAACAACTCCGTACTCCCGTACTCCTCCTTTCACATTCGTATTCCTATTTTTTTCAAAGACCTTAAATACCTTAGAGCCTGTTTAGATTGGGAAAATTGAGTCCGGACTCGTGAGTCTCATTGTGTCTACATTAGAAAATTTGAGGCGCCTCAAAACACATAGAAACAACAACAACTTCAATGTTTTGCGCATTGAAACAACAACAAATGAGACTCATGAGTCAGATGTTTTTGTTTTCTTCATGCCTCACGACATCCCTGACTCCCCACTTCTCTTGTCCAGAAACCGCCGTGAGACCGGTCTCAGCCTTCCCAATCTAAACAGCGTCTTACACTTGCAGCAAAGTGTAATGTTGACCTCAGTAAATTTAAATTCACTGCAAATTTAATGCAAACTTGGCATCACTTTTATCCTCTAAACCAGTGTTTCCCAACGTGGGGCCCACGTCCCACAGGGGGACAGTTTGACTTTTAAGGGGGGCAATTTTACATTCCGATATGCATTACAGCCGTTTTAGCTTTCTAAATTAATTAAATACGCAGGAAAAAAATATCTCACTTTCGCACATTGACCTATTATATATGGACTGCTAGTCGAGTCTCATTTTCATACAAAAGCACTATTAAAATGAGTTCATATCTTTTTAGCGACATGGCTGCTTATTGGAGCAAAGTGGCAAAAAATAGTAATAATTCTCAATGCCATCTCTTGCCACTTGGCCTCAACAAACTTTTTTTGCCATAAAAACTAAGGCCATCTATTTAAACTATTTAAAAAAAAACAGAACCACCTGTTTTTGTGCTATATTTTCTGTTTAATTACAAAAAATTTGTTGGTTTGTTAATTTTGTTTTTATTTCTTTAGTTTTATCAATTTAACATAGTTATGTGTTCATCATTAATTTATCCTTTGAGTTTCGTCTTGTTGTATATGGGAGATGGTGTGCGCAATCTTTTGCATTTCGTTCGCTTACACTTCTTGATGCTCATGGCTCCGGGAAGGCTTCAAACCACGATGCACCATCATATTTATTTTATTAAACTACAAATTGTTCAAATTACACAAAATTTATTTTTGTTCCTAAATAAAAGTTTAAATTTTAAACGTCAATACAATTCTTATTTCTTTGAACCCTGAGCTGATGCCATGCAAACCATCTCTAGATAACGTTTTCGAAAAGGCCATTATATTTCCAAAGTGTAAATTTTGTGTGGTACTTCCTCGTATTGAATGTCGAAAAAGGTAAACAAAACTATTAAATAAAAAATCCAAAAAAGAAACTCGAACAAATGCTCTTTAACATTCTTAGATGAACAACAAATAAAATATAAAACGTGAACGCCAGGAAAACTGGTCGCAACCACAGAAGGAACTAACTTTTTTCTTTTTCTATTTTTCTTTTTTTTTTGGGGCACATTTTGCTATAACTCAAACTCATCTAAAATAATTTTAGCACGATCTGCGTACTAGGCTTTAATACAAAAGCATAATAATGGGAAATTTTCTAAAATTGTTTTTGTAAAAGAAGATCCAGATCCAGATCCCGATGATAAAAAAACACGCCTAAAATCTTTTAAAAACCATTAGGCCTATAGGGCTCTCCACGAATACGTCACCCAAGGGGCACAGATTTGAATTTTGCAACAAGAAATTCAAAAATCTGGTTTCATAAGAATAACTCGGAAGTTTTTGTAGAGTTGTTGAATGCTCTCATTGTATTTTAAATTATTTGAGTTCCAACTTTGTTATATTCAGGTCACTGTTCTTATTTAGTGGGACTTAAAATAAATAGGCATGGCTTAATAGTAACTGAGTAGTTATCCATTGTGTTTCAATGTAACCTAATTTTAATTAGCCGTTCTCAAAAACAAAATCGAAACTGGTTTGCGACTTTGATCTTTTGCTACTTCAAAGTAACTCTTAAGTGTCTAATCATTATGATTCAGTAAAACTAATATACAACACTTTTGTAACAAAGTGAAAAAGTGACAGAAATATTAAATAAAATCCTAAATGCAACTACATTGTAACTTGCTGTCAGATTCTTCAAAAATAACTACCATATATTAGGGTGTCTATTTCCCAACATATTTTTTTAATGACAGACATCTCCTTAGTAAAATATGACTGTCCTAAAAAAATATTTTACCAAAAAATTGTGTCCGATTTGTCAATAACCCTTACAAATTTATATTTGTATAGGTATTGCTGTTTTCACATTTTATTTTTGTAATTACTGCAGATATTCATTTTTTTTGTTTCTATTTGTTCTTTAATCCTTTAAAAGCCCCCACTCAAAAACTTATAAACAATAATTTTATATAAAATATTATGACTTTTAATTATTTAACTAATAATATTATGACTTTTAATTCAATGATGAGAAACAATTTGTTTGGTCAAATTTTTTTTTGGTCACTAAATTTTATTTAACCTTTAATACATTATTTTGGAAAATTGATGACACCCTAATGTAGGTTCATGTTAAAAAAAATATTTGTTTGTTTGGCTTGAAAACAAAATGGCAGAAACAAACCTAAATGCAACAAGAAATACATGCAGACGGTCACAAAACTGTTTTCGATTTCTGGTGTTATTGAAGGACTTGTATGCAACTCTAGTATGACAACTGTGTCTGTCACTTTCGTTGTTATTGAACTGTCACTGAGGGAAAGCATGTTGTTTCAAAGGAGGTGCGTTCTTTTTCTTCATTAAATCGAACTTTTGTTAACGTTCATCGTTCATTTATTCCAAAATTTTATTGTTTTGTTTTATTGGATTCGGAATTTATTTGGAATTTTTATTTATGTATGTAGTTATTTTCAATTTAGTATTTTCTATTGTCGATTTTCATTTCTGATATTTTTTATTAAAATTTATATGTTATCCATAAATAGTCCGACTTGGACAAATGTTATTATAATGGGAATTTTGCCCCTCCTTAAATGAAAAAGAGAGGTATTAGTAGGCTCAATGATTCAATTTCTTACAAAAATATTGATAAGGGGAATTTGATTTGTTAATTATATGAATATTTAAGTACTAATTGTATGAATATTTGAGTACTTAACTTTTTCCTAAACCAACTCGAAATCATAGCGAATCATTTGCAACGATACAAATAATGCAGATACACAACTTTTAATAACAAAGAAAAAATATTTTAAGTGAACAACAGGTTTTTTGAATGACAAATTAAAAATAGCTAAGATTTGTTAAGAAAAAGAACGCTCTATTAATGTTGTGTTCGTAAATGTTTCAAAGAAGTTTCTGAAACTTCTTTAGAACTAAACTTTATGTTAGTTTCTTCACAGTTTCATTAGGATCATTGTAGACAAAGAAAAAGAACGAGGGTGAGTGAGGCAGTAAGGAAAAAAAAACAAATAGAGATTGATGAAAAATGTTTGCACAGGGACGAATTAGTTTTTGTTGGTGATGGCAAGGCGTTCAAATCCATTTAGCAACCATAATGCAAAGTTTTTTCAACGTTTTAAATAAAATATTTTTAGATGTCTTTCTGCTGTTGCCCCTTTCTATCTTGTCGGTTTTTTATCTTCACCAAGAAGTGTTCAAAAGTTTAAAAGTATTCTACGATAATTTATTTACCTAAAAACCATCACGTCGCATAACTTTATGAAAAATATGAGACAAAACTTACCTGTGAAATGAAAAATTTTTACACCGTATTATAGGCGTGTTTACAGGATTTAATGCAGCATTGCATGTTCTTATATATATTTTTCAAATAAAGTATTGCATGTTACATACCTATTCACTATATTTACATTAATTTCACCCTTTTATTTAGTTTAGTAAGGTTTTTCACTAATTTAACGATTTTAAATTTCTGTACACTTTCATATATCTCGGCAAATGACGGAAGCATCTCAATCATTTTTTATCTTGCTTCCTTTGGGCACCCTAGCAGATAAAAGCCTTTCTTTTAAATGCATTTTTATCTTCGCTTTTTTCAAGCGAAGATAGAAATGCGCTTAAAAACATGGCTAATTAGGCTTAAATTTACACTATTCACAATCATTAGTCCTGGAACAAAAATGATTATTTCGTGTCAAAAATTAATTAATAATGATATTATCTGCTGTCGTCATTGACATCAGTATCCTGAATTTCACTCATGTGAACCATTCCACTAAATCCGACCCTGAACTGAATTAAAAGATCAGTTGCTATGGGGTTATAGAAAGGAAACTTTCTATCAGCCATATTTTTTTTTCTGAAATACATAAATGTTTCTGTCTTAAAAAAAACACGAAATTAGGTGTTTATAATTGTTTTTTTAATTGAATATATTTAAACCATGATTTTTCACTTTCAGAATTTATAAAATGTAATAATATTTTAATATTTGATAATAATTTCCACAAAAAAAATCTTTTAAAAAATAGAAGGGCACTAATTTTTTAACAAGAAAACTTTAAATTCAATCAATTTTACGAGCGCGCAAGTTTTGAAGGGGGTAGCAATGAATATTAGTTGATTCAACTGCGAGCGTAGTGAAAATTAAATACTTACAACCTTGAAAATTAATTATTTAATATAACCTATTTCAATTAATTGATAAAAGAGGAAAAAAACAGGTGTCACATCACAAATGTCTGACTGCATTTTTAGTTCCATATTTAAATAAGAAATACATTTCTGAAACCGAAAAATATTTATTTGAAACTAGTTATGTAGTTTATGTAGGTTTCAGTTTAGTGTTCATAAACTCCCCTAAGACAAATTGATCTGTTGCTATTAAGTCAATAAGAACTTGACTGAAACCTTTCAAACTTGTTGCAATCCAGTATAATGAAACTTATTTTGAACGATTTACATTGATTACACAAGTGTTACGTGTAACTACAAAGAAACTTGAATTTAGTTGCACAATAGGACCACCCGTGCGCTTTTTTGGTTACAGTGGTGTTCCTGTGACTAGTTCTTTTCTAACAAATGCGACCGTCACTATGTTACTCAGAAGTCACTACAACTTATCAAAAACTTAGCGTGCCCCTTGGGCAGTGTCAAGCAGCTAAATCACTTTGAGGGAAAACATTGGCGGTGGCAAATCTAATTGAATGCAAAATATTTCTTGCAAATGCTTAATAAACAATAATTGATCAATTTTATAAACTATTAGCCACAAAATAGGGCATAAAAGTGAAATAATAGCTAAATAAAACAATAAATATCACAAATGTTTTCGCTCAAAGTGCCATTACAAATAGAAAGAGATAGCTTGGTAGAAAGCCCTATTCTGCCACATCTGTTATTCTGCTATGAATTTTCTGTTATCAACTATAGGCGTGTTTTATTATCATCGAGATCTGGATCTGGATTAAGTTTTACACGTAATACAAAAACAAAATAATGGGAAATTTTCTAAAATTGTTTTTGTAACACGTGTTAAAGGAAGATCCAGATCCAGATCCCGATGATAAAAAAACACGCCTTATAAAAGATATTCACCATAAAAGATCTTTTATAATTGGTATTCAGGAGTTCGATCTTTTATAAATTTCTGTTATGAAACTTCGAAAACTGAATCTGTTACCAAACAGACTTAAAATCTGTTGTCATAATCAGCTGATCTGTTATGAATAAAAATGTCGTCTGACAAGAAATAACAAAATGGGACAACATTTATTTACATTTGCTTTTTATTTTTTAACTTGTTGTCTGTATTTGAAACGGAATTGTTTTATTTGTGGCGCGCGTAAATTTTACAATTTGTAAATAAGATTTTGAGTGACTAGAAGAGCAAGTGCCTACTTTTTTTCAACTATAATTCCATCCAGTGTTCTGTTTCCGTCTTTAAAAATGTTTTTGTTTTTATTTTCTTGTTTGCTTGAATTATATGTATCTACCTATTCCAATTTATATAATAAAAATAATTCGTCTGAAAAATACTAAAATGTTTTATTTATTTTTTTCTAATGTTAAATTCCTTACAACAAAAAAATTGAATCTGTTTAGAAAAAAATCGATTTGTTTAGAAGAAAAGATCAATTTTTCTAAACAAATCAAATCTTTCGTTTTTAGCAAGATTTACACAGACTTTCACACACACTAGTAAGATTTGACATTTCTCTGGAGTTGAAAGTTTTGTTCTGCGGTGTTTTACATAAATACTCAAAAGTATTTCTCGTTCGTTTAAATAAATTAAAAACAAATATATCTCTTAAAAGTTTTTAATTCATCAAATGGCAGTGCATAATATTAATTAATAAGAAGTGATAAAAATATCAATGAACTTCGATTTCAAGTGTCCAAAGTCGATTGATGTTATGAAGCGCGCGCTCGCCGACGTGTTCCTCATTTGATGTGTTTTTTGATGGATTTTGGATTTTTTTTTTAACTTAAACGGACGCACAATAATTTTTGTCTATTTCTGCTACTATTCCCGGAAATATATTTGTTTTTAATCGTATTAAATGACGCGTAAGTCGGAATGCACTTTTGAGTATTTGTATGCCCATTAATTTGTTTACTTTTTGCCTCAAAATTTATGTCAATGGCCAACACACACAATCACATAAAAAAATTGATTTTTTTTACAAATTCTTTTCAACACAAAAAAGAAATCGATCTCCAATTGTTGAAAGGAATTCGACATAAGGATATAACATGTGTATTTGAAACCAAATTGTCGTATTTGTGGCTCGCAATTAGCTTATTAAAATGCTTTCTTTAAATATATCCAATTCGAGAAGCTACATCGACATAATGTACATCGGAAATATCAAAGGGATTACTTTTTTTATCTTGGTTCCATCAAGTGTTCCTGTGTTTTCATAAACAAAAATAATTGTGGTTCAATTTTTGTATTTGATTCATAATATCAATACATACATACATACCTAGGTATTTTAATATATTTTCTTACATTTCTCATCTTTTAAAAACATTTTGTTGATGAAATAAAAGATAAATTATACATTTTTACTGTTGAAATCTTTTATGATAAAAGTCAGAAAAGTTTGTCTTTTATTCTTTTATGATTCATAACTGATTTTATAGCAGATCTTGGCATGCTGAATACCAAAAATGCGATTTTGTTCTGAGTTCGAAAGTTTGGCAGATCATAACAGATTTCTTAGTAGATTAAATAACAGATTAAGCATGCCGAATACCAAAATTATAATTCATAAAAGATTTTTTGACAGCTTAAACTTTTGTAGGGAAATTCATAGCAGAATAACAGAATAGCAGAATAAAAGATTACGCTGAATAGGCCCACATATAACACGTGTTACAAAAACAATTTTAGAAAATGCAGTCAAATGTTGTTCAAACAAATACTCTGTTTTTAATAAAATTTAATTTTAATTCACTATATTTTGGGAACCCCATTTTTCATCAATTTATTGCCTTGACGATGAAATCAATATCTTATCTTTTAGGCAATATTGTCATTTGCCATTGACAAAGTGTCTCCATTTGCATTATTAAAGGCAATAGCAATGAGTGAGGCAATTATTGCCTCAAATATTGCCAATGGAGCCGCTGCACACTGGGGCCGGTTGTATGAAGAGCGTGTTCAAAATGCAAAATTGAGAGTAACGGTTTCTTTCAAAAAAAAATTTTGTTGCAGAGTTGACATAATTTTCTATCAATCTGTAAAACTTTGAAGGTCGGAGAGGCAGTAGGCTGCTAGAAAAGAACCGGTAAAGTTGTGTATTGGTAAATAAAAAGATCTGTTGTGCTCTAATCGGTCAATTAAAGGAAAACAAAAAAAAAAACAATTTTCAGTGGGTTTAAAAAAAAGAAAATGTCATCGATTAATCAAGGTCAGTAGATAAGGCAAAAGTGTTTTTATCATCATAATAAATAAAGCTCGCGGAAAAAAAAAATAAAAAGTGCAAATATTCATATAAAATCCTTAAAACATTTTTTTTATAATTTGCAACAGAGGCTTTTGAAACTGAGTATGTAGACTTATAATATAGATGTTCTTTTAATAGAAACAAAAGCTAGAAGTGAAAGCCGCTGTTGCAATTTGAAGTTTTTTAATTAATTCTATAAGAAACGAGGCTGTGGAGGTTGAAATTTTTTTTTTTTTTTCAGATTCTTCTTCAGAAATTGTAATTAAGAAAAAAGTTTTAGTGGATAAATTTATAAGTAGTAATGACAAAGATTTCGATAAAAAATTTAATCACATTGTTGACTTTGATATGCAAATAACGGCTTGTCCTACTGAAAATAGCAACAAAATTAAAACGGAGCTCCGGAACTTCAAGACCCAGCTACGTAGTAAGTGGATAATGTATTCTAAGCACAATGAACGACTTGTAGCAAATGAAAAAGGTTGGTTGGAACAGAGTTGTGTGTTCCAAAAATTATTTGTTCCTAGGGTGGGGATGGGAAGACGTACGTTAGAGTTTGAGGAGTGCAGTGATCAAACTAAACGTAGAAAAACGGCTAGCTTGCGCTCTGAGATTCCTGCAAATGCCTTAGCTTTCAGGGCTTCAGGTAAAAGTCAAGAAGCAGAAGTTATTTAAAAAGTTGCAGAGTCACATACCTACGCATAGATTGCCTTGATTTAAATATTAATTCAAAAATTAAAAAATTGTCGCCACGAGAAGCACTTTCAATGATCATTGAAGCTCAACTGTCAAGAAAGCAGTACGAAACCGTCAGGAACTTTGCCAAAGATCTATTTCCATCATATAAAATGATACAGGCAGAAAAAGTCTTTATGCTATCCTAATAATGTTTCTGTAAGCGAAACCAAAGCTGAGGTGTCTCTTCAGTCGCTGCTTGATCACACAGCCAATCGCTTACTTAATTCTCAGCAAAATATTTTTGAACTATGCACTGTTAATCCATCTGACGAGATTGTTTTAATTTCAAAATGGGGGTTCGATGGAAGTTCCAGCCATACGCAGTACAAGCAAAAATTTATATCTGAATTTTCTGATGACAAATATATGTTTTTAACGTCCCTAGTACCTTTACGGTTAGTATTAAATAAATCGAATGAAATATGCCAGTTGTCTTGTGGCAAAACCCCAGACCTTCCTCACCCAGATTTTGCAGACCCATTAATCTTGAATACGCAAAAGAAACAGATGAACTTGTTAAGGAAAAAAAAAAGAGAAAATTGATGGCGAAATCAGGAACTTAATAAGTTCATTAGTTTATTTAAATGGAAATTCATATAAAATCAGTCACAAACCAATATTTACCATGGTTGATGGAAAAATATGCAATTCTTTAACTGATACAAATTCTACACTCCGATGCTATTTATGTGGCGCAACGTCAAAAGACTTTAATAATCTTGAGCTAGTTGGTCAAAAAGAAACACAAAGTGATTACTTGTCATTTGGCATTTCTGTACTACACTCATGGATTAGAACTTTTGAGTGTATATTGCATCTTGCATACAAATTACCGAAAGCTTCTTGGCGTGTCTGTAAAGAAAATAAATTAATCGTTGAAGAAAATAAAATTAGAATACAGACAGAATTCAAGAGCCAAATGTCTCTCATTGTAGACAAACCAAAGCCTGGACCCATGTTCTATAACTCAAGCGATAACTTTTCGAATCGTTAAAAAATGAAACAACTCATTCCTCACTTATCGCCTCTGGAAAAAATTAGGTTTCTGTAACTGAAATTTTCGAACAGTTCTGGCTGGAATTTCCAATGGAAGGCGATAAGTAAAACTGTCACATTGACATTGCAAAACCAAAACAATTATTTTTCTTGAAAAATTTTATAAAAATTGAAAACCTATCTGGCCTCGAAACAAATTATACATTAAATAGTTTTAAAAAGTGATGTGGAGAGTTAAAAAAGAATATATAAAAAAAGATGCAAAGAATAGACGCAAATACAAAAATAATGCTTTTCAGCATCACCGACAACAGTACCAACTAAAACCAAAACATTCGAGTCGTCCGCTTATTGTTCCGCGAAAAGAGTTGAGCCTTTTGTTATTGGTATTCGTGGTGGAAAAGACAACTAAGAAGCAAGACGATCCACATGAATGTAATTTGTGTGAGAGAAAGTTTGTATATGCTTCGGTCTTCGGAGCTCTTTTACGGCACATCGAGAGCATGTACTGGACGCCTTTGTAGAGTGACAAAATGCACAAGTTGGCAATCTCCGGATTGGTCCTGTGCAGAGCACAAATTGTCTCAAGAACTGAAATTTAGACAAGTTATTAGGTATGTTATTTAAATCGTGGTATAGATTTTTTTGAAAGGATATGTTATCGTTATTCTTGAACAAAAAATATAAATAAATTCATCAAAATGTATACATTTATTTGTTTACTTTTTTGGTTGGATCCATTTAATTTTTAAAATTTGTATTTTATTTTATTTTGTATCTTTAACTTACTCGCCAGCTCCTAGGCCAGCGATAAGTTTTGACATTTGAAATGAAAAACTTATCGACTTTCTAAGGTACAGAAACCCATTTTATCGAATTTTTCCAGGATTCCTATTTCGATTGTTTCAGTCGATAAAATTAACGACTGTCAAAGTTACAGAAACCCGATGATGCGATAAAATTAATTTCGTTCCAATTTTCATCGTTTCTCGACTATTTTTATCGATTCGATAGTTACAGAACATGGGTCCTGGTTTTGGAAATAGCAATGACGGAAACGTAGCTCGAAAGTTTTTTTCAAAATTATGAAGTGTCTGCAAAAGTGACAGGAGTGAATCCGGAGCTTATCAGACGATTTTATATGATACTACAAGCCATATCAAGCGGCTTTAATATCAACTCTGAAAAATTCAAAAATTACTGCCAAGACACTGCTCGTTTTTATGTAGAATTATATCCGTGGATGCCAATGACTCCAACTGTACACAAAATCCTTATTCATGGGCCTGAAATTATCAATAACGCTTTGTTACCAATTGGTTTGCTTAGCGAAGAGGTGCAAGAGGCCAGGAACAAGGACTTTAAAGCATACAAGGAATATTTTAGTAGAAAAGACATCCAGAAAAGATAATATTAGGTACTGATATTTTTAATCGTTTATTTATCTCATCTGATCCATTTATGAGTATTATGCGCTCATTACCTGTTGTAAATAGAAAATCATTCGACATTGAAGTTGTAAATTTATTAGAAGAAGAACGTTAAAAACTTACAAACTTTCTTTATCTACTTTGTAAAGCTACACTTTGTAAAATATGTACATATACCTATTTTTTAAATGAATTAATAAAAATATTGGTTTATAAATGCATTGTATTTCCTTTTTATTGATTATACACCCATTTTTGAAACGAATCCCATAGATATAGAGTTTTGAGCACGCGGTCCATACGACCGGCCCCCAGTGTGCGCTGGGTAATGCAAATGGAGACGCTTTGTCAATGGCAATGGCAATATTGCCTAGAAGATGAGAGGCAATTATTGATTACCATCGTCAAGGCAATAAATTGAGGAAAAATAGGGTTCCCCGTAGTTGTGAATGGCTTCTTTATTGATCTTTTCAATTAAATCGTAGAATATGAGAACGCACAAGACAAAATTTATTAAAATTAAATTTTATTAAAAACAGGGGATTTGAACAACACACATTTTATTATTGAAAATGCCTGGCAATGAAAATGCCCACCCAAGCAATAAATTGCCATTCCTATTACAATTGCAACTGCCTCAAAAATTGCCAATGGAGCCACATGAGTGTTATGCTATGTTTCCACCAAAGGTTTATCTCAGATTAGATTAAATAAATCTTTTTGGTGTTTCCACCGCACAAAAAGATTTAAAAAAGATTAAATTTGACAGCACCTTCGAAAATGCAAATGGCGTTCCAATTTTTCTTATGAAGTGCGAATGGAATGTTTGATTCGTGTGAAACAATGAAGAACTGAATGCGAGTCTCGAATGATTCGTTCAGCACCATGTAAAAATAGGTTAGTTCGATTTGTAAAGCCTAGTACGCAGATCGAGCTAAAATTCCGCTCCCACATTTCTCTCCAAACACCAGCTAAAATCCTAGCTAAATTTTGACACAAGATTTTTGTGGAGAATACATTACAAAAAACAGCTGTTCTCTGAAAAGAAATTTTATTCAATAATTTCAAAGAATTTTCTTTCAATATTTCACATTAAAATAATCAAATAAAATAGATTTTTCCTTTTAGAATTGCTAAATCGTTTGTCCTTGAATATTTCTCGGTCTCAATTTTCATTTTCGCAATATAAAGCTCACATAATCTCACAAATAAATGAACCTGTCACAATTTAGCTCGAGAATTAAGCCTCGTACGCAGATCGAGCTAAAATTTCGCTCCCATACAAAATTCTCTCCAAAATTTAGCCAAGCTAAAATTAAGCCAAACATTTTAGCCGAGAGGTACGCAGCTCCAGCTAAAAAAACAAATTTTCGTTTCTTACTGAACGCACTCATCTGTCAAAATTTAGCGCGTGAAATAATTGTTCGGCACATTAATTCTCGAGCTAACCCAGCGGCTCCATTAGCAATATTTGAGGCAATAAATTGCCTCACTCATTGCTATTGCCTTGAATAATGCAAATGGAGACGCTTTGTCAATGGCAATGGCAATATTGCCTAGAAGATGAGAGGCAATTATTGATTTCCATCTTCAAGGCAATAAATTGAGGAAAAATGGGATTCCCCGTAATTGTGAATGGCTTCTTTATTGATTTTTTCAATTAAATCGTAGAATATGAGAACGCACATGACAAAATATAGTGAATTAAAACTAAATTTTATTAAGAACAAGGGATTTGAACAGCATTTGCAGTCAAATATTTCTATACACGCATTTTATAATTGAAATTGCCTGGCAATGAAAATGCCCACCCAAGCAATAAATTGCCATTCCTATTCCAATTGCAATTGCCTCAAAAATTGCCAATGGAGCCACAGCGTAAATTGTGGCAGGTTCATTTATTTGTGAGATTATGTGAGCTTTACATTGCAAAAATGAAAATTGAGACAGAGAAATATTCAAGGACAAAGGATTTAGTAATGCCAAAAGGAAAAATCTATTTTATTTGATTATTTTAACTTGAAATATTGAAAGAAAATTCTTTGAAATTGTTGAATAAAATTTCTTTTCAGAGAACAGCTGTCTGATTTCTCCACAAAAATCTTGTGTCAAAATTTAGCTAGGATTTTAGCTGGTGTTTGGAGAGAAATGTGGGTGCGGAATTTTAGCTCGATGTGCATACTAGGCTTTAATGTGCCGAACAATTATTTCACGCGCTAAATTTTGACAGATGAGTGCGTTCAGTAAGAAACAAAAATTTGATTTTTTAGCTGCGTACTTCTCGGCTAAAATGTTTGGCTAAATTTTAGCTTGGCTAAATTTTGGAGAGAATTTTGTATGGGAGCGAAATCTTAGCTCGATCTGCGTACGAGGCTTAAAACTATTTGTCCTAGGAAGATTTAACAAGATTAATTTCTAATCTTCAAGATTTACGAAATAAATTTGTATGGTAAATCTAAGAGATTTAAGGTTAATCTCATTAAATCTCAGATTAGCGCTAGGTGGAAATGTAGCATAGATTTGTGTACTGTGGATTACAACAACACAAAGCTATCCGGATAACTGAGAATTAAGATTGGAACGTGGCCATTTTAAAACAACAAGAAAAGTAGCATTCTTGCAAGCTACCAAATAAGAAAACCTACAACCGGTAGCCGTTAGCCGTGGAACTGGTTTTGCAAATATCCATCTCCCTCTATCTCATTATTCCCGTTAGGAAAAAAAACCCACCACTTCACAAATGTCAGCTTCTCGCTGAAATCAATTCACCTCTCCGATTTTCTTGTATATCGAAGGAAAAAAAGAAGTGTTCAAGCGTGGTTATTTTTTCTATTAAAAAAATCTTCCATAAAAACTAAATTTTACTTCGTAAATAATATCAAATTGAAGTTTTGCACATTGCCTTTATAGTCGGTTAATAAAATATTAGCAATACTTGCGATTTTCTCCAACCCGAAAAAATAGAATTTCAATTCAATTTTTTTTTGGGAGTTCACCAAAGAGTAGTAGAAGGGAGAAGAGCAAGAGAAGGAAAGAAGATCATAGAAGAAGAAGGCAAAACCGACTAAGAACAAGCAGCAGTAGCAGCACCACCAGCAAAAAAAAATAATTTTTGCGATAAAAATGTCGAGCGTGTAGGAGCACGGTAATTTTAAATAATTACATTAAAAAATCTTGGGTAAGTAATGGAAACAGTAATTTTTTACAAGTGGAACCAACCAACCAACACCCTGATACCCTACAGCATCGCTCCATCTAATTGTTCCGGATCTCTGCCCTGTGCATTAAGCACAATCCCGAGTCCCCTGTGGATGGATCCTTTTGTTGGCTGGTTTCAAGAGGAACAGGAGGGTCCAGCGCTACGAACGTGGTACAAGATCTGGGAGACCAATGCCCATGAAATGAGCCAATTGCTCGACTTGCAGCAGCAGTTTCAGCAACAACAACAACAGCAGCAGAATACCAAGAACGGCAACACCAACCCCACAAATAACTCCAACATGATTATGATGAACAGAGAACGCGATCGTGATACAACCAATGCTGCCTTCCACCAGATCCTGGATCAACAGCAACAGAATGCGCCGTCAAACGAGCAGCAGCAACAGCGCGAACGTCCCACAAACGACCGAGGAAGCTACTACAACCCGTCGCGCAGGAAAATCGGGCGTATCGTCGACAATAAAGCATCCACTTACAACTTGAACAGACATGTCGAAAAACTCATCAGCAAGTACAGAGGTTGTCCTTGGCGCGTTCCCAACTACGTGTATGGACGCGGCGTCATCGGCCTGCACGAGGAGATTGAACAGTTTTATCATTATGTCCTGCCAACGCCCGCCGAACATGCCATCCGAAACGAGGTCGTCCTCCGCATAGAAGCCGTCGTCCATACCATCTGGCCAGCCGCCGTGGTCGAGATATTCGGATCATTCCGAACGGGATTGTTTTTGCCCACATCCGACATTGATTTGGTCGTTCTGGGAATGTGGGAGAAGCTGCCGCTGCGAACACTCGAAACAGAACTTATTGCACGCGGAATCGCAGAACCGTCATCGGTGCGGGTGCTGGACAAAGCGTCGGTGCCCATTATTAAGTTGACGGATCGCGAATCGCAGGTCAAGGTGGACATTTCTTTTAACATGCAGTCGGGAGTTCAGTCGGCGGAACTGATCAAGGAGTACAAGCAACAGTTTCCGTTGCTGGCCAAGTTAGTTCTGGTTCTGAAGCAGTTCCTGCTGCAGCGCGACCTCAATGAGGTCTTTACTGGCGGCATTTCATCCTATTCCCTCATTCTGATGTGCATCAGCTTCTTGCAGCTGCATCCGCGCCAAATACACTCTGAAACCGCCAACTTGGGTGTTTTGCTTTTGGAATTTTTTGAGTTGTATGGTCGTAAATTCAACTATATGAAAATCGGCATCAGTATAAAGAACGGTGGCCGCTATATTCCCAAGGAGGATCTTCAGCGCGAAATGGTCGATGGCCACCGGCCGTCGTTGCTATGTATTGAGGATCCCCTTACCGCTGGCAACGACATTGGGCGCTCGTCGTACGGAGCGCTTCAAGTAAAGCAAGCCTTTGAGTACGCCTACCTGATGCTTTCGCAAGCGGTATCGCCTCTCAACAATTATGCGAGTGACTGCAACGAGCGTTCCATACTCGGTCGCATCATTCGCATCACAGACGATGTGATCGACTACCGCGAATGGATAAGAGAGAACTATGAACATCTGCTAGTCACAAGAATGTCGCCTGGTGGCGGTGTCGCTAACACAGGCCTCATGCTCACTGGCTCTGTACCAATGGGACAGACGCAAAAGCAATATCAGCAGCTTCAGCAGCATCATCATTTGATTGGTGGTGGTGGCGGTGGGGGAAACAATAGTAACAATGACTATCGACGGCGCGGAAGTACCTCGAGTGGCGACGACTCCGAAGACAGCAAAGAGGGGGACATAGAAACGAATATGATGTCAACACGCGGTGACACATGATGACTGCAGCGACAGCGGTACCACCAGCACCTTATTCCTAATTCTAGCTCTCCTTCTTTAAATCCTTCCATTCATACAGAACAACAAATGCAGCAAAATCTTTTACCAAATATCTTTGCTGTCACTAGAACAAAATCAACAACCGTGTCACCGGGGCATTTGGAGTATCTTCATTTGTACACTCCAACTACTTCATTGACTTAACTTTCATTTTCAACTCCCCCCATCTTTGTTCCAAAGGTTCATTACGATCCTTTTTCCTTATATTTAATCCCCGCCCTCGATCCACTACTATTATTGTATTTAAAAAAAAGCATAAAACAACATTTTTAAAATAATATCAAGAAGGCTGTCGTTATGAAAGTAAAAGTAAAACAAAAAACAGATTTTCTTTAGTCGCATAAGCTTTTTTTGTTAACATTTTTTTTATTAATTTCTATTTCCAAATAATTTTCTTAAACAAAAAACACCTTTAAATGGGTATTTATTTTATTTAAAAAAAACAGCGATTTGATTTTAATTTGTTATAAATGTATGTAAAGGTTTGAAGAGATAAGCTTGAATATAGGAGCTGATAAGTGTGTGGACAAAACCTGCCTTAAAAAGGACTAAACAGAGAAGTCATTTTTTTTCTTGTAAATGCAAAAAACATGAAAAAAAAATATTATAAAGATTATTTCAAACATTTTACACTTAAATTTATAAAAAATGTCTGCCATTCGCGGTTCTCGTTGTCTCCTTAAAAACAAAAAAAAAAAAAACAAAACATATTCTAGTTCTATCCAAGTTTTTTTTTTTCATCATACATAGTGATAGTTATTTTGTTTCTTAAATGTTTAATTATGTATATTTTATTTTTTATTAATTAATAATTATTTTTTCCTTTTTTTAAACGGTTAAGTTCAAATGAAATTTTTCAAAGTTTAAAAACAAAACAGAAAATTATACATTAAAAAATATAATTATTATTATTATAGTTATTTAATAGTTTTGTAAGTTTCTATTTAATTAAAACAAAAAATACTATGTTATATGAGAATGATGCAACAATTTTATAAAATTATGTTACAAATTCATACAACAAAGTGAATAATTTAGTGAACAAAAAATAGTAATTACACAAAAGAAAATCTGAACTTGAATTAAGCAAACAGAAAATCTGAAATTCTGACAAAAAAAAAAACTACAAAAAAAATATTAAAACAAAATTACAATAAACTGCAACGAGAACTACAATTATTAGTATTTTTTTATTCTTATTATTAAAAAATTCTTACTTACCAGTTATTATAAAAAGTTAATTACAATAGATTGTTTTCTTTTCATAAGTTATCTACTATTTGCACGAAATATTCTCTTATTTTAATTTGTATTGAAGATGTTTTACCGTTAACTACATATTTGCTTTCAATTTTGTTTTTGAAATGATTTTAATGATGATCTATTAGTTATGCAATTAACATCAACTACAACAACAACATTACAATTTACAATACACATTTTAAATTCACTCGAATTAATTTCTAACCAGAATCGATATTACATAAAAAAAAATTAAAATAAAACAAATCAACAAATAAATAATAATAACTTATTGATTGTATGAATTATTGCAGAAACGATCGTCTTTTTTGGGAATTAGCATATACATAATAATTATATATGTTTGATTGATTGTACTGTGAATTTAGTTTTTAATGAAATGGAAATTGCATACATAATACATATTATAATAGTGTATACATATATATATGAAAAACAAAATATATTTGAATATATTTTCGAAAACACGAAAAGCAAAACAAACAAAAAACCAACCAACATCCTGTAATTAAAATACTTATCGATAATTTTTAATTAACAAAACAAAAGCAAAATACAAAAAAAAAAACAAAATAAGAAAAACATAAAAATCAACAAAAAGAAAGTAAAATTTCAAAAATAAAAAAAAAATCTAAAAAAACCTAAACTGTTAGGTAAACGTAAGTAAAAAGTCTTTTTATTTTCTATGTTTGTGGATATAATTACCAAGAAAACGAAAGTAGTTTTTACTTGCAATATAGCATATTACACCTTGCAACCCTTGCCATTTGGTTTTCATGAAACTGTTGTTTTTTTTTACCAAAATTTAGTATAATTAAGTTAAAACCTAATATTTATTCAACATTGAACACTTTTGAATGAACAACAACTTGAATGTGCTACCAGCAAGTTTATAGGCTGGAGTTATGTTGCATAGCTATTTCACGCGTGCCAACTCGATCTTTCGTGGGGCTTAGTCTGGTATGCTCATTTTAATTGAAAAACTCTGCAAACTCAACAATTTTGGTGAGCTAACTCGGGATCTGAATGAAAAAAATATACCGATCTCGTAAAAGTAAAAATGTGTCACTATAAAAATACAATTTGTAAAAAACATGGGATTTATCTGTGTGCATTTTATGTAAATATTGCTTTCGTTATAGAAAACATCAACACTTCTAAAAAGAAGAAACACTTTACATTGGATTAAACAAAATGAAACTTGAATTTTTATATTTTCACATTTATTGACTCGACCCATGTTTCAGGGCTAGATTGGGTTTAACCCCGAAAGTAGGATGATCTCGCACTAAAACACGGCCTTGGACCATTAGTCGATCCGTTCCCTACTCTAAAATTAGGTGCTCCTTAGAGCGCGTATGTACATATGTATGATCATTGCAAAAATCTCCCAAATGGAGTTTGCGTCTTTGGGAGCAAGAACTGAGTATGGAGAGGCTGAGGAATCGTTATCGTTTGTTTGACTTTTTTTAAAAAGAGTAATCCAATACAAAAATAAAGCGTGTTGTCAAGAGAAATGGAAAACTTAACTCCGTAATGCACTTTAACCTTGAATTATATTCAGTCGCCCACTTACAACATAAGAAATTTTTTCATATTCTATTATTGCAAAAAAAGAAGTATGAATAGGCGTCGAAAGCTTGAGAAGAATGTGCTGTAGTGATTAAACAGTGCACCGAAAATTAAATATCAATGCAACTTCGAAGGTAATTGTGTTAGTTGAAATCTCTAATCACATGGCACGAGAATCGAGGTCATTTGAGTGTATAGCTTGATTTTTTGAATAGCCTTTACTAAAGCTTCCGACGCCCATACTTCTTTTTTTGCTGTCACTCACACCCAAAATATTCTGTGTGTTCTCAGTGTAGTAGGAAAATTAGTATTTTTTTATATTTTCGTATAGAAAAATTGGTTTTTGAGGTTTAAACCAAATCTAAAATTCCGATGATTGAGAAAACTAAATTGATATTCGTCATACTTTCAATTGGTATCGGTCTCTGCGTCGGAGTAAATACGGTGTTAGAAATTCAAGGGATGGACTGATTTAATTTAAAAAAAAATTTAAATAATTTGCGCGCACTCAAGGAGTTATGAATACCCTTAACATGTTTTAACACAGTGCGAGCGTTAGGAAAAGTGGAGAGGATTTTAAAGGAGATACCGATGCGCATTGATCTTGAATGTCTGTATGTCAGCATTCCACATTCTTGTAGTGCGCGTAAAGAAAGAATACTTAACAGTACGTCCAAAGTTAGGCTCCAGGGTAAACTGATGGGCATTCCTTTCGATGCGAGTGTTACGGTGGAACTGTTTCAACGGGGGAATGCAGTTGGCTCGAGCGACTAGAGCATTGTTTGTAAAAGTATCGATAGAATGAAGAGAGATATTAGACGTTTCGTCGATGTTCAAGTGACTCAATTGTTACTGATATCGATAGGTCACCTATTAGTTTCAAAGTTCTATTTTGAATTCTATCTAATACATGCAAGTATGTTATAGGTGCGCCAGCCCATACCTGAGAATTATAATCAAGCTTTGAGCGAATGTATGCTTTGTAGATCATAGTCAGATCAGAAGGAGAAAAGAATTACTTACATCTTCTGAGGAAACCTAAGCATTTCGCGGCTTTTCTGGCGACGTCAAATATGTGGTCATTCCAGAGAAGGTGGTTAGTGGTGCACATACCGAGTATGGATAGATTATCGGTTTTCTCAATGCAAGTGCCATTTATGGATAATGGCAGTGGGGGTACGTTTCGTTTTAACGACAAGAGACAGTACTTGGTTTTGGATGCATTAAATTCCACGTTATTATTTATTCTTAATTATTTCCCATTCGAAGATGCTGTTAAGATCGGAATTTAATGAGCTTATCATACGCTGCCGTTGCAGCTTTACATCCGAAGCACAAGGGTGTGAGTCTGGAAACGAATATGAAAAGCTGAGGGTACTGTCGTCTGCGAAATAATTAAATGGATTAAAAGTTTAATAGAAGAGATCGTTAATAAATATAAGAAAGAGAGTCGGAGACAAAACCGAGCCTTGGGGCACACCACCATTTATGTGGTGAATATCAGACTGAAAACTGTCCAAAACAACTCTTATTGAACGGCCCGACAGGTAATTTATAATCCAACGAATAAGAGATTCATCAATACCAAAAGCATGCATTTTGGTTAATGGAGCTTGGTGCCAAACTCTATCAAATGCTTTAGAAGTATCAAGCGCAATAATCTTACTTTCACCAAAACGATTTAAAGACTGGTTCCACTGTTTGGTGAGATATACCATCAGATCACCAGTGGACCATAGCCATACTGAAGATCATTATATACAATAGGTTTTTTTATTTACATATGTATGTAAAACCACTAGAGTAAAGCACGAATTTTTGATTTAGCTCATCTAGAACGGGTAACCCACATTAAAAATATGTTTTTGATTGTTTTTTCATTGGGAAAATTGTCTTATTTTTGAGTTATTCCCTCATATTTCCTTATAACGGCTGAGCCGATTTTTTTCTCGTTTTGCAAACAGTTACTTCTAGGTCATAATATTATGATGTATGTATGCATTTCAAAATATTAAAATTTATTATGTAAAGAAGACAATCAATCCGCAATGAAAGCATTAACAAAAATCTTCAATGTGACAGCAGTAAAATATAGTTGTGATCCAGTCATGCATTCTATATGTATTTTGTAAATGCTTATAAAATTTTAAATACAAGGTGATTCCAATACGATGCGAAAAAAAAGCTAGAGCGTAGGTTGGGTCAGAACAAAAAAAAAATCATATGGCAGACAAGGGAAGGGCCTATTTCTATTTTAAGAGAAAATGATAGAAAGAAACATCACAATCAACAGGTTAAAAATAAGAAAATAAAAATAATAAACATAATTTAATTTGTAGCTTTTTATTAAAATTTCGAGTCCGATGTGACTCATCTTCCCCAGCACACTAATTTGTATAGAAAATTACAACAATTAGTGTGTTGCATTCCAAGTAAATAAAATGCTCAAAATTAAAATTAAAAATTAAATCAAGTTTTTGTTTATTGTGGAAAGAAAAATTGAATAAAATGATTGGTCGATTCCCGTATTAAATTTAATCACCAAACCAATAAATTCCCTGGGAAACGTTCGAGCATAATTCATAATTACATTTCGGGCCAAATGCAACGTTTTATTTTTTTTCTCGAATTACTATATAAAGATCTCATTCAAAAAATTAATTAACAAAAATTTAAAATTAAATATTAAGACGGTCAGTTTTATGATGTTTTTATATGGGAATTAACATGGTAATAATCGAGTCAAAAAATTCGAAAATCCCATACAAATTTGTATGGGAAAAGTATGGGCTTAGAGCCACGTTTAAATGACCTCGGACAAAAAGACGGAAGATTACCGTTAGTTTCAGTTCAAACATTTACAAAACAACTTGTCGGACAAGCTTGATCTGGTTGAAATGGTTATAAAATGCACTCAATAGGTTGCATTTTTGGCTAAATGTATGGATGAATGAATACAAATAATATACCTACGCAACTTCTATAAATGGGGTATCAAATGATCCTCTACAGCTACACGATACCAATAGTCGGACAGATATTTTTTTGTTGCCATGAGTCTGCTACAGTTTTGGGTCAATTCAATCTATAAAATCTATGTAGTTAACAGTTTATTTGAAGAATGTTTACAAATTCTATACCTAACCTATTGATTCAAAATAGCGTTTAACGGCTTTTAGTACTTAACAAATTACCTACCTATGACCCTTGTCATCACTAGTCATGCAAGTGAACGAAACGACAATTTTTGTGGCCTAAATGGCGCTGATAGCTATTGTGAATTTTTGTGTAGGTATAGACAGTGAAAGAATTTTTAGAAGGTTGAATCCTTGAACATTTTATTATTGCAATTAAAAAATATCTTTAAAAAATCAACAAAACTCTTCGTAGTAGTAAGGCACTTTTTGGCATGAATATCAATATCTTTTATGAATTTTGGAAAATTTTTCAGTCATTCAAAAAATTTTCCAGATCACCCATTGTATCATCGTTGACCAGATCAATTTCTTCCAATGTCATAACTCTAGGCCCCTTAAGCTCAATTTCTACAGAAAATAATGAATTACATATATGAATGTTTATAAGAATAAATACAAACAAAAATTACTTGCAACACCACCAGTTTGCTTATACTCCTGCATGTCGTTTTGAAAAGCATCATCGAAAACAGCTTGTCGCTCTTGCTGCAGTCGCTTTAGTTTTTCTTCTTCCTGTTGAATCTTAAGTCTCTGTTCTTCCGCGTTTTTTTCTTGCTGAGCCTCGAGTTCGACTGTTGATAATTATTTATCATGAATGCCTTATACGAACTTACGACCAATATCACAGTGGAAGTTTAAGCTCCACTTTTGGTTTAAGCCTTGGTTCAGCATAAAAAACTGAACCCAAGATTCAAGGTTTAAACGTGACTGTGAAACTTGTCATTACTGTTGAAAAGAGTTTACTTACCCATTTCCCTTCGCTTTGCTTCCAAGTTCTTTTGAAGAATTTGTTCTTGCCTGTCTAGCATTTGAGTGACATTCAATACATCGGCTATTTTTTCCTCGGCAGCAAATCCCAAAGCTTCAACTTCGTTGAACTTGTCCAGGCTAGCTTTTAAATTGGCTTCTATTGCAGGTAGTCCGGCTAAACAATTCATCAAATCATTTATATTAACCTGACGAGCTTGCATTCGTTGCTGAAGTCTATCAATTGTTTCGGTTATATTTTTTGCTACCTCAACATTTGCCTTATTGGCCTCATATGTGTTTTTCCAGGCATCTTCATATTTTTGTAATAATTCTGCGCCAGCAGCAATATTGATTTCCGGAGGGATTCCCAGTTCTGGGTCGTTGTTCGAGTCAAGAGTTTGCGAGCTTACTAGTGAAAATTGAGTGGATATATTTTCGGTAATGTGGATACCTTCTTTAAGGGCGTTATTGATTTTTTTCTTTATATTTTCTAACATTCTAGAGATAACATTTAAGTACAAATCAAAAAATGATAACGAATTTACAAATAAAATTTATAAACAATGGCTGTTGACAGTCACTGTCACATTTTGTTTTTGTTGGTGTCTCTTTCAAAAAATCCTCCAAGTTCGGTCTTTCTTGGGTTCTTGTAGAACGGAGTGTCAGTCTCACACTGCGCTACCCCTTTACACCCCGACTCCACAGGACATACAGATGCCCAACATCACAACCACAATCCAATCAACAATCAGCAGATTTTTTCTCGCTGGGCAGTTCATGTCATGTCGTTTCATTTCCCTCTCACCACTACTTCTATCTTTTGCAATAATACTCGCCCTTTAGACTCCAGATAACAGTAGAAAGACCTTTTTTAATATCAAGCTACCTCTAGATACAAGGAAAACCTGATAAAAACTCACATGCACGTGAGACGTCAAATCTCATGGCAAGCTTTGAACAGCGTTCATGTCTTGTTTAAAAGTTGGTTTTCTTCGACATATCGTCGACAAGACATGGATTTTTCAGGCTCCATTGGATTTTTATTAGACATGTTCATAGTCTTGGCATCGTTCATGGCAGGTGGAGCCAGCATGTTAAGCCCTGGTCAAACAGAGCGCGGTCCGGCGATCTTTGTAAAAATTTACAAAGAAAATTTGACCGTCGCGTTCTTAATTTCCCAGTAAAGTATTGACCGTCCCGTCGGACCGCGCTCTGTTTGACCAAGCCTTTAGAATAAAAAATATAAGGAAGCGCCATTTGTGGAAAAAAGTGAAGCATTTTTCATAATAGTAGGTCTGACCCTTTACTTGAACTTTGACACAACTTTGGACTGAAATGCGCAGAAATGCACAGAAAATCACAGAAATTCAAAGTAAAGGAACAGACCTAGTGTTTGCTCTCACACACACAAATACATTCCAAAAGGGACGGAGTGATTTTTAATGGCAACTTACTAGGGCGCCATAACAATCATTTGTTATTTTCTGAATTTATTTTTCTTTTCAGTGGTATGTTTAAAAAAATACTTACTTTTTTATGATAACCCTCTAAGGCACCAATAAATTGTTTTAATATCTACTTTCTTTAAAATTGTGTTGTTTCAGTGGAACATTATAGATTTACTAAGTTTAATTTACGCATTGTCATGAAAGAAGGCTCTCCAAAGCCAACGTGAATCATAGCAAATCATTCGCATCGATAAAAAATTGGCACCCCAAATGTGGCTTTACTTCATCCACTTTCAGAATGGTCATCCTTTTACCACTCGACTTTCGGAAACCTTTTAAATTTTTTATTAAATTATTTTAATTTTTGAATAGACAAATTAATTAACATTAAAAAATGCACTAATAACTTCACTACAGAGAAAATTGAGCAATATTCTGAAGATGCACATGTTAACATAAATATACGAACTCCAAAGGTACAAAATCGATTTAATAACAAAAATAATTTCCTGATATAAAGGGTGCTTAGCAAATAGTTGCGCCTTACAACCACCAATAACAAAAAAAATACGTCCCTGTTTCACAGAATCGCAGTTCGACATTACTAGTATCCCAAATTAAAACCGAAAAACCATGTGCAAGTTTTCAATTAATTTATTAATTTTCTTAGTTTATTTAAAGTTTAATCATTTAAAATGTGTTACTTGATTGATGATTAATTAAATTATGATCAATTCACATCGCTTTCTTTGAGAAAAATATGATAAAACTCACTTGTGAAAGGAAATGATTCTTGTCCGTCTTATTCTTGGTTTATATACACAATTTAACACTGCACTTCATATTTTTGTATTGTTAGCTGTGTTTTTTTGCATGTCCAGATAAAATTGTGTGAAAAAAACGACAACAAAGCAAAACAATTTACATGTTAAATACAACAACAACTATGTCCATATAGAGTTAGCTAAGTCCAGATAATTAACTGGAGTTAACTTTTGTCCCGATAAAACGGTATTGTCAGACTACCATTGTCGTTGTGTTATCGATAATTTGTATAGAAATGTCAAATGTTTGTTGGTAAGATAGTTCAGAACAAAATGGCAGACCAAGGGAAATGTTGAAATGTCCCGATGTCGTTTTTTTCGCCAAACTCCATATGGACATACAAAAAAACGCAGCTGTTATTAGTAAGTATACATAAGGTCTGATCCTTTACTTTGGGTTTCTGTGATTTTTAGTCCAAACTTGTGTCAATTTTTTTTTTATATATGAACTTTGACACAACTTTGGACTAAAATGCGCAGAAATGCACAGAAAATCACAGAAATTCAAAGTAAAGGAACAGACCTATACATTTCTAAGTAAATCACTCCAAACTATTTGTTTTTTTTTCTAACAATTAATGATTTATTAATGTTTTTAGTCTTGTATCACTTTTTGTTTACTTTTTTTCTTCCATTCAGTCACCGATTTGACATTTCGGGCATAGGTACAGTTTTCTGCTTCATTCACGTACACTGTATATGTGATATACACCAGTTCCTTTACTTCTTCTTCTATGCGCTACCCCCACTGATCTCTATATATAAAAGAGATCAGTGGCTACCCCACAGTACACATATTTAACCCTGAGGCCACACGAGCAAGTACTTGCAAGTTTGCAAGCCAGTTGGCTACATACACTGCCTGTCAAATTCATAATTTGCATTCCACTTGCCTCCCACTTGCTTTCCACTTGCATTCCACTTCCTTGTCTCCCAACTTGCTTCTCTACTTGCTTCACTACTGGCTTCAAAGCTTGCATGCCAGTTGATAAACAAGTTGCTTGGGTTTATTGTTTGTGTTTGTAAGCAAATGTGTATGTATTGCAACTTGCTTGCAAGTACTTGCTCGTGTGGCCTCGGGGTAAAGGTAATAGCTGTGTTTTTTCGCATGTCCAAATAAAATTGTGTAAAAAAACGACAACAAAGCAAAACAATTTACATGTTAAATGCAACAACAACTATGTCCATGTAGAGTTAGCTAATGGCCAGTTGCACCGGCCTCTTTTAAATTTGTATTGGTTCGTTTGATTTTAAAATGACATTATTTATCGGTTGCACCATAAGCACTTCTAAATCTAACAGGCCAATAAACGAACCAGTAAACTAAAGTTCCATTTTCCTTCAGATACATTTTATAAGCAAGTTTAAACGAACATATCTAACTACCTACAGACAAAATAATTCAATTTTATTTGGCGGAATATTGTTCATTCAAAACTAAAATAACGAAAACAACATTTGAAGGCATTATAATTCATATTTATAATTCACTACTTAAATAGATAAATTACTCCTGTGTCGCAGAAATATTAGTGTTAGTTGGTATCCATTTTTTCTCTGAAAAAAAAAGAAAATAATAAATAATAAAAAAACACCAAGATGGCGCATTGGTTGCATCTAATGAGAATACTTTGTTTCTGTTTATTGTGTATTCACATTTTCTTTATTGCTATCTCACTTGCACTGGTTAAATTTGTTCGTTCAGTTTAATAAAAGTGCCTCTACACTATCCCACAAAGTATTAACACATGTCAGAATAAAGTGGGAAAGAATTTCATACGACTGCCAAATTTGTGTGATGAAAATGATTTTCATATTTTGCTTCCACACTTGCATCAAAACAAATCAGTTTCACCATAACCTCAAACGCCCAAGTGGGATTGAATGTGTGATGGTTTTAGAACCGATCTTAAATATTTTCAGGTATAAACACATGTCAAATCGTGTAGGATGCGATGTCAAGTTGTGTGTGATGAAATTTCATATTTTGCTTCCACACTATTATACATGATTTCTTCACACTTTTTTGACATGTATTAATACTCAATGGGATAGTGTGGAATGGCTATAAACAGATGATAAAATCCAGGGGTGGTTCGCGAACTGCATTTTAGCTAAAAAATGCGTGAAAGAGATTGGTGCAACCCAAATAAATTTCTCAGTCCGATAAATTTTAATTCCATTTTAGCAAAAACCGCTTTTAGTGAATTTTGGTGCAATTGGGCATAAGTCCGGATAATTAACTGGAGTTCACTTTTGTCCCGATAAAAACGGTATTACCAGACTACCATTGTCGTTGTGTTATCGATAATTTGTATAGAAATGTCAAATGTTTGTTGGTAAGATAGTTCAGAACAAAATGGCAGACCAAGAGCCTGTTTAGATTGGGAAAATTGAGTCCGGACTCGTGAGTCTCATCGTGTCTACATAAGAAAATTTGAGGCGCCTCAAAACATATAGAAACAACAACAACTTCAATGTTTTCCGCATTGAAACAATAACAAACGAGACTCATGAGTCAGATGTATATGTTTTCTTCATGCCTCACGGCATCCCTGGCCCCCCACTTCTTTTGTCCAGAAACCGCCATGAGACCGGTCTCACCCTTCCCAATCAAAACAGCGTCCAAGGCAAATGTTGAAATGTCCCGATGTCGTTTTTTTCACCAAACTCCATATGGACATACAAAAAAACGCAGCTAATAGCTGTGTTTTTTTGCATGTCCAGATAAAATTGTGTGAAAAAAACGACAATAAAGCAAAACAATTAACCTGTTAAATACAACAACAACTATGTCCATATAGAGTTAGCTAAGTCCAGATAATTAACTGGAGTTAACTTTTGTCCCGATAAAACGGTATTGCCAGACTACCATTGTCGTTGTGTTATCGATAAATTGTATGGAAATGTCAAATGTTTGTTGGTAAGATAGTTCAGAACAAAATGGCAGACCAGGGCAAATGTTGAAATGTCCCGATGTCGTTTTTTTCGCCAAACTCCATATGGACATACAAAAAAACGCAGCTAATATCAGGTGTGTTTTTTTTTGCAAGCCCGAGGGAATCGGATGAAAAAAACGACATCGGGGCTAAGCAACGCCATTACAGAAAAAAAATGGAGTTTCCATACAAACTATCGATAACATGTATGAAATTCATGCCGGTAACACAGTTTTTGTCTGGGCTTAAGTTAACCTGGAGGCCACACGAGCGAGTACTCGCAAGCGAGTTGGGTACATACATTAATTGTCAAATCACTCGCTACTCTACTCGCTTCTCAACTGGCTTTGAAAAAGGCAAGCCAGTTGGCTAGCGAGTAGGAAAAGCTTCGATGTATTAGTAACTCGCTAGCGATTACTGGCTCGTGTGGCTTCAGGGTAAGCCCCGAAATTTCTCTGGGCTTAGCTAAGCCCGAAAGGGCTTAGTTGTTGTTGCTTTTAAAATGTAAATTGCTTATTGGTTCGGCTCGTTTTTGGGCTCGGTTGTGGCGCTGCTAACCACGGCGAATTGCTTCTGTCAGGGGGATAAGACAGAGAGGATTATATTTTTTTATTCTGACAACAATAAGGGGGATAAGCTAGATGGGTGCGTCAGCTGTTAGTGTCATGGCAACGACAGAATGAGGTAGAGAAAATAAGTAAAATGCTCATACACGTATATGAAATTATACAATGGTGTTGGTTTTTTTTTATGAATTAATGAATACGTAGGTATATCTATAGATATACTGTGAGCGTCAAAAAAAAGTGTACAGCTGTGAACTGCGTTTTTGAAACTCTGTTGAAGAAAATAGATTCGATCTTTTAGGAAAATACTTATCTTATTTTTTAAAGCGGTTAATCTTCAGTGAATTGGCATATAAAACTTAACAAAAAATATTATAATAAAAATTCAATAAAAAAATAACAAAAAATACTTAATTTTTATGGCGTCAAAAGAAAGTGTCCACTATTCAATTAAAGCGAAAAACTTAAAACCAATACTTCATCTGCTTCCCTTTCGCCCTTAGGACAGCTTCTATACGTCTGGGGATTGACTCTACTAGCTTCCCTGTCAATTCAGCTGGGATTTTTTGCCACTCTTCAAACAAAATTGAATTTTGTGCCTTTTTGCTAAATAATATCCTCTTTTGGATCTGTTTGTACAAATAATCTCACAAATGCTCAATGAGGTCAAAGCCTGGAGATCGCGGAAGGTCTGCTAGTTGCTTAGAAGTATCATGGAATAACCATTCCTTGACCAATTTCGATGTATGCTTAAGGTCATGTTGTTGTCTTGTTGGAAGACCCATAAATCAGTTTACCCCAGTTTTGCAATACTAAACGGCAATAATTGTCTCTTAAAATATAAAGACAATTTTCAGTCCTCATCGTACTGTCAATAAATACAAGGTTTCCAACACCAGATGGCGCTTAAATTTAATAACTATGCGAACAGCAGGGCACCTTCGGTAATCAGCATAGTTTCGCGAATCGGTATTTCAATTTATGGAGTCATGAATACGGTCCCTGAAATTCAAGGCGTAGCCTTTCTGATCGCGTAAGCTCCTGCCTGGATTGCAAATTCAGTAATTCACATGAATACATTTGCTGAGGGCGGCAAAACTTCACAGTCAATACCTATCAGTTATTTAATTTCTCCGCCCCGTACATAGTGCCACAAAATTTGCCGCCCCCCATAAAGTGCCACCCGGGGCGGACCGCCCCCTCCACCCCACCCACGCTACGCCACTGAATACATCATAAATAAATCATCTTCGTCCATTTCAGCAGGGTCAGTTTTGTCTTTGTCCTTTTCAGGTTTGATGCTAGAACGAGAGGAATTGGAATTCATTGGAGCTTCTATGCGTTTCTTATAAAAGAAACAGTAACAATATTTTTTATGCTGTCTACATGCATTTTTAATTATAATTTCTACTCACAAATAAATTCATTTTCACCAGGCTCCTCCAGAACTCCGCTCTTTTCTTCTCCTTCAACAATTTTCTATTTTGCAATTGTTCTTCTCCATATTTTTTATGTATCCATCCAGAAGTCTAAAACAAAATTAATTAATGGAAATGTATCATAATATTGCTATCATAAACGTATTAAATAATAATTATAAATTTTTCTTACATTTTTCCAAAGGACCACTGGCAAGATATTCAACATTCTTCCGCAGCAACTCATTTCGCTTCTATTTGATATATATATTTTTTTGTAATAATTTATTTTGAGAAAATTCATAGACATATGATTATTTTAGAAATGTCAAAGTCTACTACATAAGAGCCTGATTACACGATTTGTTTTTTCGGACGTTACGTGTTTCGTCTTTTTGACACATTGGGTGAGGGGTGTAGAAACGTAGGGGGAACAGAAAGACGAAAGCACGTATGAAAATTTCAAGACTTTCTGGTTGAACTTTGACGTTTATGATTTGACAAACGAGTAGAGGCGGGTTGATGCCTAAAAAATTTAAATAGTGAGACTAAAAATTGTTTTTCATAATTAAATAGCTATAAATTTGAACAAGAAGTGATTTACAAATATTTTTGATTATTATTACTGCCTATTTTTCAATAAATAAACCTCAAATTTTTTGAACGTCAAAATCACGAATGGATTTTTTTCGTTGTGTGTAATCACGAAGGTACGCGTACCTGTCAAAAAGACGAAAAACGAAATGAACGAAAAAACGAATCGTCTAATCAGACTCTAATTGTCCAGTTTGTATTTCTGAGGGCTCAGAGAATTTCCCCAGTTTCGCTGTCAAAAACTAAGTAAAAAAAATGTTTGTTCCGTCAGCTCAGTGAGCGCTCATGAAATATAAACTGAACAAATATTATAAGTATTGAAAACAAAAAGGGAGTCAAATTAAATAATTATAATGTATAATGTAGTAGACTTTGATATTTCTAAAGCGTGGTACACATTATCAAACCTGAGTGTCAGCCATGTTGGATATCAAACCGAACTGACAATGTGTACACGCTGAATGATGGTTTGACACTCAGAACTGCCTGCTCACAAATTTTTTTGATACTGCGTGACAACCCTCGGTTTGTTGGGTGGTTGCTCGATGATGTGTACGATGATGAGCCGTCATTCACGGAACAAAACACGAATTTTTATAGTGAATTAGCGGAAAAAGTGCAAACAAAATAACAAAATAGGAAAAAGCTCGTGGGTGTCATGTAAAAAAAAGGAATTAACACGATTCGTGGCGGAAATAGCCTCAAAATAAAAAGAAACAATTTTCTGAGAGTAGTGGAATTTCTTTGCCTGACGCCCAACATAACTGATAAGTGTGTACGCGAAGCTTTTCACGCAGGTTTGATATCCAACACGCGTGACACTCAGGTTTGATAATGTGTACCACGCTTAAAATAATAGGTTTGTTCGTGTACTTTCTGGGCTAAATTGGGTAGTCTCTCAAATTGTGAGTAGTGGACATGCAATTCCCTCAGAGAGAAGTAAAATTGTACAAAAGTACGCGAACGCATAGAACCAAAATTTCTACCACTTTTTAAACGTCAACAAAAAGTAAACAAAAAAACCTCCTAAGAAATCAAGAAAACAAACCCAACAGCATTAGAAATTCAATTTTCACTTTGTATTCTTAAAAAAATCGTATTTTTTGTATTAATTTATTAATTACAAACTGTATTCCAGAAATAAAAAATTAAATACCTTCACTTTTAAACCAAATTTATTTATTATTAAAATATAGGTAGTTGTTTTGCTATGAATATCAGTTTTTTTTTTAACAAAAAAGCACTTCACAATACACAAGAATAAGAATTTCAGTTTATTCACATTTTTTGATTTAAAATTTTTTATTAAATACAAAAAAAATAAACAGATAAAAAAAAAATACACTTTTACCAAGAAAAAAAAAACAAAACTAAAAGTAAACAGCAGCCATTTTGATTTTGTGTTGTTGTTCTCAACTCACAGAACACAACACTTACCATTTCTGCCCAAACAAATTCCTTGGCAGAATTTGGCAAAAATTGTCAGGAAGGGGAAATTTTTTGCTCTCTTGTGAGCATTCTCTTCTGCCAAAAACTACACATTTTTTGGGTACGCGAACAGCTTTGGGCTGAATTTGGTAGATTTGGGTAGAATTTGGCTGTTTTGTGTGAGTACGCGAACACAGCTAATCATATGTCTATGAATTTTCTCAAAATAAATTATTACAAAAAAAATATATATATATCAAATAGAAGCGAAATGAGTTGCTGTGGAAGAATGTTGAATATCTTGCCAGTTGTCCTTTGGAAAAAGGTAAGAATTATTATTTAATACGTTTATGATACCAATATTATCATACATTTCCATTAATTAATTTTGTTTTAGATTTCTGGATGGATACATACAAAATATGGAGAAGAACAATAATTGCAAAATAGAAAATTGTTGAAGGAGAAACAAAGAGCAGAGTTCTGGAGGAGCCTGGTGAAAATGAATTTATTTGTGAGTAGAAATTATAATTATAAATGCATGTAGACAGCATACAAAATATTGTTATTGTTTCTTTTATAAGAAACGCATAGAAGCTCCAATGAATTCCAATTCCTCTCGTTCTAGCATCAAACCTGAAAAGGATAAAGACAAAACTGACCCTGCTGAAATGGACGAAGATGATTTATTTGTGATGTATTCCCTGAGCACCTGGAATACATAAAGGAATATGGTATGTCAATCTAACATTTTTGTTAAGAATTTATTTCTTAAATTTTCTATTTTTGTTTTTTGTTTTTGAAGTTTGAATATTTTGCTGTGGGAATGGGATCAGTTTATATTTCGGAGCACTCATAAAATCCGCTGAGAGTTCTTTATAATCACCCCGATTGCAGAATCCGACGAATAAACAGCGGAGGGAATCAGACTTAATTTTGACATTTTTACTATGAGCCAAATGTCAAAATTGATTCAGATTCCCTCCGCAGCACATACGTCGGATTCTTTAATCGGCACGAATATTTTTATTAATGTGGAGAGCTGTGAAATCTCAGAAATATAAACTGATGACCACCAATAGTTTTATTTTTTCATTTCATTTTATTTCCATTTATGGTATAATTTTGTTATTCTTTTTTACTATTATATAACATACATAATTATATTAATATAATATATTTATTATTTTTATTAGTAATTCATTCCTTTTAATTAAAAGTAAATAAAATTATTTTATGTGTTTGATCCATTACTACACGATGCCTCTTCTAAGAGTCATCGTGTAATAGGGGTCCTCGTCCTATACATAAAATTTAAAATTTCTAAACAAATACAAATCTTTTGTTTTTATTTATATCTTTTTTTGGAATTAAAATTGTTACAGAAAATTACGAAGATATTTTGGTTTGTTGAATTTTTTACCGATTAGATTTTTTTTGCTATGGATTTCAACAACAAGTGTTATGCTACATTTCTACCTGACGCTAATCTGAGATTTAATAAGATTTACCTCAAATCTCCTTCAAATCTCGGAGATTTACCATACAAATTTATTTCGTAAATCTTGAAGATTAGAAATTAATCTTGTTAAATCTTCCTAGGATAAATAGTTTTACAAATCGAACTGACCTTTTCTTAAATGGTGCTGAACGATTCATTCGAGACTCGCATTCAGTTCTTCATTAGGCGTGTTTTTTTGGGATTTTATATATAGTACAGTGAGAAATTTCCATAAAAACGCATCCGCAGCGGCCTATATTTTTGTATTTGCAATATGGTACGCCTGAACAGCTGTCACGACACAAAAGTGAATTTTGTGAAAGTTAAAAGTAGAAATAAACCAAAATTATTAACAAAAACTAACATATTTTTGCAAGTTAAATGGGAAATATAACTATATATTTATATAATTAATGTTTTCAATCAAATGTTTGTGTCCCTTTTTTCTTTATTTGCCATTTTCAGATACGAAAATTGATTTTGCAGCTATAAAAGAAAAGAAAAGGGGTAGGGGTGTGTTGGTAGACTATGGTCAAAGTAAAAAACTCATGATTTAGTCTGCTATTACACGAAGACTTTTTAGTTGAGATTTTTCGAAATTTAATATTGTGAAAGTAAAATCAAGTTTTGTTTTCTCAATTGCACTCATTTAATTTTGAAAAAAGTCATGACTCAAAAGTCGTCGTATAATAACAGGCTCAATACACATGGAGAAGATGACTTTATTAGCGATAATTTTATAAATTACAATAAGGACATGATTGTATGGCTAATTTTAATGCATTTACCTAGTTTTCCACTGGAAATTTCTTAACTCACCAATTTTACCGGATTAACTGAGTACATTAGTAGCCAAATAAGCCTGAACCTTCCTTGAACTTCAGTTAGTTTCAGCTGTACTAACTGGTTAAAAATTTGATCCATGGTTCAGCATTTGTGACTCATCGATTTTATCGGATCTACTGAAGTGCAACGATGATTCCAAGGTTCAAGTATGTAGTAATAACAATTTCAAGCTTGACCCTTGTTGAACCTCAGTTAAACTGCCGAAATCAGTGAGCTAAAACAATTGAACCACGCATCAAAGCTTGAACCACGTTTGTACAAGTAGCCTTCCCACCAAAAGCAGTGACTTATACAAACTGGCTATACAAACTGGTCCCTATAGTTTTACAAAAAGAGCTTTTCATGTGAGCTGCTAATAGTGAATTTTGAAATGGGAATGATCGTGAATTTTGACCTTCCATTCCCTTGAGTAATTTGTTTGGTTGCCTATAGAAGAAAATGTGAAGAAAAATGCTTTGTGAAATGCGTCTTGATGTTGTGGTTTGCGAATTATCGTTTGACAGTCGGCAGAATATATCTTGTTTGTCACTTATAAATAAAAATGCTAAATTTTGCACTTTAAACTAATTTAAGGCAGCGTTTTTTTTTTAGCATAGCATAGGATAGGATCGTTTTTTCATTTTGTCGAAAAGGTAAAACAAAACAACCATGCACTTACAAACGACCCTGTTTAGACTGTAATTGCTCACTACGCCACCATGACGTAAATTTATGGGTGAAATTTTCTCTTCACCGATTTCTTCTACAAAAACATGCTCTTGACGAAGTGAAAAGTTACAGTCTAAACAGAGCCATTCATTCAACATAATTCTACTCTACGAACATAGCCATCGAGGATTCGAGACACATAAAATTTCCAGTCGTACCAATGACGACACACAAAAATCCAATTCAATTGAGTTCGATACTCGAACAAACGTCAAAAGTTTATCGGCAGCGGGATTCTACTTTAACTTTTATCGGCAGCGATTTTGCTGCCGATGCTGTTTTTGTAATTCATATAAAATTTCACTGTGCTGCGGATAGCTTTCCCAATAAAACACACCTATTGTTTCACACGATTCAAACATTCTGTCTCATTCGCACTTCATAAGAAAAATTGGAACGCCATTTGCATTTTTGAAGGTGCTGTCAAATTTAATCTTTTTTAAATCTTTTTGTGCAGTGGAAACACTAAAAAGATTTATTAAATCTAATCTGAGATAAACCTTTGGTGGAAACATAACATTAAAGCAACAACGATTTAAAGCAACATGATGCTTCGTGTGCACTAGCATTTTTGTAAACACAAACAATTTTGGCTGATATGATGACGTGACATATTTTTAGAAGTTATTGGGGGCTATCGTGAGTAAAATGAATTTTTCCCATCGTCGAAAACTGGGAACGTGAATTGTGGTCGCAGTTTCGGAATTTATTGGCATCGAAAATGAATGTGGCCTCTGGGCTATCATTTTGATCGACCAAATTTGAACCTGCAAAGAACAATGGAAAATTATTGGCATTAATAATTTTAGAAGATAGGAGAAACTCTGTGAGAAATTTTATCCACGCCAGCCCCCATTATGTATGCGTCACCAGGGACTTAAGAGCTCCTTTAGTACTTTCTGATCTTTAAATAGAAAACTTCCCTCATGGAAAGTTTTTACCATGATGCTTACAATGATTTAACGAAGGTAAGTATTGGAATTCATTAGACACTCGAGATTTTGTAACGGTTTATAATGATTATTTTCTTCTTTAATCATACTGATGATTTTTATATGTATACATTCATTACTATATATCTATAGCAACATATATAGTATACATATGTCTATATCAATCAAGGATGGTTGATCTGAAATTACTCCCAATTCAAACTTTATCCTGTTATAGTACATAGTTCGGATTGATAATCATCTGTCACTTCCATCATTGACTAAGATTCCTTACAGAAATGAGAAGACAAAACATGGTCAAAAGCTATCAAGTTCCACTACGGATACTCTTTTGAGCTATTAACCATATCTCGCTCCTTCTAATAAGAATATATTTCGATGTCTTACATACTAAAACAAAACTATATCAAACACCAAAGAGTAGACTCGTTCTCCGAATAACAAAAAAAATAAACGTTGGATTCAATGAATTAATATTCAAAAACTTTCCCGTAATTCATATCTCGAAACATCGAACATATCCTTAAGAAATGGGAGGAGAGAAACGAGAATTTTGAGTAAAGTTATGAAATTGGTTTATGACCAGCTTCAGCTACCGAAAAAGGAGCCGGATAAAGATTTCCCTAAACTCTCCTCTTTCTCAAGGAATCTACTGACTAATCACGATGCTACTTTTAGTACCTTTCCTAAAAAGGATGGCACGTCCAAGCAGCAACGCAACTAGCTTGTCTTCACTCAATAGCCACACTAGGTCTGCCGGATGCTCGTTCGCTTAGCTCGTCGAATGGGGTGTGGTTCTTGCAGCTAGAGTGAGACGGTGTTACACTTTTTTTTCAGACCTACGGTTCTGGTGTTATGAACCAAATTATTTTAAAAGAGTAGAACCCGATTTGCGTAAGATGCTTTTTTCTTGTAAATGTTTAAAAACATTTCAACCTCTTTATTTCTGTCTATTTTTCTTTTGTATGTGAGTGAACGGCAATAAAACGATAACTATGTAGGAGGCATCGATGTTCCTGCTCCTAGGGTGATCTGAACCCTCCCTATCCTGTTAAGTCTATGACTCGACAAGAACCTTTGGTTTTCATATTCCCTTCTATTTTGGAAAGCCCCGAAAATGAGAGATAGAGCTGTATAATCTCTCTGAGCCTTATACCCACCACCCTTAGATATGGTGAATCGACTTCATCATATCGCTAACTTGGTTCTCGTAGCGCTCAATTATTTAAGAGAACCCCTTGATCAAAATGAGAGGATAAAAATAAGATTTAAACTCCCATATCAGCGTCTAATTCAATTAAGTCATTTCCAATCTCCTGTTTCCCATCCCTTAGTATCTTTTTTTACTCCAATTTCATCTTGCTTTTCTTTTAAATCTTTAACCAAAAATATTTATGACCTCCCATAAAATAATTAATTACTCGAAGACGGATTTACAGTTTTCATATCTATTGCAATTTTATTGATCTTCAAATTTGCCTAAATCCTAACTTTTAATATTTATCCTCTTTGTTGGGATTTTTCCAATTAACTAACAATAAAAATTTTATCCTCTTTGCTTGAATTTATCCAATTAAACTTAAAATATAATCTTTAACATCTTTGTTTCCAATTCAACTTAAAATCTAATCTCTATATGAAAATATACTTCCGCTTCTTATATCTTTTTTTTTATATTTGTCACCAAACAAATTTTGACTTTACGCAAAGAATTCAATTTTACCAAAATCAAAAGGTATAGGTACTCTGAGACCAAAATCCCGAATTTTAAATTTAGTTATGCGAATATGTATAGCCTAACATATAATTCAATTTGTAAATGTAATTTGAAACGATTAATAGTAACAAAACAAAAAAAAACTCACCAGATCTTCTCCAACCGATGAAGTGCACTCCTTAAGTCAGTAGACGATCCAGGGTTCGATTTCAATCTGCTACAACTATATATGTACCTTCCTTTTCGTTTAAACACTTTCAAATTGTTTTAATTACACCATACATCTATTTCTTTTTTCTTTAAAGATTTAAATTATATTTTTTTTTTTATTATTATTTTCTTTACCATAAGAAGCGAAAGGATTTACACTTTATCTTTTGCCTTAATTCTATAATTAACAAAAAAAACTTTCTCTTACTGAATAAATCAAAAATCTTCACTGATCTATAACTTTTCGGATACACCTCTTTCCTTTACTTTAATTTTTTTTATCTATTTTCTTCTTAAATTTTTCTTTGAACTTTGAGGTATAGGTATTTTAATAACTGTTTTTCTTTTCAGAATTTTTCTTTTTGTGGGGTAGTTTTACTTCAACGATCCGATTTGCGTTTTTCTTTTTTTTTTTTTTTAATTTTTTTTTGCTTATCCGCGAATTCCCGATTTTTTTGTTCTATTCGTTTCCTGATCGATCGAATCAATATTTTCGATTTTTTTTTTTTTTGTATTTAATTAATTTTTTTTTATCGTAACAATTTAACAAAACTATCTTTAAATTCCGGTTTCGGTTCTTGACCTACTTATTTTCGTTGACCGACTTATCGAACCGCAAACCATTCACTTTTAAATTTTGAGCTTCGTTTAATCGTTGTTGTTTTGATACCGTCGCGTCGCGTCAGCCGTGTTTTCTTTTGCTCTGTGGGTAATGACGTCACTATATCTTAGGGGTTGATTTCTTATGGGAACGAGCAAATGGAACGTGGAAAGTGTAACCAAGAGAGCTTGTTGTAGTGGTGATAGTGAGTGGATTCGTCGGAATGCTGATACCACCCAATATGATTTGCCGTATTTTGGCAGATGGCTAATTTTTTTTGTATGCAGGGGATTTTTTTTTTTTTGGTTGTCTCTTCTTGTTGCACGTTCCACTATTGCTCGTACATAAGTAAGTATGTGGTAGTGATCGTTTCGCGATTTGTTTTTCCTTTTTTGTTACGTTTACCTCTGGTAGCTTCCCTGAATAGAAATTCTGACTTTAGTAATTTTTTTCTTTGTCTTATATATTCTTTTGCACATTTTTATCTACTATCTCTATTCTTACCTTAGATATTAAGATTACAACAAAAATTGCTTGTTTCTGCTTGGTGAAGTTTTTTTTCTTGGCTGAGGAAAGTATGTTCTTTCCGATAACTGAACACCCTTGCTGATATAATAGGTAATCTGGGTGGGTACCTACGGAAAATTTCAACTTTCTGGTTGGTGAAGGAGAATTTTCTTGGTGGTGGAAATCTGCTTTTACCAGTGGAAATTTTATATATTCAAAAAGAATATATTGGCCGATGAAAAATAAATCTATTGCTGGGAGGGAAATCTTGTTCGTGTTGATGGGCAAAGTTGTGGCCGAGAAATTTTTGTTCTGGCTGATGTATGGCGTTCTCGCCAATAAAATCTTTTTTTCGCCGATATAAATTGTAGTTCTGGCCGGTATTTCCTTTGCCCTAATAATAAAAATTATTTAGACATTGGAATTTCACTATTTTAGTCTTAATTTTGAAGATATTTTAATGCTTACCCGTCTCTTAGTCAGACGACTACGTCTGGTTGGGCTGGCGACGATTGATGAAAAGAACTACGCATCGTAAGATGGCGACTTTGTCACGATTCGAAGTTCATTTCTCAACGTGCCGGAAATGGCTACTCCATGTTACTGGAATGTTGGAAATTCGAAAGGTTGGAATATCTACAGAATATTTAATCGTAGGGTAAATTTGGTCTTTATAGGTTATTGAGTTGAGAGTCGGTAAGTATGTAAGTTTTATCTTCAATTTTTTTTTTGGTAATCTTTTTGTTTATTTTGAGAATGGATTGAACTCGTTACAAAACTTATACTTTGCCTGAAGGTAACTTAAGGGAAAGGATAAGAAAGAGTTTAATTAATGTTTTTCTACCGTATATTTTTTTTTTTCTTATTTTCTTTCTCTTCGATTTGCAGAGTCTCATGCACAGCTGCAACGCCGGGCTAAATATTTTCTATCTTTTCAAATCTTTTGTATGGGCTACTGACTCAAATCCTTTTTCGTCCCTTACTCTATACAGGTTATTGCCTATGTTCTTCATAACTTGAACTTTAACAAATTTAGGTGACAATTTTGCATTGAGATGCTTCGAAGCGTCACTCAACACGAAGTTACGTTTGAATATATTCTCTCCTACCTGAAAACTTACCTGTCGACTTCTCAAATTATACACTTTGGCATAGTTCTCATGAGCATTCTCTAATGCTAATTTCAGATGAGCATGTAGTATGTTCATCTGGGCCGTTTTTGGCAACCAATTTATTTCCGAGTTGTTCAAACCATTTAATCTTTTTAAGAGCTGATAGTCTGCCCCATGTTCTATCATTCTTTGTCCGAAAAGTGCCTCATAAGGGGACATACCTAAAACTGAATGAACCGTAGTGCGTAAGGCACTACTGATTGAAGACAGGTATATATCCCAGTTCATCTGCTTGGGATCGACATACGATCGAATGGCCGCTAATATTGATCTATTAACTCGCTCACTCGCATTAGCTTGTGGCGAGTACGAAGCTGTTTTGTAATGTTTAATGCCCCAAGTATCCATAGCTCTTAAAAAATCTTTACTTAGAAACTGCGACCCATTGTCTGATAACAAGCTTTCTGGGACACCGAACATAAGGAATATTTCCTCCTGTAAGAACTTTAAAACCGTTTGAGTATTCGCTTTCTTTAAAGGTTTGATCAACACAAATTTCGTTAACTGATCTAACGCTATAACAATGAAGGTGTTTCCATTACGTGACCTTGGATAGGGCCCAAGAAAGTCGACGTATAAGTGTTGAAAGGGTCTTTCCACGGAGAACGCTTCGCCCATGTCTGTTCTCAGAGTTACGTTAGACGCCTTTGATATTTTACACGTCTCACAACCAGAGATGAATAATTTCACCTGAGATGCCATGGATGGCCAAAAGTAACGTTGACGGAGGCGATACAGAGTCTTGGTTATTCCCCCATGCGAAGCTCTAGGTGGGCAATGAGCCAGAGATATCAATCGTTCCGACAGCGCCGATGGAATCCACAACTTCCAAGTCAAGTCGTCTTCAAGCGGATTTCCGGTAGAATGCCTACATTTTTTGTAAATAAAACCTTCCGAAACTCGAAGATCCGGCAAGCGTTCTTCATTATCATTAATATGTTTAATGATTTGGCAATACTCTTCGGATTTGAAGCTTGGATCGTTTAAATCCACTTGAACGATCTGGTCGGGATCCGTTGACATAGACCTCGGAAGAGAAACGTCTATCTGTAGTACCTCTACCTCATACACCCGAGATAGAGCATCAGGCACTACATTTAGAGTTCCCTTCCGGTGTTCTATCCCAAAGTCGAATCCCTGGAGTTTGAGACTCCACCGAGCTAATCTTCCCGTTGGATCTCTCAGACTCATTAACCACTTCAGGCTTGCATGGTCGGTTATAACCAAAAATCTATACCCCTCCACGTATGGCCTGAATCTCTGAATGCCTTTTACCGCCGCCAGACATTCTCTCTCTGTAACAGAATAGTTTCGTTGGGCTGCGTTAAGTTTTTGCGAGTAATAAACTATCGGTCGCTCTACTCCCTCTTCATCTCTCTGGCATAACACGCAACCTATGCCAGTTGCTGAAGCATCACATAGAATTACAAATTCTTTCTCGAAATCAGGATTAATGAGCACTGGAGCTGAAGTTAAAGATTTCTTAACTCGCTCAAATGCTTCTAGCGCTTTCTCGTCAAATTGAAACTTTTTACCTTTCTTTAACAGGTCAGTCAACGGACTGGTTAAGGTTGAAAAATTGGCTATAAATCTGCGGTACCAACCAGCCATGCCCAGGAATCTGCGTACCTGTCGTTGCGTTGTAGGTTTCGGAAAGTCTACAATGGCTGACATTTTAGCCGGGTCAGTTTTTAAACATCCCTGGCCTACAACGTACCCCAGGTACTGCAGTTCCTGGAAGCAGAACTTCGATTTCTCTACATTTATAGTCAATCCGGCTTCCTGTAACTTTGTCGCTATAATACCTAATAGTTCTATATGTTCCTCGAAACTTCTAGAGATCACTAACAAATCGTCTAAATATACAAAGACTCTATCACGTAATTCTTGAGGAACTACCAAATTCATGAGATACGTTAAACTTTGAGCGGCGTTCGAAAGACCGAACGGCATCACCTTGAACTGATAGAGCGGTCTACCGGGGACAGTAAAAGCAGTCTTCTCCCGCGATCCCTTCTCCAGTGGTATCTGCCAGTACGCATCTTTCAGATCTACACTCGATATGAAATGCGTATCTGAAAGTCGTGCTAGCAATCCTTCAATATGAGCAATTGGGCTCGCATTTTTCTTCGTGACCTGGTTCACCTTTCGAAAGTCCAAGCACAGTCGGTTCTTTCCCGGTTTCCGTACCAATACTACGGGGGAACTCCATGGGCTTGAACTTTCTTCGATGATCCCCATTGAAATCATGCGATCCAATTCCTCATACACTAAGGCTTGTATCACTGGAGATACGGGATAGTGACGCTGTTTTATTGGCGATGCGTCCCCCGTATCTATCTTATGTTCAATCAGGTGAGTCCGTCCTAAGCCTTTCTTCGCAAATGATGGGAATTTCTCAATCGTATCTCTCAGAATTCTTGTTTCGTTTTCAGTCAACTCACATTCCTTGATCTTCGGGTCGTCAGCCTTAGATCCAGTTATCGACGTAATTTCGCTTATAATATTTGGGGCTATTTGGAAAACTCGCCAAAAATCGACTCCCAAATACAATGATTGTGCCAGCGAAGGTACGACAAACAAATCTAGTACTTCAGCTTTACCTCTGTATTTTATCTGCGCCGAAACCACTCCGACAATTGCTTGTTTGTGACCGTCCGCGGTGGAGATTGTTGAGGAAAATTTCTTATAAGAAATTTTGTTTTCTTTTAAGAACTCCATAGATCCAATACCCAGACAACTAACGCTGGCGCCTGAATCAAGCAGACCTAGCCACTTCTTTTCAAAAATTTCGACTGTTACATACGGTCGGGGGTCATCGGATATACTTTCTATGGTGGCCGCTGATAATACTTTATACATTTTCTTTTTCTGCTTTATCCTATCTCTAAGCTTACTAATCTTCTGGGATAAGTGAGGCGACGTTACTATCCTCTGACGAGCTTTGTAATATTCGATCTGACGTTCATGCAAAGATTTCCTAGGTGGAATAGTTGTTTGATCTAGTTTCATAGGTACTTTCGTAGTTTCTTTGTCTTGGGTTTTATCAGATTTCAATATGGTAATGGGTTTTGTTATATTTTCATTATTTCGTATTATTCCGGGTAGCGGGTTTAAGCACAATTCCCCCCGGTCGAAGAACTGCTCTGCCTGAAGTTTTCCGAACACTTCTTACAATTCGGAGTGACCACGCCTTCAAATCCACATTTGAAGCAAAACAAGCGTCTTCTAGGATCCGGACAATCTCTAAACGTATGACCTTCGCCATTACAATTCCAACACTTCCACGTATTCCCCTTCACATGGAATGCTTCAACAGATGTTGGCTCACTAATAACCGGATTGTCAGAATTTCTGTCAACCTCATTCACAAAACGTCTGTTAGTGTTTGAATTTCCTATGTTTGGTTGAAAACGAGTTTTCAGTGCCTCATTGCCATTTAAAAACTTTTCGATGGTCCTACACACATATACTAACTCAGGTAAACTAGTAATATTAAATGTTATTAACAGTTCTCCCATTCTGCGTTTGACATTTTGTTTCACCAGCTCTACTATCTCTCTAGCGGGTTTGGGAATTCTTAACCTCGAGTTCAACCTTATCAAATCGTCGTAAAAATCATTAAAGCTTTCATTTGCCGATTGCTTACGATCCGACATCTTACGCGATAATTCGGAATCGGTTTCCAAACTCCTATACTGTTCTAGTAGGGCTAGTCTAAGCGCTGGCCATGAAGTTCTAGGGTTGCTCTTGAGGTACATCCAAAACCATGCCTCGGCCGAACCAGCAACGAACTGGTGGAAGTTCGAAACTACCTCCTCCCAAGACACGTTATAGCTGTCCTTAACCCTCTCTAACCTAAACAAGAAGTCATCTATTGTCATATTTTTACTGTCGAATTTAATCCCCCACTTATGATAGTGTGGGAATCTTACATACGTACTCGGCAGTGAAGTTGCAACATTCGGTTGATTCGAAATACCAGGTGAATCGTTGAGATTCAATTGACTTAGCTGTGTCAGAAAATTATCTACGTTTGAGCCTCTAGCCATATCAATCGGATGCACGTTAGGCTCAGCTTGTTGAGTTGTAATCTCCGTAGACTGAGTGTTCACTAACCTAGTTGTGTGAGTTTCATTTGGCTGTACCGGTGGTGTAATCACTTCGGGTAGGTTCCTAATGTTCTGTGAACTACTTTGAGTCCTGGGTGCTGCGTTTGCAAGAGTCTCTCTCACTATGTTCCCTACTTGTTCTAAAATCCTAGCTTGACTTCGAGCTAGCTCATCTCGGATAAACTTTTGATCCTCTGTTCTGTTAAGACCAATTGTTGCCGATACTACTTCCTGAACATAGTTTTCAAATTGAATTGCTTCTCTAGAATCACTTACTTCGTGCGGGCTGGAACTAGCACCGGGTGCTTGTGACCCATGTTCACCATTCTCTCCCGAATTATTAACCAGGTTTGCGTTACTTCCCGACGCGATTCGATTTTCAGACTCGTCCTCTCTAACGTCCTCATTCGCGTGAATGGGTGTCATGCTTACCCTGTGTTGGGATTGAAGACCGCGCGTATTCGGAATCACTACGCCTGCTCTACCTCGTCTTCCCATTTTTTCTTATTTATCTGTTTTTTTTTTTTTTTTTTTTTTTTTTATTCACTTTATCTAGGTATCCTCTTATTTTATTTAAATATTCATCTAATTTATAAACCAAAAATCTTTTCCAAATCAATTAACGAATGCTTTGCAAAAAAAAACTATGCCAATAATCTTTACTTACAGTTAACATGTACTATCAAAATAAATTCAAAATACCACTTAGCTTATGTAAAAAGAATGTTTTCAAAACACAAAAAAAATTTTAAATCAAAAACTATCATAAATTTATAAGGGTGGGTAAAGAGTTGGAAATGACTAAATTCATTATAGCAGAAAATTGTTTAACTTTCTCTTTCTTTCATAGAAAAAAAAACCTTTTTTTTTTAAATCAGAATACTATTTCTAATACTTTTAATACAGTTTTTTTTTTTTCGCTTCATTTAAATTGGAACCAGGAAAAAGTTTCAAAAAGAGTGGAAAATTCGTCACACCGCATCAGACGTGCGTCAGGAATCTAGTCGACCAACCACCGGTCAGTGCATTCGAAATCCCAAAAAAAATCTCCTTTTAAACTTCTCCCTGTAATCGTACGGACAACTTAAAATGGCAGTGTATTTGGGTATTACTTTCTATACTTTGCAGCAGACGTTCGTCAAGAATTTTCAATTAACGACCGGTCAAAAATACCGAAAAGTCAATACGCGAAATTTCTATAACTCAATTGGAAAATAAGCCTTTATACATCAGACCACTAGCAAAATTGCCTACCGTGCGGATATAATAACACTTACTTGCATCGAAATTTAGAGGTAAGAGACAGCTGATCGGCTTGCTACGACGGACAAGTTCAGGACTTACTTTAAACTCCCGGATAGCAAAGTCGAAACAACTCCCTCTCGATGTAATACCTCGAGTTAAATTTCTCAAAATTTCTCCCTTTTAAATCGTTCATACTCCTTAAAGTTCTTCACACACAAAAAAAAATATCTTACGTTTTCAAATTCGGGCCCCACGTTGGGCGCCATCTGTAACGGTTTATAATGATTATTTTCTTCTTTAATCATACTGATGATTTTTATATGTATACATTCATTACTATATATCTATAGCAACATATATAGTATACATATGTCTATATCAATCAAGGATGGTTGATCTGAAATTACTCCCAATTCAAACTTTATCCTGTTATAGTACATAGTTCGGATTGATAATCATCTGTCACTTCCATCATTGACTAAGATTCCTTACAGAAATGAGAAGACAAAACATGGTCAAAAGCTATCAAGTTCCACTACGGATACTCTTTTGAGCTATTAACCATATCTCGCTCCTTCTAATAAGAATATATTTCGATGTCTTACATACTAAAACAAAACTATATCAAACACCAAAGAGTAGACTCGTTCTCCGAATAACAAAAAAAATAAACGTTGGATTCAATGAATTAATATTCAAAAACTTTCCCGTAATTCATATCTCGAAACATCGAACATATCCTTAAGAAATGGGAGGAGAGAAACGAGAATTTTGAGTAAAGTTATGAAATTGGTTTATGACCAGCTTCAGCTACCGAAAAAGGAGCCGGATAAAGATTTCCCTAAACTCTCCTCTTTCTCAAGGAATCTACTGACTAATCACGATGCTACTTTTAGTACCTTTCCTAAAAAGGATGGCACGTCCAAGCAGCAACGCAACTAGCTTGTCTTCACTCAATAGCCACACTAGGTCTGCCGGATGCTCGTTCGCTTAGCTCGTCGAATGGGGTGTGGTTCTTGCAGCTAGAGTGAGACGGTGTTACACTTTTTTTTCAGACCTACGGTTCTGGTGTTATGAACCAAATTATTTTAAAAGAGTAGAACCCGATTTGCGTAAGATGCTTTTTTCTTGTAAATGTTTAAAAACATTTCAACCTCTTTATTTCTGTCTATTTTTCTTTTGTATGTGAGTGAACGGCAATAAAACGATAACTATGTAGGAGGCATCGATGTTCCTGCTCCTAGGGTGATCTGAACCCTCCCTATCCTGTTAAGTCTATGACTCGACAAGAACCTTTGGTTTTCATATTCCCTTCTATTTTGGAAAGCCCCGAAAATGAGAGATAGAGCTGTATAATCTCTCTGAGCCTTATACCCACCACCCTTAGATATGGTGAATCGACTTCATCATATCGCTAACTTGGTTCTCGTAGCGCTCAATTATTTAAGAGAACCCCTTGATCAAAATGAGAGGATAAAAATAAGATTTAAACTCCCATATCAGCGTCTAATTCAATTAAGTCATTTCCAATCTCCTGTTTCCCATCCCTTAGTATCTTTTTTTACTCCAATTTCATCTTGCTTTTCTTTTAAATCTTTAACCAAAAATATTTATGACCTCCCATAAAATAATTAATTACTCGAAGACGGATTTACAGTTTTCATATCTATTGCAATTTTATTGATCTTCAAATTTGCCTAAATCCTAACTTTTAATATTTATCCTCTTTGTTGGGATTTTTCCAATTAACTAACAATAAAAATTTTATCCTCTTTGCTTGAATTTATCCAATTAAACTTAAAATATAATCTTTAACATCTTTGTTTCCAATTCAACTTAAAATCTAATCTCTATATGAAAATATACTTCCGCTTCTTATATCTTTTTTTTTATATTTGTCACCAAACAAATTTTGACTTTACGCAAAGAATTCAATTTTACCAAAATCAAAAGGTATAGGTACTCTGAGACCAAAATCCCGAATTTTAAATTTAGTTATGCGAATATGTATAGCCTAACATATAATTCAATTTGTAAATGTAATTTGAAACGATTAATAGTAACAAAACAAAAAAAAAACTCACCAGATCTTCTCCAACCGATGAAGTGCACTCCTTAAGTCAGTAGACGATCCAGGGTTCGATTTCAATCTGCTACAACTATATATGTACCTTCCTTTTCGTTTAAACACTTTCAAATTGTTTTAATTACACCATACATCTATTTCTTTTTTCTTTAAAGATTTAAATTATATTTTTTTTTTTATTATTATTTTCTTTACCATAAGAAGCGAAAGGATTTACACTTTATCTTTTGCCTTAATTCTATAATTAACAAAAAAAACTTTCTCTTACTGAATAAATCAAAAATCTTCACTGATCTATAACTTTTCGGATACACCTCTTTCCTTTACTTTAATTTTTTTTATCTATTTTCTTCTTAAATTTTTCTTTGAACTTTGAGGTATAGGTATTTTAATAACTGTTTTTCTTTTCAGAATTTTTCTTTTTGTGGGGTAGTTTTACTTCAACGATCCGATTTGCGTTTTTCTTTTTTTTTTTTTTTAATTTTTTTTTGCTTATCCGCGAATTCCCGATTTTTTTGTTCTATTCGTTTCCTGATCGATCGAATCAATATTTTCGATTTTTTTTTTTTTTGTATTTAATTAATTTTTTTTTATCGTAACAATTTAACAAAACTATCTTTAAATTCCGGTTTCGGTTCTTGACCTACTTATTTTCGTTGACCGACTTATCGAACCGCAAACCATTCACTTTTAAATTTTGAGCTTCGTTTAATCGTTGTTGTTTTGATACCGTCGCGTCGCGTCAGCCGTGTTTTCTTTTGCTCTGTGGGTAATGACGTCACTATATCTTAGGGGTTGATTTCTTATGGGAACGAGCAAATGGAACGTGGAAAGTGTAACCAAGAGAGCTTGTTGTAGTGGTGATAGTGAGTGGATTCGTCGGAATGCTGATACCACCCAATATGATTTGCCGTATTTTGGCAGATGGCTAATTTTTTTTGTATGCAGGGGATTTTTTTTTTTTTGGTTGTCTCTTCTTGTTGCACGTTCCACTATTGCTCGTACATAAGTAAGTATGTGGTAGTGATCGTTTCGCGATTTGTTTTTCCTTTTTTGTTACGTTTACCTCTGGTAGCTTCCCTGAATAGAAATTCTGACTTTAGTAATTTTTTTCTTTGTCTTATATATTCTTTTGCACATTTTTATCTACTATCTCTATTCTTACCTTAGATATTAAGATTACAACAAAAATTGCTTGTTTCTGCTTGGTGAAGTTTTTTTTCTTGGCTGAGGAAAGTATGTTCTTTCCGATAACTGAACACCCTTGCTGATATAATAGGTAATCTGGGTGGGTACCTACGGAAAATTTCAACTTTCTGGTTGGTGAAGGAGAATTTTCTTGGTGGTGGAAATCTGCTTTTACCAGTGGAAATTTTATATATTCAAAAAGAATATATTGGCCGATGAAAAATAAATCTATTGCTGGGAGGGAAATCTTGTTCGTGTTGATGGGCAAAGTTGTGGCCGAGAAATTTTTGTTCTGGCTGATGTATGGCGTTCTCGCCAATAAAATCTTTTTTTCGCCGATATAAATTGTAGTTCTGGCCGGTATTTCCTTTGCCCTAATAATAAAAATTATTTAGACATTGGAATTTCACTATTTTAGTCTTAATTTTGAAGATATTTTAATGCTTACCCGTCTCTTAGTCAGACGACTACGTCTGGTTGGGCTGGCGACGATTGATGAAAAGAACTACACATCGTAAGATGGCGACTTTGTCACGATTCGAAGTTCATTTCTCAACGTGCCGGAAATGGCTACTCCATGTTACTGGAATGTTGGAAATTCGAAAGGTTGGAATATCTACAGAATATTTAATCGTAGGGTAAATTTGGTCTTTATAGGTTATTGAGTTGAGAGTCGGTAAGTATGTAAGTTTTATCTTCAATTTTTTTTTTGGTAATCTTTTTGTTTATTTTGAGAATGGATTGAACTCGTTACAATTTATGTAACCTTTTGCCCAAAAACCGTGAAAAAAGTTGCCTTATTTGGAATTCGATCTTGGGATCATCTGTTTACCAGTCCAATATGCCAGCTTCGGCCATACTTAATACAGCTGTGCAATTTTGAAAAGAAATAACAGTCTGGGGTGGACAATGGCCTCAACCAACAAGCCTGTTCCATCCGGCTCGGTCTTTAGCTAGCTATGTCTATACAGTTTCAAGCACCAAGTTAGTTGAGGAGCTCTTGCACTTGCATGCGTCATCTGTTACGCTGCCCTCCTTTTCTGCGCCATCCCACATGTTTTGATTTAAAGACTTTCTGGGCCGGAGCATTGACTTCAATTCGCTCTAAGTGACCTAGCCACCTCAGTTGTTGGCTTTTTACATTAGCGGTTAGGTCAGTTTCGCTGCACAGCCGGGACAGTTCGTTGTTGTACTTCCTCTTCATTTGCCATCTATGCACACGGGGCCTTGGGTGGACCAGGGCCTCAACCAACAAGCTTCTTCTAAACGGCTCGGTCTTTAGCTAGCTGTCTCCAGTTTCACACACCAAGTTGGTTGAGGTCCTTTTCCACTTACATGCGCCACCTGTTACGCTGCCTTCCTTTCTGCGCCGTCCCACGGGGCTGGATTTAGTACTTTCTGATCTGATAAAGGCTTTCCGGGCCGAAGCAATGATCTCCAATAACTAGTTGACCCATCCACCTCAGTTGTTGGCTTTTTACTTAAGTGGCTTGGTCGGAGTCGCTGTCCACAGTTCGTTGTTGTACCTTCTTCCCCATCTACGCAAACGGGACCTATGTTTCTATGTTAGTGGAGCCTCTGTGTCTCTGACCACCTAGAAATTATAGCTGTCTACAGTTACCTTCTGTCCGAGACTTGAGTCGGTGTTGGGTGTCTTTTCTTGTTGACAGCATATGTTTGGTGTTGCCTTCATTTACCGTTGAGCCCATCTTCTTGGCTTCTTCCTCAATAATCACGGAAGCACCACTGATATCACGGGTTGTTCATCCGATTATTTCAATGTCATTAGCGTAAGCGAGTATTTGGACGGACTTTGGAAAGATTGTGCCTCTAGTGTTGATGTGAGAGTTTGGAACCAAGTTTAAGAAGTCGCATGATTGCGTGCCGCCTTGCCTTAAACCTTTTTTGATATCATCACGGATCTGCATGTGGAATGTTCTGTCTCTCTATAGACCACGTGCAGCCGAACATTTAGCGGAGGCCCTAGACTGCTACAAAGCAGACATCACCGCCATCCCAGAAGTGCGATGGGATGGGCCGGGCAAAAGAAAACTGAAAGACTGCGATATCTACTACGGTGACTGTTACTGACCACAAGGGCAGCGACTTTTTGGATGTGGATTTGTTGTTACAGGCAGACTTAGGCAAGAAGTCTTGAGTTTCAATTATGTGAACGAACGCCTCACGACAATTCGCATCAAGGCTAAGTTCGCCAACATCAGCCTCATATGCGCGCATGCTCCATAGAGGAGAAAGATGACGACACCAAGGACGAGTTCTACGAGCTCCTTGACAAGACATATGAGCAATGCCCTAGCTATGACTAGGAAGAGAAGTCGTCTTTGGTGGTTTAATCGGAAGATACAGCCTGCACGACACCACCCCCGATAACGGACTCAGGCTAATCGACTTTGCTGCGGGGCAGAACGTTGTGGTAGCTAGCACGCAGTTCCCGCATCTCGATATAAATAAGGGGACATGGCGAATTCCTGGTCAATCAACCGCCAACCAAATTGACCACATTGCGATCGACGCAAGGCACTCCGCCAGTATCAGGGATGTCCGAACGTTCCGAGGAGCCAACGTTGACTCGGACCACTACCTCGTTGTAGCAAAATGTAGGATATCCAGACCAAAACCAAAACAGGGAAATACTGTGAGGAAGTTCGATGTCGGACGGCTACAGTCGCAAGAAATCGCCAGGTCCTTTTCCGATCGAGTCTCTCGCGCCCTCTTAACTAGTCCTTTTCCGCCAATTGCAAACATCGAGAACCAGTGGAAAAACTGCCAGAAAGCCATCAGACATGCCGCCTTTGATGTGCTGGGCCTCGCACGACCACCACAGCGAAACCCCTGGTTCGACGAAGAATGTCGGCAAGTACATGCAGCCAAACAACAGGCATACAAAGCGGCGCTGCATAGAAGGACCAGAGCTGCTCGCGAGCTCTACGAGCAGAAGAGGAGAGAGGAACACAAGCTTCTTAGAAGGAAAATAAAAGAGCATGAGAAGCACGCAATCGAGGAATTAGAGGGATGCCACTGCAGGAATGAAGTTGGGAAGTTTTACCAAAATAGTAAAAAGGACCTCCCAAGGTTACAAGGCCCGAACCGAAGCCTGCAAGGACGATCAGGGGAACATCGTGGTGGGATCGCAGTCTTCTTAAAATCGCCTACAAGATCTTCTCTGCCGTACTTTGTGAACGCCTGAAGCCATTCGTCAACAACCTGATAGGTCCATATCAGTGTGGCTTTAGGCCAGGGAAGTCCACCATCGACCAAATATTCGCACTACGGCAGATCTTGGAGAAAACCCAGGAGTTTCAAATCGATACCCACCACCTTTTTATCGATTTCAAGGCCGCGTGTGACAGCATCTATAGAGACGAGCTATATAGAGCAATGTCTAGTTTTGGCATCCCTGCCAAACTCGTCCGTTTGTGCAGGATGACGATGGAGAATGCACGCTGCTCCATCAAGGTAGGCAAAGACCTCACCGACACCTTTGATGTCAAAAAAGGTTTTAGGCACGGCGACGCGCTGTCATGCGACTTCTTCAACATCGCTCTTGAAAGAATAGTGTGAAACTCTCTCGTCAACACTAGAGGCACAATCTTTCAAAAGTCCGTCCAATTACTCGCTTACGCTGACGACATAGACATAATCGGACGAACAAAGCGTGATGTCAGTGGAGCTTTTGTGAGCATTGAGAAGGAAGCCAAGAAGATGGGTCTAACGGTGAATGAAAGCAAAACAAACAAGTCAGGACAACCAACACCGACGTCTAGGACAGAACGTCACTATAGACAGCTATAATTTTGAAGTGGTCAGAGACTGTCTACCTAGGATCCGCTATGAACTCAGCGAACGATACCAGTGCTGAGATCAAACGAAGAATTACTCTCGCCAATCGCTGTTTCTTTGGGCTAAGCAGGCAATTGAGAAGCAAAGCCCTCTCTCGAGCAGCTAAACTGTCCCTGTATAAGACTCATATCATCCGATCCCGGTCCTAATGTATGGTGCAGAGGCATGGACACTGCTAACGGTGGATGAGAACGCGTTAGGCTGTTTTGAGAGAAAAATTCTCCGGGTGATTTTTGGTCCCGTCTGCATAGATGGGGAATGGAGAAGAAGATACAACAACGAACTGTTTGGGCTGTAAGCGACACCGACCTAGCCACAAAAGTGAAAAGCCAACGACTAAGATGGCTGGGTCACCTAAAGCGAATGGACACCAATGCTCCGGCCCGGAAAGTCGTTGAATCAAACCCCGTGGGACAACGCAGTAGAGGTGGACAGCGTAAAAGGTGGCGCACGCAAGTGGAAGAGGACCTCAACCAACTTGGCGTGCGTAACTGGAGACAAGAAACCAAGCCGGCTGGAAGAAGCTTGTTGGTTGAGGCCCTGGTCCACCCCGGACTGTAGCACCACCTTAAGTATGTAAGTAAGTACCAATGATCATTGAAAAATTAAAAGTCAATTTTTGTGGAAAGTTGGGCTTATTTGCATTTTTTTCACTAGAAATATTAATTAAGTCATGATCTCTAATCTTCCATCAAAATAATAAATGATTTTGCTTTCTAAACGTCTTAAAATCAATAATTAAAGTTTCCAATGATGAGTTTCAATGATAGCTATAACTGGCGCTCATATATCACTCGAAAACGGATGCGGTAATTCAGCCTCAAGGTTCGCAGTATCTCTGAGATCTCATCAATCTTGTCAACATTGTCCTTTGTTGGAATTTACTACTTTTATGCCATATTCTAACAAAATTTGCGTTCTGTTGTAGCTTACGTGAAAAAAATTTACTGAACTGGTTGGTGTTGCAAAATAACGGTTCTTTATTGAAATATTTTCCAGATACACGGTTCAGCCAAGTTGATGGCTTGGTGCACATATGTTTAAATGTTCCTTTGATAAAGACTTGACATAATAGCATTTATTGTTCACAATTGACCATGTCTAAGGCTTGTTGGTGGTCACTTCAAATCTATCGTCTAGAGCCAGTTTCTCTTGCATTTCATTTTCAGTTTTAACGTCGGAAATGATTAACCACTTTCAAGTGAAGTTTTATGAGCACTTAAAACATCTGTGCGCTAAGCCTTCAAAATACGGATACAGAGTTTTCAAATCAAATCAAATGAAAAGAAGATTGTTATCATTTGGAAAAGAAGGTTGTTATCATTTGATTTTGATGCCAGGAAGCTTTAAATCTTTTTAGATGTCTTAATTGACTTGAACAACCTGATACTTGAAACAAAAATGATACAAAAATATAGCAGGCATATTTTATGTATTATAATTCTATTCGCTTTCCAGCTCAGTTGGTACCATGGTGGAACAATGAAATTGCTGAACTACGAGAAATTAAGAAAAATGCCTGGAAAATGTTCAAAAAACATCCAATAGAATGCAATTTGATTGCTTACCGTAAAGCTAATGCAGTTTTTAGAAGAAGTGCAAAAGCTGCAAAAATTGCATGCATAGAAAAGTTTACCGAATATTTACATCCAAAATAAAACGTGCGAGAAAAAGAACTTCCATCCAGCTTTCCATTCTCGATTTCTATGTAATGAACCCTTGAGAAAAATTTACAAACCATGAAAACATACAAGAAGGGTTTTCGGTTCTTTTCAAGGATTCTTCGTCTGAAATAGACAAAGCAGCAAAAAAATTTAATGAAACTGTTGAGTTTTACCAAACATATTTGGCTGCCGGACCAGCGCTCGATAGCTGCCCCGAAGAAAGCTTTCCTAATATATATATTTTATTAAAGATATTAGCTACACTGCCGGTTTCAACGTCAGCTCCCGAAAGAACTTTCTCCAGTTTAAAGAGAATAAAAACAATACAAAGAAGCATGACCAACGAAGTGAGATTATTAAAAATATGTCTATTTTAATAACTACAGTGTGATAAGGATTGGATGTTTACTTATTTGCAGGATCATTTAAATGGTTTTGCTGCTCTAGCTATTCATCGCGAAATACCTAACAGTAGACGAGGTTATAAGTGTTTTTTTTTTTTTTTTATATTCAAATTAATGCGTATAGTATACTATCTTTAAAAAATATAATTTTTGTATGGCATACATAAAGAATTCAATGAAGTCTTGTTATTTTTTTTTTTTTTAATTATTAAAACTTTAAAAACAAAATGCACGACTGGATCGCACGTACTTGCTCTTATGTTCAAGTTGTGTGGCACTTAAGAACTTTAAAAAATATTCAAGTAATTAATAAAAAAGTATAAAAAGCATTTAAATCGTTCTTTTAATTGTATAAACAGTCTGATCAATAACTAAGAGCTCAAAAAAAAGTATGCCATTTGATTACTTGAAAAAATATAAATATATGTAACAAAAAAATCGTTGGAGCCGTTTTCTTAAAAATTAATTTTTTATATATAAAATTTTTTAAAATATTGAATTTTCAAAAAAAAAAATTTGAATCTTTTTTTAAAAATCCAAAATTTATTTTTCAAAAATTTTGGTATGCAGTATTATTTATATTCTAACAAAGCTTTTGTGCAAAAAATTTCATTGAAATCGGATGAGCGGTTAATGAGAAAACCAAAAATAAAAAAAAAAACGTTATATGGCAGGTACCGTTAATAAATGTTTTTGGTGATTATTTTTCTTACTAAAAGGTACATCATATCTACAATAATACACTGATCAAATTCGTTGGAGCCGTTTTTGAGATAAATAAGCTTTTCCTTAACGGTTGTATGGCAAGTACCGTTATTTTTTGAGCAAAAATAAAAATTCAACTTCCCCTCTGGAGAGGGGAGTTCAAAATTTGAAGAAAATCGCTTCAGTAATTTAGGCTGCAGGTTGAGGTACGGACAGACAGACAGACAGAATTGTGCCACCCACTTTTTTCGTGTTCTCTATCATCGTAATGTCATGTTTGATTGTTATCTCGAAATTTTTTGCACGAATTCAAAACTTGCTTTATAGTATAACCTATATCGCAAGTAAAAATGAGCGAACTAGATCTATCCCCCGCCCATAGCGAAAAGCTATCTACGCCACTGCTTTGGTGTAAAAGTTCCATCCAACTTCTCTTCGGCAGTGACTGCTGTAGTCGTTTCCTGGTTTCTCTCCAATTTTCTTCGTTGGATTCGTACTCTTCGCAAGTTTAACAATATGGAACAGGAATGTTTCTAAAACGCATCCACGAAAGTGACAAAATCCTCACGAATACCTACATACATCAGAAACGTATCTTTTGGCTAAAACTTATGTACAGCATAGAACTCGAAATGAAACACATCATGAGCATACTCTTAAGGTGCTTATCATTTTCAGAGTAGAAAGACGACGAGCAGCTCTGAAGAAGTTCTCGAGAATAAAACTCGAAAGTGGACACAGACACTGGTATGAAATAAGTTCACCAGAGGGGAAGACAGATATCCTAGAGTCGCTCTCGAGAGTTTTCTAGAGTAAGTACTCCCTCATTGAAAACGCACATTTAAATATTTATCATAAAAAGAACTCAATCACCCTTTTAGTATGAAATTTTTTAGTATTTTTCAATAATTTTTATACACAAATGTAACTTATTTTAATTTTAATTTTAATTTACATATATATCTTTATCCTGTAGATCCGAGCATTCGAAGCAAAGTTAGAAATTATTGAAGATAATTATGGAAATCGACGTATTTTAAAGATTTTTTTTTTTTTTATTAAAATAAACTTTAAGGTTGAAAGTGCGCGTGCCGCCTCTCCCGTTACATTTAGCTATAAGAAACCACTGAAAAGTTTGTAGAGGTGGGTTGGAGGTGGAGCAATAACTTTTTGAACACTATTTTTCAAATTGTGAAATATTTCATTCACAGCATTTTGAAAAGTGAAAATTGACTATTCTCATATAATGTTATACATGTAATGTAGCCTGACATTGATCTTTTAATTAAAGTTTTTAACTTTGAAGATCGGACATCTTAACCTCTTCAAGGATACTGGCACATATGTGTACGTTTGGTTTTTCTCTCTGTACAATTTTTCTAAATAAAAAAACTTAAATTTATTTAACAGTTCGTTACTGTAGAAACCCTTCATGGTAAAATAACAACAAAATATTATTTGGCAGCACTAGTAGCGTTTTTATTAACTAGGTAATTAAGTTAGCCATACAATTTGAATGTGGCCTTCCAACAGAAAAAGCTCATTCGTGTTATTTGAAGAAAAAAAATTATTTGTAAAAAAAACTCAAGGCAATTAATATATATGGGTCAATATTTCAAAATATTAATATTTCAGTCTCCTTCATTTTTGAACCGAAGTAAAAAATTTTACTATAAGTTTGTTGATTGGATGGCTTGAAACAAACGGGTTCTAATATTCGCTCTTGAAAAAAAATAAAGTTAAAAAAATTATCATACCCGCTATCTCCATTTAAACACCCAAAATGTCATTCCCCTGACGTGTCCCCAGACCTACTTACCACACTGCCTGAATTTTAGCAACGAAACTAAAAACGATACAAAAAATCTAATGATGCAGTCTTTATAATCATATATGCATTCTAACTAAAAAATATTTAAATGATTTTTAGTTGCTTTATTTTTTTAAATAGGAGCTATTAAGTAAGTGTCCCCCATAAATTGATCATTTCTATCCCACCAATGGAAATTAAAAAAAAATATATACAGGGTGTCCCGGACCTGAGTGGAAGTATTTCAGGGGGTGGTTCTTTGGGTTATTCTAAGAAAAAAATTGTATGGGGGGAAAGTTGTATTTCCCCTCCCTGAGGCAGGGAGGGGCAGTTTCTGAAACATTGACTTCAAATGCAAAAAAAAAACATTAAAAATCAACGGAAACACATTTAATAATTTGCTATAATTTTTTTGAAAGTTAATACTCTATTCTTGTATTTGGTTTTTAAATCAAGTTGTTTAAGCGAATAGTTTTTGAGAAATTAAATTTCAAGGTCAAAATTAAAAAACAAAATGGTAATTTTTTTTTCTTAAGTCGATATTTTTCAAAATTTTACGTAATTAAGGGCATTTTTTGTGTTCAACATTCAATGCCCTTATTATTTTTTAGTCCATTACCGAAAACCAAATGTAAAAATCTTTCTTAGTTTTTGAGAAATTAAGAAAAAACGAAAGGTACTTTTACCACAAAAGCCCGAAAAAGGGTTAAATTATGGATCATGAATAAATTCATTTTTTCAGGCTTATTCGGGAAAAGTACCTTTTGTTTTTTTTTAATTTCTCAAAAACTAGGAAAGGTTTTTACATTTGGTTTTCGGTAATGGACTAAAAAATAATGAGGGCATTGAATATTGAACTCAAAAAATTTTTTTTTTTAAGTTTTGACTTTGAAATTTAATTTCTCAAAAGCTATTCGCTTAAACAACTTGATTTAAAAACCAAATACAAGAGTGGAGTATTAGCTTTCAAAAAAATTATAGCACACTATTAAATGTGTTTCCGTTGATTTTTAATATTTTTGTTTGCATTTGAAGTCAATGTTTCAGAAACTGCCCCTCCCTGCCTCAGGGAGGGGAGATCCAACTTTCCCCCCATACAATTTTTTTCTTAGAATAACCCAAAGAATCAACCCCTGAAATACTTCCACTCAGGTCCGGGACACCCTGTATAGGCTCAAAATAGAAAACTGATTTTTTTGTTGTTTAACGGTACCGAATTGCTCTTTATGAAAATTGAAGTAAGAGTTTCAAAAAAACTTAGTTGTCTTTTTTATTTCAAGTTAAGGCAACGATTTATGTTTTCGTCAAGCGAAATTGTCATTCCTCTAACGCGTGTTTTGTACTAAACCGCGTGGTATAAAAATTTTACAAGCTAACTCGCCTGTGTCTTTTACAAGGACCTACATGATAAATAATATAAAACACCTAATTTTCTTAAAACTTCGATTTAATTCTCATAAAACACCCTTCGCAGTAATTTCCCTAACATCATTTTTTGTGTCATTCCCCTGACTTTCAGGTTATTTAAACATATTTTCAGTATTTTTAGTTTTCAATTTTTAAACATTTTCTCGTTCAAAATATCATAACATAATGAAATTATTGCTAAAAAATGTCTACTTTCGCAAAAACCTTGAACCACAAGAGCAAGTTCGTGCGACATAGTCGTGGATACTATTTTTAATGATAGTATTTGTTCTCTTTTTCTTAATCCTCCTGAAACCATCCGCAAAATTAAATATCTATCAAATCACCGGAGTTAATATACATTTTTGTCATACCCCTGTACAATGTCATTTCCCTGACTTAAAAAACCGTTAGAATTAATCAAATACTATGACCCCTTGTTTTAAAGTGGTTATTAAAGAGTTATTAAGAGATATAATTGTTATTCTAGCAAAATAGGTTGTTTTGAGCAAGGGTCCAATCTGGATTGAAAAATATTAATGTTTTGAAATATATGTGTATTCATTAAACGTATTATATTAATTTCAAGTCACTTTTTAAATTTTAAGTTCCATTTTAAAAGAAAAAATAAAAGTCCACATGTGTGTACGGTTATCGTTGAGCAGTACTTCTTTTACTTCATAATAAATAATATTTTGTTCTTTGTATTTGCCTCAAAGCTATGATGCGTTAAAGAAAAGTTTGAAAAAGTGGCCAAATAGTTGCAAAAAGACAGAACAACAAAATTTGATATAAAATAGTTTTTCATTTTTTGAATGAAGCAATCGCCAATGCGTGGATTTTGCTTCATGAAGGCAAAACAAAGTCATATCCGTCTAGAAGACTTTAAAACTACATTGGCTAACACAGAAACTCAAATTAATGATCGAAATTAAAAACTAGGCAGACCCATGGGAACCACCTCCTGAAAAGTTAAAAACTGGACTAAGGTTCTTAGATAAATCAGATTTGACTCCATTGGACATTATCCAAAGAAAATGCAACTGAAAAGCCCTCCAAGGTGTCGGGAAAAAAATTGCATCAAAACAACTCGCTATATTTGCGAGAAACGTTACGAGCCGATGTGCCCAGAATGTATGAAATCTTTTCATTCATAGTGAGAAGAGACCCATTAAAGCTAAACGGCCTCATATGTGTACATTTTATATTTCGTGAAAAAATAAAAAAAATATTTTTTTTTCGACTAATGAATTGTTTTTGATATTATTTCAATAAATTTAAAGTAAAAATAAATTAACTGGATTTGGTTTTCATGTGAAAAATTCGTCCCTGAAGAGGTTAAACCGAAGTTATAAGCTTTCCAATCAGTCGATTTGAAGGCTATTTGTTCATAGCGGAACTTGTCTTCACTGAACCTGGTCATCCAGCGGCCAACGCACAACCACACATTGCTGTAACGCTGCGCTGCCAGGATTAATGTGCTGGGCCCTCACATCACCAAGGAACTCCTGGAAAACCTCCTCCGAGGTCAAAATTCCAGTTTTCTTAGTGGTGACTGGAAGGTCTTGGAGATAGAAGCGCCCTCCAAAACGGGCCAGGAAGCCATAGTGATGTTAAATCACGAGACTATGGCAATGCTTCCCTCCAGGGGTTTCAAGCTAATGGTGGGCATCAATATGGTTAAGAAGCGCCCGGTAGCCAGCCTATAAAAAACAAAAAAAAAATGATGATGAAGGTGTTACAAGCAAAAATTCAACAGAGTAAGTTGGCCTCGGCCACCTTAACCTCTTTGATGTCCAAAGATAACATTGATATCGCCCTTATTCAGGAGCCCTGGATCAACAGCGGCAGGATCTGCGGACTCAGCTCCAAAGATGTAAACCTGTTCTTTAATAAAGGGCCTACAGAAGGTAACTATCGGACATGTATAGTGGCGAAAAAAATTATAAATCTTTTCCTCTTATCTTCCCATAGTATTGCAGACATGACGACGGTGAAGTGCGACAGAAAAGGGGCCCGCCCCTGATCCTAGCCTCCATTTACATGCCAGATGATTCACCGGAGCCACCGCCGTCAGCAGCCCTTGATGATCTCGTCAAAACAACAGGTAAGAACGGTTGGGACCTCCTGGTTTGATGCGACGCTAACGCTCATCATCTACAATTGGGGAGCACCGACACAAATAAAAGAGGTGAGTCACTATTTGAATTTATTATTAAAGAAAATTTATTGATTTTAAATAAGGGTAACGAACCAACCTTTGTTACCAGAAACAGAAGAGAAGTGCTCGACGTGACGCTTTCCAGTAACTCAGACTCAATAAAGGTCAGTGATTGGAAGGTATCAAGTAATGTTTCATTCTCAGATCATAGAATGATAACATTCCAAATAGAGCACAAAATTGAAAACTTAAAACCCTATAGAAACCCAGGAAAACAAACTGGGATGCCTTCAACATTAGATTGGCCACATCTTTGGGTCACTTGAACACTACCATTGACAACCTGCTCTGACATTGATAAACATGTAAATGAACTAACGTCAGCCATTAATAATGCTTAGGAAAGTTATTGAGTCTACAAATGAAGCTGCTAGGCTCAGGAAAGTCATGTCTAAGGTATCCTCTCCCCCGGGATTTCTAAAAAGACCGGATAATACCTGGACAGACTCCTGCTCTGAGACTTTAGAGTCACTTATAAGCACTCACTTCCCAGGGTGTACTATCATATACATCTCCTGTGGACAGAGGGCCCAACATAAGTGAAATCTATGATATAGGCAAACAAATCGTAGATAGTAGGAAGGTGGCTTGGGCCATTGACTCCTTCTCGGCATACAAATCTGCAGGGCCTGATGGAATCATTCCAATAATGCTCCAAAGCTCTAAAGATACAATTGTTCCAATTCCAGTGGATATTTGTATAGGCTGTCTTAACATCTTCATCTTCATCCCGAAAGCTGGCAAGCCCACCCATACCGAACCGAAGGACTTCAGGCCTATCAGCCTTTCCTCCTTTCTCCTTAAGACCTTAGAAAGGTTAATTGACACTCATATTCGCCTAAAACTGAATTGTAGTGCTCTCACAGGCCCAAGTAGGGGCACTCCACAGGGTGGAGTACTTTCTCCTTTGCTTTGGCTCCTTGTCGTCAACCAGATCTTAGTTAAACTAAATCTGGGCGGCATCAAGGTAGTTGCATATGCCGATGACATTGTGTTATTGGCCTCTGGAAAATTTGTCCCCACTCTGTGCGAGCTCCTACAAACGTCCCTGGACAAGCTCAAAAATTGGGCCTTTAGTTGTGGCCTAAATGTTAACCCACTGAAGGCAGAACTGGTGCTGTTTACAAGGAAACGTAATATTCCAAACATAAACCCGCCAACCATTAACGGAATACCGTTACAGGTTTCGGGTACTGCCAAATATCTTGGCGCTGTTCTCGATCGTAAACTAAACTGGAAAGAAAATATTAAAGAAAGAGAAAGAAAAGCCTCAATAGCTTTCTACACTTACAGCAGAATTTTGGTAAAAGATGGGGTCCCAGCCCCAGAACCATTCATTGGATGTACACAGCCATTATAAGGCCAATTCTAACGTACGCATGCGTGGTCTGGTGGCCAGCCTTAGATAAGGAAACCAATCTAAAAACCATGACTAAAATTCAAAGATTAGCGTGTATTGGCAAAACCAGTGCTATCAGGACCACACCAACGGCTGCCCTTGAATCTTTCCTTTCACTTGCCCCACTCGATCTGTTCACGAAAGAGTTGGCGGCCAAAAGTTCTTTAAGACTTCATCAATGTAAAAATTGGGAAAAGGGCCTCTACGGTCACAGAACTATAATGAATTTTACAGACATAGACATTCAAACAGACTACGTTTCACCGCACATAGATTTCAACCCAGTAACCATAACAGATATTCCAACCAGGGAACTCTGGAATGAAAACAAGGTCATAAATGAAAATCATGTTTCGGTCTTTACTGACGCACAGACGTCGATTTGCAATAATTAGCCGGCCAAAAGTGAGTATTTCAAAGTAACGGTAAATTTATAAAAAAAAAGTAGAAAGCTAGAGGACAATGTCAGCAACAATAATTTACCACCCACATTACTGAACTTGTCACCTAGCACGTGGACAAGCAGTTGGAACTTGATCATCTGTCAGAGTGCATCTCTCACATTTAGTATTTCTCATTTTTTAAAGTGAACTAAATTGAAATTGTGTGTTGTAATTTAAATTTTTTAAAGTATTTGTGATGGATTATCATAATTCAGGTAAAAATCAATGTTTCTTGATATTTTTGTTTATATAAATAACGGTTTTTATACCCTTCGTATAACTTCTAAGTAAGGTCTATTTTGTAAAGAATTTTTTTTTATTTTTCATATTCCTAAGTCTTTTTTTTTTATTATAGCCCCCTATAGGGCAATATTTTTTTTTGTATAATTTGCTACACATATTAAGTTATGTAATAACGTAAAATGTTTCTGCAGATAGCTGCAGATGACAAAGTTATTGAGCTTTTAGGCGATTAAGTCACAAAACGAAAAATAACCAACTTTGATTTCAAACGTAATAAACTTAAGTTTTCTTGACTTTAGGTGCACCTTGTACCTCAGGTATAAAAGTAGTTACCCGCAAATACCTCTACGATCAAATGCAAGAACAAAATTTGCCTAATTTGCAGGAAAAACTAAAATACCTAGAAAAACGGCTGTTATCCTATTGTGGCGATTCGCCGGAACGTTTAAGTTGTTTTAAACAAAGATTTGCACTTTTTAAATCGGCCATGAAACAAAAATGGTCTAAAGCCCAAGGAATGGAAGCAGTTTTTCGAAAGAAAAAATATCAGAAAAAAAGCCAAACTTGCCGAGTCGGCCTTCTAAGACTTTTGAAGATTCGAGTGAGAGGACCAAAAGAAGAAAAGTAGAAGAAGTACGTTCGGTACTTTCTGATGATATTATCGTTCATACATACATAAAAACATATGTTTAAATTTTTATTATAACTTTTTTATTTATAACTTTAGGGTAAAAAGTATGTTAACATAAATTGAAATTGAAGAGAATTGAATTTGCTACAAATTTGTACCAAAGTTTTTTTTCTAAGACTAATAAAATTAAGTTGCCATGGAAAAATTTTTAGAATTCGTTTTTCAATGTGGTGGCCAAATGGTGGGGCTTTCAACACCTAAAATCTTGCAGTGAACCCCCTTACGCATCAAAAAAGAAAATCTTTGTCCAACCTAAATTTGGAGGTTATTGTTACATTTTGATAGACATTTTGCGAAAATGTTAAAAGCTGTTTTATTAGATGATTGACAAATTTTCTTGGTTATTTCGGTAATACACAAGCATGTGTTATACCATTTTGGAAAGTGCATTAAATAGAAAACTTTTTTAAGCAATTGGCCATTCATGTTCTCATACAATTTTAATTTATTAGAGGTAATCAAACTTTTTTGAAAATAAATGTTTGTACTGAAAAAAATATTTAAAAAAATTATAATAAAAAAAATGCAATGACTACTATTAAATTTAACCACCCATCTATTGCAACAGTTATTCTAGAATATTACAAAAATAGAAAAATAGTATAAATTGTTCATCCATGGTCGTAGCGTTCACGTATTTGAGGAAAGTAGTACTTGTTAACAACTTTTGGAAAAAACATCATAACATAGTAACCACTGGGAAAATATTTTTTAATATTTTTTTCTGGAAAGGTCATATGGCCTGCTACAACCAGTTGCAAGGTTATCCATTATTTACAGGACACCCTGTATATATGAAACATACATTTTTTTTTAATTTTTCACCTATTCCTTAAAATCATTATGAAATATAATTTGTTATTATCTTTTTCAACTGTTGAAAATAATTTTGTAGTTTCTGAAAATAAATATCATTATTTTTGAAATATGTTCCTTTTTGTCAATTTTCGGTGTTAAATATATGTTTATTTTACAAAGTCCATTAATTTCAGTTATAATATATCATCTAAAGCTAAAATACACAAAAAAATAGTTTTGGCCGCCTAAATCTTTAAAATCGACCTCTGTGTGACGGTTCCAAAACCTCGGAGGGGGTTGGGTCAGGCATCTACTCAGATAACCCATCCATAAATAGATTGTTAAAGCTTCCAAACTTTTGCAGTGTATTCCAAGCGGAAGTACTGGCAGTTTGCGAAGCGGCGAAACATCTTGCCTCATGTGAATTAGTCAACAACAATATTGATATTTTCATAGACAGCCAGGTGGCGATTAAAGCCATTTGCTCAATCACCACAAAGTCCAAACTGGTCGACCGTTGCCGGAACGAGCTAAGAGTACTCAATGCAACGAACACAGTAGCCCTAAGATGGGTTCCAGGACATAGGGATATTCACGGGAACGAAATGGCGGATGAACTGGCCAAAAGCGGTTCATCTCTTGATCCGAGCAAAATCGAAGCCTCTGTGCTCATGCCACTGGAGCAAGAAAAAAGTAGAATACACCATAGTTTCTTAGAGGCTGCAAATGTCAGATGGTCATCCATCGACACTTGTCGGGTTTCTAGGAATCTATGGCCAAATATCTCAAAGAAAAAAACTGATTACTTACTCAAGCTAAGCAGGCCTCAATTATCTCTTATGGTTGGTGTCCTTACGGGCCACTACTCAATGGGAACCCACTTGAACAGAATGGGCATCAGCTCATCGGACTTATGTAGAGGGTGTCATGATGACGAGGCAGAGGAGGGCTCCCCTCACTTCCTTTGCGAGTGCCCCAGCCTAGCTAGAACCAGAAAAGAGGCCCTTGGAGAATACTTCTTCGACGAACTGGGCGACATCTCTGTCTTGCCACTATAAGAACATCCTGAAATTCATTCAGAACTCAGGATGGTTCAAGGAGGCCCCCCACACCTAAAACTTCCTATTAACTCCCTCCCTATCCCTCCTTACTAACCACCTATACCCCGGGGAGCGCAATGGATCCAATGAGATCCGAGTGAGATGGTGCGGCTTGCCGTATTATCACCCCTTCCAACCTAACCTAACCTATGTTAAAAACTATATTTTTAAAGTATATAGCGTCTGCCAAACCAATTTATATATTTTAAGATTTATTTATAAAAAAAAGATCACTGAAAGCATTAAAAAATAAATTGCAGGGGTATTTATAATATTTCCTTAGAGCTTAGACGATTGTCTATTTAGGCAGTATCAAATCAATATAGTTCTCAACAGTTTTACATTAGTAGTTAAACTTTGCTTTATTGAACTAAATAAAAGGCCTCTTTATTTTAGGTATAGTAAAAAGTTTCTAATAAAAGAGTTCCTACATACATAGATAACAATGAAAAGATTTAATTAAAAACATTTTCAAGTTGAATGACCATCTATAAGCTATCCAAGGTTTCAGGAAATATTGTCACACCTAGGTTTTCACGTGGGGTGACTCACAATAACCCTGCGATTCGTATAAGTTTATTCGTTTTTCATTTAAACCAAAAACTGCATACATATAAATATTAATTAACAAAAAAAAACATTTGTGAAAATGCAACCACTACCCTTCAACTTCATACTTAAATTACGGGTGCTTTTTTCCATAAATGCATGGTTCCTTTTTTTTTCCGTGGGTAGGTGCAAAGCCTGCATCAGGCTAGGCTCTATGAGGACCGGAAAACGCGTGCTCATAGAAGTGTGAGATTCTTCCTACACTAAAACCACCTCCACTTCCCGATTGCAAGTTGAAACTTATCTAGCAATTTATTTTTAACGAAGTTAAGTAACGTGTTGCAGGTAACTTTCCGGTGAAAGTTTCTACTTATTCCACGATTTTAAAGCGGTTTTGTGTTCACCGCACCAAGTCGGAAGGTTTTGTTCTTTGCAGACGGCGTACTAAATTCGACTCGTCAAGAATGTCAATAATCGTTGGATTAACGTGATCTAATAGCCGATTTCTATGTTTTCGCGCGAAACTCTTAATTTCGTCTCGAACAGTAGGAATCCCAAGATCCCTGTGAAGATCTTATTTTCTTATATACCATGGTGCATTTACAAATGACCTAAGCAATTTATTTTCAAACGTTTGTAAGTTATTTAAATTTGTATCGCAGGTACAACCCCAGAGTTGTATACCATAAGTCCAGACAGGTTTAAGTACCTGCCTGTATAAAATCAACTTATTATCAATACTAATCTTGGAATATTTACCGAGTAGCCAGTTCATATCTCTTAATTTACTTTTTAATTCTTCGCATTTCTTTTTTACGTGCGGCTTCCATTTTAATTTCGCGTCTAGAGTCATTCCCAGATATTTTGCCTCATTCGCAAATGGAACACGACCGGTATTAAGAAAGACGGGCAATCTATTTATTTTTTTATACGTTAAGTCCACGTGGACTGACTTTTGTTCATTGAGCGCTATTCGCCATGTTATTGTCCACTCATTAACATTATTAAGAGCATTTTGTAATTTAATCGTAGCTTCGTTAATCGTTTTGCCTACTGCTAGCATTGCAGTATCATCAGCAAACGTTGCTACGATGGTGTCTTCTGTTTGAGGTATGTCACGTGTAAATAGAAGGTACAGAACTGGACCTAAAACACTACCTTGTGGTACCCCAGGCACTATTTCTTTGAAATTAGAATATTCATTTCCGTGTCTTACACGAAAAAGTCTGTTTTCTAGATATTCGTTTAGAATTTTATAAAGTCCTTCAGGCAGAACTTGTCTTTATTTGAATTTGAGGCCTTCGTGCCACACCTTGTCAAACGCTTGCGACACATCCAAAAAGACCGTCGAACAAATTTTCTTTTCTTCAAGAGCTCCCTCAATTACGTCAGTTATTCTATGCACTTGATCAATTGTTGAATGCTTGCTTCTAAATCCGAACTGATGTTCAGGTATTAATCGTTTTTCTTCTAATATCGGCTGAAAGGCGCAGGAGTAGTATTCTTTCAAAAACTTTCGATATTATTGGAAGAAGCGAAATCGGTCTGTAAGAATTCTTTTCATGAGATGGTTTGCCAGGTTTCAAAACCATTATGACTTCCGCAACTTTCCATTGGCTCGGAACATATTCTAGCCTTAGAGCGGCATTTTTACTATATAAAGGAGGTTAATTAATCCTTTATGAGGAAGCATTTTTAATATTTCCGCTGTTATTAAGTCATACCCCGGAGCTTTATTAGACTTTAGCTTCCTTATTTCTCTGTTCAATTCAGCGAGCGTAGCATTACTAGTTCTGTAGTTCTCACTTGAGCTAAAACTCATATTAATATTTCCATAGAGTGCTTGCCCATCAGAAGGTTTAAATGTTTCTTCCAGGTAATCGGCGAATACCACCGCTTTCTCTTTGTCACTTTTAGCCCATTCGTTTTGGCTTTTCTTAATCGGGGGCACTGGAAGCTTTGGTTTTTTCGTTGTTTTTATAGCTTTCCAAAGTGAGTAGTTGGATTCTTTCCCAGCTAACAAGCGTTCAAGGTAATTTTCAACTTCACGGTTTTTGCAATCTGATATCGCTGTTTTTAGCATATTACACAAGCGATTTAAATGAGCTTTGTGTTGAGGAGCACGGGTTCGCTGCCATTTCTTACGTGCTTTGCGTTTATCTTTTATTAAGTCTTTTATCTCCTGCGGATATTTTATGTCTTTATAGCGCGGCGTAACCCATTGATAAGGTGTGTTATTCCACGCTGCCTTTTGTATTATATCAACAAAGGTATCTACTGCATCTTCAAGCTCAAGAGGCGTTTGTAATGATACCCTCAATAGAGATCTCTACCAAATTGTCAAAGTCAAAGTGACAGCTAAGAACTCGGCACGTTTGACAGACGCAATTACCAACACAAACAGAATCCAAACATTTACACTCCACTTCAAATGAATAAGGACAACCACGGCCGTAGCCAACCCTACGCTAGGGTGAGCACAGCTCACCCAAAAATATTTTAAGCTCACCCAAAAAAATTCAGAGATATTTTAAGATTTTCAATACACAAAACACATACAAATTCAACAATAGCCTTTTAAACCTTTAAGCCTTTAAACTAAAAAAAGACTTTAAGAATCTGTTAAAGTTTTGTAAGAACTGTCGTATATGTATAGAACTGCAAGCAAAAATAAAAGTAGGTTTCTTATCTTAAGACCTTTTTGAATGGCAATCAGGAAGACCGATTAGATACGTGTATTATTTTATTTTCGATTCTGAAACCAGATCCAAAAGCATTTTTTCTTCTTTTCAGGGCAAGAACTGTCATTGTGGCATCAAAAGGAAAAGCCGTTTAGTGCAGTTTCAGCTAAATTTTGATATTAAATTTTAAATTTTATTGGTATTTTGACGTTTGTGAATGAAAAAAAGAGCAATATATTGCTATTTGTCAAATAAGTCTATTGAGTATTTTTTGAAATGCTTTAAAGGTTCTCCCAAACCAACGCGAAACTATAGCGAATCATTCACAAAGACAGTTTTTTTTGTGTTGTATGGCATTGTATATCTGTCATATTTTGTATAGTTGCGAATGATTCGCTATGATTTCGCGTTGGTTTTGGGAAGCCTAGACGCTCTTTTCAGTACCAGCACCAGGTAATGACTAAATGCAAATTTCTACATCATTATGATTTTCCGTAAAAAAATGTTAGCTCACCCAAAACAACCGTCAGCTCACCTATACGTTTGATTCTGGCTACGGCCGTGAGGACAACCATTTTCAAAGGTACTTTTTTCCATTTTTTCTTAGCATTGTGCATTAATGAATCATTTGATTATCCTTATTGTTTGTTTATGATGTTGGGAAAAGAAAACAGAAAGATTAGTTCAAAAAGTACTGCTATTTTTCATCAAAGTCTTTCCATAAGGAAAATGCAGTCTTTTTGTGTCAACTGAATAAGCTAAAATATTGAAACTGGTAATAAAGTTAATGGATGGAAGTAAAAAAAAATTGTTTGAAATAGTTTTTATTGTTTATATTTATTCTCAGACAATGCACAATGTTTGAAAAAAAAAATTGACAAACCAACTACGAAAATCCATGTGCTCATTCTGTTGAATTGGAGTGTATTGGCCTCCGAAATAAAAAAAGAAAATGTGCCGAGGTCCTGAGTTTGACATTTTGAAATGAACATTCGTATTTGCTAAAAAGCCCTATTCAACGTTGTCCTCGATCTCTTTCTTAAATCCTTCCCAGTTGGTTTTACCGTTTGTTAACCTGGGTGGTTTTTCAATTTTGACAAGGCTTTCGCTCATAGTGAGTATGACTGCAGAATGATCTGAGAAGAGATCATGGCCTTCTGAGATTTCAATACGGTTAGAGGGTATTCCTTTTACCATAAACAAACCGATTAAGTCAGGTATTTTTGACGGATCAGTTAGCCAGTAAGTTGGCTTTCCGGTTGAATGAAAATCGCAATCATTTTCCATTCCTGCCTCATATAGCATTCGACCCTTTTGAGATATACATCTTGAAGCCCAAAAGGTGTGCTTTGCATTAAAGTCGCCACCAACAATTAAGTTTGGGCTTAGTGACTTTATCAATGTCGTAAATTTACTCTTATCGATTTTGCAACGTGGAGGGCAATATATCGAAGAGATATTGAGAAGAATGTTTTTAGTTCTAACCTGAACACCACTCAATTGCATCGATTCTACCTCTATTTTCAGGCCTATTGAGTGTTCAATGCACTCTTTTATATATAACGATGATCCACCCCTTGCTTTATTTGAAGGATGACCAGCGTGGTAGTCAAGAAACCCGTGGATTTTAAAATTTGATTCATTTTTGGCATGCGTTTCTGATATAAAACATATGTCGATATCATTTTCCTGCATATACATCTCTAATTCTCCAAGTTTTTGCCATAATCCGTTGGCATTCCACGTAAGAATTTTAAACTTTTCCATCATAAATTTTTTGAGAGAGATTTGGGTCGAAAACAATTTTCGAGCTTACTTAACCTATCAAAGATAAGTTTATTTGTGTCACATTGTTCCTCAAGTTTCGACAGAATTATTGAAAAGACTTTTGAAACCGGGTCGGTTTCAGTGTCGTTATTTACTGGTATATGCTATTTGGGCATATGTTTCTGCATTTCCTTGCTTTGATATATTCTCCGAAGGTATTGACACTGTTTTCTTTTCCTTACGGATACTAGGTTTTGGAGCTTTACTAGATTTGGAAGTCTTGGGAACTACGGTTTCTATTTGCCTTTGTGGGTTTCTTTGTGTTTTGGCAGATTTTGATCGCCGCTTTTGTAATTCTTTAGCTACTCCGCAGCCTCTATAGTTTGCCGGGTGATTTCCATTACAATTAATGCACGTCGGTGGACTTTCACTTTTTCCGATGCAGTCAACGGTTAAATGCTTTCCGGCGCATTTTACACACCTTGGCTCTTTTTGCAATAAGTTTGGGTGTGATTGAATTCTTGACAGCGTTTACACTGAGGGACTAACCTTGTGCTCTTTCTTAGAGGTTCGATCTTAACTACGATGTTTAGAATTGTTTTGATTTTATAAATTTCATCTAGTTTTTCAGTCTTATCGAACGAAAGTATAAATAGTGGAAGACCACGTTGTACCACTTTTGTTTCACCCTCTTTTGTCTGTTTCTCTCTTTTGACGATGTTCATAGCATCTTTTAAATCACTAATGATATCGTCTGCAATGCAATCATTTGCAATCATATTGACGTCAAACAGACTCTTTGCGCACACTTCACTGTGCATTTATGAAAATTTGTTCATATATTGCGTAATCTCTGTCAAAAGAATTATTGAGAAAAGGAAAACGATAGTCACGACATAACGCAATTATGAGAAGCGGCGGGAAATTATCTATGAAACTATTACAAGGAAAAAATTTAAATTGGCGTTTTTAAGCGCCACAAAGAGTTACCTCTTTTAAAAATTCTCAACAAAAAGATGAAAATATATTTACAAAAATTTTTTAAATAAAATAAAATTTGAAATGCACGTGAGCTTATATTTGCAAATATTTGTGAAACTATGTATTCTTCAGACTTTGGTAGCCATGCATTTATAAAAGCACCCTTAGTCTATATAATATTCAATATCCATCCATTCCCTTTGCAAATGGGGTTTGACTATTGGTTTTAAGGTAGTAATTTCCTCGAGCACTTCAAAAACAAAAAAAAAGACAAGGTGAATTAATAGTGTTTAAAAGTTTAAATAAATCTCACCTCATTGGACAATTGATTCCCATTTCAATCGGTTTATATTTTAAATTCCTTTTACCTGCCGTTAAAAATTGTAAATAAGTCCTTGATGGGAATCCTAAGAATTTTGGAGTAGAACCATCTACGTTAGAAACACTCTCTGCCCAAAATCGCCATGATCTCTGATGGCTACATAGATCTAATGGGATTATAAGAATTTAATTTTTGTATTTAATTATTATAAGTACTTACCTTCAGGGCTCAATGGAACAATTAATCCAGATGGACATCCTGGCTGTCCTTGTTTCCCACCATTAGGCCAAAAATCAACATGACCTATAGAGAATGGTTGTCCGAAAGTTCCAATGTCAGTATGTATCGCTTGAAGAAATTCGGCATCGTTTTTATTTACGGAAGGTAGGACGAAGTCAAAAAATAGTGGAAATGCTGCATCTAAAACTGCCATTCTGAAAATAAATTTGAAAAAAAATCGCACACCAGTCTAAAAATAAAATATTTTTTGCTGACCCTAGGTTAATAGTTTAACGAAACAGTCCCTATGAGAGTTTGAAACAAAGAGACGCAAATTGAACACTCTGGCTGAGCTAAGGATGATTTTGGTGAAATTCTTCAACTTATTTGGATCAATACTCAATATTAATTTCTAGCTGAACTACTCATCTCAGTTCAACTCTCAAAATATCCAGTTTCTTATTTGACAAAGCATGATGAAACTGATTGTTGAACATAAATCGTTTTTTTTTTCTAAGGGGTAATCGAAATGGAGTGGTACGCCAATTTCTTTTAAGTGTTTTGGATTGAGAGCGAACTAAATATTTTATCCAATTGTATATATTTTTCTGACAGGCGGACAAGAATGAGCTTGGCGTTGCAGAGTTAAAACATTTTGGAAGTATGTATTTAAGGACTTAATTAACTAACTAATTACAGTCAAACTTCTTTATAACGAACTTCCCTATAACGAATATCTTTATATTGCGAACTGTCACTCTGTCCCCGTCCCCTAAAAAAATATTCTATACAAATTTGTCTCCATATAACGAATTTCTCTATAACGAAATTCTCTTTATAACGAAATAATTTTTGGAACCCATCATCATATCTGTTTCTTTATAACGAAATTTTTGTACAAAAATTTTATAAAATTTCTCACTCCTAAAAAAAATGGAACGAAACCAAGCTTTTTACAACTTTTGCAAATAAAATCATTTCAGTATTAGAGAATAACAGCCCAAGTTCTGCTTCCATAACTGTGAAACAGGAGGGAATAGTTCCTGCGTTATACGTTATATCTTTCACTTTCATTAAAATTGTACTAAAAAAAATTGAACATTTATAAAAATTAAAAACTGTTTGTTGTTCATAATTTACATAAACATACATTTCCTGATTATCTGATGTGAAAAAAATAATATTTCCAATAATTTAAGAAATTTTCCTTATAGCGAATTTTGCCTTCAACTTCTCTATAACGAACCAATTTTTTGGCCCCCTGAGGGTTCGTTATAAAGAAGTTTGACTGTATTAACTTAATTATATTTTGATACAAACCGATAAATCTTAGCTGTTCCATTTGATTTTGATATGACATTCCGACCCGTCATTCCAGCAAGCTGAGCTCCAAGGGAGTGTGCCACCACCGTCACATCCTTACGATCTATGCCATTATTATAGAAATCTAAAATCACATCAGATAGTGAGAGGGCCAACTGCAAAGCGAAATCAAAACTTAATCTTTGAATTTTGAACAAAGGTATTTTTTTGTTATTAATACAATTTCGATATTTTTTAAAGCAGCTTCAAAATATTCTTCTCCAGCTGCCTTAGCCCAATCGACTGCGATAAGATTAATGTCCTTTCGTTTAACATAAGCATCAAAAATAACACGAATACTTTCGGAGTCTTGTGCTTCTCTCCATCCATGTAAATAAAAATGAGTTTTTTCGTTTTTATTGAAGTGAGGATTTTTTAAGATTTCCTTTGCATCCGAGAGTTCATAACGCTGGGAATCGTTAAATTCAGGTCTAGACAAAACAAAAAATACCAATTAAATATCTCTTAAAATTCAGTGGATTATTAACTTACCCATAATAGAAGATAAGTGTGGTTTCATTAGCAGGAACTTTCGCCGCAACTAATAATAATTCTTGAAAAACAAACAACAAACAAAAATTAAATAACAAACGATTTTTCAACACCATAGAGAACATCATTGTTCCGTGTTGAGATGAAGACGTATGCATAACTTCTAAGTGCAATTTTCATGTGGAAAGGTTATTTATAAAAAAAAACAAAAAGAAAATGCATCCCAATTGTTTTACAATGTAACTGTTTTAATATACTCAATAGAGTGGGGATTTAACACTTGGTGGAAATCAATTTTAGGAAACATATTGTTTAATTAAAATATTTAAATAATAAAAGAAAAACACTTGCTTATTCCACAATATCAATATTGTGGAATAAGCAAGTGTTTTTCTTTTATTATCAATATTGTGGAATAAGCAAGTGTTTTTCTTTTATTATTTAATTATTTTAATTAAACAATATGTTACCTAATGTAACTTTGTTTAGTTAAGTGGGCAATAGATAGAACCCGTATGATAAATTGTTAAATAGATTTGAAATAATAATATTATTTTATATCGGTTCATTGGACAAGGGTATGTAGATTGACATCATTATCTTTGTTAAGTAAGTGATCTCAATTTTATTGCTGATTTGAATTAAAATTAGTTTAATTTTTTAAATAAATGTACAATGTACATTAGGGTGGTCCTTATTTTAAAAACTTTTGAGCACCCGTTTTTTTTGTTCATTGGCATCTTAAAACATTACCCTATTTTTTTTTATTTTGTTAAATCACGTTAACACGTGCCGCATTGAGCTTAAAGTTTATGCTCCTGTGAGAGTTAGGGCCTATTTTAATACTTTTTTAGCTTCAAAAATAATGGTACTTGCTAGACAACCGTTATTTATCTTAAAAACAGCTGAAGAGATTTCGATAAAAATTCTAAAAAAATTTGTATAATTAGGTACTCGAATATTTTTAAAAATTCTTAATTTCCAAGCAAATTGAACTTTTTGAGCAAGAACGTGTGACCCAGTCGTGTCTTTAATTTTTTTTCTTCGAAGGAAGAGTAGATAACAGATTTGAAAGTGCACTTTATTAATTCTGCAAATCAAATTTTTAATAGCTCCCGGTTTTGGTCGGTTTTATGAAAATTCAAATTTTCAAACTCATTGCGGCACGTGTTAATACAATCCGATTAGCATCAAATTTTGTTTGTACACGTTTTTAATGTGGGAGAACAAAAAAAAATGGTGCTCAGTAAAAACAAACAATTTTGTTTTTCCTCCATACAAATAAGGACCACCCTAATGTACATACATATGACATATGCTATGCATGCACTTACATATTTAATTTTGTAATATATTTTATTAATTTTATTTTTTCAATTTTAGGTTGTAAGTACTTATTACCGAAATGTGTTGAAGATGATTTGAAAAATACTACATTTCAATATGGCGATCTCTTACAAAATTTTAATAATACGTTATGCGGCAGACTAAGGGTATGTTGTCATAAGAATTTTGGATTACCAAAATTCTTTTTACCCAGCGGAGGATACGGCATGCTGGCAGTTTAGCTCGGCTATAACTCGGTCGAATGGGGGGGTTATGTTTTTCCGCTGTCCTTTGTCCACAAAAAGTATAATTTCATGCCGCAGGAGGTACTGAGGGGGAATGAGGATGAGGAGAATTTCATAGCTTAATACGTAGGAAAATTAATTTACGAAAAAAATACGGTGGATGTTGTTGCGGAAAGCATAGCTAGTACAGGAAATATGCAGAAATGCTACATGTCCGTAGGAAGAGGTAGAGGGAAAACGAAACACGAAATACAAAAATGGGTCGGTGTTGTTGACCCTGGCTGTACCCACCCAACCCCTGACGAATATGTCAGGGCTCCATGGCCGTTAAAAGCCTGGAATTTAGTTGACGGCCCCACACAGGATTCCATTCCAACGCCCTCGAAGGTAACTTTCTTAACTCCCCTTATCTACATCGCCAAAATAAAACCTCTTACCACTTCATAGGGGATTTCTTGAATAAGCCCTCAATGAAAAGAAAACATCTAAAATACGTTGGTAATATTTACGAAATATCCCCGGTTAATTTTATTCAAATGATTTGAAATATATCTTAAAATAAATAAGTGATGAAACTACTATATGAATTCTGAATCAAAAGTAAATCCATGGAAAGTCCAAGAATCAATCTAATGCTATGTTTCCACCAAAGGTTTATCTCAGTTTAGATTAAATAAATCTTTTTGGTGTTTCCACCGCACAAAAAGATTTAAAAAAGATTAAATCTGAAAGCACCTTCGAAAATGCAAATGGCGTTTCAATTTTTCTTATGAGGTGGGAAAGAGACAGAATGTTTGATTCGTGTGAAACAATAGGTGTGTTTTATTGGAAAAGCTATCCGCAGCACAGTGAAATTTTATATGAATTACAAAAACAACATCGGCAGCAAAATCGCTGCCGATAAAAGTTAAAGTAGAATCCCGCTGCCGATAAACTTTTGACGTTTGTTCGAGTATCGAACTCAATTGAATAGGATTTTTGTGTGTCGTCATTGGTATGACTGGTACTTTTATGTGTCTCGAATTCTCGATGGCTATGTTCGTAGAGTAGAATTATGTTGAATGAATGGCCCTGTTTAGACTGTAACTTTTCACTTCGTCAAGACCATGTTTTTGTAGAAGAAATCGGTGAAGAGAAAATTTCACCCATAAATTTACGTCATGGTGGCGTAGTGAGCAATTACAGTCTAAACAGGGTCGTTTGTAAGTGCATGGTTGTTTTGTTTTACCTTTTCGTCAAAATGAAAAATTGATCCTATCCTATGCTATCCTAAAAAAAACGCTGCCTTAAATTAGTTTAAAGTAAAAAATTTAGCATTTTTATTTATAAGTTACAAACAAGATATATTCTGTCGACTGTCAAACGATAATTCGCAAACCATAACATCAAGACGCATTCCACAAAGCATTTTTCTTCACATTTTCTTCTATAGGCAACCAAACAAATTACTCAAGGGAATGGAAGGTCAAAATTCACGATTATTCCCATTTCAAAATTCACTATTCGCAGTTCATATGAAAAGCTCTTTTTGTAAACCTTTGGTCTATAGGGACCAGTTTGTATAGACATGGTTGAAATTTTGATCCGATGCTCAGCAATTTTAAGTCACTGCTCTTGGTAGAAAGGCTACTTGTACAAATGTGGTTCAAGCTTTGATGCATGGTTCAATTGTTTTAGCTCACTGATTTCGGCAGTTTAACTGAGGTTCAACAATGGTCAAGCTTGAAATTGTTATTACTACATACTTGAACCTTGGAATCATCGTTGCACTTCAGTAGATCCGATAAAATCGATGAGTCACAAATGCTGAACCATGGATCAAATTTTTAACCAGTTAGTACAGCTGAAACTAACTGAAGTTCAAGGAAGGTTCAGGCTTATTTGGCTACTAATGTACTCAGTTAATCCGGTAAAATTGGTGAGTTAAGAAATTTCCAGTGGAAAACTAGGCAAATGCATTAAAATTAGCCATACAATCGTGTCCTTATTGTAATTTATAAAATTATCGCTAATAAAGTCGCCTACTCCATGTGTATTGAGTCTGTTATTATACGACGACTTTTGAGTAATGACTTTTTTTAAAATAAAATGAGTGCAATTGAGAAAACAAAATTTGATTTCACTTTCACAACATTAAATTTCGAAAAATCTCAACTAAAAAGTCTTCGTGTAATAGCAGACTAAATCATGACTTTTTTACTTTGACCATAGTCTACCAACACACCCCTACCCCTTTTCTTTTCTTTTATAGCTGCAAAATCAATTTTCGTATCTCAAAATGGCAAATAAAGAAAAAAGGGACACAAACATTTGATTGAAAACATTAATTATATAAATATATAGTTATATTTCCCATTTAACTTGCAAATATGTTAGTTTTTGTTAATAATTTTGGTTTATTTCTACTTTTAACTTTCACAAAATGCACTTTTGTGTCGTGATAGCTGTTCAGGTGTACCATATTGCAAATACAATAATATAGGCCGCTGCGGATGCGTTTTTATGGAAATTTCTCACTGTACTATATATCCCAATCCCAAAAAAACACGCCTAATAAATGAAGAACTGAATCGAGTCTCGAATGAATCGTTCAGCACCATGTAAAAATAGATTAGTTCGATTTGTAAAACTATTTGTCCTATGAAGATTTAACGAGATTAGTTTCTAATCTCCAAGATTTACGAAATATATTTGTATGTTAAATCTTCAAGATTTAAAGAAGATTTGAGGTAAATCTTATTAAATCTCAGATTAGCGTTAGGTGGAAATGTAGCATAAGGTACGTCATATTATAATTATTTTGTTTTTGTTCTGTTTTGAGCAAAAGTTGTTAGATTAAGGAAATTTCACTGATATGATTTTTTTTCTTTTAGGTTGATTTTAAGATTTTTTTTTTAATTTCAGGTTATCTTTTTCTTTCTTTTTACTTTTTCTTTTTTCCTTACAGGTATACAGTTCCTCGAAGAAAAAAAAACTACATGTAACTATTTCTTATGGGAGCGCTTTTTGCGAAAAAAAAGTTTTTTGACGTTTAAATTTTTTTTATCGAACTGTGAACTACCCACAGAAAACAAATTTTATATTCACCACGAAATTTTTTCGTACAAAACAATGTTATGTCACTGACATTCTTTTTCCGAAAAAAATGCGTTTTGGCATTTGGGTTTGTTTTTTTATATATCATTCTCATTGAGATTTTTTTTTTGTGAACTGTAAGCTGACGACGAATAAAAAAAATGTTTACACCACGGACATATTTTCCTTGTCGAAAATATTTTTTTTCTCACCCCGAAGAATTTTTTTACTCAAAAGAACTGTATACTTAGCTTTAGATATTTCGTTTTTTTTTTCAGGTGAACTCCCGGACGTCTACAAATCGATCCGACACTCGAAACTCGAAAGTTGGATCGCGCCAATACGCCTGATTTAAACCTTTACACTGCGCAATTTTTGCTCAATTCTATAATATGAATTATTGATCTACTTAAATTTTTAGAATTTATTATTAATTATTAAATTTTAAGATGCTATATAAAGAACAATAAAACTTCCTAAGGACAATCGCGAACTCTTGCTTTTCTTATGGGCTAAAATGCGGGCGGATGGCGGCTACACGTGACGACTTTGATGGACACGGAAAACGTCGACGCTGTGGGCGTTTAGGGAACAGGCGACGACAGTAGCGTCGACGGATGGTGACAGTTACGCGGTGTCAAGTCGAGCGAGGGCTGCGATGACCGCGAGTCAGACGCAGATTCCTTCGTGGATGCTAAGGATCTCACCAGGGATATCACACGTGCAGCGTGGCACAGCACTCTCTGCTGGAAATGACAGACGATAAATTTGTGTTCTAGTTTTTCTTTCTTATCTTTATATATTTTTACGCTTAAGCCTAGTACGCAGATCGAGACAAAATTAATCCCCCATATAAAATTTTCCCCAGGACAAAATTTTATCTCGGATTTTTTTCCAAGCGGTACGCAGCTCCAACGCCCTTTTGGAAGTACCTATGTATTTGGGTATAATCATTGACATTGTTTAAGTTGTTGCTAGGCAAAACTGGAGTTTGTTTTATTCAACAGTTTAACAACAGCTTAGACAATGTCTATGAATGTACCTCATTGAACTTTCAAAAAATAAAATAAAATATTTAGCCAGTTTATATTTCTGAGATCTCAGAGGGCTCAGAGGACTCTGAAATATAAACACTATTCCTCACAAAAATTCCTCACTTTTCCCCTTAAAAACTGAGACTGAAATTTTTTGGATTGCTCAATGATATTTTGTCGCAGTAAATAACATAAGAAGAAAAGAAATGAGAGTTGTTTTTTGTTCTATGTGAGGAATTCTGTTTATATCAAAGGGCACGGTAGTGCCCAGCCAAGTTCGCGGCACTACACCCTTTTTACAGGAACAAACTCAGGCGATTTTCAACCCCCCTCTAACTTCAGTACCAATTAAGTCAGAAACTTCAAATTCGGAGTATTTGCTGAACTGACCAAACACAGGTGGCTCACCAAATTTCAACTCTTTAGCATTAGGAGTTCCCAAGATATAGGACTTCAAAAATCACAAAAACCGTAACTGACTGACTCACTGACTCACTGACTGACTCACTCACTGACAGATCATCAAAATTATGGGGCACTTCCCGACATCGTAGAAACTTGAAATTTCGCACAACGGTAGGCCTTGTGGTACATACAAAGGAAAAATCGAAAATCTGCAATTTTCTATTCAAGGGGCGTGGCATCCACCCACTTTATTAAATAATCTATAAATTATATGGAGCCTTTCCGATTGTTGTAGAACAATGAAAATTGGTAAGTTGGTAGGGTTTGAGGTACTTAGAAAGAAAAAAATTGAAAAATTGGAATTTTCCATACAAGGGGCTTGGCATCCACCCACATTCTTAAAAATTCTTATAAATTATATGGAGCACTTCCGATTGTTGCAGAACGATGAAAATTAGTAGGTCGGTAGGGCTTAAGGTACTTAGAAAGAAAAAAATTGAAAAATTGGAATTTTGCATTCAGGGGGCGTGGTATCCACCCACATTCTTAAAAATTCTTATAAATTATATGGAGCACTTCCGATTGTTGTAGAACGATGAAAATTGGTAGGTCGGTAGGCCTTGAAGTACTTAGAAGAAATAAATCGAAAAATTGGAAGTTTCAGTTCAGGGGGCGTGGCATCCACCCACATTCTCAAAAATTCTTATAAATTATATGAAGCACTTCCGATTGTTGTAGAACGATGCAAATTGGTAGGTCGGTATGCCTTGAAGTATAGAAGAAAAAAATCGAAAAATTGGAAGTTTCAGTTCAGGGGGCGTGGCATCGACCCACATTCTTAAAAATTCTTATAAACTATATGAAGCACTTCCGATTGTTGTAGAACGATGAAAATTGGTAGGTCGGTAGGACTTAAAGTAGATACTTAGAAAGAAAAACTTGAAAAATTAGAATTCTGCATTCAGGGGGCGTGGCATCCACCCACATTCTTAAAAATTCTTATAAATTATATGGGGCACTTCCGATTGTTGTAAAACGATGAAAATTGGTAGGTCGGTAGGACTTGAAGTACTTAGAAAGGAATAAAATCGAAAATTTGGAATTGTCCGTTCAGGGGAGGGTGTCATCCACCCACTTTATCAGAATTGCTATTATTTGTATGGAGCACTTTCGGTTATCGTAGAATTATGAAACGTTGTAGAGCGGTAGGGCTTGACTTTCACCTGGCAAAATAAATCTTTGCAAAAAGGAGTGAAATCACAACAAAAACATAAATGTTAAAAAAGGAGCCAAGTTCTTATGTGTACAAGAAACCTGTGCGTAAAAAGTCAGCCAAAAAAAGTAATGAGATCTAAAATATATGCCAAGTTTTAAGTTCATGAAGTTTAATATCAAATATCTTAAGTAGAGTAATATCGAAACAATTCCAAATCATGACAGAAATTTGGTAATTAATGATTACTGATTAAAATTTGGTGGATTTACTTGGCAAGTTTTCTCTTAAATACTTACTTAATCACTAATTTAAAATGTATGAAAACTTGACCAGTGAACCCACCAAATTTTAATCAGTAATCATTAATTACCAAATTTCTGTCATGATTTGGAATTGTTATATTTGTTTTTCTGCATGTGTTTTGGTGAGGGGTGGCCTATTCTTCCAGCTGCGTCTTGCATTCTGTTCCGTAATGGATGTAATTGGTTTAGTATAAACCATTTCTTTCAGGCACCCCCAGTAGAAAAAGTCCAAATAAGTTGCAAATAATACTTTTTATACATTTTAATGCCTATTTTATTACAAGTCAATTTTAATTTGAGAAAGTGTAGTAGATTAAAAGCCAATTTAATGTGTTATTGTTGTACATAGAAGCTTGTGATTTACCATTTGGGAAAGTACATTAAAAGGAGATTTTGTAACATTATTTGCCACGACAGTTTTCAGTTTTTTGTCTTTTTTATTAACTTACAAACTTTGATAAAAATAAATATTTATTCATTTCTTTATTAAAAAATTAGTTAAAAAAATTATTAAAAAAAATCCAGCAACTAGTCTTAAATGTTACTGCCTTTATTTAAGAACGGTTATTTTTAAATGCAATAAAAATTAAAAAAGCAATATGAGTTATTCATTCGTCGTCGTAGTGTTTACTTAACTTTGTAACTTAATTTCATCTGATAAAATGTTAAAAAACTACTTTGGTGGATTAAATGCCAATTTAATTGGTTATGGTTGTAACACAAACATGTGTCTTTTTTATTAACTTACAAACTTTGATGAAAATAAATATTTAATCATTTCTTTATTAAAAAATTAGTTAAAAAAATTATTAAAAAAAATCTAGCAACTAGTCTTAAATGTTACTGCCTTTATTTAAGAACGGTTATTTTTAAATGCAATAAAAATTAAAAAAGCAATATGAGTTATTCATTCGTCGTCGTAGTGTTTACTTAACTTTGTAACTTAATTTCATCTGATAAAATGTTAAAAAACTACTTTGGTGGATTAAATGCCAATTTAATTGGTTATGGTTGTAAAACAAACATGTGTTATACCATTTTAGAAAGTACATTAAACAGACCAGTTTTTATCAAATTTGCCACTTATATTCTCATACATTTTTTTCCCTTTATTATTTTTCAAACTTTGGTGAAAAAAAAATAATTTTAAAAAATTATAACACATAAAAAATGCATCAGCTGGTGTTAAAATTTACTGCCCATAATTTAGAACGGTTATTCAAGAATATTATAAAAATACAAAAATAAAAAGAATCCTTTATGGGTTGCCATTGTAATTTGGTATTTTAGCAGACCCTGAATTTTTTAACATTTTTCTAAAATAAATTATACCATGGAGACCACAAGAAAAATATTTGTTTTTATATTTTTTTTCTGAGCAGTCACAAGGCCTGCTATCACCAGTTGCAGTATTATCCACTCATTATGGGACACCCTGTATAAGAGTTAACGAAAATATGTATATACAACATTTTATTTGTTGTTGTAAAATAGGCAAGTGATCAAAAACGCTCATACTTTATCTTCCGTACCTGCGCATTTTTCGGCATTTTTGCCGCTATCAGTTCCCTATAAATTGTGATGCAAATGGCGATGTGCAGTGAGGTTCTTATAAGTATTTTCAATACACTAGCTACTTAAATTTGGAACAATTTTCATAATAGGAGTGCTGTAAAAATAGTAATTCGTTTCGAAATGACTGAACATTTCATGTCTTCTCCGTTACCGAAAAGTGACAAAAGTTGGTATAAATGGTGAACTATGTATATTAGTGATTGTAAAATTATTCCGCACACATAGCAAGACTCGAAACAGGACTATCGTGGATTTTTGTTTCGATTTTTATATCATGTTTAACTGTCTAAAAAAGGGTAACGGGGAAGACAAAATTGCATTTTTCTCACCCAAATTTCAACGATTCATAGGCTTTTTTTTAAAGGGCTAAATTTCTTTGATATCCATGCTTAAAATGGATCAGGCGCGGATCCAGGATTTCGTTCAGGGGGGGGCAATTTTCGTGAGTTTCCAAAATCTTGATGGGGTCTACAAAAAAATTTGAGTACACTTAATTCCGCACTGCACGCCTGGACACTCAAGCAATGTGAGTTGATGAGTTTGAAATTTTAAGAAAGCAATTAACTCTTTCATAACTGCCACAGTGTCTCGAACAGCGGGTACTTTGAACTTTGTGAAATGAAGTTTTGCCGTTTATAGCTAAAACATGGTGTCTTTACAACGTTTTTGAGTTCCCTCTGGATCTGCGTAACAATATAATATTATTTTCGGGAAACATAATGGCACAGTGGTATATTCCTATTCAGAAACATGACGTTCGAGTTCAAGTGAAATTTCCAGCCTCTTCTTTAGCTGGGGCAACCTAACTTAACCTTGCCAGTAAAAGGCCATTTTCGATAACGTCATCAGCGTCAAAAATGCATTTTGCAGAATGTTCTCTAATGCGAACTTCAAGTCTTCTGTTTAAATACAAAAAATACAAGTTTTACTGCATAAGCATTGTTTTCGATAATGCAGTTTGCTAAAGTCACATGTTCGAAAACATCATGTGTATTGCAATTCTTCAGTTAACAAATCGAGTTGGCAACAAAAATATTGAGAAGCTGGGGAACGTGTTCATAAACGTTAAATGCGTTTGCAAGAGAATTGAAGGACGTTGAAATAAAAGATTTTGTGCAAACAAAACCATTGCATTAATTTGACAATATAGCTGTATTTTAGCTAAACTAAAATTGTAGATCAAAACCGAGATGAACCGTATCGTTTGCTCAGATGCCTTCGTCCATCGATACAAAACCAAACTTTCCGACATTGAAATAAAACACAATGATTATAGTGGAAAATACAACGAAAAAACCTTTCTTTGTTAAACTTTTCCGTCCAACCTTCTCGGTTCAGCCGTCGATTGTGACTAAAGGTAGAACTAGAATAGTCGGAAGCCAACTTAAGTGGTCGTACGAAAACAAGAAATTCATATGACACGCACATAATTGCGAAATAGAGCTTTTCGTTCAGATTTCGCTAACTTTTGCCGTCGGACGCGAGAGCGCTCACTGAGTTTTCAACACTTTTTTTTCTGTTTGATGTATGAGTGTAGTAAAATCTTAAATTTTCTTTTAATTAATTTACCACGTCAAATTTTCGTGGTTTCACGAGTAAATAATTAAGAGCCTATCGTGCTGTGAATAAGTATAAGAAAATTAACATTGAAGAAATGATTATTTACATTTTTTTTTCACTTTCAACCACTTAAGTGTATTATGGGTAACTTGTGAAATTGACGTTTTGAAAAGCTACTTTTCGGTCGGTTTTGACATAAACTTCCGACAGCTTCCGCCTATTTTAGTTCCACCTTAACTTTCGTTATACATTTTTCATTTACAATATACTAAGCCTTCGTTAAGTTTTAATATAAATTTTTTCATATACATAAGCTCAAAACATCGAATGCAGAGTAGCCAGATTCATGCAGTGATGCAGTTCAATACAATAGCAATATTCGCATCGAAAGATGACGATCATTTGAAAATCGAATTGAAGTTGACTTGACGTTTTCAAAAATGACCAAAAACAACTATCTTTAGGTGTAAAAGTTCCATCCAACTTCTCTTCGGCAGTGACTGCTGTAGTCGTTTCCTGGTTTCTCTCCAATCTTCTTCGTTGGATTCGTACTCCTCGCCAGTTTAATAATATGGAAAACGGAAAGTTCCTACAACACATCCACGAAAGTGGCAAAATCCTCACGAATACTTACATACATCAAAAACGTATCTTATGGCTAAATCAGATGTGCAGCACGTCAGAAATTCCGGAGTCGCTCTCGAGAGTTTTCTAGTGAAAGTACTCCCTCAATGGAAACGCACATTTAAATATTTATCATAAAAAGAATCACCCATTTAGTATGAAATTTTTTGGTATCTCTCAATAATTTCTCTTATACAGAAATGTATAGTTTTATTATATTAACTTTAATTAGATATTTTATCCTGTAGATCGAAGCACTAGACATTTTTGAAACTAATTAAATCGACGTTTTTTAAAGATTTAATTTTTTTTTTAATTTAAATCAACTTTAAGGTTGAAAATTTAGAAAAGTGCCCCTACCGCCTCTCCCGTAACATTTAACTATAAAAAATCACTAATAAATTTGTAGAGGAGGGTTGGAGGTTGAGCAATAACTTTTTGAAACATTATTGTGAAATTCTTCCTTCACAGCATTTTGAAAAGTGAAAATCAAATCGATTTGGGATTCAATCTGCTCTCTAGTATGAAATAAATTGACTATTCTCATAAAATGTTATACCAGTAATGTAGCCTGACATTGATCTTTTAATAAAAGACCTTAACGTTGAAGATGGGGCATCTAAAACCGAAGTTATAAGCTTTCCACTCAGTCGATTTGAAGGCTTTTTGTGCATTGCGGAACTTTTCTTAGCTGAACCTGGTCAGCCAGCGGAAACGCACAACTACTCATTGCTCAACGCTGCCAAGAATTTTTTTATAAAAGTATAACGAAATCACCTTTCTTTGAGTACATTTTATTAAATTCATATTTTATGCGTCTTTCGTTCTTGCCCAGGGGGGGGCAATTACACCCATTTCCCCCCCCCCCCCCCCCTGTATCCGCGCCTGAAATGGATCAAGGTAAGTAAAAAAAAAAATATGTGTTAAATTTCATTGAAATCGGTTGACGTTTACACGTGCTAGCGAGCACTTGAAATTTTTCATTCAAAATACATGGTGTTTTCATAGTCTTTTACTCAAAGTGCCGGTAAAAGTGTAAATGTTGAATGAAAATTTTTAAACTTGGCACATATACTAAATACCATCAAGAGTATACAAATACATTTTCTTCTTTTTTTGAAAAACAGTTAATCCATTAAAAATAGCAACAAATGCACAAAAACAATGAGATTTAATTTAATTTTTTAATGGGGTAAATATTATACAAAATTATTGAAAACATTTTGTTTTTGATACTCCTTACGGTACTTAATTTACATGAAAAGTTAAAAGATTTTCCATCGATTTTCACAATTTTGCTGATATATTGAGCAAAAACTGTGAAAGCCCCATGTATTTTGTATGACAACTTTCAGGTGCTCGCTAGCACGTGTAAACGTTAACCAATTTCAATGAAATTTTATACATATTTTTCAATTACCTGGATAACTTTTATCATTGATGAGAATAATAATAAAAATACAAATTACAACATAATTGAGCAAAAAAGAAATCTTTTATCGTACGTGTCTTCTCCCTTTCCATTAGCTGTCTTCTCCGTTACCATCTTTCATTTTTTTCTGATAGTAAAATGAAACTTGGATGGAAACCAAGGATGATTTTTGATAAATATTGGTTTTATGAAAGTGTGCAAAAAAAATCAACTTCATATCTTAATGGACCGCGCAGAATTTTAAACTTCAAGGCAAAGGTCGGAAATCTCTAAATCGTACGTGTCTTCTCCGTTACCGTCTATTTGTTTGTATTAACTTACTGAATTTCATAATTTTTTGGTGAAACTTATGTGTCGTATACTTTGTGATAAATTCTTTAAAACCACTGAGTTTCATAAGAAAATATTAATTCCTTAACAAGAAAAACCTCACTACAAGCGTCCGATTGTCTTCTCCGTTACTTTGGAATGGTCGTGTACCAATGAGACAAAAAATATATATTTACAAGAGATATGCCTTTTCTTTCCTTTATTTGTTGATTTTTTTTAAGAACCACTCACACACAGGACAAGGACATTCAGAAACTAGCTGATTCCTAGTTTGGTTCAAAGATTTTTTTGAACCATATTTAAGAAAATCCAACCAAATAGTATGAGACGATTGAAAAATATTAATCGTTCAATCGCCATCGTTCAAACGATTGTATTTGACAGTTTTCAAAGCTTTAAGAAGCAAAATTGAATTGTCTAAACGACGTCGTTCAAACGATTCATGTATTTTTGAATTATATGAAGCAATACAATCGTCAAAACGACACGTCGTCAGACGATCATCGTCTTACGCGATGAGAGCCCTGATTTTTTAAATGCAAAAGAAACTTGGCATACACCCAACCTCGCACCCACCCCAAATCCTATAGTGTGCCCAAGAAGGTGGGTTGCAGGGGGGCAGCATGCCCCCGTGGGCCGTGGTAACGACACTAAAAGTTCCATCAATCAAGAATCTTTTTTCCTCAGGTTTGAAGCAAAAAGCATTAATCAGCTCCTACTTTTGCGGTTTCATAGCAATGAAAACTATGGGTCTTATTGCAAGAGTCTATTCAAAAAAAGTCTATTCGACTTTTTTCTGTTCCATTCAGCTCCTAATGGGTATTGCCTTACACAGTAGAATATTGAAATAGAATCGACTTTCTAAAACAGAAAAATAAAAAGCTCTCGGCTGGAGCTTTCAATTGAAAGGTCATATCTGCATTAATATCCTTCAAATTTTTGAAAATACGTTTGCTTTAACGAATCTTATAGATATTATAGATACACTTAGCCAAAAATTCAATTCGAAAAGTGCATTTTCTAACCATTGCGACCAGATAAAGCTTGTCCGACCAGTAATTTTGTAAATGGACTAAAGCTAACGGTTGGTATCCTCTTTTTGCGTGCGTGTCGCTGAGTTTTCTTTGGTTTGAGCTATTGGATCGTGCCGCTAACCACCATGCTCTACAAAAATTTTAGGGCTGTAGGTTAGGTTAGGTTAGGTTGAAGTGGCTGTCAGTCATGAAAACTGACACACTTAGACCATAAGGTCTAAGACCATAAGGCTGTAGATTATACTGCATTTAGAGACTTGATTCCACTAGTACTTACTTATCGTTATCCATTTTTTTAAAAACTATTCTATAGTCAGAGGAAAGTCGATCAGGAATTATTGATAGAAATAAAAATTCTGTAGAAGTAGAAAAAAAAATCTATTCTAATAGAGACTCGCAATACCGACAGTAGACTTTAAATCTATTCCACTTTAATTCTATACTAAATAGACTCTCGCAATAAGCCCCTATATGTTATAAAATAATGCCTACTAAGAACGAATAAGAAAATGAAGTGAAATTGAATCTCACACCAAGTGGGAAAAAACTCCACTCTCCAAGTGGAAATCTTTCTCATATCACAATAAGGTGCAATAAATTCCCTTTCTAGGTGAGAATTAACTTCACTTTGAAAAGTGGGCAGATTCCCACTAAAGATGGAATAAATTCTCATGTGGAGAAGATGCCCGTGGAATTATTTCCCTGCACCGTCATCACAAAAGTTTAACCGTTGCATCTATTTTAAGCCAGTTTCGTCTTCTTTCTAATAAATACATAACCTATACTATATTTTGGGCCAATTCACTTATTTTTTGTCTTAAAACACGATTATGGAATTCTAATTACTGATAGAAATGTGGCAGCAATTCTGGCATGTTGTCAATCGTTAAGTTTCAACATTACGTAATTTAGATATCTTCGCACGTAAATTGTCATTCATACATTCCTACCAATTATTTTTGTTAAATGTAAAAACATTATTCAGCAAAAATCCAGAACCCGATTTATTTCGTACAAATTGCATAAAATTTTATCGCGAATTGAATAATATGTTTTTATTTTTACCTATCTATTATGCTATATGTATATGTATGTATGTATGTACATTTTGGAAAAAAAAACACACACAAGTTATCTGAGCTATAAATTTCAGTTAGCAGATAAAAAGCTTAAAGGGTGGAATCTCCTGGTAGCACATGTTGAAATAGTTTTTCTTGTTTTGGTACTTTTCCCATTCTGTCATTGATACACAACTTGCAATAATTCCATTGACAAAATAATGATTTATAACCGGAAGTTTCCACACACATCCATATCGATAAGCAATACTTCTCGTATAGCGATACAACACTATCCTTTCAAAGTACCTTAGATATTTGCAGTTGTTGTGCTGCAGAATGCAGCGAACATATCCCTTGTTATCCCATTCCCGGGTTTATGTTTCAGCATTCAAGTATTGAAAAGGACGGCATTTTCCACCCATCATGGCTATAAGTACTGCACTCAATATTTTGAAATTTATTTTCGCTGTCAATTTTTAGTTCTGCGACAAATGGGAGTTCTCAAGCAACGGTATAAACTCTTCTATGTGGATGTTCTATAAGGTATGTGAGAAGACATACAATTTGGGATTTAACTGTTTATAAATAAACTGTTTGTGTTAAAAAGATTAATGTCGTGTGGGTTTTTGTATTTTGAAGAAAATGAATAGTTGCAATAAAATGTCATCTGAGTAATTTGTTATAATGTTATTGAAATGAGATGAAATTGTGAAGAATAGTTGTTTCTAATGAACTGTCAGAACAAGTTAGAACAGAAAAGTACACCTTTTGTTTTTTTTATGATATTTAATCCTAGTTCGTTTTGATTTTCGAATAATTTTAAAGTAAATTTTAATCTCTAACTGCACTTTATTCAAGATGAGATCTCAAGACGAAAGATGCGATCTTCCTAGTTTGGGAGATTTGATCTGCATTCACCCATACATGCAGATATTACCCTGTCAAACATCAAAATTGGACATTAGACAATATGGTTAAGCTATTTTGTGTTATTTTTCCTGACGACGTGACGTGTGTGAATGTGTTTTGTGTGTACACATGCCCCTTCACTGACACTAGTACAAATAAAAACCTGAGGTTTTTCATTTAAAAGAGTAATTTTGATGGATTTTGGGATCAAATATTTCAGATTTCAGTGAAAAATGATATAAATTTGTAAGAAATAACGTCATTTGAATAAATATTCCCTTACCACTGACAAATAAATATTATTAACACATGATACTTTAAATTTTCAAAAACTAACTTGTTCTACATGAGAGGTTCGCAAACTTTTTTTTCGTAGACCACTTTCAAAAATAAACCTGGATTTGGTAGACCCCCTGCTGCAAAATTTTTACCATATTCCTAAAACTCGTCAAAAAGTGCGAAGATTAGATCTAAAGATGGAAATCTGCGTCGCAATTGAGTTCCAACTTCAAACCCTACATTCGGGCGCCACTTTGAAAGTCTCGACAGGCGTTGCACTGAATATCGATTATCGTCGACTTTCTGATGTCATAGCCTCGTAAGTCTATTTTGAAAAATTGTTTAGAAGACACAAAAAAACAAATTTAAAAGGTAATAAAATGGAATTCGAAGAAAAGGTTTTTAAACTTTTAAACTGGTTGAAAGCACCAAAGGTACAATAATATAGTAACGAGATATTGAAATTTGAATTTTGTGATTTGTTTTGATCTGAGATTACTGTCATACGTTTTTGAGATATTCTCGTTAGAAAAAAAACAACAGCTTTTTGCAACGTGAATTTGTAACGGTTTCTGAAAGAACTAATTTTATCCTTTTTTAATTTTTTCCAATATCTCTTTTCTTCTGCGAGAGCATTCATACGTACATACATTTATATACATTTATGATAGTAATAGGTATTATAGATGTGCCTAACATTTATAAACTTCAAGCCACGTAAAGTATAATTGCGGAATCCTTATTAATTACTCAATGACCGCGTATGCCTGTTAGGCTAGTATATCAATATGCATGCACATCGCACTCGCACGTAGCCTCCCTTTGTTGATGATGAATCTCACAATACCTTAAATTCAAAATAAAAATAGTAACACCATGCGGACACAAATTTTTCGCTTGCGGCGTTTAATTCTCAATTTGATCGGCTAGACAAGATAAAACTTATTTTTGGCTTCCGTTTTGGTTTAATTTAATTTTTATATCCTTAAAATTGGCTGCCTTTGGCTGCTAACACTTTTGTAGTATGATTAGTAGCTATACCAGATTTCTTTCATTTTGTTTTAAGAGTGTTCCGAACTGAACAAAACCAGTCATTTGCTAACTTTTTTTTTTGCATATATAAGACCATTTTTTTTCACTTTCATCAGATACTTTGTTTTATAAAACCTTGGATTTTTACTAATTGGTCACTAGTAGGCGTATTATTGTATTAAAAAAAAAAATTTCTAAAAGTAACTGATTTTAACTTCTAAATTTACATAAATTTTCTATCAAAAAGTGCATTTTAAGAATTCAAAATTTCAATATCAAATGATACAAATTTGATTACATAATTAATGAAAATCATGAAAAATATATTGAATTTATATCCACTGCAAAAAAATTTGTCAAAAAAATACCGTTAGGTATAAAAAATTGACTGTCAAAAATGGGTTTTTTCAAAATTCACAAGCATTTTTATTTTGCATTATTAAAATTTGTATAAGGTACAAAATTAAAAATGTTCTCCAATAGTGGCATAATAAAAATATGGAATTTTATGTTATTTAAAATTTTTTTGCAAAAAATGCTATAGTGTAGGCTACATTTGCTTTGAAAAACAGCCATTTTAGCCATTTTCTCGATTTCTTAGAGGCTTTTACCAAAATTTAGAGCACAAAATTGAATTTTTTTTCCAATGATGGCATAGAAAATAAGTTTATCTGTCCATAGACACTTTAATCGCTTTGATCGGACAAGTACACGCTTCGCAATCTTATTCATGAAATCACCATTTCAGTCCGGAACACTCTTAATGTCAAAAAAAAAAAAAAAAAACACTGAAATACGCGAAACGGAAGGAAGCCAGACGTTTGTTGGGTTGGTTCACTGGCTCATATCGAATATATCTACCTACTGGGAGAGATTTAATAATATCCACTACACATCATATATAGGGATGCTTCAGGATATTAACTTGCGTAGATTTGCTTTTATGATTAGACAAAAATATGTTTTTTTTTAATAATAAGGACAAAATTTAGATAAAGGAATAAATTGAGTTCTTTAACGTTGAAGTTTTAATATTATTTAATAGACCAGGAAAAAGTGGTTCCGAGATTGAAAAAATTAATTCATGAAATATTAAAATTGGAATCGACGCAGAATTGCAACCTCTATAACATATCCAAAGTCCCCCAAAATCCCCGCATTGGCTTTTTGTGTAGATGCCTTTGAAGAGGTACAGACGGGGAAAATTTGGAGGTCTATCAAACTAAAATATTAGTGTTGGTACAACCTAGTCATATGATACATGCCTTAAGGGTAGTTTTTAATGATGAATCTAATGCAAACAAACAGTTTTGGCAAAAATTGTTTTCAAGATCAAAATTTTGATGAAAAATTGAAATATATCAAAACTCAAAAAATACCCATAAAATATGTTTCTATAGCAGAACTGAAATTATATTTATACATGTACATATGTGCATACATTATACATACATTACATGAATTGTATGATACTTGAAATGATGATTTTTGTGTAATCCACTATGCTCATTATTTATTTCCAACTTATCAATTAATTAATTTAATTAATGTTAGCGAAATGCTGAAGTACATAATGTATAGGTATAGTGAAAATAAAATCGCAAAATATTTAATTATGCCTCCACGATTCAGTGGTATTGTATTTAACAAAGGGCTTACTTCAAACGGAATTAAAATGGTCCCCGCTGACCGTATCTATGTATGTACAGTACATATATATTTAGTTTAGTGTCCTGATGCTGGCGGCACGTGTACTTTAATCGTATTTAATGACAAGCAATTTGGCATCAATTATAATAGTATAAAGCTCTCATTTTTGTTGTTTATGCACTTTGCCTGGTCTTAGTTAATATTTATTTAACATATGGCGTTGTATAATTTTTGTAAAGGGAATTTGATTACAAAAAAACCTTGTGGTACTTTTTTTAAAATAATTTTATTGATTAATATAACGAGGCTTGAATTTTTAATAAAATGATGTTGGAGTTGTTTCCAATTGCTCAGATTAATTTTGAATAATGTTACCAATACCAAAATATTAACTGAGAGTTATGTAATTTGGTGTAAAAAGCTGGATGAATCTCTGTAGAGCCGTAACAGAGCCTCACCCTCACCCTCACCCACAATTAAAATTATTTGCGTATTATGTATTATTAGTATTACGCAACGAAGTATAGATAGGTTTTGTTTTAACAATTTTCGAAATCATTGCTTTTGTTCAATAAAGGACGCCGACAGCTTAAAATATATCTAAACGAACTTTGCATAAGGTTAGGACGCTTGATTTTTTAATGTACATAGGAAAATAAAACTATATGAGTGTGATTGAGGTGTGTGGTTGCTTTTATTGTTTACTTTAAATGGATACTTTTACAGTTTACTTTTACAGGTCACTTTTACTGGTAACCTTTAGTGGTTCGTTAAAATAGTTATTTGTAAGAATAACTAAGCCTTTTTCAAAAAAAGTGTTTTAAAATTAATTATTTTGAAAACTTTGGAAGGAGAACATAGGTACTTTTTAAACAATTTAGAAGCAACAGCATACAAAGTTTATTAAACTTATACAAAATTAGAACTGCCGCACCGTTAATATCCGTTTTATTTAAAAAATTTACCATCAAGTCTCCCCGCCCTTGAACTTAATTACTTACTTACTTAAGGTGGCGCTACAGTCTGGGGTGGACCAGGGCCTCAACCAACAAGCTTCTTCCAGCCGGCTCGGTTTCTAGCTAGCTGTCTCCAGTTTCGCACGCCAAGTTGGTTGAGGTCCTCTTCCACTTGCGTGCGCCACCTTTTACGCTGTCCACCTCTACTGCGTTGTCCCACGGGGTTGGATTCAAAGACTTTCCGGGCCGGAGCATTGGTGTCCATTCGCTCTAGATGACCCAGCCATCTCAGTCGTTGGCTTTTCACCTTTGTGGCTAGGTCGGTGTCGCTGTACAGCCCATACAGTTCGTTGTTGAATCTTCTTCTCCATTCCCCATCTATGCAGACGGGACCAAAAATCACCCGGAGAATTTTCCTCTCAAAACAGCCTAACGCGTTCTCATCCACTGTTAGCAGTGTCCATGCCTCTGCACCATACATCAGGACCGGGATGATAAGCGTCTTATACAGGGACAGTTTAGTTGCTCGAGAGAGGGCTTTGCTTCTCAATTGCCTTCTTAGCCCAAAGAAACAGCGATTGGCAAGAGTAATTCTTCGTTTGATCTCAGCGCTGGTGTCGTTCGCTGAGTTTATAGCGGATCCTAGGTAGACAAAGTCTCTGACTACCTCAAAATTATAGCTGTCTATAGTGACGTTCTGTCCGAGACGTCGGTGTTGGGTGTCCTTTCTTGTGGACAGCATATATTTTGTTTTGCTTTCATTCACCGTTAGACCCATCTTCTTGGCTTCCTTCTCAATGCTCACAAAAGCACCACTGACATCACGCTTTGTTCGTCCGATTATGTCAATGTCGTCAGCGTAAGCGAGTAATTGGACGGACTTTTGAAAGATTGTGCCTCTGGTGTTGACGTGAGAGTTTTGCACTATTCTTTCAAGAACGATGTTGAAGAAGTGGCTTGACAGCGCGTCGCCTTGCCTAAAACCTTTTTTGACATCAAAGGTGTCGGTGAGGTCTTTGCCGACCTTGATGGAGCAGCGTGCATTCTCCATCGTCATCCTGCACAAACGGACGAGTTTGGCAGGGATGCCAAAACTAGACATTGCTCTATATAGCTCGTCTCTATAGATGCTGTCATACTGTCATGAAATCGATAAAAAGGTGGTGGGTATCGATTTGGAACTCCTGGGTTTTCTCCAAGATCTGCCGTAGTGCAAATATTTGGTCGATGGTGGACTTCCCTGGCCTAAAGCCACACTGATATGGACCTATCAGGTTGTTGACGAATGGCTTCAGGCGTTCACAAAGTACGGCAGAGAAGATCTTGTAGGCGATATTAAGAAGACTGATGCCTCTGTAGCTGGTGCAGTCCAGAGGATCGCCTTTCTTGAGGATCGGGCAAACAATACTGAGGTTCCATTCATCGGGCATGCTTTCTTCCGACCATATTTTACAGATGAGCTGGTGCATACTCCTAACCAATTCATCGCCAGCCGCTTTGAATAGCTCAGCCGCAAGGCCATCAGCTCCAGCAGCTTTATTAGACTTAAGTTTAGATATGGCTATCCTCACTTCGTCAAGATCGGGTGGACGGAATTGTTGGCCTACGTCGTCCAGGTTGAATGGTGCAATTTGCATGGTAGCGGGATTCGGTTCGTCATCGCCTTTATACAATTTGCAGAAATGATTTTTCCATATCCTCAGCACCGACTGCGATTCCACCACGATGTTCCCCTGATCGTCCTGGCAGGCTTCGGTTCGGGGTTTGTAACCTTGGGAGGTTCTTTTTACTTTTTGGTAAAACTTCCGAACTTCATTCCTGCAGTGGCATCCCTCTAATTCCTCCATCGCACGCTTCTCATGCTCTTTCTTTTTCTTTCTAAGAAGCTTGTGTTCCTCTTTCCTCTTCTGCTCGTAGAGCTCGCGAGCAGCTCTGGTCCTTCTATGCAGCGCCGCTTTGTATGCCTGTTGTTTGGCTGCATGTACTTGCCGGCATTCCTCGTCGAACCAGGGGTTTCGCTGTGGTGGTCGTGCGAAGCCCAGCACGTCAGAGGCGGCATCTCTGATGGCTTCCTGGCAGTTTTTCCACTGGTTCTCGATGTTTGCAGTTGGCGGCAAAGGACTAGTTAAGAGGGCGCGAGAGACTCGATCGGAAAAGGATCTGGCGATTTCTTGCGACTGTAGCCGTCCGACGTTGAACTTCCTGACAGTATTTTCCTGTTTTGGCTTTGGTCTGGATATCCGTAGCATTACCTTTGCTACAACGAGGTAGTGGTCCGAGTCAACGTTGGCTCCTCGGAACGTTCGGACATCCTTGATACTGGAGGAGTGCCTTGCGTCGATCGCAATGTGGTCAATTTGGTTGGCGGTTGATTGACCAGGAATTCGCCATGTCCCCTTATTTATATCGAGATGCGGGAACTGCGTACTAGCTACCACAACGTTTCGCCCCGCAGCAAAGTCGATTAGCCTGAGTCCGTTATCGGAGGTTGTGTCGTGCAGGCTGTATCTTCCGATTGTGCCACCAAAGACGTCTTCTCTTCCTAGTCATAGCTAGGGCATTGCTCATATGTCTTGTCAAGGAGCTCGTAGAACTCGTCCTTGGTGTCGTCATCTTTCTCCTCTATGGAGCATGCGCGCATATGAGGCTGATGTTGGCGAACTTAGCCTTGATGCGAATTGTCGTGAGGCGTTCGTTCACATAATTGAAACTCAAGACCTCTTGCCTCAGTCTGCCTCTAACAACAAATCCACATCCAAAAAGACGCTGCCCTTGTGGTCGGTAACAGTCACCGTAGTATATGTCGCAGTCTTTCAGTTTTCTTTTGCCCGGCCCATCCCATCGCACTTCTTGGATGGCGGTGATGTCTGCTTTGTAGCAGTCTAGGGCCTCCGCTAAATGTTCGGCTGCACGTGGTCTATAGAGAGACAGAACATTCCACGTGCAGATCCGAAGTTCGTTGTCCTTATTTCGTTTGCTAGGTTCGTCAACAGTAACAACAGGCTTGTTGATGCTTCGCAACTAAAAAATAGCTTTACGTGGCCGGGAAGTCACCCCGACGGCACGACCCCCAACCTGGAGGACCAGACCCTATATATATAACTCCAAGGGCGGGGAGCCGGATTAACCGCTCCTTATAGGCCTGAGCTCCGAATATGTCGTAGTAGCCCGTATAAGGTGTTCACTAAGTAGTTCAGCCTAACTGGAACTGTAGACGCCACCGTTGGTTCCATCTTGAGAATTCTTCCGCTGCCGCCTGGATGAAGGAGAAGTGCCTTAGTGGGAACACTCCTCCCCCCCTCTCTCGTTTGCTGCCCCCTAAAACCGTCCACAGGGATTGGAACCCCATCTTCAGTTAAAGGTACTAGGCACCCGATGTTCACCACTTGGAGGTGAGAGTAGGAGTTGATAGACAGAGGTTCGCCTTGAAAAAAAGCTTGTGGACGCTTGTGTCCTCTTGAATGCACCGTGTCTACCCTTTGAACATCCCCGCCCTTGAAGGATCAATCAAATTAATTGAATAGAAACCCACAGAAGCGAGAAAAATAAAATATAAATTTTTAGCAGTCAAGTTAAAAAAGTGGGTCTTATAATTCGTGTTGCAACGGCTTGTTGATTTTCTTAAGAGTTACTAAGTGGTTAAAAAAAATTTAGATAATTTTTTATGGCTAAGTTAAAAATCAATATTCATAGATCAGAAACTTTAAGTGCAACAGAAAAGGATTACAAAAAAATTGGAAAACATATTAGCACCTAGGTACCTAGGTATATTAGTGGGTAGAATAACGGTGGACACTACCCCCAAATTTGTTGTTATATGTGCATGTGAAAACCAATCATAAACAATATTAAAAACTGAAGTTTTTGTTCTACTCACGCGAGTAGGTACTGTGGTGGGCAGTTATGGTTTAATCGCATTCGTCAGTGACTGGAAGTCAGTAAAAATATTAGTCACTTTGGGAAGCCAAACTCTACATATTGTGGTGCATTTCAAGTGACAACCTCTAATAAATTAAAATTTTTCCCAAATAAACAATGTGATAAACTAAAAGATTTGTCTTGCTACAGTTTAAACAACATTTATTTACTGTCCCAATATATTTAGGTACACTGGCCAATTTCAATAAGTTTGGTATAATCAATTCAATTCAACTTTATTAAGACATTTTTTAAATCAGTACATTTGTTAAATCTTACGTCTAAATACAGCAGCCGACTTTAAATGGTATGTCTGGCTTATCTAATTTTTTTAGATAAAATTTTTTTAACAATTTTAAAATAATAATAAGAATAAGAATAAGAATTAACCTTATAAACAAATCAAACTTTTTATTTCGTACACTTGCTACCGGCATACTAATGAGCTTAGCTTCTATTGAGCTAAGTTTGGTATAGCTCGGAAACTAATCTTAATTTGACAATTTACCACTTCCAACTTTTGGCTCAAAATCGAATTTCCTTTCGAAATGAATAAAGGCATGAGTACGATAACTTTGGCGCAAAAATTGATAACGGTTAAAAACAAGCATTTTTTACAATGGGAGGGAGGCATATCTCGCCTCATGTAGTAGGTAGAAGCAATTTTAGGATTATGTTATTGTAATTTCGAATCTGTTGATTATATATCGTAGATACTTAAATAAATAAATAAATAAATTACGTGTAAGGGTTTTTATTATTGAACTAGCTGGCCTGCCCTGGCTTCGCCCGGGTAAACAAAAATTTCGAGAATAAATGAACAAAAAAAATTTTAAATATGTGTGCTCGATTAATCGAATTCTGGATAGTCGAGACTCATGATTGATTGATTTCTTTTCAAACTCAATTGATTTTTTTACATAAAACAGCTACCCAGAGTGTGCTTCTACACCTTTTTGGCAAAAAGCAAGACCTAGTTTACCCACACTTGACAAAAACACTCCCAATACCAAAGATTTCCTGAAAAGAATCATCCAAATAGGTCAAGCAATTCTTGAAAATACATTGTGGTGCTCAAAGAGCCGTGGAATCGATGCCTTGTTGGTGGCATGTAGTTTGCACAGATCGGAACGGTACGTCGACAAAGTTTTGAGCAAAGCTTTCACCACCTCTAATGCTATGTTTCCACCAAAGGTTTATCTCAGATTAGATTTAATAAATCTTTTTGGTGTTTCCACCGCACAAAAAGATTTAAAAAAGATTAAATTTGACAGCACCTTCAAAAATGCAAATGGCGTTCCAATTTTTCTTATGAAGTGCAAATGAGACAGAATGTTTGATTCGTGTGAAACAATGAAGAACTGAATGCGAGTCTCGAATGAATCGTTCAGCACCATTTAAGCAAAGGTTAGTTCGATTTGTAAAACTATTTGTCCTAGGAAGATTTAACAAGATTAATTTCTAATCTTCAAGATTTACGAAATAAATTTGTATGGTAAATCTCCGAGATTTGAAGGAGATTTGAGGTAAATCTTATTAAATCTCAGATTAGCGTCAGGTGGAAATGTAGCATAAGACTATATAATTATTGTTCTAGTTTAATTATCTGACACTTTTAAAATCGATTATTTCTACTTGCTTATAATTATTTCTTATTAATTTTTTGTTTCGATACAATTTTCCCTTAATTTCATAGTTTTTCTAATATTTCAAAGAAACCGTTAACATTTTTGCAATTAAAAGTAGCCTAGATTACTCCCTGAGTTGTCCACTACATGTATGAAAAGTCCCGTCATAACCTGTTCTGCCGTTTTGAAGGTTACCGCGGACAAACAGACAGACAGACAAAAATTTTTTGAATGATGCAGTTATGTTTCTTAGCAATTAAACAACCACCTAAGCTCAAAAACTTGAAATTATTTCAATATTAACGACAGACACTCCAATTTTATTTATATGTATAGATATGTTTGTTTGGCCCATAAGCATGCTTAAGAGTGTTCCGGACTGAAATGGTGATTCCATGAAAGCGCGTACTTGTCTTATCAAAACGATTACGGTGTCTATGGACAGATAATTGTTTTCTAGGACATCATTGGAAAAAATTTTTAGTTTTGTGCTCTTGTTCTTGGTGAAAGCCTCTAAGAAAACGAGAAAATGGCGAAAATGGCTGTTTTTCAAAGCAAATGTAGTTTATACTACACCATTTTTTGCAAAACAATGTTTAATAACATAAAATTCCATATTTTTACTATGCCACTATTGGAGAAAATTTTTAATTTGTACCTGATAAAATTTGTAATAATACAAAATAAAAAAGCTTGTAAATTTTGAAAAAAATGCATTTTTGACAGTCAATTTTTTATACCTAACGGTATTTTTTTGGCATTCAAAATTCAATTTATTTTTCACAATTTTTACTAACTATATAATCAACATTGTATCATCTGATATTGAAAGTTTTAGTTCTTAAAGCACTTTTTGACAGAAAATGTATGTACATTTGGAAGTTAAAATCAGTTACTTTTACAAAATGATTTTTTTTAGTACAATAATACGCTTACTAGTGACCAATTAGTAAAAATAAAAAGTTTTATAAAATAAAGTATCTGATGAAAGTGAAAAAACCCGCAAAAAAAGCTAGCAAATGACTGGTTTTGTTCAGTTCGGAACACTCTTAAAACCAAAAATGTTACTTAATTCACCCATGCGTTTCTGAAAGAATGGTCACATGGGCCACTTTTCAATATTTTTGGTATAACTCTAAAACTAAACTGAATTTGACAATTTGGCATTTAAAACTTTTTGTTCAAAATTGAATTTTCTATTGAAATTGATAGTTCAAAAAATTTTATAAAAAAATTAAAGCAGTAAAAGTTAACAAAAACCAACCTACAAAAAAAAATAAAAATCAACGATTTCAAAATTTTTTAATAAATCGTGCATAACTTTTTTTGAAGGAAAGATAGGGTCAAGACAAGCATGGACAAAATAAAGTAGAGACTCAAGGCTTTAATATGGCGTGTTTAAAAAGTAACATTTATTCAAAATTGTCAGAGATATGCCCATTAAAACTTTACCATATCCCATATTTTTTTGCAGTTTTGGCCCGAAAGCCCCTTTTTCGGTACAATATGGCAAATTTCACATTCGTAAAAATGCCCTAAATCAATATTTTGATATAATTTGACATTACGACTAGGAATATTTAAAAAGTACGTAAGTTTGCAATTTTGTCTTTCGGCTGTTTTTAAATGCTTTCCGACCTACAGACCGATTAATATAAGATTTGGTAATAGGTGCATAGGCATACTTTGTTATATTTATAATAAAGTACTAAAAAATAGGCTTTCGGGCAAAAAAATGCGAAAAATGATGAGTAATGGTAAAGCTTGAATGGCTATATCTCAGTTTTCAAATAATATGTTTTTTTAACATATCATATTAAGGCCTTATAACTCTGTTTTACTTTGTTTAAGAATATCTTGAGCGTATCTTCGCTCCGAAAAAAGTAATGCGCTATTTATAAAAAAAAGTTAAAAAACAATGATTTTCGATTCTTGTTGTGTTGATTTTTGTAAACTTTTCCTGCTTAATTTTTCTTATGAAATTTTTTAAACTATCCATTTCGATGGAAAATCTAATTTTGAACAAAAATGTTCAGAGTAAAATTTTCAATTTCGGCTTGATTTCCAAAAGTTATACCAAAAAAAGTGAAAAACGGGCTCATTCATTCTCTCAGAAAAGCATGGCTGAATTTAGTAGCATTTTTAGTTTTAAGCATGCTAACGGGCCAAACAAACATATTCAGTAATAAAAACCATTGCACGTAATTGTTCATTTTTAAAAGGTCTATTCAATAGGAGGCTATTAGATCATAAAAAAAAACGAACAAATATTCGAGTTTGGAGTCAAAATAGTTTTAGTAATTTTCAATTTTCTCAAAAAACTAGAAAACAAAAAATCATCTATTTTTCAGTTTTTGATTAAAAATATATTAGAGCAACGAATTTCAGAAAAAAAGTATATAATTTAAAATTTTTGAAAAATGGGGTATTTCACGTGAAACGGACAACGAAAAAAAAGAATGCCATCTTAATTCTTGATTAAATATGATTGTATGTGGAAAAAAAAATTTAAAATCGTTGGAGCGGTTTTTTAAAAAAATATTTTTTTATATATGTATAAAATTCTTAAGACATTTTTAAGAACAAATTTTGGTATGCAAATCTAAAGAATATATTTATGTGCATATAAAAACAAAATTTGAAAAAAAAAAATTGTCAACCCGTTTTTAGGATACCGAATTTTCAAAAAAAAATGTTGAAACTTTTTTTTTAAATCCAAAAATTTTTCTTTTGAACATTTTGATTATGCAATATTATTTCATATTATCTGAAATTTGTATACAAAAAAAAATTAATCTAAATCCGTTTACCCGATAACGAGAAAATTCAGAGTAAAAAAATTCGTTCTATGACAGGTACTATTAATAGTTGTTAAGTGCAAAATTTTATAATTTTTTATAGTAGATCGTACTAATTTTAGTGTATGAAAAAAGTTTAATCAAAATCGTAGGAGTCGTTTTTATGCAAAAAAATATTTTCCATTGCGGTTTTTTAACTTTTGTATGGAAGGTACCGTTATTTTTTCATAAATGTAAATTTGTTTCTAAAAATATTTTAGAAAGTACTAAAAAACTCTTAAATATCGAGTTTCAAAAAAATCGATCATATTATTTTCGAGATATTTGATTTTCCATAAAAAATTTTGAAACATTTCTTAAAAATCCAAAAAATTGTTTTTGAAAAATTTTGGTGCACAAAACTTTTTATATTTTTTGGAAGCTTCTGCATAAAAAAATAATTGAAATCGGTGGTACCATTTTGAAGAAAATCAGAAGTTAAAAAAATGGTTCTTTAGGAGGTACCATTAATAACCATTTTTGAAAAATTGTTTTTCACCCAAAGGAAGCCTTTACTAAAATAAATTTATTGAATTATTTTTAAGAAAAGTTGTCGAGAAAATTACGATTATGTAAAATTGCTAAACAAAATTGTATGGCAGGTACCGTTATTTTTGGTTCTAAAAAAAAAATGAAAAAAAACGTGTGGACATAATCACCAAAAACCACTATGTACCAAGTTTGAAGAAAATCGATCGAGCCGTTTAGGCTGTAGAGTGTAGACGAACAGACAGACAGACAGAATTGTGCCCCCCACTTTTTTGGTGTTCTCTATCATCGTTTGATTGTTATCTCTAAAATTTGTTTTGCATGAATCCAAAACTTGCCTTATAGTACCTACATATATCGCAAATAAAAACTCTTGAGCCTTGATACGTTCCTTATCAAAAGGTACATTATGTAGATTATGTATATCCACTAGCACTCGCCTATAATTCCGCAAAAATGCTTGCTTTAAATAGTCCTTTAAAATAATCAAAAGAAACCTAAAAATCGACCCATATAACTAAAACTACCTACCTATACTCATTGTTTAGTCTACATAATATAGAGCTTAAAGTTCCAAATCCATATGCGACTTTGACAATAAATCTATTGCTGACTAGCTGACGTTAAATGATTATTTATCTTACATTAAATAATTTTTGTTTAAAAATTCTACAAATGCTAAGCCCGCAGCTGAAACATATCTAAAAATTTTAGTAGGTATAATTATTTTAGGAAGAAATAAATGTAAGTGCTGGTTTCGTCAATCCCAATCCCCCAACTTTAATAACACTGGAAAAGGTTCATCGAGTCAAAAAAAATATTTAAGTAAGAGTTATAAAATCATGCCATAAAATATTACACAGAGAAAATACCATATCACAAAATTAAAGTGTCTGTGAAATTAACTCACTCAAATAATATTTATGCATAAGTAGGCACTGTTAAAACCTAACAGAAATAAAATAATGCAATTAACAGTACTCGATTGAAAATATCGTATAGTATTGAAAGCAAAGAGTTATATCGTAAAATAAGTCAGAAAAAACTCGCATGCGATTAGAATGTATCACTGGTGTTCTCTTGAGCTTTTTTAGTTCTGGTATTCAACCATATTCAATCACTCTCTTCTCTTTTGAAACTCAATCCAACTGACTCAACTCAAACATCATATGCCATAACCGGCAGCTTTTTTCCATGTTAACATTCTGCGCGAAAATCAAGTGGCACTCATTCAACCCTTGGAAGTTTTATAACTTCTTTAGAGGGTTGGAAATGTACATTTAGAAATACTGAAATGAGGATATGTGGTTAAAATTTAAGCAGAGAAGTAAAAGTACTACACATGAATTAACATTAACATAACAAATTAAAAAAGGATACAATAAAGTAACTTAAACATTTTGTAAGTAAATTATTTACCTTCATATAATGGCAATAATTCCAGGATAAAATCATCACTTGGGTATTTGGATCGTGGAAACTGGAAAGTTTTCCAATGAATTTTGAACAAAATGACGGAGAACTATGTCAAGTTTCCATTTTTCCAGTTGTAAAAGCCAACGGATGTTTTTATTATGCTGTTAAACACAAGTATTGGTTTCGTGTAAAAATCACTTAAAGGTTCTCCCTTAACTAATGACAGTTAAACTACCTGAACAAAAAAAAAATCAAAAAAGGGATTTGTGAGAAACCTATATATTAACACACCCCACAAAATAACAAAGGCAATATTTTGCAGCAGATTTTTATTTTTCAAATCAAATTAGATATTGTTTTGACATATGGAGGGCTCACAACTGAACCGAACCAAATGAGAACAAGGAAATTCGAAGATTATGGTGGCCAACGTTGCCCGAATTTTTTTTTGGGAAGTGCCATTGCCAACAAAAGTGCCATTTTGGGCCACTGGGTGCCACCAACGGAAAAAGTAAAAAAAATCTTTTGACGTTTTGATTTGATCTTTTTGCGCAAAGATAAGCACTTCTTTCATGTTTTATTAAAAAAACGTGAGATTTCAAGAAAGGCTTTTAATTATTTAAAAAGCCTTTTAGCATTTAAATGACGTTTTTTGGTTTCACTAAATACCTTTATATTTAAGAAGATTTCAAATGCCCTTGTAAACTATAGGCTCGTTTTTGTCTCATTAAATTTTAAAAGTCTTTTGCTGTCAGAATAATATTGTCCCTCATCCATAATGATTTTTCACTTTTTCTCATAGACTTCGCATGTGCGAGGGAAACAACCTCTTTTCTTAATCCATTTTTTAATCAATTAAAATATCCCTTTCCTCGTTGGTGAAACTGAAAAATTTTAAATGTCTGTTAAAATTAAGAAGCAGTTTAGATAAAAGTAATTTTAGTGTTTGTTTATGAAATTGGCCATAAGTTTGGGAGATTTGACCTGTGTTCACCCATACATGCACTCATTCTCCTGTCAAACTCCAAATCGAAATTAGACAGTTTGTTTGTTTCGAATTATTTGTTCTAATAACGACGTGTGTACAGTTACTCTCAAAATTGAGCGTACACTTGTTTGTTTTTAACCCTCGTTCTTAGGCAGGATTTGAATTTTGGTATCAAGTTTTCTACATTAACAAAGTTTATTGCATATACGCTTAAGAAAACGGCTATGTGTATGCCCTTTTATTGATACAACTCAAAATTATGCCCGGATGCTTCATTCAAAAGTGCGATTCTAGACTTTAAGACCAAATCTATCTGATTTCAATGGAAACATAATTAATTTAAAATAGAAAATATTTTGACAGATGATAATGAGTAGAGGGTTGCTTTTGTGGGCTGCGTTCTAGGTTCATCCAAGTTTATTGCCTACAGCACCTATTTAAGACCAGATGACCCGGTGAACTTCGTTTCACCATAAATTAATTTTAAAAATAAGGGTGCAACTCCTCATTTCATAGGCGAAGCCCAGCAAACGTTGTGTCTTAAAAAATGCAGTTGTTGGTAAACTCCGAACCCAATTTTGAACAAAATTCACTCTCAATGGCCGCAATTCCAAAGATTTTTTTTTTCTTGTTCTTATATTAGGTATAATCTACCGTGGTCACCTTACTTTGTAAAAGAAAATAGGCTTATGAAAAACCTCTGAGTCTTATGTACATATACTTGTCAGTGAAAACTACAATAAGCGAACACTCATCGTCCCCTTTTTTGCCCGGTTATCAGATAGGTTAGGCTAATTTGACATCGCAAAATAAAATAACTGCGAAAAAAAGCGCAGTAGAACATTTACAATGCCGAAACGCTATGGAGAAATAGGAATCATATACTCTCAACTAACGCTAGCTTATTTACCCGAGAAATCCCCCACTAAGCTCTCAACGTAACAGTGATCTGTCCGGTTATTAAAGATTCTATCCATGTAGGAACTGTTCTGAAAATAGATCCAATACTTTTTCCATCGTGTACGTTTGTTATGAAGTTTTCTATTTCAAATGAGCAAAAAAAAGGTGCCCTTGTCCGTTTAAAAGGAGTGTTCGTTTATAGGAACGCAATTTGTATAAGAAATTCGAGGAAAATGTCCGGTGTCCGTTTAAGGGAATTTTCCGCTGATTGGAGCTATCCGCAAGTAGAGCTTTCAGTTTATTTATGCCTTGTTGAAATTTCTTAGACCGATAAACATTTTTTTGTTTAACATCATATCACCCTTAAAATAGCTAGAGTATTAAAAATACCCATTTCTAAAAGCCATTAGCTAACTTCAGCCTTTCAAACACAAAAATTAATTTTTGCAATCGCACCGGAAGTTTCTGAGACTTAAAAAACCAAACCCGAAGGTCACATGAAACTGTTGAAACGGATAAGGTTATTGGTGGAAATAAGATGAATTATGGTCCTTTCGATTGGAGTCAGAATGACAGATCTTCTTCCTCTTCTAGGTCTTCCAGATTTCCAATCAAAAAGGCCATGCATTATCTGCAATATTTAAAAGTTTTTTTTTATCATTGTTAGTTTCTTTGTAATTTTGCATAATGCGCTGACATTTCTTGTTCCCCCAACAACTATCTTCGACTATAAAAAATATTCTGTATTAACAATTGATTAACATTAGGTATACCAAACCGATCCTAATCCTTAGCAATTTTATATGGTTAGGGTATGAAATAGACCGCACTTAAGAATTTCGTTCCTTGCAGACTCAAATTTGGTCGATCAAAATGGTAGCCCAGTGGCCATAGAGTATTCATTTTCAATGCCAATAAATTCCGAAAGAAACTGCGAACATAATTCACGTTCTTATTTTTCGACTATATCGGAAAAGTTCCGTGGGAAATTTTACTCACGATAGCCCCCATTATATGAATATAGACCTTCATCCCTTGGTTCTCACCGTTTAGAATAATCCCAACACCAAATTTATTGCGATTGCTCCAACTGACAGTGAAAAACCTTTATCCGCGTTTAGAGCCCAACAACGTTTTTTAAATATCCATCAAGCAACACCTTATTTAACTCTGGCTCCCAAAAGTACATTGTTCATGGTCTACAACTACGTTTATGTATTTAGTTCAATGGACCATACCCTTACTGACTTTTTTTTTTGAAATTTTGCAATATGCAGTTTTTGATCACCATAGTAAAAAATATCATGTATCCACAGTTTATTCGCACTATACCAAACCGATTGCATGCCATTTTCTTATGGGTTAAGTATAAGATTGGCCGCACTTTAAATTCTCGTTTTGAAAATCCAGTCCTCGATTAGTGGAATTCCGGATAATAGAGACTCGACTGTAATATTAATTTTTTAGTTTTATTTTGTCAGACAAAAATTTATAATAATTGATTGATTGATGTTTTCAAACTCAATTATTGATTTATTAATTTTTTTATATAAAACAGGCACTCAGATTGCATTTTTGCACGTTGTTGGCAAACCGCAAGGCCGATTTAAACTAAACTTCATTTAAACACCCACCGGTTCATACCAAACATTTCCTAAGAAGAATCATCCAAATCAGTGTAGCCGTTTCCGAGTTTTTGCCGGACTAACGCACAACGATTGATTTTTATATATAAGAAGATAATGTTGTAAGTGATGCAAGTGTTACTTAAAAACATTCTAAGAATTACTTTTTGCTTGAATATTTTATTTTACTACGCTAACTTCAAGGTGCCATATGAATGTCTTAGCGTGCCACATTGCCATTTGAATGAAAAGCTGCCATAAGTGCATGTTCGTGCCACATCGGCAACGCAAAGTGGCTATTCTAATATTCGGCCGAATTGAATCCGTATGGATTGAAAACGGTCAACAAAAAGAAACCGGAATTGAAAACGTCAAAAAAGTGGCGGATTGAGGGAATTATTCGTTTTTCAGAACATCTATGATTCCTAGACGTTCAGTAAAACGAACGGATGCACAATCTGCAATTTTTTTGTTGATGTTTTCAATTGGAGTATTTTTTTTTATTTTCGTTTTCAATCCATACGGATTCAATTCGATCGAATATCAGAACAGTCGTGAATAAGAGGATAAGTAAATAAACTGCCATTAATTAATGAATATTTTACTCGCAAAAAGGACAAGTCTAAAGTTTATTCTCTAAATTAAGTAATTATTATTATAAAAATGAAAAATTTAAGTAAAAAAATATTCACAAAAAATTGAAAAAAAAAAAAAAATGATGACTTTGTTTGGTACAGCTGTGAACCCTCCATATCATATCGTCCCCCTTATGCCAGAAACGTGAATGTGCAAAAACGAAAATGGTGGGATATCATGTTTTAATGTCAATTGCTCTCGTAAAATTAGAAAAGTGGGGCTACCGAAAAAAATTAATTTGTAAATTACTTCCTCATTATGCTGTTGAAACTGACAAAGTTTTTATGTTGGCCTTCCTTTCCCCAATATTTGGCACATTCATCTTTTTGACACAAAAAATAAAACTAATAATCCCATAATTTTTTAATAAGAATGACTTTCTTTGAGGTAAATAAAAAAAAAGCGCATTGCACTCAATACAATTCTGTGGTTATAAAAAGATAAGATTAAGTCATTTTTTGTCATCTTTAAGTACGAGCAAAACAAGTTTGGCATGTTTTCTTAAAAATACTATTAAAAAAAGTACTGTGGCCAGATTGCTGAAATCTCTTATCAGAACAGATATTGGCTGTTCCCACATAAGATTTTTGGGAGCGGGTCAAAATTCTGGTTTCAAAATTCAGCTTTTCAAAATTCTGTTTTTTGCGCGAAAATTCTATTTTTCAAAATTCTGTTTTTTTTTCAGTTATGTCTTTCGAAATTCTGCTTTTCAAAATTCTGTTTTTCAGAAATCTGTTTTATAAAATTTTAAGCTATAAAATTCTGCTAATTCTGGTTTTTCTCAAAGACGGAAAAGAAAAAAGTGATTTTTAACTTTATTGTTAGACAATTCAGTGCAACACTTTCTTCCAATCTGGAAGAGATTTTGTTTTTGCTCGTCATTTATTTATTTTATTTGATTGCTGCACATATTTGTAAAGGCCACAAAAACCTTTTTTATTTGAATTTTATTCATAAACTCCACAAAAAATTAAGAAATAAATGGATTTATTGTTTATAGTCTTTGACTATAAATAATTTTTCTATTTATTTTCTTAAAAACTCTTCTTCTTCATATTTGTCTTAAACGAACTATCCACGCACAACTTATTTTTTACTTTATTTTGTACTTTAATGGGTTAATGAAGCTATAAATGTTAGTGAAAAAGATGAGTAAAGCCTAGTTTACAGTTTGATTCAGGTGCAACACAAAACTATATTCGTTGTTGGTTAACAGTTTCATGCAAAATAAAACCATTGCTGTAATGGAATTTCATGCAAAACGATTGGACGGCATCTGTTTTGCGCGCGAAAAATCGTGTGGTGAATAATAAGTATTTTTGATGGTTGGTTTACACTTCGAAAAAAAAAATATTCACCTTACAGCATTTTTTGCATGCAAATAATTTTTGCATCCAAAAATAATTGTTTTCCATTTTTAGGCCTATAGTTTATTAATTAAGTGTAAGTTATTGACTCAATACGTGGCTAAGGCCAAGGCAAACATTTTTCGTCTAGAATATTATACAAATTTTGCCCAGAATAGGTGCGTAATTGTTTACAGAGTTTTGTGTTTTATGCGCACGGAAGTGTTAACTATGCTCATACCTACAATTATTGTCTTAGACAAAAGAGCGGTCTTAAAACCAAATACAAGAAATTTTCGCTATTTTATGATGAGACAAGTATGAGAAAATTGCCTTACAACATTCTGGCCAATACTAACAAGAAGGTTTTGAAAATGTTAAAAAGCGCGCGCTTTTTATTATTGGAAGAATTTTGTAAAACAGAATTTTGAAAATCAGAATTTTGAAAAGTAGAATTTTGAAAAGCAGAATTTTGAAAGCAGAATTTTGAAAAGGAGAACTCTGAAAGCAGAATTTTGCAAACAAAATTTTGACCCAGCCAGAATTTCGACCCCAGCCCAAGATTTTTTTTTTGTTAAAAGCCTTGTTACCAAACTTCAACTACTAAGGGCCAGTTTTTCAGTGCGAGATCAAACCGGAGTTATTTCCAAAAACGTGTTTTTCAGTCAATTGAAATTGAAAGTTAACTCCGAGCTAACTCGTCTAATTTGGTGAGTTAACTCAGGCACCGAATTGAGGGTCTTTTAAGTTGTGGCGCCATCTCGATTTCGATATTGAATGTTATTGCCAGTGCAATTCGTTGTGGCGACATCTCTATTCCTAAGTGTAAAAGGCGTAGAAGGGTGATATCCATAGTGTCACACATCGTTGGCCTCAGAGTTTTGACAGCTGAAAGATAAATTTAATCCTCAACTGAAAAACTGTTCCTGAGGCTTTATTTATTTTCAGGATTAGCTAACTCTGATTTAACTCAGAGTAAAGCCTGAACTGAAAAACTGGCCCTAAAAGTCTTTTTAAGCTGTTTTCTATTGAAATGAATATAGTGGCTTAGGTGACATGAGATGTTTTAACAATTTTTTTGATATATTTTTGAGACTTAAGTCAACTTATGCTTTTTCTATAAAATTGGAAAACAAGTTTTTAACAAGAACTTATGTTGAGCCAAGCGATTAATATTTTTCAAACTAAAATGATATATGTAAGAGCCTAATTCACGAGTTAAACTACTTTAATAGATTCCTTACAAGTTCATTCTTTATAAGATTTGAAAAATTTCTGGTCAATATAGTCGTAATTAATTCTTATACAAAAGCAATTTTTGTCTAACAAATTTTATGCTATTATATTTTTTTTTTATATTAAACGGTTTATATTTTGCATAGAGAAATGAGACCTTGCTAAATTTAAATTGAATCAAGAGTAAACATACTAAGCGACAAAAACCAATTTTCACTTAAGTCGACATAAACTCTTCTAACTTACTGCCATAGAAATGACAGAATAATACCTATCGAACAAGAACCTAAACGGGAGAACCAATTTTCTTCAAAACTTGAATAAAATCGATCAACCACTTAAGGCTCTAGCTCGATGAAAAGCGGACCTAAAAACGCAATTTAATTTATGCAGCTATCAGGTATCTACCAAACATATTCTTAGTGCTTTATTTAACAAATGATAAAATTATAACAAATGATAACAATTATTACTAACCAACCACTTAGTTCTCATTTTCGAAATCTTTAGATTTTTATAAAAAGGAAAGGATATTAATAATAAAGAGTATAAAAATGTGGGCTTTTTCCATTCATCGTTACTTTTCTAGCAAATATTATTACGCCAGATCCACGAAAGTGGCTCATTCATAATAATAAAACACCTAGAAAATTGCAGTTAGACAAATTTGCAGTTTTTCATGCACTTCAAGAAAAAACTAAATTCAAATTTGTAAGTTCAAATTTGGCAAAAAAATCGAAAAATTCAGTTTGCACTGCTAACGTCACTGTGAAGTTAGCAGTACAAACCCTTGTCTCAGAAAATTACAGTTAGGTCTCAAATTTGCGCGTTAGAAACAAAAATAAAATATTTTAAGTGCAGCATTATGTGGAAACAACAACTAAATTTCATCATAATTTCCTTAGATTTCATAGCTTGAGACATTCCGATGACACTTCATCAATTCCAAGCACTCTACAAATTCAGGTAAAATATTACCTTCTTTTAAGAAACAAATTTATTTGATTCACAGAAGTCGAGCCAAAACTTCCAAAATTATCTAGTCTCGCCAATCAGATCATTAAGTCGACAATTGTTTTTCGGTATAAAGAATGTAGGAATACACTCCAAAGCAATACAAGTTTTAAATAAGTCGCCAAAAATGCTAAAGGTTTTTATTTTTGTTGGTGCCAAGCCAAGCCAAAGAACAAACAAAAAAATTGCGAAATTCATAGAATAAATATTGATCCTTATCAAACTACGAGTTTTCTAGTTGTTCTTTTCTTGATTGTTCGAAGCCAAAAAAGTATTTTTATGCACATAATCCTTCAACTCTGTGCCCTCATCCCTACTCAAATAATAGTGTTAAGAGCAATGTAAACTGCAGTTGGCTTTGTTTTTGGCCTGGTTTAAACTTCAGGAAACTGCCATAGCGCGAATCAATGCGATGCCGAAAGTGCATCCAATACAATGAATTCAATGGCAGAACACCGCGCCGCCACGGTAGAGAACAAATCCTTTGTCGTTTATCATAAAACACAGAAACTCACTTTTTCCTTGCAGGACCTTTCCTTATAGTATAGTGTTGAATATGACTACACCGCGACCACATGTATACCAAACTATACTCGCGGGTAATTATTCACTTTTATTATTCATTGGGAACGGCGCCTACATTGAACAATGAACTACATATATCCTGCTACACAATCGAATAAAGGATAAGGCACGGCAAGGATACATGGTCCTGATGATGTTTTTCGTATTTTGTTGGGTTATGGGCTTGTGGCCCAAATTTGTTAAAGGAACCGCCAATTGGGCGGCTCTGTTTCATGTTCTTCTTTGAGAGGAGCACTGTGTATTAAGTAGAATTGAATAAATTTGTATGACTCTATTATAAGTATAGCTTCTGGGGTTTTTGGCAAAGAAAACAAAAGAATAAGGGTGTATATACTTACGAGTAGCTATACATTGATTTAACAAAAAAGTTATTCTTATATCAGAAAACAAGGTCATGTGTTATATATTATACATCTTACATGTTGCGCATTTGACCCTGAGGGTATTGCTGTGTTTTAAAAAGACAACACAGAAAATATTTGTTGTTTCTTTTTCAACAAATTATCAATTTGCATAAGATTGAGAGAAAAACATATTTTTTTGTTGAGTTTTTATTTTTAACAAATATGAACTCACTCCCCAAGTTCATGTCACTTTCGTACTTTGATATTAGTTCAGTAGGAACGGAACTGCGAAAGCTACGAAAATCTTAGAAGAATCACGTTTCAATAGAGTCCATACTAAAGTTTTGGTGTCTGGTCGCCAAAGTTGAGTGTTCTTCCGTCAACACGGTGTACTTCCCGGCCACGTAAAGCTATTTACTTCCGAAGTAAGTTGATGAACCTAGCAGAGGAAATAAAGACAACGAACTAGAGATCTATAGACGTGGAACGACTGGTCCAATAAAAGGCCACGTGCAGCCGAACATGGCATTTTCATGGAAAACAGACTAAGGTAAAAAATCTTGAGTTTCAATTATGTGAACGAGGATAATTTCACCAACATAAGACTCATAGAGGCACATACCCTCAGAGAGCAGAATGATGATGACACCAAAGACATTTTAAATCAGCTTCTGACGAGAAAGAAATATGAACGTCAGTGCCGTCAGTGCCCTAGCTATGACATTAAAACTGCCCAAGGAGATTTTAACGCCAAACTAGGAATAGAAGATATTTTCGGTGCATGGTGGTACAGTTGGAAACTACGTCACCCACTCCGACAACAGACCTAGGTGCATCGACTTTCTTCGGGGAAAAGATAAGTATTGTAGATTGTAGTCATTTGAAAGCGATTCTCAATACTCACAAGGGGACATAGAGATCTCTTGATCAATCAGCATTAAACCAGATTGACAATATTGCATTATTCGAAGCAAAGCATATCTCCAAAATCGAAGATTGCCTACATTGACTCGGACCACTCGCCCTTGTTGCATTGCAGCCAATAAGATACTGATACCGAAATCCCGACCACATGTTAATCATCATCAAGTCCTGTAACCCCGGTTGGGGCATAGGGCGCCAACAAATCGTTTCCATCCTTCTCGGTCTGCAGATAGATATTTTAACTGTGGCCACGTCTTTCTCTGGGAGTCTGCTTCTGCTAGAACTGTTGATTTCCATGTTGTTCTTGGTTTTCCAACCCGCCGTGCATCCTGAGGATTCCATTCAAATGACTGCTTTGCAATTTCATCGTTTGGTTTCCTCTGTGTGTGACCAATCCATTGCCATTTACGCTTTCTTATGTCAACGTCCAGCCGCTCCTGGCTTGTCGTGCGCCACAATTCCTCGTTTGATATAATTTGTGGCCAGCGAATTTTTAGAATATGGCGTAGACAACGGTTCACAAAAGCCTGCAATTTCTTTGAGATGGTAGTCGTGACTTTCCAGGTTTCGCAAGCATATAACAGCACGGATTTGACATTGGATTCGAAGAATCTCAACTTTGTGCGCAAGGAGATTTGACATGATTTCCAAATTTGGGAGAGAGAACCGAAGGCTGCGCGAGCTTTATTTATTCTACTTTGAACGTCCAGATCAGTACCACCATTTGCTGAAACAATACTTCCAAGGTAGTTAAATTGTTCAACCTCTTCAACTGGCGTCTCCTGTATTAAAATACGCTGATGTGTGGAGCGGCCTGTGAGCATTATTTTTGTCTTTTTGCTATTTATTTTCAGACCACTCGCCTCTCCTTTTACCTTCAGAGCTTGACACATCCCGTTCAGCCCGCTGATGTTATTTGCCAAGAGACATATATCATCGGCATAGTCTAAGTGGCTAATGGCCGATTTCACGAAAGGCTTTTAATTATTTAAAAAGCCTTTTAGCCTTAAAATGATGTTTTTTGGTTTCACCAAATGCTTTTATATTTAAGAAGATTTTAAATGCCCTTGTAAACTAAAAGCTAGTTTTTGTCTCATTAAATTTTAAAAGTCTTTTTTGTGAAGCCATTCCAGTCAACAACAGCTGATATTTTGCTGTCAGAATAATTGTCCCTCATCCATAATGCTTTTTCACTTTTTCTCATAGTCTTCGCATGTGCGAGGGAAACAACCTCTTTTTTTGAATCCAGGGATGTGAGCAAACTCAGTCAAATTAAAATATCCCTTTTTTACATTGGTGAAACTGAAAAATTTTAAATGTCTGATAAAATTTAGAAGCAGTTTAGATAAAAGTAATTTTAGTGTTTGTTTATGAAATTGGCCATAAGCCTTTCAAACGGTCTCCATTGAATGCCCTGCCTCTCTGATGTTCCAACGCTGGCCGTCAAGACATCGTCAATCGCCAGTAAAAAGAGAATTGGCGATAGAACATCTCCCTGTCTCACACCCTGCCGCACTTCGAAAGAGTCGGATAGCTGCCCATTGTGTAAAACAAAGCATCTTGCGTTGTTATAGGACTCTCTTATAATGGCAACAATTTTTGGGGGAATTCCTCTACCAAGAAGTGATCTCCATATACATTCACGGTTGACATGTTAATACTACGACAAAATTTGAAAAGAGATCGTCTAGTCCTTTCCCGATCGAGTCTCTTATTACTGCTTTTTAAGTCTCGTTCTAACTATTGTGAACGTAGCTAGAATCATTGCTAAATGAGCCAACAAAGAGGCCATCACTGACATGGTTGGATTGACGATGATTGCTGGAAAGTGGAAAGTACATGCAGTCTAACAAGAGGCATATACAAGGGAACGTTGCATTATGTGACTAGATCTGATGGCGACCTCTAAGAGCAGAAGAGATATACCCAATAGGCAATAACTTTTCAGATGGAAAGAGAAGCACGTAATCTAGGAAATAAAAGATTTCATAATAAAATTACTTTCTAAATTTTGCCAAAAGCTTATCAGACACCCCGAGTTCATAAAAGTAAACTAATATACTGCCAAACACTATTTAAAAAATGGTACTATTTGTACCTTTCCAAAAAAATAGTAAAAGTTTCTATCGGACAATGTTTGTCAAAAGAAATAGAACATGAGTCTTGCAGTGTTGTCTAACTCTCATTTACGAACTCGACCAACACCTCAACCTCTCTAGACTAAAACGCCTGAAACAAAGCCTGGAAACTATCGATAGTACAGTAAAATTAGAATTGTAAATGGATAAAAATAGCGGCAGGCTGAAATTTTGCAGGTCGTTTCGGGGGTAGGTATACAACTTAAATCCTCCTACCCTTTGCAGGGGCGGTGCCACGCCCACTTTTCTTAAATCCTGGTTTCTGAAGAAGCGGCTGCACCGATATGGATGAAATTTTCATAATTTGTTAATATAGTCGTAGAAAAATTAAAAAAATTGTTAAAGTAAAATCCGCCCACTGCCACGCCCACTTTTCTTCTTTCTTTGTTTCTCGAAAATGGCTCCTACGATTTGCAGGAGATTTTCAGAGTTTATTCTTATGAACGGAAAAAAAATTTAAAACAAAATTTCATTTAGGTAAGTCCGCCCACTACCATGCCCACTATTTTATTTCTTGATTTCTCAGAAACTGATTTGGATAAAACTTTGTGAGTTTTTTCTTTGCGAAGAACTTTTGGTTTTGTGAAACCCACAAGTAGTCACGCTCCTCTTTCATGTATATTTATTAATTTCTACGAACTGTATTAGGGAGTAACGATTTAGTTTTCAAATAAAAAATAAAAACCCAAATCAGGCCTCGAAGTCTTCAGATTGATCAAAATCATTTATTTGAGTTCTTTCATAGCGTAAGGATTTGTTCTTAATTTCGCTGCTAAATGGACAATCATTGTACATATTATATATCGATTAAAAAAGCACTTTTAGTAAGATCCGCCCACTAGCACTCCGACTTTTCTTCAATATTGTCTCTATAAGACGGCTATTTGGATTGTGTAGAATTTTCAAATCTTGTTATTTCGAACGAGACTTACAATTAGTATTATTCATCAGTGTTCATAGGGTTGTGTTGATTAAGCCCATCACTCGTTTCCAAACCACCCTGGAGGTAGAGTTAACAGCACAGTGGTGTCCACTGTAGGCCTAATCAACATAATATCTTATTAATATTTTTATATTTTTTTCGTTTTTGAGAAGGACCTGGTAGTTCATTCTCATTCTCAATCAAAGGCCCAGCGTCACGTTTTTCAATTGAAATTTCATCGCCAAAACAATCGTCGTTTTCGTTTAGTAGAGAAATCTGACGACTATGGTCGCAGGTTTCCCCACTGCAATTCTTGCAAATTGGTGTACATTTCAGGCCAGCTTTTCGGTAGCCACAAGCATATCCACAATTTTTTGTACATTTAAATACTATTAGTCTAAGACGGGGACTTAAATAAAACAACTTTTTAAATTTTTGTTCTCGTACATAAGAATTAACTCTCAGAATTTCATACAAATCGTAGGAGGCGTTTCCTAGAAATAAAGACATGAAAAACGTGGGCGTGACAGTGGGTGGATATTACTAAAACCAATTTGACAATTTTTTTTCATCCATAAGAACAAACTCTTAAAATTTCATGGAAATCCTTGGAGCAGTTTATGAGAAACAAAGAAAAAAAAAGTGGGCGTGGCAGTGGCCGGATTTTACTTTAACAATTTTCTTTAATTTTTTATTTAATCATATCAACAAATTATGAAAATTCCATTCGTATCGGTCGAGCCGTTTCTTCATAAACCATGATTGCAGAAAAGTGGGAGTGGCAGCGCCCCTGCAAGGGGTTGGAGGTCACCAACTTATATTTAAGTTGTATACCTACCCCCGAAACGACCTGCAAAATTTCAGCCTGCCGCTATTTTTTTCCATTTGGTCAGTAGTAAAATTTCTCTATTTACTGGACTACGAGTCATTTTCATAGAAGAAGAATTACAGTCGGATACATCATTTCTGAAAACTTCAAAATATACTCGTATCGTTATCCATTGTATTCACCCTAGTTGAATCTGCCACGCCATGCGCCGTAGACCAACAATTGCGGTCACCAAATCTCGACGAATTAAAGACGAACTTATGTCCAGTGAAGTTGTTGCAGCTCACGGCCTTGCCTTAGCTGTTCAAACCAGCAGGCGACGCCAATGATTTGGTTATGATCAAACACACCGGTTCATCTGCAAAATATACATCTATTTGGGCGAAAGTATTCCCGATGAATAGAACTTAAGCATTGTTTACTCGATCCTCAAGAAAAGAAACCCTCTGAACTGCTCATGCTACAGAGGTATCAATCTCCTTTATATCACCTACAAGATCCTTTCTATCATATTATGTGAACGCCTGGAGCTGTTCACCATCATCCTGTTGGTTTAGGTCACTGAAGTGCACCATTGACAAAATATTCAAATTACGACAGTACAAGGAGTTTCAAATAAATATCAACCACCTTTTTATCGATTTCAAGGCTGGGCATGAAAACATCTTTGGAGACGAGTTATAAAAAACTATGTAAAGTTTTGGCATAACTTTTAAGCTTATACATATCTGATTTGCAAGATAACGATGAAGAACGCACGCTTCTTTGGGCTTAGAAGGCAATTGAGTGTGAGTAGCAAAGCCCTCTATCGCACAACTAAAATGCTCGTTCTTTTTTAAGAACCTTCAATAATTGTATACCTGCCATACATTTTTTTTAGCAACTTTACATAAATGTGTTTTTTTAAAAAACGACTCCTCAAATTTCTTAAAAAACGTCAAAGGCTACCTTTGAGTTTGAAACCATTTTTCCAAAGAAATGGTTATTAATTGCACCTCCTGAAGAAAAATTTTGTATCTTTGATTTTCTACAAAATGGTATACTCGTAATTAATTTCAATAAGTTTTTTACACAAAAGCTTATAAAACATATGTAAATATAATAAGCATTGTCTTGCAAAATTAAAAAAAAAAAAATAAAATATTTTTTGGGTTTTTTAAAAAATGTTCCAAATTTTTATTTCAAAATCAAATATTTCGAAAATGATATGGTTGATCTTTTTGAAACACGGTTTTTAAGGTTTTTTTAACACTTTTTAGAATATTTAAAATAAACTTACTTCTGTGAAAAAGTTACGGTATTACCTGCATATCTATAAATGTTAAAAAACAGTTAAGGAAAATATTTTTTTTCTCAAAAATGGCTTCTACGATTTTGATAAAACCTCTTGTGTATACTAAAATTAGTAATATTAGTACGAAACCTTCTTTCCACAAGACTTTTGTTAAGGATATAATGAATGATAAATTCGGTGATCGTGAATTTTTTAAAAGTCAGTACGACTCCCACCACTGGATTCTGTAATTGAGGTGAAAGTTTTAGTATAGTTTTCGTATTCTTATCGAAATTCTCAATGGGTAATGGAAGCAAATTTTGTAAGGTCGTGTCTGAACAAACCATGTCCACGTAGGTTGCTTGGTATCAAAGGGCACAGGAACAAACTCAGGCAATTTTCAACCCCCCTCTAACTTCAGAACCAATAAATTCAGAAACTTCAAGTTCGGAGTATTTGCTGAACTGATCAAACACAGGTGGCTCACCAAATTTCAGCTCTTTAGTATTAGTAGTTCCCAAGATATAAGACTTCAAAAATCGCAAAAACTGTAACTGACTGACTTACTGACTCATTGACAGATCATCAAAATTATGGAGCACTTCCCGACATCGTAGAAACTTGAAATTTCGCGTAACGGTAGGCCTTGTGGTACATACAAAGGAAAAAATCGAAAATCTGCATTTTTCTATTCAGGGGGCGTGGCATCAACCCACTTTCATTAATATTCTATAAATTATATGGAGCCTTTCCGATTTTTGTAGAACAATGAAAATTGGTAAGTTGGTAGGGTTTGAGGTACTTAGAAAGAAAAAAATTGAAAAATTGAAAAAAATTGAATAAGGGTGTATATACTTACGAGTAGCTATACATTGATTTAACAAAAAAGTTATTCTTATATCAGAAAACAAGGTCATGTGTTATATATTATACATCTTACATGTTGCGCATTTGACCCTGAGGGTATTGCTGTGTTTTAAAAAGACAACACAGAAAATATTTGTTGTTTCTTTTTCAACAAATTATCAATTTGCATAAGATTGAGAGAAAAACATATTTTTTTGTTGAGTTTTTATTTTTAACAAATATGAACTCACTCCCCAAGTTCATGTCACTTTCGTACTTTGATATTAGTTCAGTAGGAACGGAACTGCGAAAGCTACGAAAATCTTAGAAGAATCACGTTTCAATAGAGTCCATACTAAAGTTTTGGTGTCTGGTCGCCAAAGTTGAGTGTTCTTCCGTCAACACGGTGTACTTCCCGGCCACGTAAAGCTATTTACTTCCGAAGTAAGTTGATGAACCTAGCAGAGGAAATAAAGACAACGAACTAGAGATCTATAGACGTGGAACGACTGGTCCAATAAAAGGCCACGTGCAGCCGAACATGGCATTTTCATGGAAAACAGACTAAGGTAAAAAATCTTGAGTTTCAATTATGTGAACGAGGATAATTTCACCAACATAAGACTCATAGAGGCACATACCCTCAGAGAGCAGAATGATGATGACACCAAAGACATTTTAAATCAGCTTCTGACGAGAAAGAAATATGAACGTCAGTGCCGTCAGTGCCCTAGCTATGACATTAAAACTGCCCAAGGAGATTTTAACGCCAAACTAGGAATAGAAGATATTTTCGGTGCATGGTGGTACAGTTGGAAACTACGTCACCCACTCCGACAACAGACCTAGGTGCATCGACTTTCTTCGGGGAAAAGATAAGTATTGTAGATTGTAGTCATTTGAAAGCGATTCTCAATACTCACAAGGGGACATAGAGATCTCTTGATCAATCAGCATTAAACCAGGTTGACAATATTGCATTATTCGAAGCAAAGCATATCTCCAAAATCGAAGATTGCCTACATTGACTCGGACCTTGTTGCATTGCAGCCAATAAGATACTGATACCGAAATCCCGACCACATGTTAATCATCATCAAGTCCTGTAACCCCGGTTGGGGCATAGGGCGCCAACAAATCGTTTCCATCCTTCTCGGTCTGCAGATAGATATTTTAACTGTGGCCACGTCTTTCTCTGGGAGTCTGCTTCTGCTAGAACTGTTGATTTCCATGTTGTTCTTGGTTTTCCAACCCGCCGTGCACCCTGAGGATTCCATTCAAATGACTGCTTTGCAATTTCATCGTTTGGTTTCCTCAGTGTGTGACCAATCCATTGCCATTTACGCTTTCTTATGTCAACGTCCAGCCGCTCCTGGCTTGTCGTGCGCCACAATTCCTCGTTTGATATAATTTGTGGCCAGCGAATTTTTAGAATATGGCGTAGACAACGGTTCACAAAAGCCTGCAATTTCTTTGAGATGGTAGTCGTGACTTTCCAGGTTTCGCAAGCATATAACAGCACGGATTTGACATTGGATTCGAAGAATCTCAACTTTGTGCGCAAGGAGATTTGACATGATTTCCAAATTTGGGAGAGAGAACCGAAGGCTGCGCGAGCTTTATTTATTCTACTTTGAACGTCCAGATCAGTACCACCATTTGCTGAAACAATACTTCCAAGGTAGTTAAATTGTTCAACCTCTTCAACTGGCGTCTCCTGTATTAAAATACGCTGATGTGTGGAGCGGCCTGTGAGCATTATTTTTGTCTTTTTGCTATTTATTTTCAGACCACTCGCCTCTCCTTTTACCTTCAGAGCTTGACACATCCCGTTCAGCCCGCTGATGTTATTTGCCAAGAGACATATATCATCGGCATAGTCTAAGTGGCTAATGGCCGATTTCACGAAAGGCTTTTAATTATTTAAAAAGCCTTTTAGCCTTAAAATGATGTTTTTTGGTTTCACCAAATGCTTTTATATTTAAGAAGATTTTAAATGCCCTTGTAAACTAAAAGCTAGTTTTTGTCTCATTAAATTTTAAAAGTCTTTTTTGTGAAGCCATTCCAGTCAACAACAGCTGATATTTTGCTGTCAGAATAATTGTCCCTCATCCATAATGCTTTTTCACTTTTTCTCATAGTCTTCGCATGTGCGAGGGAAACAACCTCTTTTTTTGAATCCAGGGATGTGAGCAAACTCAGTCAAATTAAAATATCCCTTTTTTACATTGGTGAAACTGAAAAATTTTAAATGTCTGATAAAATTTAGAAGCAGTTTAGATAAAAGTAATTTTAGTGTTTGTTTATGAAATTGGCCATAAGCCTTTCAAACGGTCTCCATTGAATGCCCTGCCTCTCTGATGTTCCAACGCTGGCCGTCAAGACATCGTCAATCGCCAGTAAAAAGAGAATTGGCGATAGAACATCTCCCTGTCTCACACCCTGCCGCACTTCGAAAGAGTCGGATAGCTGCCCATTGTGTAAAACAAAGCATCTTGCGTTGTTATAGGACTCTCTTATAATGGCAACAATTTTTGGGGGAATTCCTCTACCAAGAAGTGATCTCCATATACATTCACGGTTGACATGTTAATACTACGACAAAATTTGAAAAGAGATCGTCTAGTCCTTTCCCGATCGAGTCTCTTATTACTGCTTTTTAAGTCTCGTTCTAACTATTGTGAACGTAGCTAGAATCATTGCTAAATGAGCCAACAAAGAGGCCATCACTGACATGGTTGGATTGACGATGATTGCTGGAAAGTGGAAAGTACATGCAGTCTAACAAGAGGCATATACAAGGGAACGTTGCATTATGTGACTAGATCTGATGGCGACCTCTAAGAGCAGAAGAGATATAACCAATAGGCAATAACTTTTCAGATGGAAAGAGAAGCACGTAATCTAGGAAATAAAAGATTTCATAATAAAATTACTTTCTAAATTTTGCCAAAAGCTTATCAGACACCCCGAGTTCATAAAAGTAAACTAATATACTGCCAAACACTATTTAAAAAATGGTATTATTTGTACATTTCCAAAAAAATAGTAAAAGTTTCTATCGGACAATGTTTGTCAAAAGAAATAGAACATGAGTCTTGCAGTGTTGTCTAACTCTCATTTACGAACTCGACCAACACCTCAACCTCTCTAGACTAAAATGCCTGAAACAAAGCCTGGAAACTATCGATAGTACAGTAAAATTAGAATTGTAAATGGATAAAAATAGCGGCAGGCTGAAATTTTGCAGGTCATTTCGGGGGTAGGTATACAACTTAAATCCTCCTACCCTTTGCAGGGGCGGTGCCACGCCCACTTTTCTTAAATCCTGGTTTCTGAAGAAGCGGCTGCACCGATATGGATGAAATTTTCATAATTTGTTAATATAGTCGTAGAAAAATTAAAAAAATTGTTAAAGTAAAATCCGCCCACTGCCACGCCCACTTTTCTTCTTTCTTTGTTTCTCGAAAATGGCTCCTACGATTTGCAGGAGATTTTCAGAGTTTATTCTTATGAACGGAAAAAAAATTTAAAACAAAATTTCATTTAGGTAAGTCCGCCCACTACCATGCCCACTATTTTATTTCTTGATTTCTCAGAAACTGATTTGGATAAAACTTTGTGAGTTTTTTCTTTGCGAAGAACTTTTGGTTTTGTGAAACCCACAAGTAGTCACGCTCCTCTTTCATGTATATTTATTAATTTCTACGAACTGTATTAGGGAGTAACGATTTAGTTTTCAAATAAAAAATAAAAACCCAAATCAGGCCTCGAAGTCTTCAGATTGATCAAAATCATTTATTTGAGTTCTTTCATAGCGTAAGGATTTGTTCTTAATTTCGCTGCTAAATGGACAATCATTGTACATATTATATATCGATTAAAAAAGCACTTTTAGTAAGATCCGCCCACTAGCACTCCGACTTTTCTTCAATATTGTCTCTATAAGACGGCTATTTGGATTGTGTAGAATTTTCAAATCTTGTTATTTCGAACGAGACTTACAATTAGTATTATTCATCAGTGTTCATAGGGTTGTGTTGATTAAGCCCATCACTCGTTTCCAAACCACCCTGGAGGTAGAGTTAACAGCACAGTGATTAGATTTAGATTTTTTTTAGATTAGATAATTCATTTTATTCACAACAACTTAAAATTAAAAGATATTACAATAAGCATAACTTAACGAAAGTATTAAGAATGAATAAACAAGTTGCCGTTCTATAATTTAAGGAACATAAAGTTCTAAATTAGTGTTGAACGACACTTCAATAAATTTAAATACGTATGAATGAATCTGATGTGGGGTGACATCAGTTACAAGGTTAAAAAAAGAGAAAAAAAGTGTTTAATTGAACATAATGAGAAGAAAGTTAAATAATGGAATTCAAAAGTAAATACTAAGTAAATATGAAAAAAGCAAACAATATAAAAGAATGACGAAAAAGAGTAAAGTGAAAACATTTTTTTAAAAAAATCCATCTTATGCCACCTTTACATTGAAATCCTGACTATATTGACTCAATATTTGTATGATCAAAAGTAAATAACCAATCTTTAATTTGTTTGATGAAAACGTTTTTGTTAAGGATAACACGAATTGAAAATGGAAGCTTATTAAAATATGTTGGGGCAGTATGCGTGTAAAAGTTAGAAAAATGAGTTGTACGTGCTACTGGTATGTTAACAAAAGCCAAGTTGTTTATTCGTAAGTTGTATGTTTGATTATTTCTACTTGGAATATTGCCACTTTGCTTAAAAAATTCTCTAAGTACTTTGAAAATATATAAATGCCTTAATGGTAATATTTGAAGTTTCTTAAATAAAGGCCAACTATGAGTGCGACGATTACAATTAGAGAGAATGCGAACCAAATGTTTCTGAGCAATGAGAACAGGTTCCAGTGTGCTAAAATAAGTCCCACCCCAACTGGTAATGCCATATTGTAACTTAGAGTGTGCAAGACCATAGTAAATACTAGATAGAACTTTTTTCGAACAATAAGGTTTAATTAGGTACATTTTTCTAGCAACTAGACACATGTGTGTTTTTATTGTTTGAAAATGATCTTTCCAATTCAGGTTGTGGTCTATTAACACCCCTAGATATTTAAAATTTTTAACTGACTCAATTTTAAAACACGTGTTAGAGCATGATTTTCTGCTGTCGAAATTTTGTAAATTGCAATTGTGAAGCGGTAAGCTGAATTTTTTACAGTCATGCGCATGAAAAAAAGATTATAGTTGCTTAAAATGGTACCGGATATTTTAAAAGTAAGCAATTTGGTTTTTTCACTTATAATTAACTTGTGAGCGACGAACCACATCCTTAATTTTTCTAAATCTTCCCCTATCTTAACAACACATTCAAAGTTATTTGGATACATGTATGTGAAAGCTATGTCATCAGCAAACGCAGTTACTAAACCATTAAATTGTTGCTTAAAGATCGAGTTGATGTAGATCAAAAATAAAACCGGGCCAAGTACAGAACCTTGGGGCACTCCATTATTTAAAACTCTAGAACTACTGAAAATCTCGTTTACTTTTACCTTTTGTGTTCTATTTTTAAGGTAAGTAGTTAGCCAACTGTACATTGGTCCTCTAAACCCAGCATTAAACAATTTATCAAGCAATATCTGATGATCAACCATATCAAAGGCTTTAGTCATATCTATAAACAAAGCCATTGTCGATAGATTCCCGTTTAACCCTTGATATAGATGAGTACATACCCTGAGAATTGCATCCTCTGTTGACAAACCAGATCTAAAGCCAAATTGGTTAGCACTAAAGAACTTATTACGATCTAAGAAACAAAGCATTCTGGTTTTAATCAGCTTTTCAAAAAGTTTTGCGAAAGTAGGTAAAAGGGAAATAGGTCTGTAATTAGAGACATTATTTTTATTGCCTTTTTTAAATAAGGGAATAACCTCAGCACATTTAAGGGACTGTGGAAAACAACCTTTAATTATACTTGAGTTAAACAAGTAAGTTAATATGTCAATTAATTGCCAAGCAACATTTTTTAAAAACAAGTTTGTTATGCCATCAGTTGTACATGAATTTTTATTTTTTGTAGATGTTATTAATTTGAAAAGCTCACCAGAGTTAATTGTATCAAATACAAAACTATTTGCTTGCGTGTCATTGAGAATAAGACTACCAAAAACGTTACAGCTGCAAGAAATATAGCGTTCAAAGGATGGTTTTAAATTCTCTGAAATGTCAGTAAAGTGTTCATTGAACTTGTTAGAAATGCTTTCAGAGTCAGATAAACAGATTCCATCAACTTCGAGGTTTTTTATTTCTATAGATTGCTTTTGCTTACCCAATATGCAATCTACAACCTTCCATTCCTCTCTACTATTGCCATTAGCACGTTCGAACATATCTAAATAGTAATTGTTGCGTATATCTCTAACATTGGAAGTAACTATTTTGCATAATTTTTTATAGTATTTTTTTAAATTACTGTTATCAGGATGTTTAGCTATTTTTTTTGCGTAACGATTTTTTCTTTTTATTTTGTATAGAAGGGTGGTTGTCATCCATGGTTTCAGGTGTTTTTTCTTATTTGAAATATGTATAGACTCAAAAGTACAAGACTTTATATGATTCTGCAAAATGGAAAGGAATATGTCAAAAGCAGAAGATGGGTCACTTTCGGAATAAACCGGCTCCCAAAATTCAAACGTTAATTTTGCTTTCAGCATGCTATAATTTATTGTTTGTTTCTTTCTAGTTGAATTAATAATGTTAGAATGAACTGAATTCAGTTTAAGGCTTAGTGAAATCATTCGGTGGTCAGTGAGTCTATAGTCATAAACTGCACTGTTAAGAACCTTATTGAAGTTTTTATCTACCCTTATAAAAATATGGTCAATGCAACTCGAAGTTGAATCTGTTACTCTAGTTGGTTCATTGATCATGCTTTTTAGACCATAAGATGACATGAGGAACATATAACTCTCCGTGTAATTATCGCACTCATCTAATAGGTTTATATTTATATCACCCAACACAATCAAATTTCTTTCTTTCGACACACTTAGTAAATCGTTTAAATCATTGATAAAAGTACCTTTGTTAACTTTATGAAGCCTATAAATGCACAACATAGTAAGCAAATCATTATCATATTTAAAAGAAAGTTTTAGAACATCAGCGCTTGAAATATTAATTTTAGAACAGTCGCACGCATAACCTTCTTTGACATACACCATAACACCCCCCGCTTGGTTCGATTCATTACAATTACCAAAAGGTGGCATATACCCCGGGATAGTATATAAACTTAATTCGTAATCGTAAATCCATATTTCGCTTAAAATAATAACTATTGGCAAATTTATAAAAGAGTTTATCTGAGCTAATAATGAAGAAAAATTACTTCTTACACTTCGAATATTTTGATGAATACAAAAGTCAACATAATAATCAGAAGAATTATTTGGATTAACACATGCAATTGGAATTGTTCGAGGGAACAAATTATCAGAATTCATAATTTATCAAAATCAGCTAAACACGAAATACGTATAATGTTATCTCCCTCGTCCCTACGCATGTGTACAATTCCATTTTTGGTCCAAACATATTTATATTTCTTATCGATCTTCCATGTCTTAGCAGCTTTCAACAACTGACGGGTCTGGTCTCTGGTAGGTTAAGGCTTCGTTGATGTACATCTTCTGTGCGTTTACCTCAGAGCAAAGTAGACTTGTTGTCAGCTGATTTTTCCTTTCTTTTCTTGCTCTCATAATTTTCTCCTTGCAATGACGAGTTGTAAGCCTGACGCGAAGAATATTGGTAAAGCTTTGGTGATCGTTGTTCTCTGAGTTCTGATCATGTCTCGAAATTTTTTTCATGTAACAGTAATCAATATCGTTCTCTGTCACACCAACATCCATTCCATCACGAATCACTTTAAGCGCTAGATCAATGTTGGAGCTGGAGGAGTTAGCGATGCTTTCGGAGGGAATGTTGTAGATTTCAATTGTGTTGGCTATCAATTGTTGTTCCAAGTTATTGACCTTGTCTTCCAGAAACAAAATTTTCTGCTCACATTCCATGTTCTTGGCATGCAGTTCATCAATCTGTTTTCTTTGAATTTCTTTAATAGCTAGAAGTTCTGTATGAATCGTTTCAAGTGTGATTTTGGATATCGGTTTAGGTGTATTGATTGAACGAGATGCACCATCAAAGGACGCACCACAATATGAATCACGACGTTTCAATGAAATGCAACTATCACATCTCCAACTTTTGTTGCTCCTTCTTAAATCATCCAAATCAACCTGCTGTATATTTACACATGAAATATGCGAAACTTTTTTGCAATCACCGCAGATAACTTTTGATTCAGAGGTTTTAATTTTTCTTCTACACGAGTTGCAAGACATTTTAATTGTTTTACCAATATAAGAAGGAAAGCTCTCGACACGTGCGCACCCCACAACAGACGACAAGAGAACTGGTGGTGTCCACTGTAGGCCTAATCAACATAATATCTTATTAATATTTTTATATTTTTTTCGTTTTTGAGAAGGACCTGGTAGTTCATTCTCATTCTCAATCAAAGGCCCAGCGTCACGTTTTTCAATTGAAATTTCATCGCCAAAACAATCGTCGTTTTCGTTTAGTAGAGAAATCTGACGACTATGGTCGCAGGTTTCCCCACTGCAATTCTTGCAAATTGGTGTACATTTCAGGCCAGCTTTTCGGTAGCCACAAGCATATCCACAATTTTTTGTACATTTAAATACTATTAGTCTAAGACGGGGACTTAAATAAAACAACTTTTTAAATTTTTTTTCTCGTACATAAGAATTAACTCTCAGAATTTCATACAAATCGTAGGAGGCGTTTCCTAGAAATAAAGACATGAAAAACGTGGGCGTGACAGTGGGTGGATATTACTAAAACCAATTTGACAATTTTTTTTCATCCATAAGAACAAACTCTTAAAATTTCATGGAAATCCTTGGAGCAGTTTATGAGAAACAAAGAAAAAAAAAGTGGGCGTGGCAGTGGCCGGATTTTACTTTAACAATTTTCTTTAATTTTTTATTTAATCATATCAACAAATTATGAAAATTCCATTCGTATCGGTCGAGCCGTTTCTTCATAAACCATGATTGCAGAAAAGTGGGAGTGGCAGCGCCCCTGCAAGGGGTTGGAGGTCACCAACTTATATTTAAGTTGTATACCTACCCCCGAAACGACCTGCAAAATTTCAGCCTGCCGCTATTTTTTTCCATTTGGTCAGTAGTAAAATTTCTCTATTTACTGGACTACGAGTCATTTTCATAGAAGAAGAATTACAGTCGGATACATCATTTCTGAAAACTTCAAAATATACTCGTATCGTTATCCATTGTATTCACCCTAGTTGAATCTGCCACGCCATGCGCCGTAGACCAACAATTGCGGTCACCAAATCTCGACGAATTAAAGACGAACTTATGTCCAGTGAAGTTGTTGCAGCTCACGGCCTTGCCTTAGCTGTTCAAACCAGCAGGCGACGCCAATGATTTGGTTATGATCAAACACACCGGTTCATCTGCAAAATATACATCTATTTGGGCGAAAGTATTCCCGATGAATAGAACTTAAGCATTGTTTACTCGATCCTCAAGAAAAGAAACCCTCTGAACTGCTCATGCTACAGAGGTATCAATCTCCTTTATATCACCTACAAGATCCTTTCTATCATATTATGTGAACGCCTGGAGCTGTTCACCATCATCCTGTTGGTTTAGGTCACTGAAGTGCACCATTGACAAAATATTCAAATTACGACAGTACAAGGAGTTTCAAATAAATATCAACCACCTTTTTATCGATTTCAAGGCTGGGCATGAAAACATCTTTGGAGACGAGTTATAAAAAACTATGTAAAGTTTTGGCATAACTTTTAAGCTTATACATATCTGATTTGCAAGATAACGATGAAGAACGCACGCTTCTTTGGGCTTAGAAGGCAATTGAGTGTGAGTAGCAAAGCCCTCTATCGCACAACTAAAATGCTCGTTCTTTTTTAAGAACCTTCAATAATTGTATACCTGCCATACATTTTTTTTAGCAACTTTACATAAATGTGTTTTTTTAAAAAACGACTCCTCAAATTTCTTAAAAAACGTCAAAGGCTACCTTTGAGTTTGAAACCATTTTTCCAAAGAAATGGTTATTAATTGCACCTCCCGAAGAAAAATTTTGTATCTTTGATTTTCTACAAAATGGTATACTCGTAATTAATTTCAATAAGTTTTTTACACAAAAGCTTATAAAACATATGTAAATATAATAAGCATTGTCTTGCAAAATAAAAAAAAAAAAAATAAAATATTTTTTGGGTTTTTTAAAAAATGTTCCAAAATTTTTATTTCAAAATCAAATATTTCGAAAATGATATGGTTGATCTTTTTGAAACACGGTTTTTAAGGTTTTTTTAACACTTTAGAATATTTAAAATAAACTTACTTCTGTGAAAAAGTTACGGTATTACCTGCATATCTATAAATGTTAAAAAACAGTTAAGGAAAATATTTTTTTTCTCAAAAATGGCTTCTACGATTTTGATAAAACCTCTTGTGTATACTAAAATTAGTAATATTAGTACGAAACCTTCTTTCCACAAGACTTTTGTTAAGGATATAATGAATGATAAATTCGGTGATCGTGAATTTTTTAAAAGTCAGTACGACTCCCACCACTGGATTCTGTAATTGAGGTGAAAGTTTTAGTATAGTTTTCGTATTCTTATCGAAATTCTCAATGGGTAATGGAAGCAAATTTTGTAAGGTCGTGTCTGAACAAACCATGTCCACGTAGGTTGCTTGGTATCAAAGGGCACAGGAACAAACTCAGGAGATTTTCAACCCCCCTCTAACTTCAGTACCAATAAATTCAGAAACTTCAAGTTCGGAGTATTTGCTGAACTGATCAAACACAGGTGGCTCACCAAATTTCAGCTCTTTAGTATTAGTAGTTCCCAAGATATAAGACTTCAAAAATCGCAAAAACTGTAACTGACTGACTTACTGACTCATTGACAGATCATCAAAATTATGGAGCACTTCCCGACATCGTAGAAACTTGAAATTTCGCGTAACGGTAGGCCTTGTGGTACATACAAAGGAAAAAATCGAAAATCTGCATTTTTCTATTCAGGGGGCGTGGCATCAACCCACTTTCATTAATATTCTATAAATTATATGGAGCCTTTCCGATTTTTGTAGAACAATGAAAATTGGTAAGTTGGTAGGGTTTGAGGTACTTAGAAAGAAAAAAATTGAAAAATAGGAATTTTCCGTACAAGGGGCGTGGCATCCACCCACATTCTTAAAAGTTCTTATAAATTATATGGAGCACTTCCGATTATTGTAGAACGATGAAAATTAGTAGGTCGGTAGGGCTTAAGGTACTAAGAAAGAAAAAAATTGAAAAATTGAAATTTTGCATTCAGGGGGCGTGGTATCCACCCACATTCTTAAAAATTCTTATAAATTATATGGAGCACTTCCGATTGTTGTAGAACGATGAAAATTGGTAGGTCGGTAGGCCTTGAAGTACTTAGAAGAAAAAAAAAATCGAAAAATTGGAAGTTTCAGTTCAGGGGGCGTGGCATCGACCCACATTCTTAAAAATTCTTATAAACTATATGAAGCACTTCCGATTGTTGTAGAACGATGAAAATTGGTAGGTCGGTAGGACTTGAAGTACTTAGAAAGGAAAAAAATAAAAAAATTGGAATTGTCCATTCAGGGGGGGTGCCATCCACCCACTTTATCAGAATTGCTATTATTTGTATGGAGCACTTTCGGTTGTCGTAGAATTATGAAACTTTGTAGAGCGGTAGGGCTGGGCTTTCACCTGGCAAAATAAATCTTTGCAAAAAGGAGTGAAATCACAACAAAAACATAAATGTTAAAAAAGGAGCCAAGTTCTTATGTGTACAAGAAATCTGTGCGTAAAAAGTCTGCCAAAAAAAGTAATGAGATCTAAAATATATGCCAAGTTTTAAGTTCATGAAGTTTAATATCAAATATCTTAAGTAGAGTAATATCGAAACAATTCCAAATCATGACAGAAATTTGGTATTTAATGATTACTGATTAAAATTTGGTGGATTTACTTGGCAAGTTTTCTCTTAATTACTTACTTAATCACAATTTTAAAATATATGAAAACTTGGCCAGTGAACCCACCATATTTTAATCAGTAATCATTAATTACCAAATTTCTGTCATGATTTGGAATTGTTTCGATATTACTCTACTTAAGATATTTGATATTAAACTTCATGAACTTAAAACTTGGCATATATTTTAGATCTCATTACTTTTTTTGTCTGACTTTTTACGCACAGATTTCTTGTACACATAAGAACTAGGCTGCTTTTTTAACATTTATGTTTTTGTTGTGATAATGTACACTAGATAAGGGACTATACTGATTCAAGTTACTATCCAATTCCGTGAAACTGCTTCTCCTCTTTATAGGCTATCTGATGCCAGATTTAGGAAAAGGCTTGTGGCTCTGATAACAATTGCTTAGTATTTTTTTTTTTTTTCAAAATTTTGAAATTCTTTTGAATGTCCACACACCACGTGGAAGTATGTACACATTTTGTACCAAAATTAAACCTACAGTTTTTTTTTCTCAATTTTAACACCTTAATCTTGTAGGTCTGATTTATTAAACAAATAGTTGGGCATCCGTCTTTGGCAAACGGCAGAGCTGAAATTTCTGTCTTCTATTTGGTTGCCTTAACGTTTACTCCCATAATGTCAGTTGGTTTTTTTATGTTAACTCTCTAATCCCGTTAAGAAGCTTAGCTTCGAAAACAAAATCATTTTATGTTACCATAGGCATTACATTACAAACTGTCAAATTGATTTTAATTTGGTGGGTGTTTGTCATAATTGTTAAACTATTATCAAAAGAAAGTTAAAAATCAAATTTAAATCTAAAGATCTTTATCTTTAATTTTGTGCCATTGAAGGACTCTACATTAAATTCAAATAACTTGTTTCCTTATCAGAAGCCCTGTGTTCCACAGTGTAACGGTTAAGAATGGTATAGTTTTATATCCTACTTACTTTACTTCCTCTAAAGTACGAGTATGTATAAAATAGTCATGCAACAGTGAATTAAAAACCTCTCTGGCAAATCAACACATTGCCATAGAGCAACAAATGCATTTACGTGTACATTGTACCTACAACAAACTGACTTGCAATGTTAGATTACAGCCTTGTCTTACCACCTTAGTCTGCCAGAAGCATTTAATCTTACCATCCACGTTTCCTAAAAAGTTGTTTGCTCCACTTTAAGCGTACATATATACGTATAAGCGTATAAGTGGAGGTTTATTTGAAAACGATTTACAGCCCGAGAGGAGAGCTACTGCAATGCCATAGCCACCCATCACCATTTACCATAACCCAGTACAGTAGCAAAATCAACCGCTTCCCAGCACGCGCCGAACTAAGACTTTATTAGGAACATAGTTTACCACCAGTGGAAAATAGTATAAATTTATATACTATTACAGACACAACCATGGTTATTTATTGTAAGGGCAAAGGGAATGGGAGTGTATATGAGACATTTTTCTATTTTTTTTTTGTTGCTAAGATAAATGGCTTGTTAATTTGTTAGAATTTTCGACTTTATCCGCAATTAATTAAATGCTACAATCCTTTTTCTGATATACAAACTCCTGGTCTAGCCAATAGGAAGAACGAATTTTATTTTAAAATACTTTTATTGAGATTTGATTTTTTCAGAGTATAAAAGTTTATTTAAGATATCAAAAAATGGTTCAATGCATGGACCTCCTCAAAAAGCAAGGTTAGGCCTTAGAGGGGGAAATGGAGCTGGTAGTCCTAGAGTGCCAAAGTTCTGAGGTGTCAAAGGCGGAAGCTACTTTTATAATTTTAGTTTAATATAAGTGACCAATTCTCCTCAACGTCGCATACAAAATCCTGTCATCTGTGCTGTGTGATCGCTTAAAACCGTTTGTCAACGATCTGATCGGCCCTTATATCAGTGTGGTTTTAGGCCCGGCAAATCGACCGTCGGCGTCGATCAAATGTTCACACTTCAACAGATTCTGGAAAAAAACCCAGGATTTCCAAATCGATACACACTGTCTCTTTATCGATTTCAAAGTCGCGTATGATAGCGTAGACAGAGACGAGCTATACAGAGCCATGTCGCATCTCGGCATCCCTGCCAAACTCGTCCGCTTGTGCAGGATGACGATGGAGAAATCTAGCTGCTTCGTCAAAGTCGGCAAGAACACCACCGAACCATTTGATGTCAAGAAAGGTTTGAGGCAAGGCGATGCGTTATCATGCAACCTGTTTAACATCGTACTTGAAGCAATTGTACCCAACTCGCAAGTCAACAACAGAGGTACAATTTATCAAAAGTCAGTTCAACTACTTCTTATGCAGATGATATTGACATCATTGGGAGAGCGGAAGCGGCGAAAATGGGTTTGGCTGTTTATGAGGACAAGACGAAGTATATGCTATCATCGAGAAAGGAATCTCAACATATCGTCGACTCGGTCAAAACGTTACGATGGATAGGTACAACTTCGAAGTCGTCGAGGACTTTGTCTACCTGGGCTCCACTATTACATCGCAAAATGACATCAGTGCAGAGATCAAACGAAGAATTACTCTTGTCAACCGCTGTTTCTTCGGGCTAAGAAGGCATTTGAGTAGTAAAGCCCTCTCTCAAAGTACCAAGGAGACCTTATAAAATAAGACCCTCATAATCCCGGTTCTGCTGTATGGGGCAGAAGCGTGGACCCTGTCAAAAATGGATGAGAATCTGCTTGGGTGCTTTGAAAGGTGATCTTCGGTCCAGTATGTATCGATGGAGTATGATGGAGGAGAAGATTTAACAACGAGCTTTATGGGCTTTTCAGCGACGTTAGCCTAGTCAAAAAGCTGAAAATACAGCGACTGAGATGTCTGGGACACATGGAGCGTATGGACACCGACGCACCAGCCTGACGAGTCTTCGAATCTACCCCTGATGGTCTACGCAGCAGAGGAAGACCCCACCTTAGGTGGCGCACACAAGTGGAGAACGACCTGAACCAACTTGGAGTGCGTAACTGGAGGCAGCTTGCTAGGGACCGAGCTGGCTGCAGAGGCTTGTTGGTTGAGGCCGTAGTCCACCCTGGACTGTAAGCGCCATCTAAAGTAAAGTAATTAAGTAAGTAATTCTCCCTTGCAATATACTTAGGTATAGTCTTAGAGCGGGAAGCAAATTTTGGCGGCGAATGCATAACCAACATATGAGTACGAGGGTAGGTGCATGAAGGGCCGGACAAGCTTTACGTGCAATTGGTGCAAATGCGCAGGGTGCTGAACCCAATGGGCGTCTTGAGCAAGCGAGGTAGCGTTTCGTACACTACCTGACTACTTTTATAATTTGCATTTTATTTTAATAGCTCACACCAATATTGATATCCATTTTATACTTACCAGCTTATAATATGATAACTTCATTTTATTATTTGCTTCCTTGCGTCCACTTTACATAGAGCTAGGACCTCAACTCGTTGCCATTATTAAAGAGTCCTACAACAATGCAAGGTGTTTTGTTTTACATAATGGGCAGCTATCCGATTCCTAAGTAGTGCAACAGGGTGTGAGACAAGGGGATGTTCTATCGCCAATTCTATTCCTGCTGGCGATGGAGGACGTATTGACGGCCAGTGTCGTCCAATGGAGAACGTTCGAAAGGCTCAGTCATTTAGACTATGCCAATGACATATGTCTACTGGCAAATAACATCAGTGGGCTGAACGGGATGTGCCAAGCACTGCAAATGAAGGGAGAGCCATGTGGTCTAACAATAAACAGCAAAAAGACAAAAATAAAGCTCACAGGCCGCTCCACACAGCAGCGCATTATTCTACAAGAGACAACAGTGGAAGAAGTCAAACAGTTTAACTACCTTGGCAGTATTGTTTCTGTAAACGGTGGTACGGATCTTGACGTTAAAACTAGAATAAATAAAGCTCGTGCTACCTTCGGTACTCTGTCCCCAATTTGGAAATTCATTCCTTACGCACTAAGTTGAAATTAATCGAATCCAATGTCAAATCCGTGCTGTTATATGCTTGTGAAACGTCTACCATATCGAGGATATTGCAGGCTTTTGTGAATCGCCACAAATAATACCAAACCATGAATTGTGGCGCAGGATAAGTCAAGAGCGGCTGGCGCTGGACGTCGACATAAGAAAGCGTGAATGGTGTTGGATTGGTCAAACACTGAGGAAACCATACGACGAAATTGCAAAGCAGTCCTTTGAATGGAATCCTCAGGGTGCACGGCGGGTGGGAAGACCAAGAACAATATGGAAATCAACTTTTCTAGCAGAAGCAGACTCCCAGAAAAAGACGTGGCCACAGTTAAAATATCAAGCTGCAGACCGTGAAGGATAGAAACGATTTGTTGGCGCCTTATGCCCCAATCGGGGTTACAGGACTTGATGATGATGATGGATGAAAACTGATGTTTTCCATAGTTCCTCCATGTCATGGATTATTATTTAAAATGTTTCCTAAATGTACCTACTAATTTAATATACGTATATACATACCTACCTAAAGGTACCTACCTGACTAGAAAATAGTTTACCCCATTTTTTCTACTACACCGAAAAATCTAGCCAAAATTTGGACTTCAGGTGTACTTCCAGATTTGAGTAGCCAAACAAAAAAAGCTCCACCTTCCTAGGGTCTGTCTTTGGTCTTTTTTGGTAGTCCTGGTGTTAATGAAGATCCTGTTCAAATTCCATCACCAGATTCTACCAGTTTTTGGATCAGTGAAATAAGTGAATAAGAAAAAAGATAATTTCTGATTCAATATCGAAGTGATTTTTTTTCCACAAAACTCGTAACAAAATCTGAAAATTTTTCTTCTTCTAAAATAATTCTGCTTTTTCATCTTTGAGAAATTGGTATTAACTTTGTAGTTATCACCTGACTCTATTCGATACAAAATATCCCACTTTTATGAAAAATTAAAAACTTTCCCTTAACTCTGATCAGGGGCGGACTGGGGGTCAAAGGGCCTACCGGGACTTTTAGAAAAAGGGCTACAGAATATAATAACTCTCAAATAAAGGAACAATTACGTACAAGGGTTTTTATTATTGAATTTGTTTGTTTGGCCCATAAGCATGCTTAAAACCAAAACTGCTACTAAATTCACCAATGCGCTTCTGAGAGAATGGTCACACTGGCCACTTTTCAATTTTTTGGGTGTAACTTGAAAACTAAGCCTAATTTGAAAATTTTACATATACAACTTTTTGTTCAAAATTAAATTTTCTACTGGAATGGATAGTTCAAAAAATTTTACAACAAAATTTAAGCAGGAAAAGTTTACAAAAACCAACCTAAAAAAATCTAAAAATCAAGGATATCTAATTTTTTAATGAATTGTGCATAACTTTTTTTGAAGCAAAAATAGTGCCAAGAGATGCATAGACAAAATAGAGTAGAGACTAAAGGCTTTAATATGGCATGTTCAAAAATTAACATTTATTCAAAATTGACAGAGATATTCCCATTCAAACCTTATCATTTCCTATAATTTTTCGAAGTTTTACTTTCGTAAAAATGTTCGAAATCAAAATGTTGATATAATATGACAAAACAACTATAGACAATTTTTAAAAAGTATGTAAGTTCGCAATTTCGTTTTTCGGCTGTTTTTAAATGCTTTCAGATCTACAGACCGAACACCGAACGGCTGGTCCGATTAACATAAGATTTGGTACTAGGTGCTAGGAATGTAAAATTTGTCATATAGTACCAAAAAATTGGCTTTCGGACAAAAACTGCGAAAAATGATATGAAATGGTAAAGTTTGAATACCTATATCTCTTTCAATTTTCAAACAATATGGCTTTTTTAATATGCCATATTAAGGCCTGAAGACTCGAGTTTACTTTGTTCATGCATGTCTTGAGCCTATCTTTGCTCTGAAAAATGTTATGCGCAATTTAGAAATAAAATTAAAAATCTTCGATTTTTTGTATGTTGGTTTTTGTTTACTTTTCCTCCTTAAATTTTTTTTAAAAATTTTCCAAACTATCCATTTCGATAGAAAATTTAATTTTTAACAAAAAGTTTAATACGTAAGATTGTAAAATTCGGCTTAGTTTTCGAGTTATACCAAAAATACTGAAAAGTGGCCAGTGTGACTATTCTCTCCAAAACGCATGAGTGAATTTAGTAGCATTTTCGGTTTTAAGCATGATTATGGGCCAAACAAACATATTCAATAATAAAAACCCTTGCACGTAATTGTTCCTTTTTAAAAGGTCTATTCAATAGGTTAATAAGGAAAAAGCTATTTTGAGCTTATGGCTGCGTCACATTACAGATCAATTAATTTGAGTTTTTATTCAAGCAAGCATACAAAATTGCCAAGATGTTCTTGTAGGTCTCAGTAATATAACATAACCATTAGTTTTACGACCTTAAGTGGGTGTGACTTCTGTTTAGTCAAAACAAAATTACGCTGGTCAAACAAATTGTGGGAATTAAGGGAGATATGAAACAAAAAGCATTCATAGATATTTCTAATTTTTTTTAATTTCTTAGAAATTATTTTTTTTAACCTACAGTTATTTTGCAATCAAAAGAAATGAAACTCATTAAATATTTCCAAAAACTAAATTGAAGAGTCGATTTTTTTAAAATTTTTTTTTCTATTGAATCAAATAAATTATTTAGCTTTAATTTCGCAATTATTTTTCACTGTAGCACGCTTTTTCTGATTGAAATTTTTGATATTGAATGAAAAGAAATCACTGTGCTTTTGATCACCATCTCGGTAGTTTAAAAGATTTAAATTAAATAAGGTAGTTTTAGAACTATTTCTCCTAACAGTAGCTGTGATTTATAAAAAAGTACAAACAAATATTTAAGTAATCCATTTGCTAATTTTCAATTATTGTACAATCCCAATCTTAGGGCAAGTACATTTATGTTCACACCCTGTCAACTTTAATCAATCATTATTCTAGTTGATTATCATTGAATGCGTTTGTTCAGCAAAGTTTTCAACAGAAAATCCATAATTTGAGCACTTTATTTGAGAAATCACTAATTCGCTGATTCTGTTTGGTAAGTATAATTTAATCAAAGATTTGTGAAATTTATTTTGCTCATCATTGGTTAAGACGAAGCACTTTTTTGCAAAGGCCTTGGATACAATTTATAGAAAAACCACAACCTGGACAAAATTCCATCACTAGGTATCCCAAAATGCCAGCACTACCTACACTTCTTATTGTCCGTGTTCTTTTACACAACAAATTTTTCTTCCTAATGCTATGTTTTCACCAAAAGCTTATCCCAGTTCAGATTTAATAAATCTATTTGGTGTTTCCACCGCACAAAAAAATTTACTTCGACAGCAGATTTAAAAATGCAAATGGTGTTTCAATTTTTCTTTTGAAGAGGAAGTGAGATAGAATGTTTCCTTTGTGAAGAACTGAATTCAGCCATGAATTAATCCTTCAGCGCCACACAAGAATAGGTTAGTTTGATTTGTAAAAGTATTTACCCTAGGAAGATTTAACAAGATTAATTTCTAATCTTCAAGATTTACGAAATATATTTGTATGGTCAATCTTCGAGATTTAAAGAAGATTTGATGTAAATCTTATTAAATCTCAGATCAGCGTTAGGTGGAAATGTAGCATAAAGCTCACAACAAAGTTAATGTTTGTTTATGGTGAGTGACAGATTACGTCTAACAATTGATTTGACAGATATACTGAAAATGGGAAGATGATTATTGGAAAAACCATTATCAAACTGAAAATTGAGTGAACAAACGCTCAATGATGATGATCACAGATTCATAACTATGGATTAAACAGAATCAGTGATAACCTAGTTGCAGATTTAACCCACTCTGACCAAACTGGCCCTATGCTAGTCCAAGAACCAGAGCAAAAGCAGTAGGTTCATAATGCAATCAACTACTTAATTGATTTTTGTTCGAAAATGTTCAGGGCGGGTGCCCACCGAATAATAATCCAAGTTGGCGAGCATCAGCTGCCATTTTGGAAATCACCTTTTATCAAATATCTCGTGAATCGTGAACCGACAAAAGTAGTATTATTTTTTTCTTAATTTTTGAGAAATGAAAAAAAACGAAAGTTTCCTTTTCCCAAGAAAAGATTAAATAGTATATCGTATTTCTTTGCCTATTATAAACTTAAAACAAACAAGATATTGAAAAAATACCTTCTGTTATCTGTTTTATTTTGTCAAAAACAAAGAAAAAATATAAAAATTAAAAGTGGTGCTATAAAAAATTTTGAAATAACAATCAACAATCAACTTTTTCAAAAATATTGACTTTAAAATTTAATTTCTCAAAAACTTTCCACTAAAAAAACTTGATTCAAAATATTATCGTCGCAAGACATTGAAGCAGCATTTTGCGCAATCTTCACAGTGTTTTTGTTTTTTCTTGTTTTTCTCTGTTTCTTGACTTTCGTCCTCTGCCTCATCATTAGTTTATTACCCACATGATCTGATCTGGATCAATTTTTAACACGTAATTACAAAATCAACATGGGGTACTGCTTTTTATCTATAGATCTAGATCAATGATCCAAAAATTGCTATTGTGAATTATCTCAGTAGTGCAAAGAAAAGAGGCAACAGATGCATGAAAAATAAACAAACGTAAACGGCAAAAGGGACGGGTATATAACACTCCTGTCACTATGATCCTGTTTGTTTTATTTATCATGGTCTATTCCGGCTCAGTTAAAATACCGCTATTCATTCTCATCTTTTGAATTCAGGTTATTCCTAATACCTAACTTTCAGACATTTTAAAGTATTCATCATTGAGAGTCATTTTTATTTATTTTTATTTTGCATATTTAGTTTTTTGAAATTGTTAATTATTTCTATCAACTTTTGAATAATTTAAGATCCGTAGAGGCCACCAAACGAGTTTTGGAGGAATCCAAAGATTCATAGAGTTCTCCAACCGAGTTCTTGGGAGCTGTGTTGACTTGGCCCGCAAAAGTCTCCAATTTTTTTTTTTTTTTCGTAGAAGATGACCTAAATGGTCATCTTCTACGAGAAAATCGATTTTGAAAAATAGTGGGCCAAGAGAACGCTGTGCCTCAAAAATCGATTTTTTCAAATTTGATTAATGTTTTCGATAGATAATTTTTTGAACAAAAATGACCACCCCTTAACTTTTGCTGACCACGCTTAGAAATATTTTTTTTTTGATTTTTGATTTTTTTTTTGATTTTTTTTCTGTATATTCCCTTTCCATTTTTTAAATTTTCGAATTATGAAAGATGACCATTGTGAAAAACTCAATTATCTAAAATATCCACCCAACAGAGTTCTGGGGGCCTCTAAATACTTATTTTGATCAACAAAACTCTTAATATTAATCGATTTTCTTAGAAAGTTTTACTTAAAAAAAAAACAGAAAAGGGATGCAGGAACTTTTATGAACTTTTTCTTTCTTGGGGGCCCACCGGGCAAAATCCCGGTTGCCCGGTGGCCCAGCCCGCCCCTGACTCTGATAATAAAACGGATGATGCCATTCAATTAAGCAATTAATTTTAGTAAAACTACCCTATTAATTTCGCTGAATATATTCTCACTAACATTAGAAGCTTGATAAAAGTGACTTCCAATCTACTGCCACGCCCTATTTTCTTCACTTTAATTTAATCCTTATTAAAACCCTTAATAGAAAGCTGTTGTTTTGTATAACTAAATTTTATTAAATCCAAGACATGATGGTGATGCTCTTTCTATTTATAGATGTTTATATTTTGGTTGTCGTATATTTCAAATATAGGTATGTGGCTTGTTTTTATTTTTTGATCTTTTAAGAATAAAAATATGTATGAAACACTGTTATTATAAACGTGGCTTTATTGGTGAACGTATATAGGTATACAATGAACTCGTTTGTTAGCACATTCCACTTAAAAAACTCTGCCGAATGAAAGAGGCACATATATATACATATATACCTACAAATGTATATACAATGATATAAATATTTAAAAAGTACTCGTACATAACCCTTGTTACATAAACAGCGATCCCTCACCGAAAACAATTCATATTATGTCCCATTGTCCTATCACATAAAGCCCGATGGGGAAGATCCCTTCTTTCTAAAACCATTTTAAACCGACAATTTGAATACATTTCCATATATGTATGTTATGTACATAATGTAGGTATGTGGGCTGAGACTGAGGATCCCTTTGCTCTGAAAACTTAAGTACTTCGACCCCTTTGTTGCATTTAGTAAAAAAAAACTTAAAAAGAAAAAAACAAGAACGAACAAAATATCCGCCATGTTGCCGATTCTCAAATGTGTTTCCTTTGTACTCGTACAAAGTTCCATGTTTGTACCCATATATTTCTACATATAAGTACTCATAATATGTATATGAAATATGACGTATTCATTTGGGGATGTCCCCTAATCACACTGAGATAGCCAAAGCTGCCACAATTCCAAGATGGCAATAATCTCTAGAGAGCCTCTTCCGAAATGAAGTGGTTTTCATCATTCCTTCAAAAAAAAATAATAAAACGCTGCAGAACATTGACGCCGCGGCGCTTCATATTTATGCGAGCAAAAATCTGTGAATGCTTTTTGAAATTCCTTTGGAATTAAAGGCTGCATCGCACACTTCTGTCATCTTTTTTAAACGTAAACGACAACAAGGATAACCATGCAAAAAATAAATTCCATTGGGTGATGCACAGAATGAACCAATAAAAAAAAAAAAAAAAAATGCGGCACATCACTGCACTCATATTATAAAAAAAAATCCTTGGTCTTCAACTACCAACCAAGCAGCCCGAACATGATATGCAGGTGCTGCATGCAAATATTTATTTTTGTAAAACCTTTTCCTTTTTTTCTAAAGGGAATGAAAAGAATTTGTATTTGCTGGGCAGGAGGACCCACCATATACACTGGATAGTGCGTTGTAGATTGAAGTGGTGTTGTATTAATATATGGGCAGTGCGGAAGTCGATCCATTCCCTCGCGGAGTAATAAGGTATTGATTTTTTTTTACTAGTTAAGCTTACAAGGATGATTATGATTACCTACATTCTACATAATAATAATAGACTATTTAAAGGCAGTGCAAAACGTTGACCTAAATTTTATGAAAATGCTTTTAACTTTATCATGCGTGCAGAAATGCATTAGGTTCCATTATGAAAATGTCTATCTATGTATTTATGTTCGTTGAAATTCTTTACCCAAATTGTACTTAGTTATAATAATTAATTTCGATAAAGTTATTTTGCAAATTTATATCTGGGTTCTGATTTCTATCAACCTGAATGTAACGAATATTTTTTTTTACTTTACAGACAATTTCGTATTTTTAAAAGATATGACTTCTTAAATGTCTATAGGTATTGGTAATTATTCCTGTTCCTTTTTCCTTTGCATTTTATTTTAATCATTATATAGTCTGGGAGCCGAACGCAAGATTATCCATCTCATTGCAGTCACGCAAAAAGAGAATGCCAACCGATGGGAGCGCTTTTATTTTCATTTTTCATTTTTATTTTTTCCATTTTCTTAAAACTATCTTAAAGCTAGACAAAAATTCATAAAAACTAGCCTACTTACTGGCCCCAATCGGGTGCTCTAAGTTAAACTATAATAAATTAATGCTAATGCCAATCGGCCAAAGAACTATCTTAAAACTAGAATCCATATCGGTTTTATTTTTCACCGAGAAGAATTGAAAAAAACTCGGTATCTAAATATTTATTTTCGGCTTTATAGAAGACTTACAAACTACATAAAACTAAATTAAAGCTAATTAAAATTACTTTAAAACTACTTTCAACTACTTATAAACTACTTACAAACTAGAACAGCCACAGCAAGCAATTTTCTAGTTTTTGTCACTTTTTTTGATTTTGTTGGTTTTATATATTTTTTTTGTGCCACCCTGACTGTCCCTGCTTAAAACTAACTACCTAAACCTATGTAAGTCGACCATGGCATAAAAATGAAATGAATGAAAAATGCAGTCAACTTTTAAATATCCGAAGGAACTTTATGTTTAGGTTTCAACCACCAGAACTTTACCCTATCTCTTCGGTTCCAATCGGGAGTGCTACGATATCCCGCAAACCAAAATCTCGAATAAAGAAATCTCGCATTTTTTTTTAAATCTCAAATAACGAAATCTCGCAAAATTTGCGAGATTTTGATTAAAAAAAATGTATTTGTGGCAATGCTATTAAATTTTGCGAGATTTTGATTTGCGAGATTTTGATTTGCGAGATTTTAGTTTGCGGTATTTCGTTATTGCGAGATTATGAAAGGCGGGATTTCGTAATTGCATGACTATGAAAAGAGAGATTTTGAAATTGCGAGATTTTGTTATTCGAGATTTCGAATGCGAGATTTTGATTTGCGAAATTTCGTAGCCAACCCCAACCGATATAGCTTTAGTCCAAACATTTACAAAACTACTGGTCGGACAGGCTTTATCTGGGCACTATTTCATAAAAATTGACAGGTGACAATTCTACAAATTTGTCGCACTTGTCTGACAATTTGTTGGTTCATAGAAAATTGACATGTGACATAATTGTCATTTAAATACAACGAAAAATTTGTCATGACAATTTTGCCATTGTCAGGTTATAAGAAAGTGTAGTTGGTGACAAATTTGTCGTGACAATTTTGTCATTACAAGATTATGACAAAATTGTCATTGCTTTCACAAAATAATGTAGCTGGGTAATATGAATTTTAACGTCAGAGATCTTGTGACAGTTGAATTGATGATAAATATAGTTGGTAAAGCTCTCGTCCATATAACAAACATTATTTAAAAAATAATAAAATAAATTTTTTCAAAATTCAGCTAAAGCTAGAGCCATTAAATATAAGAAAATAAATTGATGGAAATAGCAAAATATGCTAAATGTTTTTCCAAGTTGGGCAAATCAAAAAATAATTTCACATTGTTCAGGCTTTTAGTTCCGATATTGTTTTGAGCACCCACGAACATTTTCTTTTAAGTTTCGACTATTTCTAGCTTATTATCTACATGAAATTCTTTTTGAGTCAATTCATCATTTTCACTCTAAAAATATTATTAAGCCATTAAACTCGTACCTTTCACTTCATTAGGCGAGTTCAGGAAAATGAGATCTCAGAGCCCTCAGCAATCTCAGTCTCGTGAACAGGATTCCTCAGAAATTTTGCTGTCAAATAACTAAGGAAAGAAAATATTGGATTCGCTTGCTCATTTTTTGACACTGAGCCGTCGGAGATATCATTTTCCTGAACACGCCTATTATCAACACTTGACCGAGACTAAATTGCCTGTCACAATTGTCAATTAAATACTGACAAATATGTACATAAATTGTATATTTTTTCTGTCTCATAGAAAAATTGTCACTACAAATTTGTCAGACAATTCATGACAATTCGTGACAATCCATTGTCATGACAAGTTTTTTATGAACCGAAAACTTGACAACTGTCGCATATTCTGACAAATATACAAAACTGTCAAATTGTTTTTGGGACAGAAATTTGACAATTGTCAAGTTGTAAATTTACAAATTGTCACCTGTCACCTGTCGCAATTGTCAATTCTTATGAAACAGGGCCCTGGTCTCAATGGTTTGCAAATATACTTTTCAAGTTGCATTTTCCGCTAAATGTACCTATTATATAAGCAACTACTATAAATGGGGTATCGAATGAAAGCTAAGAGTGTCTATACGATACCAATAATGCTCGGAAAAACTTTTTTAGACTATTGTGACGAGTCCATTTTTATAAGAAATTGTATTTTTTTTAATATTGCTTTTAAGGAAAACTCACTTCAACTTCTCATCCAAGGATGCAGAAAATCCCTTGTATTGCAAGAGTGCTAGGACACGTGGCAAGAGCCAAAGAAAGTTTGTCCGTCTATTGGCATCGTGTAGAGCACAGTTTTACCTTTCATTTGATACCCCATTTATAGAAGTTGCTTTGAAAATATTTTTAACTAAAGCTATTAGTTGGCATCCTCTTTTTGCGTGGCCGCGATGAAATAGGTTATCTTTCGGTCGGTTCCCGGACTATTAGTAAAGTCCAATAATCACAATCATTAAGCATTCAACTTCAGTTAAGTAATCCGCTTGGAGTTAATAATTGTGAAAAAGTATTCGGCACTATCACCAGGTTCTCTTTCCAACCACAAAAAATATAGTTAGTAAAATAAATAAAATGCACGTATACCTATTTGTTTTTATGTTCAAGAGGCTGAGGGTTTAAAAAATTTTATATAAAGACATGAAAATTATGAAAGAGTGTATATACAAATAAAATTAGAAAGCATTCAATCCATTTCTGTTATCCCGAATTTAAAAAATAATTGAAACTTTTTTTAAAAATTCAAAAATTTCTTTTTTGAAGATGTTGCAACCCAGCCAGTTAAATTTTTACAGGCAATGCAACAACAGTCAATCAACACCTGCCAATAACTTTACCTTTTTTTGCAGTCAAATGTGACTGGCCAAGAATGCTTTGGAGCAGCTTGAAACTATGGAATTCTCATACAAAAAGAGGCGTTAGGAAATAGCGCTCAAGGAAAAAGCGCTCAAATCGATTTGGAAATAACACCCAAAAAATAACACTGAATAAATTGTTGTTGTAAGTTTGTTTCTCATTTTGTTTCGCTTTCTTTCATAAATAAATGAAATAATGCCGAAATTGATAAATTAAAATAGCCAAATGGGAAATAAGGCCCAAAATAGGAAAAATTGCCAAAAAAACAACAGCAATATAAGGAAATATCGCCCAAATGCAATGGGGGCGTTTGCATAAAATTAAAAAAAAAAACACCCGTGGGCCCAGATTCCTTAAATGCAAAAGAAGCTTTGCATACACCCAACCTCATACCCACCCAAATCCTAAAGTGAACCCAAGCAGGAAGTTTGCAAGGGGGCAGGATGCCTCACTGTTTATTCGCGAATTTTTAAATTTCACAAACCAAATTAAGGAGAGGATTTATTATAGGTTTGTGAAATTTAAAAATTCGCGAATAAATAGTGAGGTATGCAACTCCCCTGCTTGGGCTCACTATAGGATTTGGGGTGGGTGGGAGGTTGGATTTATGCAAAGTTTCTGTTGCATTTAAAGAATCTGGATTTAAAGAAACTTTGAATTTATACTATACGTCATAATCCAACAATAATTATAACTGCATCATTTTGAGATCTTAAACAAATATTACCATCACAAAAAATTCTAAAAACTTTTCGTATTCATTGAAATAAAGTCTGGAAATACCACCCAAAATTTATGAAAGATCGCCTTAATTCTACAAAACAATTTACTTGAAAAGTATTTGGGCGATATTTCCATTCTATTATTTGGGTTAGTTTTGGGCACAATTTCAAATTCCTTCTTTGCTTTTGGGTGAAACAAATTTTTTTGGGCGATGTTTCCAAATCAATTTGGGTGCTATTTCCTAACGCCACAAAAAGAGCTTTATAAGACAATTTGTTCCGCAAGGTTTTTTTGAAAAGCTTTTGCTCTGCTATGTATAGTTTTCAATAAAACACGGCTATTACAAGAAATTGTACACAAAAAATTAATCTAAGTCCGTCCAGTCGATAATGAGAAAATTCAAAATAAAAAAAAACCGTTCTATGGTAGAGGTTGTTACTATCAATAGTTGCTAAGAATATTTTTTTTACAATTTTTGATGTTAGATCGTAATAATTTTAGTATACAGAAAAGCTTTTTTTCTTTGGAGCCTTATTTGAGAACAAATTTTTTTTTTCTTAATATATTCCAAAAAGTAAAATCCCTGAAGTACCAAGTTTCTAAAAGATCAACCATCATCATTTTTGATGTACATATTTGATTTTCAAGTAAAAATTTTTAAAGATTCAAAAAATATTTCTTTCTGAAAATTTTGGTAGATAAGTCTTCTTAAATATTTTTTTGTTAGCTGCTGTATAAAAAAAAAAATATTGGAATCAGCTGAGACGTTTTGAAGAAAATTGTAGATAAAAAGATTAAACAATTGTTTGAAAAAACAGTTTCCCTCTCAAATGTAGCTTTTACTAAATAAATTGAATTGTTTTTAAGAAAAGTTGTGCAGCTGTTTTTGAGAAAAATACGATTAAAGAAAATCGATCCAACAATTTAGGCTGTATAGCCTTCAGAAGGGGGTAATATTTCCCCCCGCTTGAACCAGAGGGACAATTTTATAAGAAAAAAAAAAACTAATTAAAAAAACAACGGCAACACTTACAGTACCTATTGTTTTGTAGCTTTTTGTTATTGTTATGTTTTTTTTTTAATCAAAAAACTTCTTTTAATACAAAGGTTCAGAAAAAAAATGTTTTCAAACTTAAGATTTTGAATTAAAAAATTAAATTTTTCTTCAAAATGTTGAGTTTGAAATAATTTTTTCCCAAAACTGTTCGCCAAGAAACCTTAATGTGAAAATAAACTTTAAGAATTGACTTCTGGCTTTCCGAAGAGCTACAAAAAACTTTGAGTGTTGCCGTTATTTTTAATTATTTTTCTACTTTATGTAATGTTTCCCCCTGTCCAAGGGGGGGGGGAATATTACCCCCTGCTATAGCATTTTTACCTTGCCTACTTTCAACTTACATGCTCTGAATTTTTTGGCAAACTTTACGCGAATCTCCTAGTATCTACCCATGCAAAGAAAATAGGGAATTAAACCCTACAGCGACTATGGGGGAGAAAAATTAAATCCGAAAAAAACTAGTGATTTTTTTTTCTTCATTAAGAGCCTATTTAGGCCCATCCAAGATGACAACCCTAATATACGTACATATACAGTATTATCCACTCATTACGGGACACACTGTATATGTACATATATCGCAGATTAAAAGAACGTTCGCAGAGCTTTCAATGGATGAGCCGCTACTGCATCCTGGCCGAAATGTATATGAACTAATCAACAAAAAGTTATAAGCCTCCGTAATTTAATTTATGTATGGAACTACCAGAAAACAAAATCCAATAGAGTGTCTGGTCGTGTACTTCCCAAAACTACGAATTTCTACGATTTTTTTTTGTTTTTTATATTAGCTTTGACAGAACTTTGGGCTAAATTCGTAGAACTTCGTAATTTTGGGAAGAACGCGAACAGACATAGAGTAAAGCTAAATTAAGCATCACGCGGCAGTTTTAATGAGTAGGTTTCCTCCCAAACGTCAAAATCACATAATTTTTGTAGATGTCTACAAAAAAAATCAAACAAATTGAAAAATAAAAATAAAAATAAAAAATGGGAAACTTCCTCATTTTATCTCACACAAGTCAATCAATCCAATCTGGTTATTGATTTATCCATCCGTTGAAGAAAAAGTCAAACTGCACCGAAATCGGCACACAAGGAGGCAAAAATATGCGCCTGCCTGTTGTCTGATTGATCAAAACCTTGATGCCGTGTGACACATGTCAATAAATTGATCGCAAATACACGAATATTTTCTTGGTCATTCGTCGCAATTTCTTGTTTGTTGCGCTGCCTTCTTATACCTACTACTTTGTGATGCCACAATGCCAAGGATTCTGTATCTGTTTCTGTTTGTCTTTGCAAGTACCGATTTTATAATCATGCCGCATCATGCAATTTTTAATATGTGTATCTCCTCGCTTAATCCTTGCGTGAAGTAATAGTAAAGAGTGTTGCCAGAATTGTTTTTTTTTTTATTAAACTTTGAACACATTTATTGTCTTTTAAGCGTGGTACACATTACCAAACCTGAGTCACACCCGTGTTGGATATCAAACAGAACTGATAATGTGAATGATAATGAAATATGGGTTAACCCAGACAACTGCTGCCCACAAACGTCATTTTTGTGTATAAACGGCGTTGCCACTTTGCCATGATTTCAAAAGATCGAATGCACTTTTTTCTTAAAACAAATCTACTGCTTTAAAATCCAATCTACTGCACTTTTATTTTTCGGGAAAGTAAATTATCATTCATCAAAATTCAGTTCTCTAATTTTTCAATTCTATTCTTACGCCTTCGGCTATTGGCTTGATAACAATCGTGACAGCATAGGTAATTAATAATACTATGCTATTTTTAATTTCTTTTGTTCTTCTATTTTGAAAATAAAAGTAAAAACTGGAATATGCAGATCTGTAAGAAGACTGAATATACTGCATTTTTTTTTTTAACTTACTTCGGAAAATTTTAAGATTAAAGGCAACGCTGTGACCGAACCTGAGCACCATGATTTTTGACAGTAGCTGTAACACTGTTCACAGAAATTTGTGTAGCGGAAATTCGCAAGTTTTCCAATAGAGGGGAAATTATTTGCTCCCTCATTGCGTTCTCTCGAAGCAACTTTTTTGAGTTAACAAACAGGAATTCGAATTTGTGACAATTTGTGAACATTTTGGGAAAATTTGCAAGAAATTTCACGATTACAAACAGACCTATTATAGTGAATTATTAAAAAGTACAAACAAAAATAATAAAAAGCTGATGGGTGTGAAGTATAAATAGAATTTACATCATTCGTGGTTCGTGGCGGAAAACGGCTGGAGATTAACAGATATATTTTCTGAGAGTAGTGAAATTTCTTTGCCTGACGCCTGACGGTCAACATAACTGATAAGTGATGTGCACGCGAATCTTTTCACGCAGGTTTGATATCCACCACGGGTGTCACTCAGGATTGATAACGAGTACCATGCCTTTAGTCCAGTAAACCTTGTCGTTTAAAAGGAGGGAGACCATGCTTCAGAAGTTTGGATCTGGTAGTTCTGATTTTTAGTTCAAATTATTATGTGTATTGTGTATAGGTACAAGGACAACATAGGTTTTGCAGTAATAAATCAGCTACATAAAAAGCAGATAAGAATTTGACAGAGGGCCTTCAAACTGATGTATTTTATGGAGACTTAAGTAAAGCGTTTGATAGAGCTTGCCATTCAATAATTCTTTATAAACTAGGCCGTTAAGGGTTTCCAAATTGGATACAGATTTGGGTAGCATCATACTTAGAAAACAGGACTCAGTTTGTTAAATTGAAAAATGCCACCTCGAAAAAAATAAATGTATTATCTGGAGTACCTCAAGGCAGTCATATTGGACCTATTTTTTTTTATATTAATTTTCAATTATATCCACTCAGGCATCTCATATAGTAAGATTTCGATGTTTTGCTAACTTTAAACTTTTGTATGGTCTTAAAATCTCGAATGGGTATCTGTTTCTACAACACGACATTGACAACGTATCTGAGTGGTGTTTACAAAACGGAATGAATCTAAACACCAAAAAATGCAAGACAATTGCCCTGAGTAATTGATCCGAATCTAGCTAAAGTCGACTTTAACAAAAACATCCGTAAAAATAAAACAAAAATTTCCCTTCTAAATGCTAAGATAAGATCCTTTTAAACTAAGCTTGAGGTACTTATAACCATTTAGTGGTGAAATTTGTGTTTTATTTGTACGGATGTCTTTGTTAAAGGTCACGTTAGATTCGGATCTATTACTCAGGGCCAATGACTTACTCACGGAGACGACATCTATGTGAATCCTTTTACTTCATCGAAACGTTCTGGTTAACAGAGTTGAAATGTTTAATGATCTAGGAGTTCTATTTGATGGTAAACTTTCATTCAATCCTCATATTGATACAATAGTCAGCAAAGCAAGGAGCCGTCTCCTTTTGTATGCTCTTCGACATCTTCAACGCTTACCTCCATATGAAAGCCGACTTAATCTTCTTGGCCTAACATCGCTGGAAAAAAGGAGAGAAGTTAACAATGCCATGTTTCTTTATCAACTTTTGTCGGAATCTATTGACTCATCTTATATTCTAAGCCAACTAAACATCAACACTCGTCCTAGAAATCCAGAATCAAAGCCCAGCCAAGTTCACGTCACTACACCCTTTTTACAGGAACAAGCTCAGGCGATTTTCAACCCCCCTCTAACTTCAGTTCCAATAAAGTCAGAAACTTCAAATTCGCAGTATTTGCTGAGCTAATCAAAGGCAGTGGCACACCAAATTTCAACTCTTTAGCGTTAGTAATTCCCGAGATATAGGACTTCAAAAATCGCAAAAGCCGTAACTGACTGATTGACTGACTCACTCACTGACTCATTGACAGATCATCAAAATTATGGAGCACTTCCCGACATCGTAGACGCTTGAAATTTCGCACAACAACGGTTGGCCTTGTGGTGCATACAAAGGAAAAAATTGAAAATCTGCCATTTTTTATTCAGGGGGCGTGGCATCCATCAACTTTCTTAAAAATTCTTATAAATTATATGGATAACTTCCGATTGTTGTAGAACAATGAAAATTTTAAGCTCGGTAGGGCTTGAAGTACTTTGAAAGAAAAGAATCGAAAAATTGGAAGTTTAATTTCAGGAGGCGTGGCATCCACCCACTTTCTCAAAAATTCTTATAAACTATATGAAGCGCTTCTGATTGTTGTAGAACGATGAAAATTGGTAAAGCGGTAAGATTTAAAGTACTTAGAAAGAAAAAAAATTGAAAAATTAGAATTTCCCATTCAGGGGGCGTGGCATCCACCCACATACTTAAAAATTCTTATAAATTATGGAGCACTTCCGATTATTGTAGAACGATGAAAATTGGTAGCTCGGTAAGGCTTGAAGAACTTTGAAGAAAAAAATCGAAAATTTGGAATTTTCCATTCAAGGGTCGTGCCATCCAACCACTTTATCAGAATTGCAATTATTTATATGGAGCACTTTCGGTTGTCGTAAAATTATGAAACTTTGTAGAGCGGTAGGGTTTGATTTTCACCTGGCAAAATAAATCTTTGCAAAAATAAGTGAAATCACAACAAAAACATAAATGTTAAAATAAGAGCCAAGTTCTTATAAATGTATAAGAAACCTGTGCGTAAAAAGTCTGCCAACAAAAGTAATGAGATCTAAAATATATGCCGAGTTTTAAGTTCATGAAGTTTAATATCAAATATCTTAAGTAGAGTAATATCGAAACAATTCCAAATCATAACAGAAATTTGGTATTTAATGATTACTGATTAAAATTTGGTGGATTTACTTCGCAAGTTTACTCTTAATTACTTACTTAATCACACGTTTAAAATGTATTAAAATAAGAACGTCAAAAAATGGCGGATTATGGATCCTATCGTTTTTCCGTACAAATATTATTCATAGATGCTCGTCAAATAAAGTTGTTTTAATTGATAACTTTTGAAATATTAATTTTCAAACTCAAAATAAACTCAAGTAAAATTTTTACATAAATTATAAATTTATTCTTAAAGAATTTGATGCTCTGTACGACTCTATTCCAAATAAATTGCTTCAAATTATCGCCCTAAAATCGTCATTACGGAAAATTTCAACATGCACTTGATAGCTTCGCTTTTATCATCACCATGATGCTGAGCTAAATGGTTTGACGTAGACAGCACTCTAGACTTGTTTCTTACACTCTGACACTGATAAATACACTACTTAAAAGAGTGTATTTTTGTCTCTATAAATTCTATTAAAAATACTACTGGAATAAAACAGCCAATTAGAAGACTTTGCATTATTCAAGAGGATTTGTTGAATTAGATTATATCGTGTCATATCTGCAAATTTCTAGTGCTAATAAAGCCAATTTTAATTGATCAAAATACTTCCTCGAGTCATGCGTAGGCTCCAACTCAGACATTGTATTATTAGAAATTTAATTCCTTGCGAACAAGAAAGCATATTGAATTCCTCTTGCTGTAAGCTCAATTTCGGGAGTACTTTGATTTACGCACTATATACATGAATGTTGAATGCTCTTGCCCTACATACTCTGTTGTCCAAACTAAATTGCCAGCACTGGGAAGATAGTACGTTTTCCTCTGGTATTTGGTTGCATTGGCTTACTTACATCTGTCTCAAGTTAAAGCTCCCACAGGGTCTCCGTTTTTTGCATTTGCATTATAAATACGAGAGCAATGTGCATATTATAATAACCACCTTCTGATTTAAAACATATTAAATAAAAACAATCAATTTATCTTTTTTTTTTATTACACCACACCTTTTCTAATGAATATGATGACGTTAGGAAATAGCGCTCAAGGAAAAAGCGTCCAAATTGATTTGGAAACATCGCCAAAAAAAATTTGTATCACCCAAAAGCAAAGATGAAATAGCGCCAAGGAAACAGCGCCCAAATCGATTTGGAAAAAACGCCCAAAAAAACACTGAACAAATTGTTGTGATTTTTTTCCTCATTTTGGGTGATAGTTCCTTATTTCGCTTTCTTTAATGAAATGAAACATGCCCAAATTGTTAAATTAAAATAGCCAAATGGGAAATAAGGCCCAAAATAATAAAAATTGCCAAAAAACTGCAATATAACGAAATTTCGTCCAAATGCAATCGGGGCGATTGCAAAAAATTTTTAAAAAAACATCCGTGGGTCAAGATTCCTCAAATGCAAACGAAACTTTGCATACACTTTTGTTCGGTTTTTCTTGGGCGTTATTTCCAAATCGACCTTGGCACTTTTTCCGTGAGCACTGTTTTCTAACGCCAAATTTGATCACGTGATGCATGTGAGTTTTTAAAAATCTGCGCAGATTACTTTTTTTTTACAAGACCAGAATTAAAAAAAAATAACTACATTTTAAAGTCATATTCAGAATTCTGATATACAAAATTATTAAAAGGGGGAAATCAAAGCGACAACACTTTTGGATCTCATCTTAATAAATTTTGTTCTCAAAAGCTTCTAAGTCGAAAGTACTCGAACCATGTTCACTCGCACCATGTTCGAGCTTCTCCAGGGCCCTTTACGAGAAATCAAAAGTTTTCCAGAGCTCACTCAAATTTCTAATTTATTCCATAGTGGAAAAGTTTTGGGCATAAATTGTTAAACTTTAAAAGTAGATTAAGGAGCAGTTGTACAAATGTGTTTTCAATGGATTCATGATTTCATGATCATGATAAATCATGGGATTCAGCAACACTGAAGTCAACTCTGTTGAAATGTGATTTTTGCAAATGCGTTTGGCATTGAAAGAGGACGGTGATTTTGAGAAGTGTACGAATTTTTTCCAAAAAGCTCGCCCATAAGCCCTCTCTACTGACCATTTTCGCCGGACATGGTTATAGTACCATTTTACTTGCGATAAGGTAATATATAGGATACATACGATTATGTAGATATATGGCAAGTTATGCATTCGTATAAAAATCGAACGCGAGATTGTGATCAAACTTCATATGAGGCCATGAGCGCAATAGTGGCCTAACTGCATTTTTTATTATTTTCAGTAGAGCAAAAATAAGAAAGAGGTTATTTTCAAACACTTGTTGTTTTAAAATAAAGAAACATAGGCTTGATGTTCTTTTTGCAATATGATCAAAAAATAAAAGGTTTTTGATTTTGTATCCATGATCTTTCAAATTACCGTTATAACTGATTTTAAAGTCAGATAGGCCACTATTGCATAGAGGAAAAAATATAAAAGTTAAAATCCTGTAAAGATAGGCCAATCATTTGTACATAAAACTGATTTCTATGAGTTTTTTCTTTCTTTTTTTTGAATACGTTGACATTTAACATTTGTATTCACTTTCAGATGTGTTAGAATAAAAGCTTTTGCAGTATTTGTTAATTGTTATTCCTGTGATCGGTGAAAAAGCTATGATGTATTAGCGCGTATTAGGATATAGAGTATCAAGGTTAGAGCTTGCTAGTAGAACGAGAGCCCACAGCAGATTTTGAGTGTGAATTATACAAAAAAAGAAGTATAGGAGTAGACAGCTTGAGTAAAACTTATTCAAGAAATCAAAGTCTTGACAGTCCTCAACCGGGGATTTAGTGATTAAACAGTGCATCGAAATCAAAATATGAATGCATCTCTCTCTAGATATTGATCACAGATCACGGAATCTGAGACAATTTTAGTCTATAGTAAGCCCTGCCAGATCGTTTAAAAAATTCAAAGTTCAAAGCGAAAAATGGAGTTTTAAAACGGTCTGGTAGGGCGAACTATATACACAAATAATCTCGGCTTCCGTGTTCAGAGGAGCATTACCCAGGAAGGGGTGAAAATCAACTTTGGTTAGCACAATCATTAATCTCGAAGTAGTATTCATAGTTTGTTTTCGATGCAGTGTTTAATCACTAAATTCCCGGTTATGGACCGCAAGACTTTGATTTCTTGAATAAGTTTTACTCAAGCTGTCAACTCCAATATTTCTTTTCTTGATACCATTCACACCCTAAATCTGCTGTGGGCTCTAAGTCTAGGCTTATACATATTTTTTTCGAAAAACAAACATGTTGAACAAAAAATCAAAAATATGTTTAAACAATACGTAGGGACGGTCTTAAAATATTGAAGCTCATGAATTTTGAGTCAGTTAACCTTCAGTCCTTCTCTATAGATCATTCTATTTGAAATTTCAAAGTGGAGAAGAAGTGCTTTTTGGTAATTTTTAACGCATTGAATGGTTTTTTTCTCGCTGAGCGTATGAAACTCTAACTTTATGGCTGATCGACGGTGATTATCAGGGTACTGACTTATGTTTAGATCATTGCATTGATGTCAACCCTTAGCAATTAGTTAAATAATTGGCCTAACTTAAAGTTTCAAACAATAAAATCAAATATGCGAGCGCAATAGCGGCCTTTAAGTGAGATAGGCCACTCTTGCACTTAAGCTTTTAATTTTTTTATGTTTGGCCTAAGTACAAAAATCCTGTAACTATAGCATGAAGACGTTAATTTGAAAATTTTTAGTGCAGGACTGTTGTTTAATACACACAAATTCAATTTTTGTAATAAACTCAATTTCGATAAATTTGCAGTTAGGCCACTATTGCGCTCACGGCCTGATATTACGATGATAGATAAGACGAACAAAATTGGTCTCACAATTCAGTCTGTCTGCCTGTCTGTCTATCTGCCTGCCTGTCCGTTGAGCTACAGCCTAAACGGCTGGATTGATTTTCTTCAAAGTTGGTACATAGCGTTTTTTGGTCACTCACCCCAAACTTTTTTTTTTCATTTCTTTTTAGAAACAAAAATAACGTTACCTGTTATATATTTTTCAAATCAATTTTACATGATCGTATTTTTATCAAAAACGGCTACAACTTTTCTAAAAAAAAATAAATAAATTTAATTAAGTAAAGGTTTCCTTTGGGTCAAAAACCATTTTTCAAAAATAGTTATTAATGGTACCTCCCAAAGAACCATTGTTTTAATTTTTGATTTTCTTCAAAACGGTACGACCGATTTCAATTATTTTTTTTTATACAGAACCTTCCAAAAAATATAAATAGTTTTGTGTACCAAAATGTTTGAAAAAAAATGTTTGTGAAAAGAGTTGTTTAAGCCATTTTTAATGTCGTATTTCATGCTTCTCTACATTTTTCTCTCATAACTTCCATGTTTTTATATACAATTTTCTTAAACCCGCAGTATCTTGAACATAAGACCAAGTATGTGCGACCCAGTCGTGCATTTTATTTAATTCAACAATTTGTTCAAAAAAATTTGATTGATTTCAATAATTTTTTCAGAAACTCCTAGAAAATATAAATAGTATTGTGTACCAAAATAAAAAAAATATTTTTTGGATTTTAAAAAATGTCTCAATTTTGTTTGAAAATCTAATACTTTAGAAACGATATAGCTGAATTTGTTGGTACTCAGTACTGAAGGTATTTAACATTTTCTGTTATACATGCTAAGGAAAAAATTAATATGAAAAAGCTGTACTTTCCATATAAATGTTAAAAAATCTTTAAGGAAAATATTTTTTTTTTCTCAAAAATTACACATACGATTTTGATACAAAATTTTCTATATCCTGAATTATATACGATCTACTACCCGAAATTATAAAAATACACTTAGCACCTCTAAGGTAATAGAACAGTTTTTTTTTTTGAGTTTTCTTATTATAGGCTGTACGGATTTAGATTAATTTTGCATTTATAAATTTAAAATAAGATTAAAAAATATTGCATATCAAAATTTCCAAAAAAAAATTTGAATTAAAAAAAAATTCAATTTTCATTTTTTTTTGAAAATTCGATAAAATTGAATTTTTTTAAGATTATACTTTAATATGCAAATAAATTAGTATTTGAGATTTGTATACCAATTTTTTTTTTTAAATGCGAGGCGAATATTGAAATGTTTTATCCTTGCGAGGAACTGATAAATCCTCCAAGAGTATACTTATCATGAATAAGTGCTTCTCACTGAGCCGTTGACAAGTTATTAATTGAAAAATAAAAAATAACTTCTCTGGCAACACATAAACCTATACGAAGTGTATTTGGCTCTCAAAAAATCAAATTCAATCTCATCTAATGTCTAAACCTTTAAATCAAACAACAACAAAAACACCACATCCCGTAGACCATACTGACTTTTAATCAATATCAGTTTACGAAACGAATTCATCCTCGTGGTTTCGTTTACCTCTCCCTCTATTAAAGAGTAGAGTGCTACTCCTGGACTAACACGGCTGTGATATACAAAATCCCCAGAGAAATGAGTGGTGGCTCTTTAGGATGCAATGGAACTGTAGGTACACACGTAGCCTGAAGACCTGAACTCCATAAATAAAATTGTGAAAAATGAAACCCTATTTCTGAAATGTGAACTTAACCCGTTTTTTCGTTCGTATATAGTGTCCCGCGTCCATACCTACGTTATAGGTTTACATTTGTACCATCATCATCATCACATCCCACTGAAAAGGCTTATTGTCCTGCTTTTGTGTGGCGCTAAAGTCTCTTAAGATATATCATTTATTAAATATGAATCTGGGATTTCTTTGTGTCCGTCCCATTGGATGCACTTTGAAATTCAGGAATTTTTCTTTTATATTTTTGATGGTTATGTGTTTTTGCCATAGTTGTTTTTGTTGTTGTTGTTTTTTTCTATAAATTTTTGTTTGTTGTTTTGAGCCTTATTATTGTTGAGGCGCTGATAGTAGTGTGGCTTGGCTACTTGGCTGTCGCCAGTAAGCAAGCATTCAACTAATGGCTTGTGGATGTGAGGGAGCTAAGAGTTTGGCCTTTGTGCACCTTTTTTGTTGAAATCATTATCGTCGTCGTATTTTTCGCTGGCTTTAGGGATTTCTATTTTTTCAATTGGGCTTAGAGGTTCAAGTGGCTGCGACGCGACGTGATTCTTTTGTGCCTTTTAATTTCTATAAAGAACAAAAAATGGTGTTATTTAACATGCAAAAGCATTCAATAAAGGCTATTTATGGAATCGTAAAATTTTAAACTTATCCTTTTCCCTTGCAATATATACATACATTTCTATATATGAAGGTAGGTACTATATGGCAAGTTATGCAAGGTTAGATACTATAATGGCGAGTTATAAATTCGTTAAAAAAATTGAACTCGAGATTTTGATCAGGCTTGTCATAACGATGATAGGGAATACGACAAAAAGTGGGTCTCACAATTCTGTCTGTCTGTCTGCCTAAACGGCTGGGTCGATTTTCTTCAAGCTTGGTACATAGTGGTTTTTGGTGACTCACTCTACATTTTTTTTTTTCATTTTTCTTAGAACTTAAAATAACGGTACCTGCCATACAATTATTCTTTTTAGCAATTTTTCAAAATCTTATCTTCCTCAAAAAACAGCTCCACCACTTTTTCTTAAAAAAAATTACTTTTAGTGAAGGAATAAAGTGGAAACAACCAAGAAGAACCATTTTTCAATTTTCGATTTTCTTGAAAACGGTGTGACTGATTTATACATCATTTTGTTTAAACCAGAAGAAAGTTTAAATAGCACAATTTTTTTTTTGGTAAGCTTAGTTATAGCTCGGTATTTGACATTTTTTTATACTTTTTAAAATATTTAATTTAAATAAAAAATGTTGAGTGTTCTAAAATTAGAAGGGTTAACTATAAAATAAAGGGTCCGCCAAATAACTTTTTTTTTTTGAAAATGCTACTACTACATGGAGTGTAGCTTCGGCTGTGTGGCACGTAGTGCCGTCCTGTTGAAACAAAATGTTACCAATATCCTCCCCTTCAACAAAAATTCGTTCAACATGGCCCGATAACGATCGCCATTGACTGTAACGGCCACTCGAAGAAAAATGGCCCAATTATGCCTCTGGACCAAAATCCGCACCAAACAGTGACTCGTTTTGGGTGTATCGGCTTTTCAATGGCGTGCGGGTTTTCTGTGCCCCAAATGCGACAATTTTGCTTGTTTACATACCCGCCAAGATCAAAATAAGCTTCATCTGAAAAGATGATTTTTTTTGGCAAAATCGGCATCTTCTCTAAGTCGATCGCAAGCCCACTTAACGAAGCAGCCTTTTGATTTTGAATGAAATTATTTTCCATTATTAACCCGAAGGATTGTACTTTCAAATAAAAAAGAAATTTGAGAAAATATTCAGTATATTTTTTTTATAGCATTTTCAAAAAAAAAAGTTATTTGGCGGACCCTTTATAACAAATTTGCACCTAGCAACTATTAACAGAAGATCCCCTAGAACGCTATTTTTGATTTTGAGTTTTTTCATTATTGGCTGATTGGGTTGATATAAATTTTTGTATGCAAGAACTTCCGATAGTATAAATAATAAATATATATCAAAATTTACAAATAAAAAATTATAATTGTTTTTGTTTTTTTTTTTGAAAATTCGTATTTCAAAATCGGCTTCATAATTTAGTTTTTGAAAATTAATTTATATTTACATATTCTTAAAAACTTAACATGTGCATGCCAAAATTTTTCCTAAAAAATGCTTTGAAATTTTTTTATACAAACAAAATATTTTTTTTTTTAAGAGCCGCTACAACGATTTTCAAATTTTATTTCCTATAAACTCATATAATGTTCATGAGTTTAGATGGTAAAACCTGTCTCCAGCTAAAGCTATTGATAGAGTTCATGTAGCCATTTAAAGAACGAATTCTATGCTTTTAAACATTTTTATGTCATAATATCCATGTTTATAAACATACCTACATTTTTTTAAATTCCAAGCTTTTGAACATAAGTTCAAGTACCTATATGAGAACGTGCAACTCCACTATTATAAATATGCTTTATGATATTTATGTCAATGGTAGAAAGGTTGTTGTCAAGAGTGGTAATGTGACTTCTGCCACAACCTTTAATATTAAAAATGGTCTTCAGCAGGGAGCGGTCAATTCGCCGATTCTATTCAGCATTTACACCAGCGATCTGATAAGTAGTCTTACTCAGGCAATTGCGCATGCTGACGATCTAATCGCGTACAAACTCCAAAAGTCGAGGTCATCAGAATGCTTTTGCAGCGTGACTTCGAGAAGATTCAGCGATAATGCGATGACTGAAAGTTGAAAATCAACTAGAAAACTATCTTTTTTAGGACTCCGTTGCATGGAGCCACAAGGGATACGAGAAAGAACTGGCGTAAGCTGGTGATCATAGGGCCAAATGGACAGCCACTGGCGAGTAAAAGTGTATAGTAAAGTACCTTGGCATCTGGATGGGTCAGTATTTGCATTTCGACAGACATATAAATGCTGCTCTGTCCAGGGCTAGGGGAGCTTTTGCCCTGACGAAACGGTTGTTTTATAGCAGCCGGCTTGACAGCAGAGTGAAGGCGATTTGCTACATGGCCCTCATACGGCCGATGATTGCCTATGGGTGCCCGGTTTGGTTCAACGTTGCACCATCTCAAATGGAAAAGATTCAGGTGTTTAAAAGGCAGTGTCTTAGACGCTTAGACGGAACACGAAATTAATTCGGATATCTAAAAGTGAACTATGCATTTTTTGATGCCATGGCCGACTTAAATAGGTTTAGGTAGTTAGTTTTAAGCAGGGGCGGTCAGGGTAGCACAAAAATAAAAAAAAAACACAAAAAAAAGATAAAAATCCGAAAATGCTTGCTGTGGCTGTTCTAGTTTGTAAGTAGTTTGTAAGTAGCTTTAAGCAGTTTTAAGTAGTTCTACAGTAGTTTTAATTAAATTTCATTAGCTTTAATTAAGTTTTATGTAGTTTGTAAGTTTTATATAAAACCACAAAATAAAACATATACAAACTTTTTTCCAATTCTTCTTAGTGAAAAAGAAAACCAACCTGAATTTTGAATGAATATAGTTTTTATGCCGAAAGGCATTAGCACTAAGTTATTAGTTTAACTTACAGCAGCCGAATGGAGCCAGTAAGTTAGTTGTAAGATATTGTTTAGTAGGCTAGTTTTTATGTATTTTTGTCTAGCTTTAAGATAGTTTTAAGAAATTGGAAAAATAAAAATTAAATTAAAAAAAAAAAAAAACGTGCGACTTAGTCATGCGTTTTAATTTGTTTAAACTGTGCACGCACTAAATTGGTTTTGGCTACCCTTGATATCTACATAGAAATAGCCTTACAAAATTTTGTGGTTGGAATGCCACAATCGCGAAGGTGTGCAGAATCAAAAAATTACACAACTGTGGCCAAAGTGTCCATTTTTACTAACAATAAGTACCATTTACACTGCCGAACATTGTGCATATTAAAAAAAAATCAATTGAGAAATAATTTTTCTTGCTTCTTCAAATTTCAAAAAATTCAATTATTTCGTGCAGCGTTTTCTATGGGGCTGTTCCTTTACTTTGAATTTCTGTGATTCTCTGTTCATTTCTGCGCATTTTAGTCCAAAGTTCTGTCAAAGCTCATATAAATTTTTTTTTTACAGAAATTTGGACTACAAATCACAGAAACTCAAAGTAAAGGATCAGACTTTATGTTTTTGTTTTATTTCCATAAATTCATGTGAAGTCAGCGAAGAACCCTTGAAAAGATGTAAAGACCCATTATATTGAACTGTTTATTGGCTTATAATTTGCTGTCGTTAATTAGTGGTGACAGTTTCAGTTTTGTCGGGCAATGTTTTCTATGAGTTTTTTGTGTTTTACTAACTTCATACCAAGTTAGCAGAGCGCAGCATCTTAAAAAGGAGTAAAACTTTCTTTTATAAATGGTTAGTTGCTAACTGGTTGTGACAATATAGCTATGTACATTTTTTCATGAAATGTTTTCTATATATATTTTTTACTTATTTTTTTTTTTAAATAGATATGAAATTTTGCCTTGTCCTAAGCAAAGCAATAAACAGGGTGGTCATTCTGTAATTTTAAAAACGATAATCGTCAAAATGATTATCTTAAACGTTGTCGTCTATAATTTGCTTCACGTTACTCAATCACTATCGTCTCGTCTATAATTTTTTTTGAATGAAGAAATGAATTTGAAAATCAAATTTTTCTGTCAAAACTAAAGATCCTTGTCGTTTTATTTGAAATGTCACATTATTTTAAAAATCTAATTGCAACATCATCAGGTAAAGTTTGTATTTGTGGATAAATTGATTCTTACGGTACGCAACAATACAGCAAATAGTCCTGAAAGCAGCTGGTCCATCAGAGTGTCCACTTAAAAATACGATTTTGGCCTACAAAAGCAGCTCAGTGTTGAATACGAATATAAAAATACAAAAAATTAAAAATATCCGATCGAATATACATACATAATTACATACATATCTGTGGTTCATGATTTGTTTTTCGTCTCCGGTTGTGTGGTATATGAAATTATATAAAGTTAAATAAATAAATAAATAATTGAGGACAATAAAATATTTGTTTTATTTAATTTATTAAAAACTTTAAGTTTTAACAAACACAACGATTATAAATTATTTACGACGCGTTTCGGAATCAAATTCCATCATCGGGCTTTTACAACTGAATGACATTCAGTTGTAAAAGCCCGATGATGGAATTTGATTCCGAAACGCGTCGTAAATAATTTATAATCGTTGTGTTTGTTAAAACTTAAAGTTTTTAATAAATTAAATAAAACAAATATTTTATTGTCCTCAATTATTTATTTATTTATTTAACTTTATATAATTTCATATCTGTGGTGTTTGGTAGAAACCTGATAACTCCATTTTAAAATTAGCGTCTTTACGCCCACTTTAAATCAAGCTAGAGTGTAAACGAGGCCACAGATTTTCTTCAAATTTGGAGTACTTATGAACATATCCTTTGAAAAATTATGTTTCAAATTTGAAGAAAATCGGTTCACCCGTTTAGGTTGTAGGTCGATGTAAAGTGGACGCAAAGACGCAAATTTTAAAATGGAGTTATCATGTTTCTATAACCAAAAACCACAACCTATACGATTTCCAATTCTTTGGGTATTTGAAAAGGGCAAAATTGTCCAAAGATGCATGATGTCCATCAAAATTTTTTAATATTGATTAAAATACGTTATAGCTATGTTTGTATGTACAGTTGTGAACACGAAAATAGCAGTGGGTTAAAAATAAACGAAAAAATGATGTATTTTTAACCGTTCTTGTGGAAAACTCGGGTTAAGGTTCGGTGTTGGGGAGAAGTCGCACATACTAGCAGGATCAAATACCACCATAAGAAACAACCTTTGACTCATCTGCCATAAAATATTACGCTCACAGGAAATCCAACATAGTTTCTTGCAAACTGCATCCGTTTCTGTGGATGTGTTTTGTTGGCAGGTGGCTTATTTTTCGGCATGATTGCTGCTAAATTTGCCTCTAGGAGTCTTCTTCTACAGTTCATATCACTCATAGAAAGATTGATCTCTTATCGAATCTTGGTTGTCGATTTTTGTAGATTCTCTCGAGAAAATCCCATGATTTTCCTTCCGTCATGGGGTGTTATTTTTCTTTCTCCATCTCTTCTTTCTGGCTTTTGCGCATATTTTATAGAAATTGGGATCATTTAAGCCGATCAACAACAAATGTTGTGCATTTCCTGGTATGACTTGCCTTCTCTAAGCTGCAACTGAATTAATTTGCACTGCTCATCAGTGAAGTGTTTAATACTGCCCACTTTTGCAAAAAAAAAAAATATTAAAAATGCTTGTTTGTTTTCATATTTCTTCAAAAACATTTCTTCTACTACATTTTACTTCCTTTTAGACCGAGAGCCCACAGCAGATTTTGGGTGTGAACGATAGCAAAAAAAGAAGTATAGGCTTCGAAAGCTCCATTAAAGACTATTAAAAAAATCAAAGTCTTGCAGTCCACAACTGGGGCCTTTGCGAGAAACAGTGCATCGAAAAAAAAATATGAATGCAACTTCGAGGATAATCGTGTAAGCCAAAATTGGTTTTCACTCATCCCTTGAGAAGCTCCTCGGATCACATATCATGGAATCTGAGACCATTTGAGTGTATAGTTCGCTCTACCGGACCGTTTAAAAAATTCAAAATTCTAAGTGAAAAACGGTTTTTTTAAACAGTCTGGCAGGGCGAATTAAACACTCAAATGATCTCAAATTCCGTGATATGGGATCCGCGGAGCTTATCGAGGGAGGGGTGAAAACCAATTTCGGCTAACACAATTTTCCTCGAAGTTGCATTCATATTTTTTTTTTCGATGCACTGTTTCTCGCAAAGGCCCCAGTTGTGGACTGCAAGACTTTGATTTTTTTAATAGTCTTTAATGGAGCTTTCGACGCCTATACTTCTTTTTTTGCTATCGTTCACACCCAAAATCTGCTGTGGGCTCTTAGTCTATTTCGGTTTATAGGACTTCAAAAAAGTAAAAAAAATAGAATATTTACAAAATACTGCTATTTTAATGTTCACTTCAAAAACGATCCCTAACGATTAAATCCACCGTTATTCTGAACTCTCGGAAAACTAACTAAAGCTATCTCTTTCTTAATAATGCTAATGATTAAGGCTTTCACTAAATGCATTCTTTTTTTAATTGGAAAGTCTAGAACCGAAAATAGAAGGCTTTCAACAATGTCTGTGAAACCACTGCTATTTTCATGTTCACAGCTGTATATATGTATATGTACCTATCAGTTTTAAGCAAAGATATGATTTTTTGCCACTTAACTTTATGCTTTTTTCTCAAAGCTAAATAGATTAGGCACCCCTTAGCTATCGCGTAGCTAGCTATACGTGAAAAAAACGTTGTTAGATTATCATCGTCTTAGGCGATGAGAGCACTGTTGACATAGGCGCCTGTATGGATGAGCGATTATTTTGGTATAAATGGTTGAATTTTGATCACTGGACAGATACTTTTTAATAGATTTGATTATTTGGTAAGTATAATTTGTTGGTAAGATTTATTCTGAAAACTCAAACCATGAACTGATATTTACGCCGTAATTATTCAATAATTGTTTTGTTTTCATATTATTTAAAAAATAATGGTTACAAATCAACGAAAAAGCATTTGTCGCTCTTAAAACACTCAAATAGCTAAAAGACGATACCTTTTTAGCTATCGTCTAAGCTCATCACGATTATTGACTCACGTAAAGCAAATAATTCATCGCCAAAACGAGATCGACAAGACGATAGTCATTTTCAATGTTACATGAAGCAAGGCTATCGTCTAAACCAGAGGTTCCCAAACTTTTTTACACGGAAAGAATTGAAAAATTACTAATTGAAAAATTTGCAGTTGCAATTTACGAATCATGTTTAATTCGTAAATCAATGCATTTTGATCAAAATTTAATACAAAAACTGGTAATTTAACATTCAAAACGTAGCAATTTACAAAGTTTGTTTCTTCGTGATTTGCAATTAAAATTCGTGATTCAAGCTTATACTTTTCAAAGCAAAATACAGCTTTTTTGGCGTAATTTACTCTTAAAAAGAAAAATTTCCAAACAGCATTTAAAAATATTGATTTGCGATAAATATTTAGTAATCTCCATTTCACAATCACTGATTTACGGTTTTTCTGTCGCAATTTGAAACTCCATGAGAATAGTTGCAAATCACCAATAAAAAATTCCTAAATCACGACTTTCCTGTCGCAATTTAATTCTCGAAGAGATAAAGCACCACAATATGGCATGTATCTAATCATTAATGTGTGACACCAACGATCTGTAATGCAAATTGGCCTAATGGTTGCATGCTCGCTCCGCAACTGGAGGGTTGCGAGTTCAAATCCAAGGAGAGTCAAGCATAAAGTATTTATTTCAAATAAAATAAATTAAATGTGTATACCTGCAAAACGAAGGGTAGAGCAAGATTGATCTTTCAAGTGGCAATATCACGAAATAAAAGTAGTGATCACAAACCTTTTTTGCAAATTTACAAATTGTGCGATTGAGGAATATTTGGATCAAATTGCGATTTGTTGTTCGCAACTTTTGTTTTCTCTCGATAGCATAATTGATACCTAAAGAGGGTTGATTTACGATTTTTGAGTATCAATATCTTCAGTTTGCTCAGTTTTGCAAATTGCAAACAAATAGTCGTAAATTACGAAATCTCGAGCCAAGGTATAAATCGGGATTCATTTTTCGTAATTTGCAGCTCATTTTTCGTGATATGATCCAAGAATTCTTTCCGTGTACCTCGTAGATCACTTTCAAGATTAACCTGGTTTCGGTAGACCCCCTGCTGTCCACAAACATATCAAGGGTGGAAGGAAAGGTGTTTTTCGCAGTTTTGCTAAACGATGAAATTAGTTTTTGGAAAGGATATTTTCTTTTAGAAAAAAAAATAATTTTAAGGACTCTTTTGATTCTTCATTCAAATTGTTGATAATACATTTTCATGAGAGCACCATTTGTCACACGTTTTAAGGTAGTGACAATTTCACCAAACCCCCTAAAAAACACTCTTTTATCAAAAATATTTTTATGGATTCTGCTGATTACTGATTTTCATGGCACTGACACATGTTTCAGCAACGGAACAATATTTTCAACTGAGGGTTTCTCCAATATTTACCTTATATTCTGAATAATATAGTCGTCCTTACCTTACCTAACTATACATAAAAATGAATATAACGTTCTGTACGTTTTTATTTCAATTGAATCAAAATTTATAACAAAAAACACAACTTCCCCCTCCCCCCCTCTCCTCCTCAAAAAAAATCCTTCCATGGGAAATATTTTTATAGGCTCTTTTTATTCATCATTCTCATGGTAAATTAAACGTTTTCACCAAGTTTCATTATGGGATGATTTTTTTGTTTTATTTATCCTATTTTACCCGCACAGATATTATGTAAATGGTATAGCTTTGACCTAATCGTGCATTTTATTTGAAGGTATTGCATTCAAGTTCAAAGAGTGTGTAACACAAACAACCTATTTTATAAACGCCACTGTCACTATCTTTTAAATTTTAATTCAAATTCATTTTTTCAACTAAAGTCTCTTAAGGGCATTCTTATTTTTCCTGAAATTATTATAAGCATTAGTTTGTTCCCAAATTTTTAAAACACCTTCTATAAATATTTTATGGTTAAACTTCGAACACAAGTAAAATATATCTCAATTTAAAGAGGGAAGTTCAATTAACACACTTGCTGCTGGAAGAGTGCTAAAATATAAATCTGCACAGTACATACATATGTACATTCAAATCTCAAAACACAAACTACAGTTCAACTTTACAACCCCTTTACTAAAAACGAAAAGGGTATTTCGCGCATTTGTTTGGACTCGTGGCTATACCAAATTTTGCAACCATCACTCCAATAAATGGACAAAAGGTAAATAAATTGTATAATGTCTACTGCAACTCCTATAAACATATGCATATGAGCACCACAGCAAGCAAGGTCATTACTTATGTTCACTCGTGAAGGGGACAAGGTTTACATCTATCCAGATATCTATATCCAGATCCACCACTATGTATAGTTCCTATGTCTGATACGCCTGGGTACCGAGCTTTTGGGTTTTGTTTTCCAAATGCACGCACACTTAGTGCAGTGTGAGTGCTCCACTTCACTCTTTACAATTATTTAACTGTGAAGTAAGTTATGGCATATAGTCATAAATTTGTCAGAGAATTGTTTGCATCAGTTTGTGTTTCCAACCGAATTGCTTGCCCTTTCCCGTAATCGTTTGGATAGGTTATAAACCTTGCTTGTACACTCGGTTTCGACAGTCAAAGAGTTAACGCGGGCTGCTTTAGCTTCTGTGTCTACAACGACAGCGACGCAACGCCTACTAGTGACGACAAAAGACACAAAGGAGCACCATAGACTACGTACATATGTGTAGTTCAAATAATATGCAACCGATGGAGCTAGTGGATGAGTGGGTGAGTTCAAAATAGAGCATCGCATCAACTGTGGGCTATTAACATGAAGTGGACGTACATATGCTCAACCCCAACCCGAACTTACCCCACCAATCTATCTGTTTTAGTCGATAGTGTTACTGAATGTCTGATGTTCAGAGGGCAGAGGACAAACACAAAAAATATCAGCCCGTGTCGGTTGTCCTATTAAAGTAAACATCTGTGTCGGATATCGAAGGATAGACTTTGAACATGGCCGAAAGGCGACAGACTGACATATGTCTCTGGAGGTCTATGTTCGGCGTTTACCATTCCATTTCATCTTTTTTCTGTTTTACTAAAATAGAGATAACTGACCTCTGACTGTGTAGTGTAGTGTGTGGTGGTCCTTGGTCGTTGGTCGATTCCATTTTCGACGGGCGGCATATTTATTACCACCCCCGATTGTTCGATAGTTAAATCCTTCCGGAAATGACTTTAATCGATGTCTGATTCTGTACATATCGGCTGCACTTCAATTAGAAGTTCAATTTTGTGGTGTACTATACGAAGCTCCTATCTCCTATCCACTTAGACCAGTCAGTGTAGATTTTAGTGTTTTGAATGAGAACACAATGGATCATTCATCTCTTTTGTATATGTTGAATGGTCAAACAATCAATGGAGCCTCCATAGAGCTTTTGATATACTTGCACATAGAAGGAGATCAATCAACTTGAAAAATATCTAGATACACCTGGTGGTCGTATAAGTGATGTGGTGAAGTGTATTTGTACGTGTTCAACATCTTTTCCAATTTTATGATAATATTATTAAAGTAAAACCCTATCCGTAATGAAGAATAAAATAAGGAATATTTTTTAATTAAAAGTAATTAATATTTAAGAAAATGTGGTGTTTGTAAATTGCTCCATACGAACGAGTGCGAAAAATTATGCATTTAAAAATTCAGAGTTCCACCTAGAACCTTAAATATTTTAGACTTTTTCTAGGGTTTTCTTAGAAGCAGTAGGCACCTATCATACAACTGATAAATTAGATTGACGCCATCGAAGCGATTCCACGTAAACAAGAGAATGTGACTTTCTCTAACCGAAGTAGTAATATAGTATACAAATAGAGTTAGACTTCAAAAAAAACTCCCACATGGTTATGGTTTTTGAAGTAATAGAGCTCTGATTTGAATTCTTAAGTATTTCTTCAAAACTCTTCTGAGTTTCAACAGCTCCTTGTTGAGAGTAAATTTTTTCTAAAAATATTTTAGAAAGTACTAAAAACCTCTTAAATATCGAGTTTAAAAAAAAATCAATTATGTTGTTTTCGAAATATTTGATTTACCAAAAAAAAAATTGAAATATTTTTTAAAAATCCAAAAAATATTTTTTCAGACATTTTGGTACACAAAACTGTTTATATTTTTTGGAAGCTTCTGTGTAAAAAATAATTGAAATCGGACTTACCGTTTTGAAGAAAATCAAAAATTTAAAAATGGTTCCTTGGGAGCTACCATTAATAACCATTTTTGAAAAATGGGTTTCCACCCAAAGGAAGTCTTTACTAAAATAAATTTATTGAATTTTTTTTAAGAAAAGTTGTCGAGCTGCTTTTGAGAAAAATACAATTATGTAAAATTGCTAAAAAATTGTATGGCAGGTACCGTTATTTTTGGTTCTAAAAAAAAAACAATGAAAAAAACGTGTGGACATAATCAGAAAAAACCACTATTAACCAAGCTTGAAGAAAATCGATTCAGCCGTTTAGGCTGTAGACGAACAGACAGTAAGACAGACAGAATTGTGCCACCCACTTTTTTGGTGTTCTCTATCATCGTAATATGATGTTTGATTGTTATCCCAAATTTTTTTTTTTTGCATGAATCCGGAACTTGCCTAATAGTACCTATATCGCAAGTATTGAGAGGAAATGTCGTACCTATTCTAGTCAAAAAATACAATCATTTACAGACCTTAACTCTTTAAAAGTGAGATAGCTTTTTTTTGGGAGCTTGTAACTACTTTATTTTAATAATATTGGATTCAGCATTATATTTACATACAGTATCGTGGTCTCAAAAACATAAAAATGTCTAAAACTCAGATTTTCATTCCCCATTGAAAAACACCCTCAGAGAGTTTATATTTGTTTGGTTTGGTCTTTTTTTTCTTGGTCTTGATCAAAAGTCAAACGTTTTCATCAACTTTCATCAACGTTCCATTTTTGGGAGGGGATTCATGGTAGTAGTTCCAAATGTTTCCATTTCACTGCAAAAAACACCCATCATTATAAATATTTTTGTAGAATGTTTTGATTGTTGTTGCTTATGACATTTAAAATATGTGGACCAAGTTTCTTGTCAATGCTGTTCGAATTTAGTAATATTTTACTTGTTTCATTAAAAATTCAGTCATCAGAAAAAAGCTATTACTTTTTTGAAGGTGGTTGTATCGAGTTGATTCTGATTTAGTAAGATTTGACATTAAAATAGCCTTAAAACATTAAAAATTCAGTCATCAGAAAAAAGCTATTACTTTTTTGAAGGTGGTTGTATCGAGTTGATTCTGATTTAGTAAGATTTGACATTAAAATAGCCTTAAAACATGTTTCATTATGCTTATATTATACCAAAATAAATATTGAAGTTTATTAACCTTTCATATCCCCTCCTCCCCAGCACTTTGAAAGTGAGTTTTTAAAGAACCAAAGAAGGTTTTAAATCAACTTTGGAAGAAATGCAGTAGATTTTGAAATTTTGCGTCGACACCAGTATTTAAATGTTATTAATATAAATATTTTCTAACTTTTCTTAGCTTTGCAAATTTTCTTTCCCACAACAGCCTATTTCCATCCTATTCATGCAAGGAGAGGGGTAAGAGAAAAACAATATTGTGGTCCTATGGTTTCAAGGGTGCTGAATCCAACGGAAGTTCCTAGGTCATCGTCCGACCCTTGGTTTTTGATTTATAAGCAAGTGAGACTGATTTTAACGTTTTAAGTAATAGAAGATTTTACATATTGAGTACCAAAAAATTAAACAAACATTTTTTTGATTTTCAAAAAATATTCTAATTTTTTCCGTTATTTGAAAATGACATGGTCAATTTTTTTTTTGAAAATTGGTACCTATCGGTTTTTACTTTTTACTTTATTTTAAGAAAATATTTTGATTTATGAAAAAAAAAACTTTTCAAAAAATTGTTAAAACCGTTAGCGAAAATCTTATTTTTCTCAAAAATGGCTCCTCCTCCTACGATTTTGTTATTTTTTTTGGTATGCTAAAATTAGTGTGATCTACTACCAAATATTATAATTATGCACTCTTGGCAACTAGTTATGAAACGGTTTCTTAATTTTGAATTTTCTCATTATCGACCTAAGGGTAGAGCCCTTAATTAAATTTTTAAAAACGAATTTCAAATAAATTGAAAAAAACATCTCCTTATAATATTGCATTGATTTAATTTTAAACAAAAAGTTTCCAAAATTCTAGCACACATATTTTAAGTTTTTTTTTAAATATCGTTGGCTTAGAGTAAAAAGTAGCTAACTTCTATTTTGCATTTTTTACAAAAAATATATATAAAAAAGTGTTCGCATTAATGGAATAAATCCAAAATAACATTAAAGGTTTTTCTACACTTGTTATTGCTGAAATCAGTGAAATTTGGAAGATTTGATAGATTTTTATATTTTTTAGCCATTTTTGAAGTGGGTCTATATAATGATAGCCGACAATATGCGGATAAAAATAAAGACAAAAATTATCAACACAATCGAATTTTTAAAAATATGTATACTAGGGTGGTCGTTAAAAAAAAAGGTTATCCCGGATGGGCCCAAATCATCTCTAAATTAAAAAAAAAGTTCCCTAATATTTTCAGATTTTTATTTTCATCCCCTATAGTCGCTGTAGGGGTAAATTAAATTTCCCCTTTTTTTTGCATACTAGAAAATTCGCGTAAGATCTGCCAACAAAAATTCAGAGCATGTAGGTGGAAACCAGACAAGAAAAAATCCTACCGGAGGGGGGTAATATCTCCCCCCACTTGGACGGGAGGGGCAATCTAATAAAATATTTGCATAAATAGAAACAAAATTATTAAAAAACAACGGCAATACTTACAGTAATGTTTTGTGGCTTTTTGGAAAGCCAGAAGTCCATTCTTATGTCTTGTTTTTAAATTAAGGTTTTTTGATGAACAGTTTTGGCAAAAAATTGTTTCAAACTCAATATTTTGAAGAAAAATTATTATTTTATTTTTTTAATTATAGGTTTGAAAACAGATTTTGCTGAAATTGTTTATTACAAGAACTTTATTTAATAGTCAACTATTAAAATGGACTTCTGCCTTTCCAAAAAGCTACAAAACATTACTGCAAGTTTTGCCGTTGTTTTAATTAATGTTAATTAATTTTTTTCTATTTTATGTAATTATTTTATTAAATTGCCCCTCCCTTCCAAGCGGTGGGAGATATTACCCCCCTCCAGTAGATTTTTTGTCTTGTTTACTTCTCACCTACATGCCCTGTGTTTTTCGGTAAATTTTATGCGAATTTCCAAAAAAAAAGGGGAAATTTAATTTACCCCTACAGCCTACTATCCTATTGAATAGACCTTTTAAAAAGGAACAATTACGTGCAAGGGTCTTTATTATTGAATATGTTTCTTTGGCCCATTAGCATGCTTAAAACCGAAAATGCTACTAAATTCACCCATGCGTTTCTGAGAGAATGGTCACACTGGCCACTTTTCAGTATTTTTGGTATAACTCGAAAACTAAACCGAATTTGACAATTTTACATTTAATACTTTTTGTTCAAAATTCAATTTTCTATCGAAATGGATAATTTGAAAAATTTCTTAAAAAAATTTAAACAGGAAAAGTAAACAAAAACCAACATAAAAAAAATCGAAAAATCAAAGATTTTTAAATTTTTTTCTAAATTGCGCATAATTTTTTTCGGAGCAAAGATACGCTCAAGACATGCATAAACAAAGTAAACTAGAGTCTTGCAGCCTTAATATGACATGTTAAAAAGCCATATTATTGAAAATTGACAGAGATATAGTCATTCAAACTTTACCATTTCCTATAATTTTTCGCAGTTTCTGTCCGAAAGCCTATTTTTTGGTACTTTATGACAAATTTAACGTTCCTAGCACCTAGTACCAAATCTTATATTAATCAGACCAGCCGTTCGGTCTGTAGGTCTGAAAGCATTTAAAAACAGCCGAAAAACGAAATTGCGAACTTACATCCTTTTTCTAAATTTTTACTTGCGATATAGGTACTATAGGGCAAGTTTTGGATTCGTGCAAAAAAAAAATTTCGAGATAACAATCAAACATGACATTACGATGATAGAGAACACAAAAAAAGTGGGTGGCAAAATTCTGTCTGTCTGTCTGTCTGTCTGTCTGTCTGTCTGTCTGTCTGTCTGTCTGTCTGTCCGTACGTCAACCTACAGCCTAAACCACTGAAGCGATTTTCTTCAAATTTTGAACTTAAGGTTTTTTTGTAACTCTCCAGAGGGGAAATTGAAATTTTTTTTTTTAGCTCAAAAAATAACGGTACTTGCCATACAACCGTTAAGGAAAAGCTTATTTATCTCAAAAACGGCTCCAACGATTTTGATTAAAAAAAATCAGTGTGTTATTGTTGACATGGTGTACTTTTTGACAAGAAAAAAAATTACCAAAAACATTTATTAACGGTACCTGCCATATAACGGTTTTTTTGATTTTCGGTTTTCTCATTAACCGCTCATCCGATTTCAATAAATTTTTTTGTGCAAAAACGTTGTTAAAATATAAATAATACTGTATACCAAAATTTTGGAAAATATTAATTTTGGATTTTTAAAAAAAGATTCAAAATTTTTTTTAGAAAATTCAATATTTCAAAAACGGGTTGATGAATTGTTTTGAAATTTCAGTTTTAAATGTATATTAATATATACTCAAAATTGGCATACCAAATTTTTTTTTATATATAAAAAAATAATTTTTAAGAAAACGGCTCCAACGATTTTAAATTTTTTTTTTGCATATATTCATATTTTTTCAAGTAATCAGATGGCATACTTTTTTTTGAGCTCTAAGTTATTTATCACACTGTTTATACAATTAAAAGAACGATTTAAAAGCTTTTTATACTTTTTCTATAATAACTTGAATATTTTTTAAAGTTCTTAAGTCCCACACAACTTGAACATAAGAGCAAGTACGTGCGATCCAGTCGTGCATTTTATTTATAGTTCTAATGTCATATTATAACAAAAATTTGATTTCGAACATTTTTACGTAAGTGAAATTTGCCATATTGTACCGAAAAAGGGACTTTTGGGCCAAAACTGCGAAAAATTATAGGTAATGAAAAGGTTTGAATGGGAATATCTCTGTCAATTTTGAACAAATATTGACCCCATCTTTGCTTCAAAAAAAGTTATGCACAATTTATTAAAAAATTTAGATATCCTTGATTTTCTGATTTTTTTTAGGTTGGTTTTTGTTAACTTTTCCTGCTTAAATTTTTTCGTAAAATTTTTTGAACTATCCGTTTCAATAGAAAATTTAATTTTGAACAAAAAGTATTGTGTGTAAAATTGTCAAATTCGGCTTAGTTTTCAAGTTACACCAAAAATATTGAAAAGTGGCCAGTGTGACCATTCTCTCAGAAACGCATGGGTGAATTTAGTAGCATTTTCGGTTTTAAGCATGCTTATGGGCCAAACAAACATATTCAATAATAAAAACCCTTGCACGTAATTGTTCCTTTATACCTCTCATTTTCCGGTCTATTCAATAGGCTATACAGCGACTATAGGGGATGAAAATAAAAATCTGAACAAATTTGGGAATTTTTTTTTTCTTCATATAGCTGATTTAGGTCCATCCAAATAATAAAACTCAAAAAACCCATTATAACGACCACCCTAATGTATACATACATACTGTATATTGAAAAAAAAAACTTTTAATGAAATGTTTTTAGTAAGTTCAATTAAAAGTTTAATTGAGCTTTTATCCATATATTGCGTATTGGGTGAAACCCAGTTACAACAGTTGGGAACATCAGTTAGATGCTCTTTTATCCTTTTAAGACGCAAACTTTAATCGATGATAACCAACTCATAAGGAAATCTTAAGCAAGCAGGGTATCTATAACTTATGAGCCCAACTGTTGTACCAGGGCGAAACGCAATACATGGAGTAAGACTCACTTAAACTTTTAATTGAACATAATTTATTAGATTCTTATTTTCTTCAATTTCGTAATTATTTTAGGCAATTACATTTAGGTGATTCACCTAAAATAAGAAAAAAAGATGGAGCGCGTAGGTAAGAACAAGACAATAAAAAAAATTGATTTTCAAACTTAAAATTAAAAAAAGATGCTCAAACTAAAAATTTGTTCCAAGCAACTACAAAGGCGCATAGACGAGCAAAAATCAAAAGCACCAAAATCTCACAACTCTGTTTCAACAACAATGAAAAATACGGTGTTAGCTGAAGCCTGGCTAGGGTGAAGTATGTTATTCGAAAAATAACCCTTACATATTGCCACTCAAAAAAAAAAAATGCACTTTTAATTCTATAGAAACAATTTGTCGTGAAAAATTTTATCGCAACATTTTGTTCTGTCATAAAAATAAAAAGTGTGTTTGGACGCAAAGGTGACAAGTAGGTAAAACTTCTATGTGGAAAGAAGAAATTATATCCACCTGCCCCCTTTGGGTCCGCAAACATTTATTTTTTAATCTGTCTCTCTCAATCAAATTCAAAAGTGAAAATGATTATATACCTTAAAATGAGTGATTCTCATAAGACGGTAGTCCATAATAAACTTGATGTTTTTCTTCTTTTTAAGACCATAAACTTAAAGATCTGTACATTAAAACTCCTTTGTTGTGGGAGACGGACACAATCCCGAAATTCTGAATCCAGAAAACCCAAAATCCCGAAAATCCAAAATCCCGAAAACCCAGAAGCCCGAAAACCCAAAATCCCGAAAACCCAGGATCCCGAAAACCCAGAATCCCGAAAACCCAGAACACCGAAAACCCTGAATCCCGAAAACCCAAAATCCCGAAAACCTAAAATCCCGAAAACCCAAAATCCAGAAAGGCCAAAATCCCGAAATTTTACTTGAAAAAAAAGGAAAAAGGTAAAAGGTTACAGTCATTACTGTGACTTTTCTGACAAAGTTTTAGGCCAAATTCACATTAAAGTTCTGATATCGATACATGATAAAGTATTTTAAAACAGGGCACAATGATTACCTACACATTCACATACGCTTTCGCTCCTTTCAGTTTTTCTTATGTAAAAATATTTTATTGTAGCGATAGTGTATCGGTATCGGCCAAATAATGTGGATCTGGCCTTATTGAAACTTAATCAAATAGTTTTAACAAATTAATAACTGTTTTGTCCCACAGATCTGAATCTTAACTGAATTTCGATAATTAAATCGTTTTTAAACCCTCTTCCGAGCTTCAGCATGTTGTTTTGTATTTAATATTCTGAATTTAAAAAAATAATTTTTAACTTTTATCGTGCTTTGCTTGTTTTGTGTCCTAGGCACATTATATTCCCAAAACTTTCCTACATTAAGTTTTTTATAAAAAATTGGTTTTAATTGATCATAAATAATTAAAATGATCATATAATTAATGATGATCATATAATTAACAAATAAAGTAAAGAAGTACTTATTTTCGAAGTAAGTGCACTTCCTTCTTCATTTAAAATAAAACATATAAAAGGTATATGGAAAATCTATGAACATATTTAGGAAACGTCTTTAAAGTTCTGATTTATTTTCGTTTTCTTCTTTATCTCGTTATGTTTTACTTAGTTCTTCAAAGCTAATTATTTTTCAGATGAAAATTTTAACGCAGTTTTTGCCTTTCCCATATAGGTAAGATAGAACCGAAATTATGAACATCTAAAATCTAGAAATACTTTTCCTGAAATTGAAATTATATAAAATGAAAAATTTGCGCAAATTTTTCATTTTATATAATTTTTCGGGATTTCAATTTCGGGATTTCGGGATTCTGGGTTTTCGGGATTTTGGGTTTTCGGGATTCTGGGTTTTCGGGATTGTGGATTTTCGGGATTTTGGGTTTTCGGGATTTTGGATTTTCGGGATTTTGGGTTTTCGGGATTTCGGTTTTCGGGATTCTGACCCCAACCCCTTTGTTGTAACACTGTACATCGAAAAAAAAAAATACTTTTGTCTTATTTCAGTTTATCAAATCAAATAAGAAAATATTTTTTTAATACAAATTTTCAGTGCTGATTAATTATTCCACATACGCCGCAGTAACAAACTATATTATTTATTATTAAAAAAAATATTCCTGTAGTAACTTTTAATTTGTTGATTGTATTTATTTACTTTTAAAAAGAAAAATATGTCCCGCATAGATTACAGTTTACTGTGACTTCCATTATTTATCATATTATTTTTCCTCAGACTAAAAAATATTCCACATACGCCACAGTGAACCATATTATTTATTCGAAATATAAAATATTCCACATACGCGATATATAAGATTAACATATTAAAATTAATATCAATCATCAGGCTCCACAATTGGTGTCATTACTGGACACTGCCTCATAGGCAAACATTCCAATAGACTCGGCGTTTTCTCAAATGATTTCTGCAGAAGCTGCATGGACGAAGAGGAGGAAGAAACTATCCCACACCTTCTTTGCTCATGTCCTGCTCTTTCTCAAAGACGTAAAATACACTTAGGAAGTTTTTTCTTTGACGATCCAAGTGATTTAAATAAAATCGACATTCACAGTCTCCATCGCTTCATCAAAAGCTCCAATGGGTTTAATTAGCAAGGATCACCTCGCAGTCTTATGTGGTATCACAATGGGCCTATTCTGGCCTAAGTGTGTCAGCAGTTTTCCTGGCAGCCACCTTAACCTAACCTATCAGATACATATGAATATAATATGTGTATTTAATTTTATACATAATGTATAGTATATGAAGGGTCCTGGGGAAAACGGCTTTGGTCCACTTAAAAAACAAACAAACTAATGATGACATCTTGTAGATTCTTATGAATACTATCAAATTTATTATAGCTCTCTCCACAAAGGACTTTGAAAACTCGCAAAATGGAACACTTTCTGATTTTTTTTTTTTTCAAAAGTCTTATTTTTGCTCCAAAAATTTAACAAAACGATGATTGAACCAGATTAATTTGTGCCATAACCTAGCGACATATCAGCTAAAACATTTAAATACAAATTATGCGTTATTCTAAATACCTTTGCGAGAGCCACCTCGATCATCAGACTCCTTTAGTGGTGCTTAGTCTCGTTATGCTCGTATTAATTCAAAATCTCTGCCGTCATCTGGGAGTGAACCATAAACCTTGCAATTCAGAGGCCGATGCACTACACACCGCGCCACTGAAGCCACATGTTCTACTCAATCCCAATGCAGGTTTCGATGTTTATCAATTGCAACAGCGACTAGCATTTTTATAAACACACTGAATTGCAAGGTTCATGGTTCGCTCCCAGATGATGGCAAAGAGTTTTTCAATTAATACGAGCATAACCAGACCAAGCACCACTAAAGAAGTCTGATGATCGAGGTGGCTCTCGTGAAATAGCTATAACTCCTGCCTATATACTTGGTGGTAACACACGCAAGTTGTTGTTGTTCATTCAAAATTATTCAACCATTTTTTATTAACACAATAAACCAAACTATTGATTTCTTAACTCCATTGCTGCCAAAAACACGCACACAGGAATGGTTGAGAATTCTTAAGTCACTAGGCTCTGGTTCTCCACGAGTTGTTGCACCACCAAATGTATTTATTCAAGATTTTCTTAAATCAAGCAAAAATCCCCACAGACAAAATCCACTATCATATATAAACTATTTTTGTCCTTTATAAAAGCATTTATGGAGATTCTAGGACTTTATTAAGAACAATTGTTTTAAAGCGTTATACCTTTATTTAAAAAAAGGGATTGATAGTGTGCTATGAGAAAGTCCCTATTAATCATTTCAGGAACTACCAAAACCTGAAATTTAGGTTGTGGCTCTTCTGAAAATGACTACAACCCCTTATAGAAAAAATCCACAATTCACCAACGTTAAGCGTTTTCTTGGACACCAGTTCCTTGGATAGCCCAAGACCAAGAGTTGAAAGGATTTTACTTTCTCACGGGTACTTGGTCCCGCTCACGCAAGTTCGTTGCTCTACGGACGTTATGTAAAGTCACCAGGTAGTCGCCAATGTCAAAGCCTAAGAGCTCTACATCAAACTCAACAAAGTGTATAATCTATGCTATTTGCAAAACTTGTTGGGGATTTTTGGGGATTTCTGGACATTTGGGGATTTTGCAAAGGAAAATATTTATTGGGGATTTTGTCCATGGGGATTTTGTCTAGCTGGATCTTATTTTTTTTTTAGAGATTTGGTCCCATAGAAATATTGTCACTTGAAGATAAATGGTGTCTCCCGAATTTTGTAAAACAGAATTATGAAAAAACCGAAGTTTGAAAAGGAGAATTTTGAAAGGCAGAATTATGAAGAAAAGAATTTTGAAAGCAGAATTTTGAAAAAACAGAATTTTGAAAACACAATTTTTGCACATGCAGAATTTTGACCCCAACCATGTGGAACCCGTAATATCCAGCCACTGCCACCATCCTATAGAACTTTTTTTAACAGCTTAACTGATTTAAATCAATTAAAGTTACGAGAACATAAAAACAATAAATTTTGGTTTGAAGAAGGGTTTTACTCGCATTATGCATATTTCACTTAAATGTATTTTTACATGCATACCTACATATGAACCTACATAATCTTAAAAATTCTAAGCCTGCATGAGAATATTACTGTACATTATTCGGATAGTTTTGAAAAGTAGAATTTTTCAAAAAGAGTTTTGACCTCAACCCAGTTTTAACACCTTAATTAATAACCATATGCGCGCAAACGTTTCACGAATTGAGCGAATTGAGTGTTTAAGTCAGAATATCAAACGAGTCCTCAATCCAATTTCTTATTAAATATTTCCGAAACCTGACTGTTTTTTCAAAAGCTGATTTCAGTGTTTTTAAGGGAGTTTAAAGTTTTGTGATGGGAAATTTTGAAGCTCCTTTCTACCAAAACAATAGCTGTCAGGATTTTGAAAAAGATTTTCCTATAATTTCTTTTCTTTTTATAAATCAAGTCTCTTCACATAAAACACATTAAAAATCTCTAAAAATACTTTCTACCTTACAGTTAAACTATTTTTTGGCATGATATTTTAATTATTCTCTAAAACACCATAAGATAGCGATAGCATGCAATGGCACATGAAACTTTGTAGGTCATGACAAGATTTTGATATATGAATTTCATTCTATACACCATATACCACCGAAGTGCATTGTTTAGTACAAGACCGAGCAACTTTTATCGCCTGATCCCTCTTGTTTGTTATGCAACAATTCATGATTACCTATGTCTCTAGCATTGCAAGTCCATTAAAAATATTTCACCTGAGACTGGTTGGTTATTTATTTCCATGCTCGTGCAAAACTTCGTAATCCTTAAAATCAACACTCAAATTGTTAAGAACTTATGACAATGGCATAAATGCATTAGTGTAGTGCTGGATGGCTCTATATGTATGTACATATATGTATATGCGGGGAAGATCCATTCAACAATAAGGAAAAACTTGGAAGATTTGACACTCGGTGGGCGTGTGGACACGCCAATGGATGGATAATGTGTAGAGTATAATGAAAAAATAATAAATAAACCACCCAGAATCCAACCCACTCCGCAGTTCCTCAGCTCCTCTACCTGACTTATAAATTGAGGGCGTAATTTAAGTTTTTAACATGCCAAAAGACAAACTTACTAGGACCTCCAGGTAGTTAAACATAAATGACATGTCACGCCTGAAATTCTTAAGTTGAATACCCATTGCCACCGACCAACTACGACGACGATGCCGATGCCGCCGTGTCTTAATGTGGGGCTATCATAATGTGGTGTCGGCATAAAACGAAAAATATTAAGAGCGTTATTTTGCATATTTAGTTTTTTAAGCTTGACATTGATATGGGTCCATACACTGTTTTTTTTAAGTAGGCAAAAGCTCTTGGACACCGCTTTGAACTGAAATGTGAAATTTCAGCCAAACGTCGATTAGAAATTCATGTTACAATAGAAAAATATCGTTGACTAAGAAACGCATTACAGTTAGCCAATATTGACTGTATAGGGACAGCATTGCGCAAATATTGCAGTACGATCCGTTTTAATGCAATATTTGTTGACTGTGTTTTGAGCAGTAATATTGTCTGCTGTAAAAGCCATAGACACCCGCCATTTCAATACTCAAATTCAAGTCTATTGACTGCAGCGGGCTGCCATATTATTTTATATTTCGAATACGAATATCTTGACCTTGATTTGAAGATTGAATTTTATGACTGGCACATCTGTGGATGATTTTATCCCAAGTTTCACAATATAGTGTCCCAATGTGAGTTTAAAACAACACAAGACCGTTCACCAATCGCCAACAATGTTCGAAACAAAACAGTGCGAACATGCAATCACTCTGCACGCGATAATCTACAACCGTTTTTCTCAGCTTTCAGGCTCGTTTGGTTTTTGGGATTGGAACTGGCCTGCGCCTGCCGTTGCTTTTGCTGCTTTTGCTCCAGCTCAAGCTCCACCAGAGCACTTTTAATAAATACTTGGGCACAACAAAGTTTACAACTTTTGCGGGCCCATAAACCAACAGACTATCCACAATATCGCTAGGCAGTCCGCGTTCTCACCACACCGCACCGTTCCGCACATGCAATGCAATGAAATGAGCAATAAGCTTCGTGTTCAGATGGCAATCCAGTTGGCTGTCAGTTCAATAAAGTTTGCATTGGTGTATTTTTATTGAAAGAAAATTGAGGTAAACAAATGCATCGTGCCTCATAAAAGGTCCACATGTTAATAATGGCTTGGGATGTGGGGCAGAGCTCGGTCGTTTTTTTTATGTCTCAGTCGTGGCTATACCTATACAACATTTTGATTTTAAATAACATTTGCATTTCAATTTTCAATAGTAAATATTCAGTAATAATTTTGTTGAAAAATTCATATTTTTTATATATGTATGTAGATTATCAGATCTTTTGAGTATCTTTGAGAACCTAGAACAAAGTAGATTAAAGCTAAATTTGTGTGTACCTACTTGTTTATTCGATTTAGTGCAGTGATAGTAAGTCCCTGCTAGAATTTAAACAGGAGATTCAAGCTTCCTTCTTGCCTCCAACTTGAGGACTATTGGATTCGAATTCGAAGAAGGTTCTTATTTCTGAACTGAGTCCATCATATCTTGGGAAAGCCCATAGATTTCGGGTTGTTTCATATCCTCCATTCGAGCACCTCACTAACAGGATGCTTATCATTCAACACTCAGTGCCGTAAAGTAAAGTATAGGGCTATCAGGATTAGAGTTTTGTACAGCATATCGATACCAGTGACGTCTTTAGGCATGGGCCCGGTGGGCCAGGGCCCAGGGCCCCACAATTAAGGGGCCCCCCTGGACAGCCACAGTATACCAACCGATGGTTATTTTTGAAAGTAGGTATGCGAAGTCGATATTGGATTTATCTGGCTCTAATAAATAAGTGGTAAAGTATTATTTGTTCATACTTATCATGAATGACCAATTATTAATACTCTCAAAACTATTTAATTTTTTTTCACAAAAAAGACCATTTTAAGTTATTTTGGTACTTTTTGAACCAAAATGAAATTCAAGAAAAGATCAATTTTTAAATAAAATAAATAATAAAGACAATTGAATAAAAACTACATCTTATCGCGTATTCAAGTTTTGGGAACAAAAATTGCAATGAAGTCTTAAGAGTATTAATTGGGTTTTTATAACAAAGGAAAAAAATTAAATATCAAAGCGAATAGACCTCGAAAATTTAAAAAATTACGTTTGGTACAAAAATTCCGCAAAATCATTATCCGCACAAGAACAAATTTTAGATCAGGTCAAAAATTTTCGTTTGAATAGATCTGTTGTAGTTTGGTAAAGGTAGCGAGCTTGTTAGGAATAAAAATAACCAAAACAAAGCGAAAACCAGAGAATTTTAATTTTTAATTTGTACACCCGGAATCAGTCTTCCTATTTTTGAACACAAAATCTCGTGACATCTGTCTGTATACGTTTCTAAAGAGCTACAGTGTCAGAACTTAATTTTATCAATTTTATTTGCAAAAACAGGAACGTAATTTTTCCATCGTCGTTATTATGAAATATTTCAACAGTTGACAAACAAAAGTGTCTATGTATATTTCTGCTTTGAATTTCTATCATCGAAAAAAGAAGTCTTGATTATACTCCCAATCTTCTTCTGATTATACTCCCAATTAAGTTTTTAATTTCTTTTCTAAATAACTGTGCAGAATATTCAATCTAAGAGACATCCTGCATGTCCCTTAAGCTTCTTTACATATTTTCCAAAATGATAATAATGTGAATTTTGATAAAATAACCACACATATAGCAAAATGCATTAGCATCACTTTAACACACTCTTAGCAACATTTTAACGTCCTTAAATTCTAAAATAAAAATATGTTTAGTTTCTGACACAAATATACTTTAGAGATACCAAATGTGCGTAACAATATCCCTCCCCTCTCCTCTTTAAAAGAAAATATTAAAGCAAACATTTACTATTTCTATGAAAACTATAGTAACTATGTTTTGACTACCAACTCTACAAAAGCAAACTTTAGGGGAGATGTGGGTACCTACTTTTCCATCATTTTGGAGCATGATGAATAAAAAAATTATGAAATAAACCCAGGCACAAACATTATTTTTTATTTTGTTGAGTTGTGTAATAGTTAATACCTATATAGTTAAATTTAATACAAAATTGTGGTAAGACTTGTAATATGAAATAGTTTTCAATAAAACAAATTTCAAGAGGCCCCCATATCCTTAAGGGCCCAGGGCCCCCAATTGTCTAAAGACGCCCCTGATCGATACCTTCTCGTAGAATGTATTAAGCGACAATTTCAAAATTTTAAATTAAAATTTTAAAAAACTTCTTGCTTAATTATTCATTTTTGTATTTCGTTGTAATAAACAATTTTTTAAAGGGATTTTGAGTTGAAAATCCTATGCCAAATATTTTTATTCCATTAAATACACAAATAAATAACTGAACAAGAGGTTTTTTTCGATGTCTTTAATTTTTTAAAAATATCTTTTAATACATTCTTACGGGCAGGTATTGATATGTATATGTACATTAGGGTGGTCGTTATAATGGTTTTTTTTGAGTTTTAATGTTTGGATGGGCCTAAATAAGCTGTAAATGAAGAAAACAAAAGTCCATACTTTTTTAAGATATTTATTTTCATCCCTTATAGTCGCTGTAGGGGTAAATTAAATGTCCCCTTTATTTTGGAAATTCGCGTAAAATCTGCCGAAAAATTTAGGACATGTAGAGACAAGCAAAAAACTTACCGGAGGGGGGTAATATCTCACACCGCTTGGACGGGAGGGGCAATTTAATAAACTAATTGCATAAAATAGAAAAAAAAAATAATTAAAAAACAACGGCAATACTTGCAGTAATGTTTTGTAGCTTTTTGCAAAGCCAGAAGTTTATTTTAATAGTTGATTATTAAATAAAGTTCTTTGAATAAACAATTTCAGCAAAATCTGTATTCAAACCTATAATTTAAAAAAAATAATAATTTTTCTTCAAAATATTGAGTTTGAATCAATTTTTTGCCAAAACTGTTAACCAAAAAATCTTAATTTAAAAACAAGCCGTAAGAATGGACTTCTGGCTTTCCAAAAAGCTACATAATATTACTGTAAGTATTGCCTTTGTTTTTAATTTTTTTTTTTTTATGCAAATATTTTTTTTAAATTGCCCCTCCCGTCCAAGTGGGGGTAGATATTACCCCCCTCCGGTAGGATTTTTTTCTTATCTAGTTCCCACCTACACGCTCTGATTTTTTTTTTGGCAGATCTTAAGCGAATTTTCTAGTATGCAAAAAAAAGGTGAAATTTAATTTACCCCTACAGCGACTATATGGGGGATGAAAATAAAAATCTGAAAAAATTAGGGAATTTTTTTTCTTCATTTACACTGAGGGAAAAATTAATGCACTCCGTACAGAACCATAAATGTAAATTGTATGTACCGATGTTTGCAAAGGATTGCCATCGAAGGTCTATTCACTAAGTAAAGTTAATATGTACTAGTTATAATTCAAGTTATGTATCGAATAAAACTAACAATCTAGAGTACCGATTTATGTATTGGATACAGACGTAATATACTCATTACAAAACTATGGACCAGCTAAAGTCAAATATGTTTCGATTTAATAAAATTTAAATTTAAAAATTAAGCTTATGTGCTGAGTAAAAGCAATGTGTACTAAGTCTATCTCGATATCTATTCAATACAGACGTTTAATACCCAACACATATCAAGTGCCAGCCATCTAAATAAAAAATTATTAACTACATTAAGTTATGTGCTATGTAAATACGACGTGTACTGAGTCTATGTCTACATTTATAGAATGCAGACGGTATATAATCAGCGCATATCAAGCGCCAGCCATCCAACAATAAAAAACATTTGATACATAAAGTTATATACTGAGTATATGCAACGTGCACTGAGTCTATAGTGACATTTATTCAATGCAAACAGTTTATAGTCAAGCGCCAGCCATCCACAAATAAAAAACATTTATTACATGAAGTTATGTACTGAGTAAATATGACGTATACTGAGTCTATGTCGAGATTTATTCAATGCAGATGATATTTACTCAGTTCATATCAAGCACCAGCCATAAAAGTATAGAGAACATTTATTACATAAAGTTATGTACTGAGTATATGCAACCTGCACAGAGTCTATGGTGACATTTGTTCAATACAGACGGTATATACTCAACACATATCAAGCGCAACCCATGCAACTGAAACTGTTATACGTTACATTAAGTTATGTGTTGAGTAAATACGACGTGTGCCATTTTGACATTTTTTCAATACCGACGGTATATACTCAATACCTACACATGTATCTATTGACTAGCTACAGTGCTGAGTCCACGCAACTTGTACTGACTCTATGTGTATATTGAGCACATCAGCCATCCAAGAAATGAGTTTCAACTTATTCAGTTTTGGCACCAGTTTTTTGTGCCCCCAAGTGGCCTGGTGGATGCGTGCTATGTTCGTGTGTGAAAGGTTCCCAGTTCAAATCCGAGTAAGTATCACAAAGTATTTTTAAAATAAAATAAATATCTAGAAAATAAACTTTCAGAATAAAGTGAAACGTTACAGAGGATTCTCTTAAATGTATGGACTCATAACATAAATGTGTAGTGACACATGGACTCATTAAATATGTGGAGTAGGTACATAGACATATGGACTCATTACATAAATATCAATTGAGTACATAGACTTGATACAAATATATGTAGTGAGGACATACACACGTGGAGTACATAAACATATGGACTCATTACATAAATATGTACTCATTACATACAAATTTGATCTGTCCTCACTACAAAGAATCTGTACTTATCACAGATAACCGGTTTGTTTTTAGAAAATGCATACATAAAATATTTATATTTATTTATTGAGTGCATAGACACTGTACTAATCACAGAAAACTAACAATTTTTTCAAAAATTGCCTAAATAGATTTATTTACATTTATTTAATAAGTGCATATGAGCTATACTCAGTACATCATCATGCGACAACCTACATATAATTATTTACTGAGTCCATGGAAAGTTTATATTTACGCAATGATACCAAGAAATAGTGCATAGAATCTATTCTCACTACATAATCGTAAGCTGGCGTGGTACATATTCGTGTAATGAGTCTACAGAACTATTTAGTAGCTGCTTCACTGCTAATAGGTTTATGTTGTCAGTATAGATTTCATTAGGTAATGAGTACAGAAAAGTATGTGTGCAGAAAAATATAGGATGAGTAAATAAAATGATGTGCTGAGTGCATACATTTTTCCCTCAGTGTAGAGCCGATTTGGGTCCATCCGGGATGACATTTTTTTAACGACCACCCTAATGTACATGTTCATGTGCAATCTTACATACATCGTCGTGAGGAGTTTTGAAATCATTTGTTTTCCCAAATCGAGGTAGCAGCGGTTTTTAGGGTAGTTTTCATTATCGAATCTCCACTAAGTTGTCGTTTGTAGAGATAATCAGCCTTATCGCCAATTCCGAGGGAGATAGCTTTCCCTTTGGATTTTATTTTTTCCAAGGAGTTGAATACTCTCATCGTCAATCTCCCCCGATTACAATTTCCCCCGGAAATAACTTCGAACTAGTTTCGAAATATTTTGAGAGAATTATTTAATTTAAATTATTGAACTGTCAAATTTTGTGAATAAATTAATGAAGTACAATTATTATGTACCTACATTTTTGAAGCATTCAGATCGGTATTTCTTACAATCTACATATACCATAGCCTTCAGATTAACCACCACCGGAGAAAGAGATCGGAGAAACCTAAACAGAATTCGAAGAAACTTAAGGGATAGAAAAAGGTATCGTTTGCATTGATTTTCTAGCTTTTTTAATACTTTTTTCTTGCTTGTAGGTTTGTAGAGGACTGCATTCTAAAAAACAAAACGATAAACGTTACGTGAAGCAAATCGTTGACGATCACGTTTACGAAAATCGTTTTAAAGATTATCATTTTCAAAATTACGGAATGACCGACAGCTTTCACATATTTACTGGATATTTAAATGAATTCAGTTTCACCACCCAAAAAAGCATTTGGCATACCTTCTATCGTCAAACTAAATGCATGCTAGCGTTCTTTTTTGCAGAAGGTGGCTACTTGGCAGAAGTTTAATTAATTTTTGAGAGAGAGATCTGCCCCAATTGTATCACTTAAGATATCACGGATAGACCGAGACGCCCACAGCAGATTTTGGGTGTGGGTGATAGCAAAAAAAAGAGTATAGGCGTCGAAAGCTTCATTAAAGGCTATTCAAAAAATCAAGGTCTTGCAGTCCACAACTGGGGCCTTTGCGAGAAACAGTGCATCAAAAAAAAAAATATGAATGCAATTTCGAAGAAAATCGTTTTAGCCGAAAAAGGTTTTCACTTCTCCCTAGATAAGCCCCTCGGATCACATATCACGGAATCTACTTTTTCCCTTTTTTCGAATATTGTTTACGATTGGAGAGTATCACACGGGGGAAAAAATCCGGGGGAAAATTATTTACGATAAGGCTGAATATTTACTCCAAGCTATATGAACTACTTTAACTTTTTCGAAGAAAGCTCTTTCTGATAAATATATGACTTTGAAGTCGATTAAGGTGGTGAGTCTGAAAAGAGAGAAAATTAGGCCTATAGCCGATGTGCCGGACCACTGTTTCCTACGCTACTGACCAAACTACTGCAAAATAGCTTAAGAAGCTCCCATAGCACGTTGAATAGGTTCTGCCATTATATGCCACTTTAAGCCCGAATATTTTTCAATTTTTCTTGAAGAACATACAAACATAGGTTCTAACTTTTTGTTGATGTTTCAATTTTGTTTTGAAGAACATACAAACATAGGTTCTACCTTTTTGTTGATGGGACATAGGGAGCTGATAATGAACCAATCGGGCATGCTTTCTTTTAACCCATATCCCGTAGATGGTTTGTTGCATGGATCCTAATTAGAACTGGTACTGGTTCTTCATTGACTAAAAGTTACCTTATCTTGCATTATAGCATAATGTCGCTCTATATAATAGAAATATTTAGCAGCAATACTGTTTAAATACATAGAAGCCAGTTACTTTGATCGAAAGACTCTTCAATCCTCTAGGAGGCTGCTGCGATGGCCTTCTGCTTTTTCGCAGGACTTTCTTTTCTTTCAATTGGTTCTATACCCTTCCCTGGTCGCTCTTGTTCTAGGTAGGTAGGTAGAAATGGTGGCAAGAGCGTAGCACTCGCTCTTTGCCCAATTAGCACTGGATTGCGCCGTTTTGATACCATAACTCGTTTGACCTGTGTATGAAAGCAAATTAAAGTGACGATTTGCGGGTTTATTCTCTGAGGGGCTTATTCCTGAGGTGTCCCGTTCCCTGGGTTGGATGTGAGATTTCCTCCAGTGCGGGTTGGAGATCATCTTTCCCAAGAAACCAGAAAAGCGTTCCTTGCTTTGAAATAGGACGGCTGTGAAGTATGGTTGAGGTACCTTGTGAGTCAGTACAAAAGACAGGAGTTGGGTCATAGGACACTCACTCGATTGGATCGCATCTCGCTCGAGCTTGCTACATTATGCCGAGCTCGGCAGGTTGTAGAATAGCAACGGAGCGCGATCGATCCGACCGTGTGATCATCATTGCCATTGAGGATTGAGCACCATGAAGCCCCGCAGAAACACGGGTTCTGATTACTCACGGTCTTTGGATCTGGCGGGGGGAACATGCTGCAGAACGCAACCGATTTTCATCTCAGATCCATTTCGTGGCGTTAAGAAAAGAGATCAAGTCTTTGATCTTCATTTCGGAAAGTTCGTTTAGGTAGTCAAAAAAAGCCATTCCAAACAATTGTGCTCTCATTCTGGCTAGAGCTGGACATTTACAGAGAAAATGAAGGACTGTTTCCTTTTCTCGCTGATCTTCACAGCTGCGACAGTGAGTATTGTAAGGAATACCCAGCATCGCCGCATGTTCTTCAATTGACCAGTGTCCCGTGCAGGTTGCTACGACCCTGGCTATGTCCCGCCTGGGCCTACATATGAGATCAATTGTTCGAGATTTATTAAAGGCGGGCCAGATCGTTCTGGATATTTTGCAGTTGGTTAAACTGCTTCACCTACGATTGGATTCCCTAAGGAAAATTGATAATATATTGCCCTTCACAACTTCAAGGGGAATGTTGACTCTTTCCGCAAATGAGATGTGAAGGGCTGATCCTTGCCTGGCTAGTTCATCTGCCCGTTCATTTCCCTCAATGCCACTGTGACCAGGAACCCAGATAAGAGTGACCTTGAGGTTAATATTTAGACTTGCGAGCTCAGCTCGGTATTGTTGGACCAATTTAGAGGATGATGTAGCCGAATCAATGGCCTTAAGAGTGTTCCGAACTGAACAAAACCAGTCATTTGCTAACTTTTTTTTTGCATATATAAGACCGGTTTTTTTCACTTTCATCAGATACTTTGTTTTATAAAACTTTGCATTTTTACTAATTGGTCACTAGTAGGCGTATTATGGTACTAAAACAAATTTTTTCTAAAAGTAACTGATTTTAAGTTCCAAATTTACATAAATTTTCTGTGAAAAACTGCCTTTTAAGAATTAAAAATTTCAATATCAAATGATAAAATTATGATCATATAATTAATGAAAATCGTGAAAAATATATTGAATTTATATTCACTGCAAAAACAAATATGAAAAAAATACCGTTAGGTATAAAAAATTGACTGTCAAAAAGGCGTTTTTTCAAAATTCACAAGAATTTTTATTTTGCACTACTAAAATTTTTATTAGGTACAAAATTAAAAATTTTCTCCAATAGTGGCATTTTAAAAATATGGAATTTTATGTTATTAAACTTTTTTTTGCAAAAAATGTCATAGTGTAGGCTACATTTTCTTTGAAAAACGGCCATTTTAGCCATTTTCTCCATTTCTTAGAGGCTTTTTTTTTTTTTTTTTTTTTTTTTTTTTTTTTTTTTTTTTTTTTTTTTTTTCCCCCTCGTGGTTTTCGCCTTGACGTTGGCGAGGGGGCTTACGATATGACACTCCAGCAATCCAGCTGCAGGGGCATACAACTAAGAAAAACCAAACAAAAACAGGGATGTTTATCCAAAAGCAAATAAATAATGGTCATGGAAAGCTATACAAATGATGAAATCCGAGCGGGGATATACGCTCAAGTGTCGACAGAAGTCACGGCTGTCGGCGAGGGCTTGGCTTCGCAAGAAGCTAAGTCGCCAGTGACAAATAAAGTAGAAAACCCGACCAAACCCGTCTTAACTAGACAAGCGAATGTGCTCAACCTTGCAGCATCTCTTCTTCCTGCTCTAGATAGCTTAGCTATTGAAGGTATGGAGACCTCGAACAGACCTTCCTCTATAGGAAGTCAAACCGAGGACGAGCTGTTGCAAGACTCGAGTCAAGAAGAGACCACGCTGAAGCCTACTGCACCCCTCAAAGCTTCGAGGCAACGCAGTAACTACAGATCCTCCAAAAGATTCGTGAGTGCTACTGAGAAAAAGGACCCAAATACTCTCAGTTCAAGAGACAAGGCCCTTTTGAAAAAACATAGGAAATTGGTGAGGAACTATGAACGTCAGTCGGCAACGTCCGCCACTGCACCCATTGTTTCCTCCCAACTACTATTGAACGCAAAAAAGCCAGACAGCGGGAAAGTAATTGCCGCCGCATCTAGGTCTATCCCTAAAAAGATAAACCGTGAACAGGCGGACAATAACTCTACCGCTAGTACTGGCTCAAAGACGAAACTGGAGACCTCCAGCAAGAAACAGCAGGCCAACGCTTCATCGAACCTGAAAAGGAACGAGAAAGCACAGGTAGGCAACTCTTCTGGGGCGAATCCAGGTTCATCTAAGAGAGCAAGATCGGAGGAGGCAACCAAGACTGAAGGTTATAAAAAGCTTAAAACCAACAGTTTTGACACCACCCCGATCGATCTGCAGGTGGCCATAATAAGTCGAGACGACCCGGATGGGAAAATCACGGCAAAAAATTGGTTACTCGTGGAAAACGAAATCATCAAAGCCATGATGGTGACATCCGAGGATGATAGTTCTGAGGACTACACCTTTGATGGAGCTGGTTGGCGAAAGGGAGTAAAAGTGGTTTGCTGTGGGGACCAGAAATCCCTGGAGTTCCTCACTCACACAATCACCAATATTGGCGAACTGTGGGAGGGGGCATCTCTTGGGGTTCTTCCCGTCACAGCTCTGCCACTTCGCCAGCAGGTTAATATATGGATTCCTCCTCCTGCCATGCATGAGGATGCATCCGTGATTAAACTGCTGGCGAAACAGAACAAGGAGCTGCCCATTCTAGAATGGAAACTTCTTCATTCCAAGAAGAGTCTCAGAGGGGAAGGGAAGGACCTCTTGTTCATGATTGACAAGAAATCTGACCTTCTTCTTAAAGGGAACAAAGACGTGTTGAGATATGGTCTCGGAACCGTAAAGGTAAGGAGGCATGTTAGCAAAGGGGAGTCAAAAGCTGCTGGTGGTGCAAATTAATTTGCATCACGCCAAAGCAGCGACGCACGACCTAATGCTCTACATGTCTCAGGAGGCCGTGGATGTGGCCTTAATCCAAGAACCATGGATTCGTAAGAATCAGGTACAAGGATTGAGGTCAAAAAACTATAACCTGTTCCACTCCACGTCAGAAGGTGAAATAAGAAGTTGTATTCTAGCGAAAAAGTCAATTAATGCTTTCTTTTTATCTAGGTACAGCAACAAGGACAACGTGGCAATCAGCGTTGAGTCCAAGGAAGGTAACTTCGTCTTGGCATCAACGTACATGCCGTACGAAGAGGAAAACCCACCATCAAAGACAGTCCGCGATCTTGTGGGACACACCACAGCAAGAGGGACACCTTTGGTGTTGGGATGCGATGCCAACGCCCACCACACTCAATGGGGAGGTAAGGATGTCAATAAAAGAGGTGAGTCAATTTTTGAATACATTCTCTGTTCAAACCTTATGTTATGTAATAAGGGTAATCACCCAACATTTAGGAACAAAAACAGGGAAGAGATTCTAGATCTCACTCTTATGAGCAATAATGATAAAATTTCTGTAGGGAATTGGAGAGTCTCGCCTGAAGAATCTTTCTCAGATCACTTTAGGATACTCTTTACTCTAGACAGAAACAAAAATGAGATTAAGCCCTTTAGAAACCCAACTAGAACAAATTGGACAGAGTACTCAAAATGGTTGAACGATCGTATCGACCCACCAGAGGAAGAAACGCTATCGGCAACCTCAACCGTAGATACTGTTGTTCAAAACCTTACTAGTGAAATGAGAACGGCTTTCGAAAGACACTGCCCTATATCTCGTAACATTAAACCCACTAGCCCACCATGGTGGAACAGTGAACTTAAGAAACGAAGAACAGGGGTCAGAAAACTTTTCAATAAAGCCAAACTGAGTAAATTAGATATAGACTGGAATTCTTATAGAGCTGAACTTAACTCATACACCAAGGAGTTAAGAAGAGCCAAAAAGGATTCATGGGCTAGACACTGTGAATCCATTGAGAGTACAAGTGAGGCAGCGAGACTTCGTAAGGTCCTTGCCCATAATCCCGCGATTCCGGGATATATTAAACATCCCGATGGATCGTGGTCGAACTCGAGCCAAGAAACACTTGAACTCTTTATGGAAACGCATTTTCCTGACTGTAAGAGCCCTGAGGACTCAGGTAATAAACAACCAGACCCCTTAGAAGCTCTACAACCAGCACCAGAATTGGATCAGATTATCACAGAGCAGAAGATTATGTGGGCAATAAACTCGTTCAAACCCTTTAAATCAGCTGGACCAGACGAGATAATTCCGGCATTTCTTCAACATGCTCTACAGATAATCACCCCATGGCTTAGGGTTATCTTCAAAAGTTGTGTTAAACTTAGATACGTCCCTACCAGCTGGAGAAAGGTTAAAGTTGTCTTTATTCCAAAAGCTGGGAAACCGACACACTCGACTGCAAAAGATTACAGACCAATAAGTCTCTCTTCGTTCCTCCTCAAGACACTGGAGAGAATTATTGATCTGCATGTTAGAGACCTTCTCAACCCAAACATTTTGTGCAACTACCAACACGCTTACCTTAAAGGTAAGTCAGTGGAGACCGCGTTGCATGAAGTCGTTTCACAAATTGAGAAAAGTCTCGAGCACAAAGAGCATACCCTGGCAGCATTTTTGGACATTGAGGGAGCGTTTAACAACGTAAAAACGGAGTCCATTAAATCTGCTCTGGAAGAGGTTGGAGTTGAGCCTGCCATTGTAGACTGGATTTATACCATGCTCAATGGCAGAATCATAAACTCGCGACTTGGGGATACTATTGTTGAGAAAACAGTTACAAGAGGCACGCCACAAGGAGGGGTAATTTCGCCTCTCCTTTGGATCCTAGTTGTTAATAAAATTCTTACAAGATTTAGAAATAAGGGCATTAAAATTGTGGCCTATGCAGACGACATAGTAATTTTGATATCGGGGGCCTATTTCTCCGCTACTACACCAGCTACATCAACTACATCTTACAGCACTCTTCTACAACTACAACAATTACACTTTTCTGTTTCATTACTACAACTGGAAGTGTTGTATGATGTAGCTCGTTGATGTAGTGGATGTGCAGGTCGTTGTAGGATGTAGCTCGTTGATCAAATGGATGTTGTTCTTGTGACATTAATATTATTTGTTTATTTTGGAAGTGAGTTAGTTTCAATTTTTGAAGAGACACAAATAAATAATTAAAAATAAATGGATTTTGACATAAATATTTTCGCCAATAATTTTGAATTCAACATATAATCAAGGGTACTCATGCAAGTCGTAGTTAGTATTGTAAAGTTTTAAACTTCGTAATTCTGTCACAATTTGTATGGAAAATTTGACAGATGAATACCCTTATTGAAAGAAGACCGAAAATATATTTATAAAGGCTCTCCCAAACCAACGTGAAACATTCGCCGACGACGCGAAATCATTCACAATAATACAAAATTTGAAAGATTCACAACGCTAAGCAACAACAAAAAAACCCCTTTGCGAATGATTCGCTATGATTTCGCGTTGGTTTGGGAGAGCCTTAACGCATCAATTTTAATATGGAAGACCCTAATTTCGTTGAAATATTCCAAAAATGTGTACTCAATTGTTGGTTGAACGCTTGCATTCATTGCACATCCAATCAATTGTAACCAAAATACTTACATTCGTATATTTTCTTTTATATCCAGCCATTTCCCATCCTGCTACAGCAATCACAGCAAATATTTTTACTGTGAGAATGTAACAAGAATTTACAGCAAGTTGTACTACAACAATGTAGTAGCAAAAGCTGTGAAACAGAATCATACATTTTTCCAATACTTCCAATCGATTCTCCAAAGCTACATTGATGTACTACACCTGAAAAACCAATGTATGTTTGAAACAGAAATGATGTAATACAACTGTTATACTACTACATTGTAGCTGATGTAGTAGCGCAGAAATAGGCCCCGGGTAAGTATCTTACCACCATCAAAGATATTATGGAATCCGCACTTAAAGAACTATCTTCTTGGGCAGCACAAAACGGTCTCGGGGTTAACCCTACAAAAACCGAACTAGTTCTGTTCACGAATAAAAAGAAATTAGGGGATTTTACTCCTCCCAGACTAAATAACATACCTCTGAAACTCTCCAAGGAAGCTAAATATCTTGGAGTTATCCTTGATTCCAAGCTAACATGGAAACGTAACACAGAGGAAAGAATGAAAAAAGCACTATGCGCTTTCTACACATGCAAAAAGACCTTTGGTACACGTTGGGGTATGCGACCGCAAGTTATCCAGTGGATGTACATGACGATAGTTCGCCCCATACTAACCTATGGTTCTATAGTGTGGTGGAAGGCTGTTGATAAGGTAAGCTATCTCAAAAACCTGAATAAGGTACAGAGACTAGCCTGTATAGGAATAACGGGGGCACAGAGGTCTACACCACAGGCAGGATTGGAAATTATTCTAAATCTTCCAGCCCTGGACGAGTACACTAGATGCACAGCAGCCAAAAGCGCATTTCGACTCAAAGAAATGGGCTCTTGGAAGCACAGCACCTATGGTCATGGGTCTATCCTACGAAGGTATGACACAGTGGCTGGGCTTGATGTGAAGACTGATTATATTCCACCCTTAATGGATTTTAACAAACACTTCTCTATTTCAATACCCGAAAGACATGGATGGGAACCCAACTCACTAATTAGTGAACAGGGTATCCCCTTCTATACTGACGGGTCAAAAATGGAAGAAGGAACAGGTGCGGGGGTGTTCTGTGAGGCCCTTAATATTTGGGAATCATATAAACTCCCAGATGAGTGTAGTGTCTTTCAGGCTGAAATTTATGCTATTCATAAAGCGGCAGAATTGGTACACAAGAAAAAACTGATCTCGTCGGAGATCACTTTTTTCGTGGACAGCCAAGCTGCGATCAAAGCAATAGCCAGTGAGACCATAAGATCCAAAACAGTGGCAAAATGTCGAGGCATACTGAACAAAATTTGCAACACTAACCGAGTCAAACTCTGCTGGGTTCCTGGACATAGCAATATAGAAGGGAATGATATAGCAGATGAACTGGCAAGGAAGGGGTCATTGTCAAATGCAAACAGTAGTAGCCAATTAGACACGGGACTAGACATCCCGATCGGCGTAATTAAAACGAAAATGGACCTAATAATGAAAGAGCAAATCAATAAATCCTGGATTACCAGGAACGATTGCGCTATCTCTAGAAGTTTATGGCCTAGAATTAATGAAAAGGAAACTCAGTATATTCTATCGCTGAGTAAAAAGAACATTAGAATCTTGATAGGTGTACTAACGGGTCACTGCGCCATTGGCACAATGGCCACCAGATTGGGTGTACTCGCACCCGACTGTTGTAGGAGCTGTCAGGATGTAGAAGAAATAGAAACCATTAAACACCTGCTCTGCGATTGTCCAAACCTCCAAACAAGCCGCCTCCGCTACTTGGGAAACAGGTTTGTTGGAGAACTGGACGATCTAGCGCAGGTCTCAATGGTAAATATGAGGAAATTCATAGATAGCACAGGCTGGTTCGTAAATGAGCCAGTCTATCTGAATCATTAGCTTAGGAGCATCTCTGCTTTCTTATTGTAAGGGGATCACAATGGACCGACAGGCCCCCGTGTACGCAACAGCCCTGTGCTGTGCACACCCCTCCTAACCTAACCTAACCTAGAGGCTTTTACCAAAATCTGGAGCACAAAATTAAATTTTTTTTCCAATGATGGCATAGAGAATAAGTTTATCTGTCCATAGACACCTTAATCGTTTTGATCGGACAAGTACACGCTTCACAATCTTTTTCATGAAATCACCATTTCAGTCCGGAACACTCTTAACAGCTGCCTGACTGTCTGTAAGGATGGCTGTATTACGATTTTGGTTTGGATCTGCTTAAAGTATCTTGCATGCCTCCCTGATTGCCAGTATTTCAGCTTGAAATACACTAGCAAAATTCGGTAGCTCTTGTTATATGCTGTAGTATTTTTGTAGTGCATCTTCTATTCCATTAGTTATACATATACGCATTCAGAATCGTACCATCACAGGTTCTTGTTCTTTTTTTAGAGTGGTGTGGGTTAGCTATTTGATGGTATCACGATACCGGGATATTTGCTGTATGATAATGCACAGTGGAGAGTTTCCTGCTCAGGCGGTCTTTACAGGCTCTATAAACACCAGACAGTTACCATTTGTAACCATATGTTTTCAAAAGTGCTCTCCAAATCAAAGGTAACACTTCATCATAATCTTGTTGACTTGTTCTGCGTCACAATTCCTCGTTTGATAAAAATTTGTGACCAGAGAATCTTTAGAATGTGGCGTAGACAGCGATTCACAAAAGCCTTCAATTTTATCGCAATGGTAGACGTGGCTTTCCAGGTTTCACAAGCATATAAAAGCATGGATTTGACATTGCATTCGAAGAATCTCAACTTAGTGCGTAAGGAGATATGACTGGATTTCCAAACTGGGGACAGAGTACCTAAGGCTGCGTGAGTTTTATTAATTGTACATTCATGCCCAGATCAGTGCCACCATTTGTGGAAGCAATAGTTCTGAGGTAGTCTAATTATTGTTCAACCTTTTCAACCGGCCGGCGGGCGTCTTCTGTAGAAAGATACGTTGATATGGGGAGCGGTCTGTGGGCATCATTTTTGTTTTGTTGCTATTTACTTTAAATCCCTTGACTCTCCATTCACTTGCAGTGTTTGGCGAATCTTGATCAGCCCGCGAATTTTATTTGCCAGGATAGGAGACATAAATATATCATCAACACTAGCTTAACAACCGCTGTTCTAACGCTGGCCGTATATATGCCATATAAATCGTTAGTAAAAGAATGATATATTGACACATTTCAAATCACTTCAAACTTGGATACTTAACTAAATAAGTACTCACGCATAAAACCTCTCCCCCAACTTATACTTACAACTAAAACAGAGAGCAAAAAATCTTCATTTCATGTTCCTAATTGGAAGAAAATGATACTCGCCATTCGCCAACTCCATCAAGAGCCAAAATCAAATAAACGCAATAAAAATGTCCACCAATTATATTTCATCAAACGATTCTCCATCACATCACTGTCTCCAGCATCTTTTGTTAACTTAAACAACTTAAATTAAAACATCACTTTATTAATTCTGTGAACAACTTAAATCTTCTGTCAATTTATTGTAAACAGCAACTGTTCCTGAGTAATTAGTGCAGCAAAACATCAACTTTTACAGCAGAACATCTACTTCTACTGAATGGAAATTCAAATTCCATTGCACAATCTTTTATTCATTTATTTTGAATATTAATTGGTATCAGTGGACGGGGGATGATGAAGCGAGAGACGCAGCTCCCTCTCTAGCTGCGAGCTGCCCATAGTACTCATTAGTGGAGCTGTATCTTTTGTATCTATAGTGGAATCGGAATTTGCAAGTCGGATGCTTGAATATAAGTACTTTGGTGCCAACTATTATACCCACTCAAAAACTTATGCCTTTCGCAAAAACTTTCAGGTGATAGTCGACTTTAATTTGTGTATCATAAGCTTCCGTCCCGGCCAATAAATGTCATTAACTACTCACCATTTTTCCACCAGAGGTATGTATACACAATACATACGTTGTTGCATTCAACTGGATCGGTTGCCCCCAGAGATGTTTTGTGTGAAAACTTTTCATTAGAAAAGGAAGCAAAATTGAGTTTTCTATACCTTAAGCTACGCAAGTTAAAAGGAGTATATTCTATGCGGTGTGGCATGCGGTGAGGTGCAGTGCGGTATGATGCTGAAAGACAACAGCATCATTAGAAATATCAACTGGTAAAATGGGCTTAAGAGTTTAATTGCGCCATTGAGAGTTTTTAGAAACTCTCTATCAGCGCTGTATTCATCAGTGCAGTTTTGTCTGTCCTTGGTTCTTGAGAGAATGAAGTTTACCTCTATAGGACTCCCTTGTGATCCAGCTTTTAACTTTGTACAAAAAAAAAAAAACGAGAATAATCTCTATCCATGGTGGAACCATTTAATACTTGGGGATTTCAGAATGACCCAGCATTTAACTACTTTTCGAAGTTTGAACTTTACCTTCGGGCATAGAATAAGGCACCAAAAACTCGTATATATACGTAACACATTGAGTTATAATGAAAGGCACTTCCTTACAAATGTATATTCTGAAGCTCACAGGTAAAAACAGGATTCTTAATTATAACACTTGTCTTTGAGTTTTTGATGGGGAAATTGTTCGTTCGTCTTTGCCTAGGGTGAAGTACTTAACCTATTTCATATAGGATATGTAGGTACTTATGTAATGTAAATATATTATGGCTTTTGTTAAAGAAAATCCAATTTCATGGAAATGAGGTAACTGCAAATAAACATATACGCATAGGTGCATAGGAAACACATATTGGGAGATGATTATTGAAGTGTCAAAAGTAATATTATTGTAGGTATTCAGAAAATATCTGCAAGAAATTAATACATTTTAGGAAAGGTGCACTGAAAGTTCTTTTTGGTTTTGAATAATTGTAAATAATGCTTCGGGACAGTGTTTTTATCCTTTCCATCTATAACTAGGAATGCCTACTCAAAGATTTTTTTAGCATCAAAAAATATCATATTTTAGCTTTAAAAACTGACTGCATTATTGCATTATCGTTTTTACCAGCTTTTCCATTTCATCCGCTGACTTGACTGAAGCAAAATATTGAAGTTTGAAACGTTGATAGAATGGCTTCGTTGACCATGAATCTAAGGACCAACTTTTCAGTGCGAGATCATCGTATTCTTGGGGTTAAACCTAGGTTAACTCCAAAAACGTATTTTGTATTCGATGTAGTTCTTTACATCTCTGATGCACAGTACGATTTTTGTCAGGTTTTCTCACAATTTTGGTAAACCAACAAAATCTTCTCAATGCATACAACGAAGTATCTGTGATACAACTTTGTGGGTTAAAGACAGTCGAAATGTCAAAGACTTATTGAAAGGCGGTCAGTGACAGAAATATCCATTGTTGTGTGAGTGAGAATTCCGAAACAACTTCAATTAAGATAAACGCTTAAAACCATTTTTTACAAACAAAATTTGACAGTTTTTCGACAATAACTTTTCGTGGGAAAGAGATGTAAAAAATAATTGTGAACAAGAACTTTAAAAGATACTGTAGCTGTAGCCTACAAAATCAAGCCAAAAATTTTATTCTAAGTTCAATAGGAGCTGAGAAAATTGCATTTATGTTTTTCAAAACACTTTTTCAAAATGGCGGACAACGCAACATCACCTACCAGCCAGACTACCCTTACGCAAATCTTAAGAGTTAGAGCAAACATGTATAAAAAAAAACAGCCATACAAAAATGACTTCTTTTTTGACGTTGCTAGCTCTCGTACTATTAGTTTTGCATTTTTGTTGTGGGCCGAGTTAAAAAAACCTCAATATCTTTTGTTTCTTACCGTTTCTCCTTAGATTTTTAGATTTAAATAGGTTTTAGAGGCTTAAGTTCTTGCTAAATTTATTTAGATATAAACCTTTCCGGGGGTTATCGGGGGATGGATATTGTAACTGAGACAGTCTCAATATATCATTTGTAAAAAAAACATACAAAAGACTATACATACCTTGGCTTCAATGACACCTCTTTTTTTTTATTAGCTCACTCTCCAAAGGTTGCAGATTTCTTTTAATTTGACGCTGCAAGAAAGTGTGATAGCTCCTCCTACACTAGCGATCGCAACTGATTTCATGGAACAGATTTTCTTTCACAGTCGCTAGAGTACTAAGAAAGTATCCATTCAATGTTTTTTCGAAAATAAGTTTCACCATTTAAGTCAGTGCTGTAAACGAAATTTTTGTATCCTTTTTTAACAGTTCTTAAAAAAACTAGTAAACATGCCAAGTGCTATTTTTTTAGCAAAAGCAAAAAACAATCTATGCAAATATTTTCGCATGTCAAAAATTATTGAGATTAAATAAAAAAAAACTTTGCTATCAGCGATTGGTGTTGCATGTGAGAAAATAGTGTGACGAATAAAAAATATTTGTTTGTATGGTGAGTTTACACTTGCATGTTGCCTGTTGCATGTTGCATGTTGCATGTTGCATGTTGCATGTTGCATGTTGCATGTTGCATGTTGCATGTTGCATGTTGCATGTTGCATGTTGCATGTTGCATGTTGCATGTTGCATGTTGCATGTTGCGTGTTGCATGTTGCATGTTGCATGTTGCATGTTGCATGTTGCATGTTGCATGTTGCATGTTGCATGTTGCATGTTGCATGTTGCATGTTGCATGTTGCATGTTGCATGTTGCATGTTGCATGTTGCATGTTGCATGTTGCATGTTGCATGTTGCATGTTACCTGTTGCATGTTGCATGTTGCATGTTGCATGTTGCATGTTGCATTTTGCATGTTGATTAGTTGAAAAAACTAAATATATTCACCGCACAACATAATTTGCATGCAAATGGCTTGAGCATCCAAAAATGATTGAAGGGTCTAAGGAAAAAAAAGCTTAAGTCCCCTTTTTGAAAAAAAAAAAAAAATAAACTAATGATGAGATCTTATAAATTTTTATGAGATAGCTCTCTTTACATAGGATTTTAAAAACTCGCAAAATAGCACAGTTTCTAAAAAACTTCTTTCTAAAAGTTTTGTATTGCTCCTTAATTTAAACAAAACGATATTAATAAAATGCACGACTTGTTCACACGTACTTGCTCTTAAGTTCAAGACACTGCGGGCTTTAGAAAATTTTATATAAATATATGGAAATTATGAGAGAAAAATGTAGAGAAACATGAAATATTTACAACATTTAAATTGGCAAAAACAACTCTTTTGACAGTTTGAGGTGGAAATAAGAATGCCATCTTAGTTACGTCTGTGAAGTTAGCAGGGCAACTTTCACCCACGCAAATGGGACCTTGACAGGAATTTGCAGTTTTTTTGCATTTTTTTTGCATTTCTATTCCCGATTTTGCAGTTCGCCAAATAGCGGGGTAATTTAGTGACCTGCTAACTTCACAGTGAAGTGAGCAGGTCACATGGTGTATCTCAGGAACCAAGCGTGCTAGGAACTTGTAGTAAGGCTCCAAATTTGCAGTTTTTTTGCATTTCAAAGATAGGATAGGTCAGAAATTTGAAGTCCTTTTTTTGAAAAAAATTTCATACTGCCCTGCTAACTTCACAGTGAAGTTAGCAGGTCACATGGTGTATCTCAGGAACCAAGCGTGCTAGAAACTTGTAGTAAGGCTCCAAATTTGCAGTTTTTTTGCATTTCAACGATAGGCTAGGTCAGAAATTTGAAGTCCTTTTTTTGAAAAAAATTTCATACTGACCTGCTAACTTCACAGTGAAGTTAGCAGGTCGCATGGTGTATCTCAGGAACCAAGCATGCTAGGAACTTGCAATAAGGCTCCAAATTTGCAGTTTTTTTGCATTTCAACGATAGGCTATGTTCAAAATTTGAAGTCCTCAATTTAAAAATTTCCCAAATTTGACTTCAATATGAAGCAAGTAGGTCACATCGTGTATCTCACGAACCAAGCATGCTAGGAACTTGCAATAAGGCTCCAAATTTGCAGTTTTTTTGCATTTCAAGGATAGGCTAGATCAGAAATTTGAAGTCCTTTTTTTGAGATACACCATGTGACCTGCTAACTTCACTGTGAAGTTAGCAGGTCAGTATGAATTTTTTTTCAAAAAAAGGACTTCAAATTTCTGACCTAGCCTATCGTTGAAATGCAAAAAAACTGCAAATTTGGAGCCTTACTACAAGTTCTTAGCACGCTTGGTTCCTGAGATACACCATGTGACCTGCTAACTTCACTGTGAAGTTAGCAGGTCACTAAATTACACCGCTATTTGGCGAACTGCAAAATCGGGAATAGAAATGCAAAAAAAATGCAATAAAACTGCAAATTCCTGTCAAGGTCCCATTTGCGTGGGTGAAAGTTGCCCTGCTAACTTCACAGACGTATCTTAGTTCTTGATTGAATATGATTGTATGGGACAAAAATTTTAATCGTTGGAGCGGTTTCTTAAAAAAATAGTTTTTCATATATAAAATTCTTAAAATATTTTTAAGAACAAATTTTGGTATGCAATTCTTAAGTATATACTAATATTTATGTAAAAACAAAATTTGAAAAAAAAATTGTCAATCCGTTTTTGAAATATCGAATTTTCAAAAAAAAAAACTTTGAAACTTTAAAAAAAAAAAAAAACGTTTTTTGAACTTTTGATATGCAATATTATTTAATCTTATCTGAAATTAGTATATACAAAAATTCATCTAAATCCGTTAAGCCGATAACGAGAAAATTCAAAATGAAAAAATACGTTCTATGTTAGGTACTTCTAATAGTTGCTAAGTCTAAAATCTTATAATTTTTGATAGTAGATCGTACTAATTTTAGTATATGAAAAAAGTTTAATCAAAATCGTAGGAGTCGTTTTTGAGCAAACAAATATTTTCCATTGCGGTTTTTTAACTTTTGTATGGAAGGTACCGTTATTTTTTCTTTAATGTAATTTTTTTATAAAAATATTTTAGAAAGTATTTAAAAACTCTTAAATATCGAGTTTCAAAAAAAATGATTATGTCTTTTCGAAATATTTGATTTTCCAAAATAAAACTTATGAAACATTTTTTAAAAATCCAAAAAATACTTTTTCAAAAATGTTGGTACACAAAACTATTTATATTTTTTGGAAGCTTCTGCATATAAAAAATATTTGAAATCGTTCGTACCATTTTGAAGAAAAACAGTCCAATTTCCAATTATTTTGAAAATCTAGAGATGTCTGAATAAAAATCAAAAACCGTTTCCAATTATTATGTCTGGTTCATTCAGAAGAAAATTTCAAATAAAATATTCGAAATTTGTCGATAAATTGTTAATAACACCAACCCAGTCTATCTTCATCAGTAGAAATTCTAAAGTAAGTTTTTAGACGTTTCATTGTTGAAAAATTTCTTTTCGGTGTTGTTGTTGAAACCGCTAGAGTCACCACCATTTTAAGAAGCTTGTGTATCTAGTTGCTTATATGATTTCGTCTACTATAGCTTTAATTCAGCCTTTAAACTTTAAATTTTAACGATCCAAATTTTGTTTTTTTTTCAAAATGAAGTTTTCTCTGTTAAAATTTTGTTGATTTTTGCCAAGAATTGACGGAATAAGAATGTACAAAGAGGAAAGTTTAATACATATAATACACTGATATTTTTATGAAAATCGTTGAAGCCGTTTTTGAAATAATTTAGCTTTTCCTTAACGGTTGTATGGATGGCAAGTACCGTTATTTTTAGAGCTAAAACAAATTCAATTTCCCCTCAGGAGAGTTACAAAAAAACCTTAAGTTCAAATTTTTAGGAAAATCTCGTCATTGGTTTAGGATGTTATGTTTGATTGTTATCTCAAAAATTTTGTCTGCACGAATCCAAAACTTGCCCTATAGTACCTATATCGCAAGTAAAAATGATCTTTAGGGACGAGGCCCATTTTTGGATAAATAGAAGCTATATATAAATTTTCGTACTTGGAAAGTGAGTTCTATAGTCTTCTGGATGATTCATTGGTCGTATTTCTACATAACACTTTGTTATACCAAATATGTAATGCAAATTCAAACTTTCCTTAACTTTAAAATATTACGAGTTTATTGATTAAAAACTATGTTTAGTTGGTCAAAAGTGTTGCAGCCTTTTTCATCAGAGCTTGAATATAAATATTAAGTTAAGTGTAACCCTCAAGTCCAGTCATTCAGCTTTTTTTGACATTTCAGTTTTAAAAAGTGATTCGAATACAAATTAGACTATATTCCCAGTTCTCAGAACTCAATTTGTGTTCGAACATCCTTTATACAGAATGAAATGCACATATAGGTATATTTAATAACAACCATATGGATGTAGGATGTAGGTATGCGACGACACCTACACTTAGTATATATACAACAACACGCGGACATAATAATTTACAGATATCTGATGCAGGTACTCCCAATGACACCAAAGCCCCTAACCCCACAGCTACACACTATACAGGAACATCCAGGACCTCGGACCTTGCACAATGACTAGTGCTTCGATTGTACCTACACTTCCATTATTTATGATGATCGATATTTTCACATTTGTTTCGATTCACTTTCCGTTCCGTGAATTGTATAGTATTCTCTTTTTTTTTTGGGGTAGGGTATATTTTGTGCTATCCTTTTGCTTTGAGGGTTATATAGTCAAAGACCGATATTGTTCAAACATCAAACTTATTTAATTACAGTGTTGCTTTGTAAAGGAAATATCCCCTGCAGCTGGATACTTTGAAAGATTTTATATCAATTTTAAATTTAGAAGGAAAAATGCATTCAACGTGATTTGATATAGATTTTCTATACAGTCAGTTTTTCGAAAACATCTCAATGGTATTTATTTGTCCTAAACTAATCCTAAGGCGCCAGTTAAAGCGATCAGAAAAACCCACCCAAAAACTTGAAAGAGTATGAAATTGATTATTTTTTCTGATGGTTGTATAAAAAGCTATAGACTCTTCGCAAAACAAAAAAAAGCCGCCAAGAATTTTTCTGATTGAAATGTCAGAAAAACTTTTTCGGATAAAATTCTTTCAGTGGAACCGAAAAATATTGCAACTTAATCAGTGGAATGATTTGTTCCTTTTACTGTCAAAAAGCAATCAGCTGATACGAAAAATGAAATTTCATCCGAAAAATAAAAAAAATATTGTTTTGGGAATTTTTTTGGCAAACAAAATTCTACGCTGAATTACGCGTCAATTGATATATCATTTGGCTATCAAATCGATTTGAAAAGTAATTAAAACTTGAATAATCTTTTTTTTCGGATGGTTTTTTCTGATCGCTATAACTGGTGCCTAACAAAGCCTATTGAATAGACCGGAAAATGAGGGGTATAAAGGAACAATTACGTGCAAGGGTTTTTCTTATTGAATATGTTTGTTTGGCCTATAAGCATGCTTAAAACCGAAAATGCTACTAAATTCACCCATGCGTTTCTGAGAGAATGGTCACACTGGCCACTTTTCAATATTTTTGGTGTAACTTGAAAACTAAGCCCCATTTGACAATTTTACACATAATCCTTTTTGTTCAAAATTAAATTTTCTATTGAAATGGATAGTTCAAAAAATTTTACGAAAAAATTTAAGCAGGAAAAGTTAATAAAAACCAACCAAAAAAAATCAAAAAATCAAGGATATCTAAATTTTTTAATAAATTGTGCAAATCTTTTTGAAGCAAAGATAGGATCAAGACATGCAGCGACAAAATAAAGTAGAGACTAAAGGCCTTAATATGGCATGTTCAAAAACTAATATTTGTTCAAAATTGACAGAGATATTCCCATTCAAACCTAATCATTTCTTATAATTTTTCGCAGTTTTGGCCCAAAAGTCCCTTTTTCGGTACAATATGGCAAATTTCACTTTCGTAAAAATGCTCGAAATCAAATTTTTGTTATAATATGACATTAGAACTATAAAAAATTTATAAAAAGGATGTAAGTTCGCAATTTCGTTTTTTGGCTGTATTTAAATGCTTTCAGACCTACAGACCGAATGGCTTGTCCGATTAACATAAGATTTGGTACTAGGAGCTAGGAACGTTACATTTGTCATAAAGTACCAGAAAATAGGTTTACAAACTCATAAATGTTTGCACACGATATATATCATTGTTAGTTTATTGTTATTTTGCGTAACTTGCATTACTGTTAAGTTTTCTATTTCTTGGTTCTATTCTTCTTTTTTGTAACGAGAGCTCCTGTGTGAACGATTTATTCTAATGGTTCACCAGACGAAATACGAACTTTCGTCATTTTAATTAGTTTGCATATTCCCACGGGAATACGAAAATATATCACAGAGTAGCTCATCGAATAATATGCTTTATAGATAATTTAATGTGTAAAATAAATCATTACAGTTTCACCTCTCAACAATAGCAGTTGTCTTTTGATTTAATTCATACATTCCGTTTCATCTTTCTCAAGGAAAAGATTTTGTATTGAACAATAGGCTTTCGGGCAAAAACTGCGAAAAATGAAAAGAAATGGTAAAGTTTGAATGACTAGGTATATCTTTGTGAATTTTCTAATAATATGACTTTTTAATATGTCATATTAAAGCCGTAAGACTCTAGTTTACTTTGCTCATGCATGTCTTGAGCGTATCTTTGCTCCGAAAAAAATTATGTGCAATTTAGAAAAAAAGTTAAAAATCTTTGATTTTTCGATTTTTTTTTATGTTGGTTTTTGTTTACTTTTCCTGCTTAAAATTTTGTAAGAAATTTTCAAAATTATCCATTCCGATAGAAAATTTAATTTTGAACAAAAAGTATTAAATGTAAAATTGTCAAATTCGGCTTAGTTTTCGAGTTATACCAAAAATACTGAAAAGTGGTCAGTGTGACCATATCCTCAGAAATGCATGGGTGAATTTAGTAGCATTTTCGGTTTTAAGCACGCTTATAGGCCAAACAAACATATTCAATAGTAAAAACCCTTGCACGTTATTGTTCCTTTTAAAAGGTCTATTCAATAGGCAAAACAGGCTAGCAATCCAAAAGAGGCTTTTGTCCAACTTGAATGGTTTTATGCTTAAAAATAAATTGAAAACGTACATATATAATCCACCAAAGTTGTATACCTCGTGGCATGATGGTTAGTTCGTTGAACTGCCATGCCGAAGGTTGGGTTCGATACCCAGCGGCTGCCACCTTAAAACAGAAATGTTTTTTCCCAGGTACTTATTGTTGCGAGGCACTGACTAATCCTCCAAGAGTTTACTGTCATGAATAAGTGCTTCTCATCTAGCCGTTTGAATTCGGCAAAAATTGTAGTCCCCATCCATTCTTGCCAACAAAACGCACAGGAATGGTTGAGACTTGAGAGTTGTTAGTCACTAGGCCCTGGTTCTGCACGAGCTTTTGCGCCACAAAATTTATTTATTTTTAACTTCCCATTGGGAGTTATTGTATCTTCACGTTTCGAGCCTCCTAGAATCGGAATCCATAATTTTTAGGGAGATATCTGTGTATGTACGTACGTTTGTAAGTTCGTACGTTCGTATGTTTCTTCGCTTTTTTTCGTTCACCATATCGCAAGAACGAATAAAGATATCGACTTCGGGTACATTTTTTTTTTATAGATAGTATTCGTTTCATTACGTGCAGAAAGGACTTTCAAGAAATCAGTAGTTTTTTTTAACATTTAAGAAAAACGTTATCAAATTTCTTTAGTCTCGAATGTCTCGAAAACAAATCATGCTATAAACTTCGAGTAAATTTTATTGTACGCATATTGACGTTATAAAAAATTGGTAAACATATCAAAACTTATCAGCTTACAAAAATTGCTGAAAATTATTGAAAAAAGTTGTTTGGCTCGAACATCTTAAGAACAAACAATGGTATTGCCTTCGGGTTAATCTTATTTTATACACTTTATTATAAATAAAAATCAATAAAATTTTAAAAAATATTGATCAACGGTTTTTTTTAAGAAAAAAAAAAACTCCAAGCTATTTTACCAAAAATTGTTGACATTTTTTTTTGCCTCAAAAATCTTGAGAACAGACAATGATATTGGCTTCGGGTGCATTTAATTCTACACATTAGCTTATAGTTGATATTTGAGAGGATTTGTGAAAAAATTCAACAATTATTTTTTAAGCGAAAAAAGCTCCAGAAACGTTACCAAAAATTGTGGAAAATTTTTGTTCGTCTCAAACACCTTGAGAACAAACAATGATATATGTACATTGGGATAATTTTATTCACATACTAGTTCAAAATTAATAAGTTTTGAAAAAAAGTATTAAACAGTTTCTTAAGAAAAAGGCTACAAATATAATATTCAACAATATACATATATAATTCTAATATTTTGAAGGCAAACCGGTCTTTTGTTTTCACTTAATTGCATATTTAAGAGCTGAAAAGCTTTCGAAGATCGAGGATTGGGCCTCTAGCTTCCGTTGCACCAATGGAAAGTTACTGATGTTCAAAGGGTAGACACGGTGCATTCAAGAGGACACAAGCGTCCACAAGCTTTTTTTCAAAGCGAACCTCTGTCTATCAACTCCTACTCTCACCTCCAAGTGGTGAACATCGGGTGCCTAGTACCTTTAACTGAAGATGGGGTTCCAATCCCTGTGGACGGTTTTAGGGGGCAGCAAACGAGAGAGGGGGGGAGGAGTGTTCCCACTAAGGCACTTCTCCTTCATCCAGGCGGCAGCGGAAGAATTCTCAAGATGGAATCAACGGTGGCGTCTACAGTTCCAGTTAGGCTGAACTACTTAGTGAACACCTTATACGGGCTACTACGACATATTCGGAGCTCAGGCCTATAAGGAGCGGTTAATCCGGCTCCCCGCCCTTGGAGTTATATTTTAAGGGTCTGGTCCTCCAGGTTGGGGGTCGTGCCGTCGCCGTCGGGGTGACTTCCCGGCCACGTAAAGCTATCTTAGTTGCGAAGCACCAACAAGCCTCGGATACGGACGGATTTACTGTTGACGAACCAAGCAAACGAAATAAGGACAACGAACTTCGGATCTGCACGTGGAATGTTCTGTCTCTCTATAGATCACGTGCAGCCGAACATTTAGCGGAGGCCCTAGACTGCTACAAAGCAGACATCACCGCCATCCAAGAAGTGCGATGGGATGGGCCGGGCAAGAGAAAACTGAAAGACTGCGATATCTACTACGGTGACTGTTACCGACCACAAGGGCAGCGTCTCTTTGGATGTGGATTCGTCGTTAGAGGCAGACTTAGGCAAGAAGTCTTGAGTTTCAACTATGTGAACGAGTGCCTCACGACAATTCGCATCAAGGCTAAATTCGCCAACATCAGCCTGATATGCGCGCATGCCCCCACAGAGGAGAAAGATGACGACACCAAGGACGAGTTCATATGTCCTGGACAAGACATATAAGCAATGCCCTAGCTATGACATTAAAATTGTCTTGGGTGATTTTAATGCCAAACTAGGAAGAGAAGACGTCTTTGGTGGCACAATCGGAAGATACAGCCTGCACGACACCACCTCCGATAACGGACTCAGGCTAATCGACTTTGCTGCGGGGCGAAACGTTGTGGTAGCTAGTACGCAGTTCCCGCATCTCGATATACATAAGGGGACATGGCGAATTCCTGGTCAATCAACCGCCAACCAAACTGACCACATTGCGATCGACGCAAGGCACTCCTCCAGTATCAAGGATGTCCGAACGTTCCGAGGAGCCAACGCTGACTCGGACCACTACCTCGTTGTAGCCAAGGTAATGCTACGGATATCCAGACCAAAGCCAAAACAAGGAAATACTGTCAGGAAGTTCGACGTCGGACGGCTACAGTTGCAAGAAATCGCCAGGTCCTTCTCCGATCGGGTCTCTCGCGCCCCCTTAACTAGTCCTTTGCCGCCAACTGCAAACATCGAGAACCAGTGGAAAAACTGCCAGGAAGCCATCAGAGATGCCGCCTCTGACGTGCTGGGCTTTGCACGACCACCACAGCGAAACCCCTGGTTCGACGAAGAATGCCGGCAAGTACATGCAGCCAAACAACAGGCATACAAAGCGGCGCTGCATAGAAGGACCAGAGCTGCTCGCGAGCTCTACGAGCAGAAGAGGAGAGAGGAACACAAGCTTCTTAGAAGGAAGAAGAAAGAGCATGAGAAGCGCGCGATCGAGGAGTTAGAGAGATGCCACTGCAGGAATGAAGTTGGGAAGTTTTACCAAAAAGTAAAAAGAACCTCCCAAGGTTACAAGGCCCGAACCGAAGCCTGCAAAGACGATCAGGGGAACATTGTGGTGGAATCGCAGTCGGTGCTGAGGATATGGAAAAATCATTTCTGCAAATTGTATAACGGCGATGACGAACCGAATTCCGCTAACATGCAAATTGCACCATTCAACTTGGACGACGTAGGCCAACAATTCCGTCCACCCGATCTTGACGAAGTGAGGATAGCCATATCTAAACTTAAGTCTAATAAAGCTGCTGGAGCTGATGGCCTTGCGGCTGAACTATTCAAAGCGGCTGGCGATGAATTGGTTAGGAGTATGCACCAGCTCATCTGTAAAATATGGTCGGAGGAAAGCATGCCCGATGAATGGAACCTCCATTCAAACCAAACCATTGTTTGCCCGATCCTCAAGAAAGGCGATCCTCTGGACTGCACCAACTACAGAGGCATCAGTCTTCTTAATATTGCCTACAAGATCTTCTCTGCCGTACTCTGTGAACGCCTGAAGCCATTCGTCAACAACCTGATAGGTCTATATCAGTGTGGCTTTAGGCCAGGGAAGTCCACCATCGACCAAATATTCGCACTACGGCAGATCTTGGAGAAAACCCAGGAGTTTCAAATCGATACCCACCACCTTTTTATCGATTTCAAGGCCGCGTATGACAGCATCTATAGAGACGAGCTATATAGAGCAATGTCTAGTTTTGGCATCCCTGCCAAACTCGTCCGTTTATGCAGGATGACGATGGAGAATGCACGCTGCTCCATCAAGGTCGGCAAAGACCTCACCGACACCTTTGATGTCAAAAAAGGTTTTAGGCAAGGCGACGCGCTGTCATGCGACTTCTTCAACATCGTTCTTGAAAGAATAGTGCAAAACTCTCACGTCAACACTAGAGGCACAATCTTTCAAAAGTCCGTCCAATTACTCGCTTACGCTGATGACATTGACATAATAGGACGAACAAAGCGTGATGTCAGTGGTGCCTTGTGAGCATTGAGAAGGAAGCCAAGAAGATGGGTTTAACGGTGAATGAAAGCAAAACGAAGTATATGCTGTCAACAAGAAAGGACACCCAACACCGACGTCTAGGACAGAACGTCACTATAGACGGCTATAATTTTGAGGTGGTCAGAGACTTTTTCTACCTAGGATCCGCTATAAACTCAGCGAACGATACCAGTGCTGAGATCAAATGAAGAATTACTCTTGCCAATCGCTGTTTCTTCGGGCTAAGAAGGCAATTGAGAAGCAAAGCCCTCTCTCGAGCAACTAAACTGTCCCTGTATAAGACGCTTATCATCCCGGTCCTGATGTATGGTGCAGAGGCATGGACTCTGCTAACGGTGGATGAGAACGCGTTAGGCTGTTTCGAGAGAAAAATTCTCCGGGTGATTTTTGGTCCCGTCTGCATAGATGGGGAATGGAGGAGAAGATACAACCACGAACTGTATGGGCTGTACAGCGACACCGACCTAGCCACAAAAGTGAAAAGTCAACGACTAAGATGGCTGGGTCACCTAGAGCGAATGAACACCAATGCTCCGGCCCGGAAAGTCTTTGAATCAAACACCGTGGGACAACGCAGTAGAGGTGGACAGCGTAAAAGGTGGCACACGCAAGTGGAAGAGGACCTCAACCAACTTGGCGTGCGAAACTGGAGACAGCTAGCTAGAAACCGAGCCGGCTGGAAGAAGCTTGTTGGTTGAGGCCCTGGTCCACACCGGACTGTAGCGCCACCTTAGGTAAGTAAGTAAGTAATGGAAAGTTACTAGTGTGGGTCACACCCAGCCTCTTTTTTTGTAATCCTTCTTGCTGGGTGAGTCAGTTAACTGTGACCCAAGGCCGTAGCCAGACAATTATGTCGGGGGGGATATACTTTTTTCGAAAAAAATATTTCACCATTTAAGCTAAGTAAACAGTTCTTTTTAGTAAAGAAAACAAAACGCTTGGTGGTGAAAAAAAATGTATTCACAGAAAAAATGTCTGTGCTGTAAACTTCTTTTTTTTAATAGTAAAGCAAAATACCAAGCCTAGCTTACAGTTCCTGTGTAAAAATCTATGCAAATATTTTCGCATGCCAAAAATGATTGAGGTGAAGTACAAAATTACTCTTTTGTTTGATTGGTTAACAGTTTCATGCTTAAAAGAATCATTGGCGTCATAGAACTGCAAAACAATTGGGAAATTGCTTCGCGTGAGAAAAAGTGGTGAATATCAAATATCACCTCACAGCATTATTTGCATGCAAATTGTTTTTGCATCCAAAACTTATTTTTTTCCATTTTTAAGCCTATAATTTATTAATAGAGGTTAATTAATGACTCAATGGGTAGCTTAGGCAAAGACAAACATTTTGTGCCTAAAATATTATATACAATTAAGCACAGAATAGGTGCAAAATTGTTTTGAGTAATTTGATTTTTCTTTTGCATGGGGACTGTAAACTATGCTTTATTAATTTAATTGTTTGCGCAAAACTCACTCCTATGACAAATAGATTCCTCCCATATGATGACTGCCTCAGTGTTAGTCTCAATTTGTCGATGAACTGACATTTACTCCAACCTTAAAAGTTTATCTTCATCGGTAGAATCTCTTAGGTCAATTTTTAGACGTTTCACTGTCGAAAAAGTTCTTTCCGATGTGCATGTTAAAACCGTTAGAGTCGCAAAATTTTAATAAGCTTGTGTATGTGAATCATGTTATGTATGGTATTTTGTCTACCATATCATGCATTCAGTATTTAAACTTTAAATTGTCACGATCCAAAATTTTTAAAATTTTTGTTCGTTTTTGCCAAGACTTAAGGGAATCAGAATACATGAATCTCATCTTAAGCTGACTTAAGAAATCATCAAGGTAGGAAGGTACCTTTACAATATTCATTAAAAATTATGTAGTACGTGAGTTAGGCCGTGTGCCAATTGCGTTAAAATCCTAAATAAATTTGATCCCATGGCTAAATTTTGACATTACTGAGGTGAATATAGACGTAAAAATTTAACCTGCTCAGGAGCTCGTTAAAATTTTAGCCAGTGGTTAATTTTTGACATGTCTATGCTCATGAAAGAGTGAGGGAGATGAATGTAGATAAATATTTTATTTTGCTGTCATGAATCATTTCGGGAAAGATTAAACAAAAACTAAAATCAAATGAAAAGATTAAGAAATATAGACAAAGGCCTAGAATAATGAACTCAAGAAATCAAAACAAAGAAATATTCAATATTTTCATTTGTATAGGGTCTCATGGTTCTTTTCAAAGTATAAATTTTCAAGCGTAGGTAAATGTTTGCGGCACTTCAAATGATCTCCTTTTAAAAATTCGAAATTCTCTTCCCCGTTTGTTTGAATTACCTGTGATAAATCCTTCAAAATGCAAGAGAATCAATAAAATTTATTGAAAATACTCTTTCAGATGATCATTTATTTTGCAAACTGAATTATTTGTTCAGCGAACTGTCATTACAAAAAAAAAATTAAAACAACAAAACTAATGGGATATGTTTGTTTTAATAAAGTTTTAAATAAAAAGGTGATCAAACCCCTGTGATCCCCCCCTGGCTACGGCCTTGCTGTGACCGATCTAAGTTGGCTGTCAATGTCAGTATGTTATAATCTATAGCCCGTAAAAAGAGATTTGGTGACAAAATAACCAATTATCTTCCTCCGTGTTTTTTACTTGAATTATGCGAAAGCTGTCCATTGTGCAGAATGCGACACCTTGCGTTATTGTAGGAGCATTTCCCTGAATACTTCATCCCGAAAATGGATTTGACCTGACGGCCAAAATTGGGGCAGAAATTGCTATGGTGATAAGGGTGATATGGCCAATGCCAGAATTCGTCTTATTTAGTCTATGGACTGGACAATGAAGACGTCACCCAAAAGACATAATTTTAAAAACCTATGTAAAATATAAAAACATTGGCTAGGACGAGTGTGGCTTCTGGCCAGGCAGATCGAGCGTATAGACTAAATATTTACTCTCAGAAAAATCCTGGAAAAGACCACCGAATGACCGAATTTCAAGTCGAGACTCAACGACTTTTCTTCGACTTCAAAGCCACATGTTATAAGCATTCATCGTCAGGAGCCCTATATAGCTATGGCTGAACTTGGAATCCAGGGAAAACTGATCCGATTGTGTCGTATGACATTTGAAAGTAGGCGACGCAATGTGAAACTAGGGAAAAGCTCTCTTGAACTATTCCAAACATGTAGAGGGTTTTGCAAAGGAAATGTGCAGTCATGTGATTCCTTCCTTCAATCTGCAGTAAATAGTGCGCTGGGTAGGCGTTAGCACTGAAGACCCTATTTTCAACAAATCTTCTAGGCTAGGGAATACCGATGATATCAACATCATCGGTCGCTACAAACAAGCCAAAATAGAGTCTTTCATGGCAATTGAAGAACAGGTGAAACTTGTTGGTCTTCAAACAAACGAGGACAAGATTGAATTCATGCTCTCAACACCGCACAATAAAAGATTTGTCAACCGGCTAGGACAAAACGTCACTGTTGATAGCAAAAACTTTGAAGTAGTTAAGGAGATCAAATATCTCAGAGTAACAACAAATCCTATATGAACCTCATCTTAGTGGAGATCCGACGAAGAATTACTCTACAAAACCGATGCTACTGTTTGCAGAACTCACAACAGCTAGGGTCAAATCTTCTCACACAAAAGACGAATTGCACGCTCTATAAACCCGTTCTACTGACAGTCCTGCTTTATAGCACCGAGTGTTGGGTGATAAATACAAAGGGATAGCTGATTCCAGGGTTTTTCGAAAGAAAATTTCTTTCACGGATATTTTGTCCTTTCTACGAGGAGAGCAAATGGATGAGAAGATACAATCGCAAAATCTATGAGATATATCAATGTGGATGTTGGCTATAAAATCAAAACACGACGACTACATTGACTCAGCCACATCGAGCGAATGGTAAATAATGCTCCATTCAAAAGATTTTTTGAAACCCAGGCCCCAGTTTTGAAAGAACGAAGAAGACCGAATCTCTGGTCTTAAGACCAAGCCATCGCAGATGCCTTGGTCTAGTTGACTGGAAGCAGCGTGCTCGGGATCTTAGTAGATAGAAGGCTTCCGTGTCTTAGGCTGCTACCCTTCATGGATCAAGTGCCCGGGAAGTTACTAATAGTAAAACATAATATGACCTTAAGAATTCTGATTCTTAAAATTGTTTTTATTGTGTTTTGAAAAATTAAGTTCTGCACCCCAAAATGCAAAAATTCAATATATGGATCTTTAATTGACTTCAAAACAGCCTTTGACCATAACATTACGTATATCTGTTTCCTGACGATTCAGATTTTTTTTTTTTGAAAACTCCAGAACCCACTATTTATACAATTGAAAGGACCTCTCGTATAGAGTCGCATCTTTATTCTGTTTAAGTACACACGTTACTTTTCACACCATCTGAATCTGACCCGACCGAGTTTATTACTTGGTCTTGACAAAAAAGGCATGCAACACAAGATATTTACCGCCATATGCCAACTCATTCCATGAATTGTTTGTTTCTCGATAATAATAATATTTTTTTCTGTTTGCACGCTCACTGCTGGGATCTGCTCTTGCAAAGCTACATACAATCAGCTGTGCAATCTTCCAAAAGCTAATGCATTCCAACATTATTGTAAAAAAAAAATAAAAAATAAGAATTATACGTGTTGTATATAAAACCATCATTTCCACTCTTGGATTCGTTGCTCTTTTTTCCGCATGACATATAATGGCTTATAGAGAAGCACTCTATGCACGCTGGACGGACTAGGGACACCAGCGGAACGACGACCGACGACGCGACTTACAGAACGGACGCGACTGTTGAAGACCCAGAGCAGCACACAAGACATTATCACACAACAAAGCCAAAAAGGCGGACGAGGAGGAGGACCAGCAGGAATAGCCAGCGAAAAACAAAAAAAGCAACTTCTTTATGGCTCTGTTGATGGTATCAAAAGTTAATGTTGATGACATTTTTGCCTGATGTGATTAATTCGCTTTTTTGCGAGAAGTTGTCCTTGCCACACCACACAACACCACACCATACTTTACTATACACCATATTCCATCCCAAGCGACCGACAAATTTACAACCTGACCAGTATACAAAAAACAAAAACAATGTTGCCTTTCATTTCTTTATAATGGTCGCAGAGAAGTAATCTGGAGTTATTGGGGGAACTTGGGGGATATAGAAGACTGATTGCAAAATGAGTTAGCTGCGCTCAACAAGCCAAGTATCAATGCAACTGCATCAGTCAAATGAACCAATGACCAACAAAAATGCAACACAGTCGTTGAGTCGTTGCCTGAATTGCGATGGTCGCGCCGTCATCATCATGATTGAGAAATAATAATATTTAAATAAAATGATGGTTTTGCACTGACTTCTTCGGCTGTTGGCAAATGGAAAATCTGAAGTTTGCCTTGGTTGATGAAATGCAAGGAGCAATACTTATGCATATTGAATAATAGATACATACATATGTATATCGAAATATGCATCACATACTATGCGGTTGTTGTTGTTGTGGACTTTGCTGTAAATAGGAGTACTTAACCTGGTTATTCTCTGAACACAATGAAGTAACTTGAACCAGTAGAAAGTTTATGATAATTTAGCCGAAAGTCCACATAATTTGGCCAGTGCTTTTGTCGGTTAAAGACAGTTTTCGAAAACGTCATCTGCGTCAAAATTGCGTTTATAAATTTACAATTTACAATTTACAAACACAATTTTGCAAACTGTGAAGACGCAAATACAAGTTTTACTGCATTAGCATTGTGTTCGATAATGCAGTTTGCTAAGGTCACATATTCGAAAACATCATCTGCGAGTTGACGACATAAATATTGAGAAGCCAGAGAACGTGTTCGTAAACGTCAAATGCGTTTGCAAGAAAATTATCTGAAGTTGATCGAAAAGATTTTGTGCAAACAGAAACGATTGCATATTTGACGATAGCAATTTTCGCGTCCAAAAATGATGATCATTATTTGACAATCAAACTAGTTTTGACTGTGTGAAAAAAACGGCAGCAAAGCAAAACAATTTAAATGTTAAATACAATAACAACTATGTCCATATAGAGTTAGCTAAGTTCAAATAATTAACTGGAGTTAACTTTTGTCCCGATAAAAATGGTAATGCCAAACTACGATTGTCGTTGTGTTATCGATAATTTATGCAGAAAAATCAAATGTTTGTTGGTAACATAATTCAAAATAAAATGGCAGACTAATGCAAAAGGTAAAAAAATGTTGAAATGTCCCGATGTGGTTTTTTTTCACCAAATTCCATATAGACATGCAAAAAAACGCAGCTACTGACGTTGACTTGACGTTTTTGAAAACGGCCAAAGTTAACTATACTTTGGTGTAGCAAGTTCATCCAACTTCTCTTCGGCAGAGTGACTGCAGTAAGTCGTTTTTTGGTTTCTCTCCAATCGGATTCGTACTCTTCATCAGTTTAATAATACAGAAGTTCATAAAACGCATCCACGAAAGTGACAAAATCTTCACGAATATTATTATCATAAATGTACATATATCTTCATATACGTGGGGTGGGGGAAATATTTATACCCAGTAACAAAAAGCTTAGCTATTAGGCCTGTAAAAGTAACTACAAAATGAGTACCCGCATGTTTACGTTACTTTTGGTTCGAGTACTCGTTACTAAAATATCGCTACTCGTTACTCTTGTTACTTTCATTATAAACGTATGAGGTATAGAAAATATAAAGGATTTGCGGATTTTGTTTTGAATGTGTACAATATTGCGTTTATGTGGTTCGGCTTAGTTTGAACAATATAAGAATTCATTCAGCACACTTTTTCTGTCATAATATAGCACCTATGTCTTCTATCTTTGAAGCCACGAACTGTCACATTCCATTGAAGGATGGCTACGATGTTGATGGTTTTTAATCCAGAAAAAGGTGACTTAAGGGCAATATTGTGACATTTATATGGAAACATAATATCTACTAATTCCGTAAAAATATAGTTCGCCCCTGTCAAGCTATGAACTGTCAAATTCCATTGAAAGATGACTGCCGATGGATTGAAAAACCTCTGAAAAATCAAATATTTTCGGAATTAATTTTTTGCTTCGGAATAATGCAGTTTCAGTTCCTTTGGGTGATACTCGAAGCAAAATATTGACCCCGATTACAGTATCCGACGAATGAGCTGCGGAGGGGACCGGACTCAAATTTGACATTTTTACTATGAGCCAAATGTCAAAATTGAGTCCGACTCCCTCCGCAGCGCATTCATCGGATTCTGTAACTGGGGTGATAATCTTTACCTAAATATATAGTTTGTTCCCCATCTGTCAAGCCACCAACTGTCATATTCCATTGAACGATGGCTGCGATCTCGAAGGATAACAAAATTTGAATGTTTACTCTGAAAAATCAAAATTTTTCAGAATTAGTTTTTTGAACGGGAACAATGCGATTTTAGGGCCTTAAGGTGACATTTGGAACGAAATATTATTTTAACCTTAACATAGAGTCTGTTGCCCATCTCTCAAGCCATCAAATATCAAATTCTATTGAAGGATGGCTACGATCTCGATGGATTGAAACAGCTCTAAGGAATCTTATTTTTTTTACTCTGAAAAATCGAAATTTTTCAGAATTTATTTTTTGCTATGGAGCAATCCGATTTTAGGGCCCTAGGGTGACATTTGGAATAAAATATTATTTTTGCCTTAAAATATCTTTGGTATCGATGCAAGAAATATTTTTCATGTCTCATGTGGTATTTTGTTTTCGTTTCGCATGGGCGAAAAATGTGACATGCATAATGTGCGATGTGGATTTTTTGTATGGTATGTACCAAGTAACGAAATCGTACGAGTACCAACATTATTTAGTTAATAACGTTTTTTTACTCGGTATGGAAGTGAGTAGCCGTATCATACATACGATTCGTTACAGCTCTATTAGCTATCAAAAAACTTAAGAACAACAATGCTGTTGGATCTGATGTCTAGCCAGTAAAGAGCTCTGTAGGTATGTATATAGTGAAGAGAAATGTTGGTAAGGTGCATCAAATATCAACCAAGTGTGTAAGTGGAAGGAATTATGTCCGAATTACAGCTTTTAGTCCACTAGAGGTAAATCATGGAAAATGAAGGAATTTCAAGTCGAGGATCATTACTTTTAGCTTGAGTTCAAAGCCGCATTTGATAGAATTCATCGTCAGAAGTTGATGGCCGAACTAAGGATCCCAAGAAACTGATCAGCTATGTCACTTGGAATTAAAAATATATGAGTTGCACTGTGCAACTAGGAAATAGTTCCAGTTCCACCAATCTCTTCAGAACATATGCATAGGATTTCTGTGATTTCTTCAATATTCTTCTGTAGCTGAAACTGAACAGGGAAGGCATTAACTGTCCAATCACTAAACTAAACGGACGATATCAGAATCATTGAGTTCCAAATTGCACTGATTGCCGTAAAATTATTCTTCTCGGTAATTGAAGGACAAAAGGGGAAATCATTGGACTTAAAATAAACGAAGACAAGATCAATTACAATTATTTGACAACAAAGAAAATGCCTAGAATCAAAATTCACCATATTTAATCATCTCATCTAGTTCGGAGGAATGCCTAGTATGTAGTGTATGCATACTTCCTCGTGAACTGTCACTAGTGGAGAAAGTGATTTCTTGACATGTCTCACTGGTAGGTACAGACTTGCGAATGTGTTGTGAACGTTTGACTTTTAAAACTGCAATGCCTCAAATGATTAGTCAAAAATAATAAAATGCACGACTGGGTCACACGTACTTGCTCTTATGTGCAAGACACTGCGGATTTAAGAAAATTTTATATAAAAACAAAGAAATTATGAGAGAAAAATTAAGAGAAGCATGAAATACGACATTTAAATTGGCTAAAACAGCTCTTTTTACAGTTTGAGGTGAAAAAAAAAGAAAACAAATTCAAAATCGTTGGAGCAGTTTTTTAAAAAAATAATTTTTTATATATAAAATTCTTAAAACATTTCTTAGAACAAATTTTGGTATGCAAATCTAAAGTATATATTTATGTGTATATAAAAACAGAATTTGAAAAAAAAAATTGTCAACCCGTTTTTGAGAATTTAAAAAAAAAAATTGACAATTTTTTTAAAAATCCAAAATTGAAAACTTTGATATGCAATATTATTTAATTTTGTCTGAAATTTGTATATAAAAAAATTATCTAAATCCGAGAAAATTTAAAATAAAAAATACGTTCTATGACAGGTCGGTACTATGAATAGTTGCTAAGTGTAAAATTTTATAATTTTTGGTAGTAGATCGTTCTAATCTTAGTATATAGAAACAGTATAATCAAAATCGTAGGAGTCGTTTTTGAGAAAAAAATATTTTCCTTTGCGGTTTTTTAACTTTTATGTGGAAGGTACCGTCATTTTTTCATAAATGTAAAATTTTTTTCTAAAAATATTTTAGAGAGTACTTTTAAACTCTAAAGTATCAAGTTTTAAAAAAAATCGATCATGTCGTTTTTGAAATATTTGATTTTCCAAAAAAAATTATGGAACATTTTTTAAAAATCTAAAAAATAATTTTTCAAACATTTTGGTACTCAAAAATATTTATATTTTTTAGAAGCCTCTTTATAAAAAATAATTGAAATCGGTCCTACCGTTTTGAAAAAAATCAAAAATTTAAAAAAATGGTTCTTTGGGAGGTACCATTAATAACCACTTTTGAAAAATGGTTTTCCACCCAAAGGAAGCCTTTACTAAAATTAATTTATTGATTTTTTTTAAATGAAAAGTTGTCGAGCCATTTTGAGAAAAAGCGATTATTCAAAATTGATAAAAAAAATTGTATGGCAGGTACCGTTATTTTTGGTTCTAAAAAAAATAAAAAAAATGTGTCGGCAGAATCACCAGAAACCACTATCTACCAAGTTTGAAGAAAATTGATCGAGCCGCTTAGGCTGTAGACGAACAGACAGACAGACAGACAGACAGAATTGTGCCACCCACTTTTTTGGTGTTCTCTATCATCGTAATATCATGTTTGATTGTTATCTCAAATTTTTTTTTGCACGAATCCAAAACTTGCCTTATAGTACCTTTATCGCAAGTAAGAAAGTAAGTGTCCAAAATCACCAAATCCATTATAGACCGAGAGCCCACAGCAGATTTTAGGTGTGAACGATAGCAAAAAAAGAAGTATAGGCGTCGAAAGCTCCATTAAAGACTATTAAAAAAATCAAGGTCTTGCAGTCCACAACTGGGGCCTTTGAGAAATAGGGCATCGAAAAAAAAATATGAATGCAACTTCGAGGAAAATCGCGTTAGCCGAAATTGGTTTTCACCCCTCCCTAGATAAGCTCCGCGGATCCCATATCACGGAATTTGAGATCATTTGAGTGTTTAATTCGCCCTGCCAGACTGTTTAAAAAAACCGTTTTTCACTTAAAATTTTGAATTTTTTAAACGGTCCGATAGAGCGAACTATACACTCAAATGGTCTCAGATTCCATGATATGTGATCCGAGGAGCTTCTCAAGGGAGGAGTGAAAACCAATTTCGGCTAACACGATTATCCTCGAAGTTGCATTCATAGTTTTTTTTCGAAGCACTGTTTCTCGCAAAGGCCCCAGGTGTGGACTGCAAGACTTTGATTTTTTTAATAGTCTTTAATGGAGCTTTCGACGCCTATACTTCTTTTTTTGCTATCGTTCACACCCAAAATCTGCTGTGGGCTCTTAGCCTATTAGCTAAGGAATTTTTTTTTACAATTTTTCGTTTCGCAAGGACAAGCGAGATATAACGAGCTGCAAAAAACTTCTTTGTTTCTTTTGCAATCGAACTGTTAACTTAATGTTCATCAAGAAATCCCAATTCACGAGTGAACATAAATGCAAATTTTGTATGGATTCACGATATGATTCACAAGTATTCGTCCAGTCAATTTGAGCTTAAAAGGGTTCTTAGCGAGCAAATTGTGGAGTAGTTTTGAGTTGTTCCATTTTTTATGTTTTCGGGGGTGCTGAATCCGAATCTGAAATTGCGACAAAAATTTCGTGAAGCAAGATAATGCAAAAATGCATTTTTTGGGAGTTGTTTACTTAAAGCCTAGTTTACACTTCCCATGCGCAAAAAAATCTAGGTATGCAAATATTCTCGCATGTCAAAAATAATTGAGGTGAAATGCAAAATTAATTGTTTGCATGATTGCAATTTACAATTTCATGCAAAATAAAAAACCATAGCTGTCATAGAATGTCATACAAAACAATAGACCGGCAATTGTTTTGCATGCGAAAAAAGTGTAGTGAATAAAATATAAATAAATTAAACTAGCACGTCACGTTTTTGAGATATTCCAATCTAAAAATTTAAAAAATTCATTTTTGATTCATGCAAATTTGGAGTTATATTATTTCTCGAGGTATGTATATAATATTTTCGTATCGTTCTTTTTTTTTAAAACCCTTTATTGCTGGTTGGGAAAAGTCTTTTTATGGGAATTGGTTCTGGTTATTTGCAACCACGTTTTCAACAAGATTTTGGTTGTTTGCCTTTACATACCCAGCTAAAAGTGCTTTTAGACTTAAACAGGGCAATAATTGGAAAAAGAGCCACTTCGGTCATAGAACTATAATGAAATTCACTGACATAGACATTCAAACAGATTACGTCACACCGCACATAGATTTTAACCCAGTGGCGATGACAGATATCCCTAGTAGGGAGTTCTGGAATGAAAACAGGGTCATTAATACAAATCATGTCTCGGTGTTTACAGACGGTTCCAAAACAGACGAAGGGGTAGGGTCGGGTATCTACTCGGCAAACCCACCCATAAACAGATCAATAAAGCTTCCAAACTTTTGCAGTGTATTCCAAGCGGAGGTGCTTGCAGTTTGCGAAGCCGCGAAATATCTTGCCTTTCATGAAATAGTCAATAGCAATATAGATATCTTCATAGATAGCCAGGCGGCAATTAAAGCTATTTCTTCAATCAGTCCAAACTGGTAGATCGCTGTCGAACTGAACTTAGATCTTTAGGCGCAACAAACACAGTAACCCTTATATGGGTCCCTGGACATCGTGATATTCTCGGGAATGAAATGGCAGATGAACTGGCCAGAAACGGATCATTTCTTGATCCTAGCCAAATCGAATTTTCGGTACTTATGCCACTGGAGCAGGAAAAAAAATCGAATCCACCAGAATTTCCTTGAAGCTGCAGAAGTCAGATGGTCATCACTTGACACTTGTCGGGTTTCAAGAAATTTATGGCCGAACATATCGATGAAAAAAACTGAATATTTACTCAAGTTACGCAGGCCTGAATTATCGCTCCTAGTGGGAGTCCTAACGGACTCATTGGGAACCCACATGAGCAGAATGGGTATCAACCCATCTGACTTATGTAGAGGGTGTCAAGATGAAGAGGTGGAGGAGGGGTCATCCCATTTCCTTTGTGAATGCCCCAGTCATGGCCATAACTAGAAAAGAGGCCCTCGGAGAAAACTTTTTCGACGAAATGGGCGACATCTCTACCCTGCCACTAAAGAATACCCTGAAATTCACTCAGAAGTAAGGGTGGTTCAAGGAGGCATCCCATTCCTAAGCTTGTCCTCAGTCCCACACCTATCCCCTCCTCACACCTACCTACCTTTATCCTGGGGAGCGCAACGGATCCACGGAGATCCGAGTGGGATGAGGCGGCTTGCCGTATCATCACCCCTTCTAACCTAACCTAACCTATGCCCGGCTTCTATGCTACTTTTCTACTGAATCATATGTTTAAAGAGCTCTGAAATGCACATTTCTACGTAGCAATCTCTCATCATCAATTCTTCTTTACTTTAATGAATATTATTTATGTAAGCTCATACCTGCCACTTCTCTACCCCTCTCTAAGAGTGTCTATACAAAATGCCAATGCGGGGATTTTGAGAGACTTTGGACTTGCTGCAGAGGTACCAAACTTAATATTTTATGAACGAATTTTTTCAACTCCAGAACTTATATTTTTAAGACTAATTTTGGCAGTTGAGATTGTGGTATTCTAAATTTTGGATCTTGGGATTTCGGCCTTTCAAGATGTTGGGCATTCGGTATTTTGGCACTCGTCGTCGTCTTTTCTTAAAATAACGATGTGTTTAATATTTCATGCATTATACACTCTGATGGTACCATATCAATTATTATCTAGTAAAGATTTTAATTATAAGATATCTACTACCACTAGTTGGTATTTTAACACATTATTATTTGTGTCATTTATTTGATGGGTCAGGGGAAAAAGAGAATTTTCAAGCTTTCTGAAAGGCATTCGAAAATACACAAATAGAACTCTTAAATATAAATAAAAGTAGCTAGGGATATATCTATAAAGATAAATTGTAAGGAAAATGTATGTAAGCAGCTTTAAGTGGCCAACAATAAGTATATATTCTACTAGCACCTATAGATGCCCAGGGTCGAACTCCTAGCATATATTCAAGATATGAATTCAAGCACCAGCACAAATGCACACAATTATTACAAAAGTGTAAATCATTGGATCAATGACAAGAAGACATGCACCATCTTCATCCCATAGCATCACCAGCAGCAGCAGTATCAGCAGCAGCAACAGCATAGCCAAGACACAAAATAATCCTTAGAAGGTAGACCAAACCATAGCATCAGGGCAACAATTGCTGTAACCTCAATAGAGAATACCTCTCAAGAATGGGCCAAAGATGCGGCCCGATGTGTTGCGGCATAATACGAGAGTTAAAGACACAAACACTTTCGAATGCACGACAACAAATCCATGCGATGATGATTTCCTTTCGGGGAATTCGATATTCCAGTCTCGTGATGCTCGAATCAAACCGATAAATCGTAAATCTTTCACTTTGCTGGGGATTTTTCACTGACGGACGGGAAGAAAACACCAATGAAAGGAGGAGCAGTGCAGATACATAGTTACAAAAAAAAAAAAAAAAATCGACACGGAAATAAAAGGGAAACAAAGAGCTAAAAAGAAGTCGAAGACGGAAAAACTTCGGCAACCTCAAGGAACATTTTTATTCAGGGCCGGATTATGTTATGTGTTGGTTTTCAAACAAACAGAGCCCATCACCAACTCCAAGAACTTCACACCACACAACAGTCCAACATTTTGGAAATAAAGTATTTTTTCAAAAACTCATTGTTGCAGAAATGATGCACAATCAATATACCTATCTTTGTTTCTCGGACAAAATTTAACAAAATAACGATACTGTACCTTCCCATACTGATACCGAGACGAGACTTTGTGTTACGATACGACACCGAGACCGGGAGGAGACCTAGTTATTCGAGCAGGCGTGGATCCAGGATTTCGTTCAGGGGGGGGCAATTTTCGTGAGTTTCCACAATCTTGATGCGGTCTACAGAAAATTGGAGTACACTTCATACCGCTCTGCATGAGATGAGTTTGAAATTTGAAGAAAGCAATATTACGTCTTTCATAACTGATACCGCACTGTCTTAAACAGCGGGTACTTTGGATCTTCGTGAAATGAAGCTATGCAGTTTTTGGCTGTAGCATGGTGTTACTTACAGCGTCTTCTACCTCAAATTTCGGAAAGCACAATGGCACATCGGCGTGTTCCTATTTCCACACATGACGTTCTAGTTCAAGTTAAAGTTTCAGCATCTTTTTTAGCAGGGACAAGCTAGTTTTGTCAATGGCCTTGCCAGTTAAAGGCCATTTTCAAAGACGCTATCTGCGGGGCAATTCTGCAGTAAGAAATCGAGTTGACGACAAAAATATTGAGAAGCCAGAGAACGTTTGCAAGAATATTGATTGACGTTGGTAGAAAAGATTTTGTGCAAACTAAACTACTGCATATATTTGAATATAGCAATAGCGCCAAGAAATGACGGTCATTTGACAATCGAATTGACGATTACTTGGCGTTTTCAAAAACGGCAAAAAACAACTATCCTTAGGTGTAGGAATTCCATCCAACTTCTCTTCGGCAGTGACTGCTGTACTCATTTCGCTTCGTACAGCGCCGCACTAGAAACACAGGTGCGCATCCATTTGAGAGAAGAGACTTCGAGCAGCTCTGAAGAAGCACTCAAGAGTAAAACTCGCAAGTGGACACAGTCATGAAATTAGCTCAACAGAGGGGAAGGCAGATATCCAAGTTATGATTTTGAAGAAAATTAAAAATAATATTATTCTGATTCTAAAACTATTTAACATGATACTCAGTTAAAAAGAAAATATTTTTAATTTTAGACAATTTTAGAATCGTACTATCTCTTAATATTTAACTAAAGTTAAAAGCATTAAATGGCTATTTTAAATTTTTAGTAATGCTAAATTCAAAAAAAAATTCTTGATAATTATTGTAATTCCAGAATTGAATTGTGCTTTTTTTGTTTATTTTCGTAACAAATTGTACTTTGGCAAAGGATGCTCACGAGTCAAGAATCAAGAGCCCTTTTATATAAGTTTCTTCCAATTGCCATAGACAATAACAGCCGCAGCACAATCAAAGCTGAGTTGATCGGGGTTAATTTGTTTTCAGGATGAGCTTACACTGATTTAACTCAGAGCTAACCCTGAATTGAAAAACTGGACCTAAGTTGTTAAAAAAGGTTTAACAATTGGGAAGAGCTAATAAATTACTAGATATTCAGAAGATTGTTAATTAGCATCATGCTTAGCCCTTCACAAAATGCTGTTTAATTTTTTGCGCTTCTTATTTTTTTTTAAATTAAAATCAATTTTAAGGTAGAAAATTTAGATAAGTGCCCCTGCCGCCTTCCCTTTACACTTAACTATAAAAAACCACTAACAAATTTGAGGAGGAGGGTTAAGGCAAGACCTTTTTAAAACATTTTATTTTACAAAATTGTGAAATTTTTCATTCACATTTGGATTTTGAAAAGTGAAAATCACATCGATTTGGGACTCAATCTGCTCTCTATAGTATGAAATATAATATATTTGGCTATTCTCTAAAAGTGTTATACAGTAATTTTTTTTTTGATTTTATTAAATTAATATTTTATGCTTCGTTCGTACTTGCCCAGGGGGGGGCAATTGCACCCATTGCCCTCCCCCTGTATCCGCGCCTGTATTCGAGACCGATACCGAGACAATACAATTTTTTTTTATTTTAACGAAACCGAGACGATGCGATACTTAGAATAGTATCGTTTTTTTACACTATCAGATCTATCAGATTTTTGCCGAAGGGAGCTTAGTAAAAGCAACATCTTGCGCCCAAAGAATAGCCAACTTAAGTTAACTGCTCTTCAGGCTTATCACTTAGTCTAGCTGTAGTGTTAGTATAGTTACTAAGCAACAAACTATTTAAGACATAAACCTTACAAGATAAAATAAAAAAAAAAAATTATGAAATAACAAATACAATGACAATGAAAAGATTATTAATTACAAACATTTAAGAGTGTGGTACATTGGTCTTGAATGTACCTTTGAGACTAATCTTGCTTATATTAAAATCAAAAAAGTTTGGTTTGGTATCGTGGCCAGCCCTATGTAGGGTATGTTAAGTCACGAGGCAGGCACCAATGTTAACAGTTTTCATGAACAACAGTACCTTGCGTGCTGCATGCCATAAAGTGCCCACTTGGCTCATTTGGCCCTCTACTTAGAGTGAAGGCCTTTTGGCCGGGCCAGCCAGAAACGGCCCTCAAATTCTGATTTCTTGTTTTCATACGAAAATGGTTAAAAGGCTCAAAAGGATACCTGAATTTGTAGGTTAGTAGTTCTTGTTTTCAAATCTTCTCGAAAGTGGCTAACAATTTTGATAAAACTTCGTCACTTTTTGTTTCACTGCGTATCAAATTCTAATTTTTTTTTGACAGAATGTGGCCCGGATTTTTTGAAAATGGCTCCCAAAAAGCCCTCATTATTTTTTTCATTTTGGCAACGCTGCTTGCGTGGTCAACTTCGGGGGTTAAAGAGATTTAAACTCCTTTCTTCGGTCCTTTGTACAGCTCACGCAACTCCTCCGTTGAACCACTTGGGATTGGTTGGCGACCTAACATACATACAGGCGCGAATCTCAACAGTTTCATTGGACAGCTGCACCTTGGTTGGCTCGCTTCACAGGCTCAAAGGACTTTAACTCCCTTTTTGGTCTCTTATGTACTGTTCTCGCAAAAATACACTTACATTATGTCTCACTATAAGAATCCGTTACACGCGATTCAAATCGTTATATCACCTCTCAAACACATACATATATGCTTTGCCTAGGAGCAAGTTAAAAGTAGGGCCCGTTAGGAGTTGTCTTCTTCGCCTTTCAGAAAGTTCGGCACTGTCCATACTGTAACATCAACTAAGTGCTTCGAGTCAAAAAAAAAAAAACATTCCTGGCATGTTCTTCTTTATTTCGACGATGATGTTTGTGCAAATCCAGGTCGAGCTGAAGGGGGCGTACATCTTCTTCTTTTTGATGCATCTCGGGTCTTAACTCATCATCAGCATCACTCCTTGACTCGCTATGGCTGGCTGGATGTGTGGTGCTGTTGCTGTTCCTTGTTCCCCTTTGGATTCCGCAGTAGACCATCGGTCATCGTCTTAGATGACCAATTCTGCTGCCGTTGCGTTGGTTGGTTGAGGTCTTAAAGTGGTAACGGGATATAAATCAAATGCAGCAGTTCCAGGCATCATCATGTGCTGGTAGAGTAGCAACAGCAGCAGTCAGCACGAGCAACAAAATTACGTGGATGTTAAGAAATTGTAAATCGATTGGACGCAGGGCAGCGAAGGAGTCCAATCAATTTTGACATACAAAACGATCTGGGGGAGCATTAAATCCATTTGAGGATGAAGTAAATGAAAATCATTCCCAATGTACGCATTGTTGACTGAAGCTTTTTTTTTTAGCTGTCATCGTCGACGTCTTCGTCGTCCTTTCTATTTCTTTTTTCTTTTTTTTTTTCTTTGTGTTTCTTGCTTCTTTGGGAATATAAAGTTGCTGAAGGATTGAATTTTTGAATTTAGACAGAAGACGTGTGTAACAGGGAGCAATGCGCGTGATTCGGGATTTCGGTCGTAATTCAAGGGTAATTTTATTGGGATGATCCACCTTTAGAGTGTTTTTCAACGTTTATATCAATCCATTACAGCTAAATGGATATTACAGGAAGAAAAAATAAATACGAAATTCTGCCGCACTTTCAACATAAAACTGTTTATTTGATTGTGGTCATCAATAAAAACCTAAAAGGAGGCCTTTGACCCGAGGTTGTTGAACTGAAAAATGTTAGTTTTATTTTATAGGAAGTAGACATTCTAATTTCTTTGAAAACTATTTTAAAAATGGTTGCAATGGTTTTTATGAAAATATATTTTTTTAACTGCCTCAAAACTAGAAATGTGCTGCCAAAACTAGACATTGCTCTAAATAGCTCAACGCGGCAATGAACTCGATGAGAAGGTGGTAAATATAGATTTGCTATTCCTGGCTTTCTTACAAGATGGTGGACTTTTATGGCCTAAAACTATAACATTGATATGTATGTATACCTATTTAGTTGTTGTTAACGAACGGCAGAGAAGATCTGTTTACTGTGTGCGATTATATAACAATGTTCCCCTGATCATTCTTGCAGGCTTCGGTTTGGGTCTTGTTACCTTGGGAGGTTTTTTACCTTTTTGGTAAAACTTCCCAACTTCATTCCTAGAATGTTAACCCTATATTTTTCGATCGCACACGTCTTATGCTCTCTTTTTTTATTTTTGAGAAGCTGGTGCTCCTCTATAAATTTTTCTTCATAGAACTTTCAACCAGCTCTGGCCCTTCTATGCAACGCCACTTTGTATGAATGTTGTTTTACTGCATATGCTTGCTAGCATTCTTCGTCTAACTAGGGGTTTCCTTGTGGTTGTCTTGTAAGGCCCAACACGTCAGAGGCGAAATCTCTGATAGCTTCCTTGCAATGCTTCCATAGGCTCTCGATGCTTGAAATTGGCAGCATCAGACTATTTAATAGGGTGTAAGATTTTCGATCGGAAAAGGACCTGGTGATCTCCTGTGACTGTAGCCGTCTGACATCGAATTTCCTCACCATATTTCCTTCTTTTTGGCTTTGGTTTAGATATCCGTATCATTACCTTGGCTACAACGAGATAGTGGTCCAACTCAACGTAGCCTCCTCGGAAAGTACGGATATCCTTTATACTTGCCTTACTGACCTTGTGGTCAGTCTAGATGACAATTGCTGGACTAGGAGATCACCATATCTCCTTGATAAGAATCTCGAGAGGTATGGGAGCTGCGTTCTAGCACTACAATGTTTCGCCCCGCAGCAAAGTCGATGAACTTAAGTCCGTTATCGGAGGTGGCGTTGTGCAGGCTAAATGTTCCGATTGTGCCACTAAAGACGTCTTTCCTCCATAGTGTATGACATTAAAATCACCCAATACAAATTTAATGTCATGGCTAGGGCATTGCTCATTTATGTGTCTTGTCCAGGGGCACGTACATAGCTCTCGTAAATGGTGTCTCTTCTGTGGGGGACACTCTAACATCTTACATTTAGAAAATAGTTTTCAACCCTTCTTCACATACACAGGTATACTCTCACTTATTTTCTTCTTAAATTCGAATTTAAGAAACCATTTTGTTCATACCTCATAGGCCCCTACAAACCCTACAAACTAACTCCAAAATGACTTAACTCCCACTGGTCAAAATGAATTTACTCCCACAAAATTTCCTGGTGGGACTTAGTGCACCCGCTCTCGCTACCCACGCACACATGCCCGGACGTGGGACGCGTACCAGCACGCGTGCGATGAGCTGGCCTATTACGGACAGGCTTGCCAGATTGGGCTTTTTATCCGAAATTAGGTTATTTTTTACCAAAATTTCCGACAACGTGACAACAATCTCGGTATGACAGCCCAATCATAATTGGACTATAAAAAGCCCAAATCTAATCTTGGGTGATATTTTTTTTTGTATAAATAAATTCTATAAGCAAATATGTAATTGTTCCCCCAAAACATGTCCTTAACGCATTTCAAAATTTGGCACCACTTTTTACTCACTGAATATACATATTGGTGTTGACATTTCAAGGAACCGCAACAAACTTCACTTTGGTATTAATCAGTTAAGTGTTGTTCCCAGAATTCCCATTTTTATAAAAAAAAAAAAAACAAAATAACTGCTAAAAGCAAGCAAACAAATTAGAAAATAAAAATATTGTGACAAATTCAATTTCCTCTATCCTGTTTTTTTTTTTTTTTTTTAATAAATAAATTGTTGAAGTTATGAGAAACTTAAGAAAAAAATTATTGATATTGGGCTACTATTTGGGCTACTTATTCGGCTCAGATTGTGGGCTAGACAATTTTTGAAATTGGGCTATGGAACCAGTTCAAGACATGGCAGCCCTGCTGCTGGGACTTATTTCATTTTCATTTTGGGACTTAGTTCGTTTCACAGTCGGGATTAAAGGTAGAACTAGAATAGGCGGAAGCTGTAAGAAGCTAATGTCAAAACCGACTGAAAAGTAGCTTTCTGAAACGTCAATTTCACAAGTGACCCATAGTGCACTTCAGTGGTAGGAAGTGAAAAAAAAATAAATAATTGTTTATTCAATGTTAATTTTCTCATACTTATTCACAGCACAGCGTGATATGACTTTGATTATTTATTTTGCGAAACCACTAAAATTTGATGTGATATAAACTAATTAAAAGATTTGACTTCACTCATTCATTCATCAAACAGAAAAAAATGTTGAAAACCATGCACCAAGCGCCAAGTTCTTGTTAGTTTGCTTCCACCATTTTGATTTTGCATTCGCTCACTTAACGAAAACTAAACGAAAAGTTCCACTTCGCAATTATGTGCGCGTCATATAAATTTCTTGTTTTCGCTCGGTTTCGTATACGACCACTAAAGTTGGCTTCCGACTATTCTACTTCTACCTTAAGTCCTAAAAAATAAAATGCACGACTGGGTCGCACGTACTTGCTCTTATGTTTAAGACACTGCGGGCTTAAGAAAATTGTATATAAAAACACGGAAATCATGAGATAAAAATGTAGAGAAGCATGAAATACGAAATTTAAATTAACTAAAACAACTCTTTTGACAGTTTGAGGTGGAAAAAAAGAATGCCATCTGAATTCTTGATTGAATATGATTGTATAGGAAAAAAAAAATGTATATCGTTGGAGCCGTTTTTAAAAAAAATAATTTTTTATATATAAAATTTTTAAAACATTTTTAAAAACAAATTTTGGTATGCAAATCTAAAGTATATATTTATGTATATATATAAAAAAAAATTGTTAACTTGTTTTTGAGATATCGAATTTTCAAAAAAAAATTTTGAAACTTTTTTTAAAAATGCAATTTTTTTTTTTTTTAATTTTGATATGCAATATTATTTAATCTTATCTGAAATATGTATATAAAAATATTCGTCTAAATCCGTTTAGCCAATAACGAGAAAATTCAAAATAAAAAAATACGTTCTATGACAGGTACTATTAATAGTTGCTAAGTGTACAATTTTATAATTTTTGGTAGTAGATCGTACTAATTTTAGTATATGAAAAAAATTTAATCAAAATCGTTGTAGTCCTTTTTAAGCAAAAAAATATTTTCCTTTGCGGTTTTTTAACTTTTGTGTGGAAGGTACCGTTATTATTTCATAAATGTAAATTTTTTTATAAAAATATTTTTGAAAGTACTAAAAAACTCTTAAATATCGAGTTTCAAAAAAATCGATCATGTTATTTTCGAAATATTTGATTTTCCATAAAAAAATTTGAAACATTTTTTAAAAATCCAAAAAATATTTTTTGAAAAATGTTGGTGTACAAAACTATTTATATTTTTTGGAAGCTTCTGTATACAAAAATAATTGAAATCGGTCGTACCGTTTTGAAGAATTTCAAAAATTAAAAAAATGGTTCGTTGGGAGGTACCATTAATAACCATTTTTTTAAAATGGTTTTCCACCCAAAGGAATTCTTGACTAAAATAAATTTATTGAATTTTTTTAAAGAAAAGTTGTTGAGCCGTTTTTAAGAAAAATACGATTATGTAAAATTGCTAACAAAAAATGTATGGCAGGTACCGTTATTTTTGGTTCTAAGAAAAAGTGAAAAAAATGTGGGCATAATCACCAAAAACCACTATGTACCAAGTTTGAAGAAAATCGATCGAGCCGTTTAGGCTGTAGACGAACAGACAGACAGACAGAATTGTGCCACCCACTTTTTTGGTGTTCTCTATCATCGTAATAAAATTTTTGATTGTTATCTCAATTTTTTTTTTGCACGAATCCAAAACTTGCCTTATAGTACCTATCATCTCAAGGAAAAATATGAGTTAGTACATATGAAATAAGTTAATTCATTTGAGAGTTAGTTAATAGGGCCACCTCATAGATATGTATGCTCAAGCTATACAAAATAACATACTGCATGTATCATCTTCATAAAACTATAAACTATATTCTAAATAAGGGACGTCGAGTGTGATTTTAATTCTGGATTTAATGAAGCGATAAAGGTCAGTTAATAACTTTTAAGGCTGTCCTGGTTTCTTGTGTCAATTTTTTTGAATAATAAATAACAATTCTCTCCAATTTTGTACTGCAGATATAAATAATTGTTTTTCATTTTAGGTTGATTGCTTGCTGATCGCTTTTAGAGCTATATATAGTCTGACATTTTTGGAAGTTAAGACCATATCTAGGAGTATAAGTTAGCAACATCAACACCTTCTTAACTTCAGTAAACATAATAAACCTGCAATAAACATAAAAAACCTTCACCCCATCCGTAACCCAACACCTATTTCCATTCAGTTCATTCACTGAACCCATTTCCCATCCAACCAACACATTTCCTCCACACGCTGACCTTGTTAGCACTTCCACTTAATAGTAAGTCAGCATTTAAAAACAATAATAAATAATTTAGTGAATAAGCAGTTTAGGCTTAAAGAAAATCAAGAAAGAATAAAGAGTCAGTCGAAGACTGGTTGTAAATTAAGAAAGTAAAGTAAAATATTCACTGGCGCCCAACGTAATTCTTGCCTAGTATTGTAAAGCTCCAAAAATCTTAATATAAAGAGAATAGAGCTATTTAATTACAAAAAACGCAACTAAACGCAAAATAAAGGAAATCCACTACAACAAATCTATACCAAACGAGAGATGGTGATACAAATCTTCATAGTATAAGAGTACCTATCCACTACAACAAATCTATACCAAACGAGAGATGGTGATACAAATCTTCATAGTGTAAGAGTACCAATTAATTCAAGTTTGTGTAAAAATTTATATCTTAAGTGATTTTTTTCTCTCTAAATCATATTTCAATATATGTATGAACGATTGTGACTGTGCTTAGAATTGAATTTATTTTTGTTTAGTAAAAAAAAAAAAAAAATAACAACAAATGTCTGAACTCGCGAATACCATAGCATCAGCCGTTCAGGTAGCTGTCGAAACAGCTTGTGCAACGAATGTCGGACCTATCGACACAAAATACAGAAAATAATAATATCATTAATTGCAAACTAGAGGAATTAACAAAAAAATTACAAAGTGTTCAACTACCTTCCCCAATAGTACCGTATAAGCCCATTACAGTTAACACCACGACCACTGTAAAATGCGAAATATCTTTGGATTTAGTTAAATCTATACCAGATTTTGGTGGTGAACGGGAAAAATACATTTCGTGGCGCCAAGCAGCTAAGACTGCTATTAAATTATTTGAACCATATGAAGGTTCAGAAAAGTATTATCAAGCGGTTACCATAATTAGAAATAAAGTTGTTGGATCCGCCGATTTAATTTTATCGTCATTCAACACCGTTCTCAATTTTGATGCAATAATTGCACGCCTTGACAACTCATATTCTGATAAACGTCCACTACACGTGCTGGAAAACCAAATGAGTGTTTTGTGTCAGGCAAATCTAACAATATCGCAGTACTACGATAAAGTAGAACAACATCTTACGTCTATTACGAACAAAATTGCAATGGATTATTCAGGTGATAGTGAACTTATAAATTCTTAAGGAGAAAAGTACCGATCAGACGCTTTGCGAGTATTTATTTCGGGGCTTAATAAGCCAATCTGTAGTATTCTCTTTTCTGCTGGCTGTGTGGATTTGCCGTCTGCATTAGCAAAGGCACAAGAATTGGAAGCAAATCAGTATAGATATAATTTTTCAAGAGCTTTTGATAGAAATGGCAGTGCAGGATCAACTTCAATGAATACATATTTAAAAAGTAATCCTCAATTTAAACGAGTTCCTTCAAATATCCCACTGAACAACCCAGATAATAATGTGAAACAGTTTGTAGAACAAAACTCTTACAGAAATAACTCTACAAGATTTCGTCAAGGACCACAAATCCAATCTTTCAATGCGGATGAACATATGAGTGTAGATAACTCATCCAGATTCCGCTATAATCAAAAACCAGAAACTAGTAGTAAGCAAACGTTTTGGCAACAACCACCTGAACCAAATCAAGCGTTTAAACGTGCACGTGAGTCAGATAGGACACCTTTCCCTAAAATTCAGCGAATAAATTATTTGCAAGATAACACCATCAATGGAGAAGCAAATAATATTTTTAAACATGAAAACTTTGATAATATATATGAACATGAATACCAAACATTAACCGATGAATATGAAGACCAGATTAATTTTTTTAGGGTAAAGTCTGCTCTACCATATGTTGAAAAGAAACTCAATAACGAAGTTGTATTGAAAATCCTAGTAGACACTGGTACAGCCAAAAACTATATCAAAAATATACCTTGCTTAAAAGCAATTTCTAATGATAAACCATTTAAAGTTAAAACCCTTAACGGAGAAAATAGAATAACGCAAAAATGTAAAATACGCTTTTGTGATACAACTACCGATTTTTGTGTCCTTCCTCAACTAAAAACATTTGACGCAATAATAGGGTACGACTTCCTCGTACAAATAAAAGCCCAGATTGATACCGAACGCTCTCTATTAATTTATGAAAATGGTTGTATCCAAATCAGATTCTTTGAATGCGAGCAGGTAAACAATCTTGAAATCGATACTGGAACAGTTCCTGAAACAGTCAAGAATGAGTTTCAAAAATTAATTGAAGACTTTTCAGAAGTTTTCGCTCAACCCGATGAAAAACTTCCTTTTAATACTGACATAAAAGCAGCAATAAGAACATTAGACTCAGAACCAATTTATTCTAAGGCAAGACCATATAATATGGCAGAGATACCATTCGTAAATAAAGAAATCAAAAGATTACTAGATGATGGAATTATACGCCCATCACATTCCCCATATAACACTCCGATTTTGGTGGTAGGGAAAAAAGGCGTTAATGAAGACGGTTCTCCTAAATCTGGGTTAGTTTTTGATTACAGAAAATTGAATGAACGTACTATACCAGATAGATATCCCATTCCAGAAAGCTCGGTTATATTATCGAATCTTGGAAATGCAAAATTCTACTCTACAATTGATTTAAAATCCGGCTTCCATCAAATACTCCTAGAAGAAAAGGACCGGGAAAAAACAGCTTTCTCCATAAATAATGGAAAGTATGAATTCTGTAGATTGCCCTTCGGTTTGAAAAATGGTCCTAGCATTTTTCAGAGAGCAATCGACAACGTACTGAGAAATGACATAGGAAAACGTTGCCATGTCTATATAGATGACGTAATAATTTTTTCAAAATCTGAACACGAGCATTTAGAATATATCAAAATAATAATTGCCAAACTTTTAAATGCCAACATGAGAATTTCTTCTGAAAAATGTAAATTTTTCAAACAAGAACTAGAATTTTTAGGATTTCTTGTATCAGGAGACGGTATTAAAACTTGTCCTAGTAAAATCAAAGACATAGTTAACTTTGAAGTGCCAAAATCACTCCGAGCACTTAGATCTTTTTTGGGTCTTTCTGGCTATTATCGTCGATTCGTAAAAGACTATGCTCAAATAACCAAGCCTTTAACAAAACATCTGAGAGGGGAAAATGGTCACATAGGAACCAATAAATCAAAAAACATCAAAATTCATCTTGATTCAGAAGCTATGTGTGCTTTTAATAGAATAAAGAACATTTTAGCCTCAGAAGATGTATTGCTTTTCTATCCCGATCTTCGCAAGCCTTTGGATTTGACCACAGATGCATCATCACATGCGATAGGTGCGGTTCTCTCTCAAAATGGCAGACCAATCACAATGATATCTCGTACATTGAGTCCAAGAGAAGAAAGTTTCGCAACTAATGAACGCGAAATGCTTGCAATAGTTTGGTCATTTCAAACTTTAAGAAATTACCTATACGGTGCCCCTGACATACATATTTATACGGATCATCAACCACTCACATTTGCGATATCTGAGAAAAATCCTAACACTAAGCTTAAAAGGTGGAGAGCATTTATTGAAGAATATTCTCCAACTTTTCACTATAAACCTGGTAAAGAAAACACGGTTGCGGACGCACTATCTCGACAGCACATAAATACACTCTCTACTTCAGGAGAAACTGCACATAGTGAAGAATCCTTATCGGAAGTAATACTTTCAGTAGAGAATCCTATAAATTGTTTTAAGAACCAAATATTTATAACTCATGGTTCTGAAAAAAACAAAAAAGTGAAAATAATTTTTCAAAAAATGGTACGACATACTATAGTATTCAAATCAAATGCAGAACTGATTGAAATGTTGCGTGATGTCCTTCATCCGGATATAATTAACGGAATTTATTGCAATCTCGAAACATTAGCAAAAATACAGAACGACCTTGTGAATGCTTTTCCAAAAGTTAAAATGAAACACACAAAAAAGTTTGTGCAAGACGTTTTTAACCTAAATGATCAGGAAGAAATCATTACAAACGAACATAATAGAGCACATAGAGGACCTCAAGAAAACCATAAGCAAATCATATTAGAATATTTTTTCCCAAACATAAAAAAATTATGTAAAGCATTTGCTTCCAAATGTATGATTTGTAAAGAAAATAAATATCAGCGTAACCCCTCACAACACCCGATCGGTGCAACACCCATTCCCACATATGCAGGAGAAATTTTGCACATAGATATTTATAACACATGTAAGAAATATTTTATAACTTGTGTCGACAAATTTTCAAAATTCGCTGTAATAAAACATATACCTTCTATAAACTCAGTGGACATAAAAAATCCATTGATTGAAATCATCTCTCAATTTCGAAAGCCAAGACTTGTTGTAACAGACAATGAAGGTGCTTTCATGTCAGGTACTATCCAAGCGTTGTTAAAGAACGAATTTAATATTTCTATGTATTCAGTACCAGCCCTACACAGTAAAAGCAACGGACAAGTCGAACGATTTCATTCGACTCTTGCCGAAATCGCTAGATGCACAAAAGAAAATTATACTGATGTCGTTGAATTAATGCTTCTTTCCACATATAAGTATAACAACTCAATTCACTCAGTAATAGATAATAAGCCCTCAGATATTTTTCATAACAATATTAAAGAAATACAAAATAAAATAGTTACAAAACTCAAGAACAAACAAATTAAAGATTTAGAATTCCACAATATTAAGACTACACCAAAAAACTTCAAGCCAGGAGACAAAGTATTTTTGAAAACTAATAAAAGAATAGGAAATAAAATGTCGAAGCTATACAACCAAAAATCAGTACAAGCTGATTTAGGCACAGCGATTTTAATTGAAGGGAGACAAGCTCATAAAAATAATTTGAGATAACAAATAACTGACATAATAAATAAAATAAATATAAACGCAATAAAAAAAACTTGAACCGGCTGATAACTATGAGAAATCAACTGCAATTTTATCGAAAAGAAATAGGATAATAATAAATAATTTAAGCAACAACATTTATTCTCTGATTCTTGCTAAAAATAATATTGTAAACCCACTAACTCTAAGCACAGAAGAAATAGAAATGATTACGATAAAAGAAAATGTTATAACTGAACTAAGTGATTTGTTGAATATTGCCGATGTCAAAATGTACTACCAATATAATTCTTTAGTATATTTAATCAAAATTCTTAAAGTGCAAGAAATCTGTAAACTATTTCAAATTATTCCAGTAATTCATAATAACAAAATTATAGATTTAAGTTCGAACATTACAGCAAATTGTAAAAGAATTCAATATCCCTTAAGTGCTTGCAAGAAAGCTCCCTTATATTCCTACTGTGTAATAAATTCCCTAAATTCCTGTTCCATTTCCTTAATAACAATACGGCGCATTGCCCAACAACTCATATGCTGACCACATACAAATGATTGAAGTCGTCAAAGATGGATTAATCGTCGCCAGGGACGAAAACATAACTGTAGAAGACCAGCGTATTGTGCTAAATATAACCTTCCTTATTAAATATGATGCTAAGATCAAAATCAACGGAAGAGAATATAAAAAACAGATGTGCCCTTAGAAGTGAACCACCTACCAGCACCAAAACGAACCATTCTTAATGAAGCCAACTTCAATGAAAAAATTTCTCTGCCGCACTTACACAAGCTACACATTATCAACAACCCGAAAATAAAAGAATTTTCAGTGACGTTCGAGACAAGCAAATGGATGTGGTATGTTATCGTGGAAATACTTGCTTTTGTGATTCTTGTACTTACAACAAAATCAGACAACGGTTTATCAGCATTAGATAAGGATTTTTTGAAAATGCGAGTACTAAACATAATGAACGAGGACGTTCAAAATTAAGGAAGGGAGGAGTTAGCAACATCAACACCTTCTTAACTTCAGTAAACATAATAAACCTGCAATAAACATAAAAAACCTTCACCCCATCCGTAACCCAACACCTATTTCCATTCAGTTCATTCACTGAATCCATTTCCCATCCAACCAACACATTTCCTCCACACGCTGACCTTGTTAGCACTTCCACTTAATAGTAAGTCAGCATTTAAAAACAATAATAAATAATTTAGTGAATAAGCAGTTTAGGCTTAAAGAAAATCAAGAAAGAATAAAGAGTCAGTCGAAGACTGGTTGTAAATTAAGAAAGTATGTGTTTTCATTAAAATATTCACTTATATAGTTAAAGCCTGAATTTAATGAAAGTTAACAATTCATTTTAAGTTTATCAAAGAAAATATCTAATCCTATAATGATGATATAATGATATTTTTATAAGATAGGAAGAATTCAATCGAAGACAAGCCCCCCCCCTTATTACCCATACCAAAATTGCTCAAAATACAGACCATTCATATTGGCAAGTATTACCATTGAGAATTGAATTGAGGTGGTTTATTTCAATTTAGTTCATATGATAGAAACGTTGAAGGATTCCTCTGTTGGTTATAAATATTTCATTATATTTTTTTTTTGCAAAATGTAACTCTTTCCTTCAGAGAATTATATAAATGAAAAATTCTTGTCATGTGTGTTGCTATACTGATGTGACTGACCTAGTTAAATAAAATACTTTTTCTTATGATAGCTGATTTGGGGACTAGTTTTCTTTTAGTCAAGTGTAACCAATGATAGCGCTTTCGAACTTCGAAGGCAGTATGGGGATGGAAAAATTGACTTCCAAAAATGTTCTGGGGTAAGTTGCACTGTGTGTTTAGCTAAAATGCCAAAACTTCAATATTAAAGTTAAAGTTTTTTTTTCTTCTTATCTTCCTTATCTTTCGGTTTTAATTCATAAAGTAACACAACTAAACGAAAAAACAAAGAAGTTATACCTATAGTTTATCAGATTCATATGAAAAACACATAACTCTCCTTGCTTTTAGGTTAGGTAGGTACCTACTCTACACTCTACATGTCTGCACCCTACCTACACTTTACACACTACACAAAATGATTCTCGTTAGTCACTTAGTTTGCTGAGTGATTATACAGAGGGCAACATTTTAAAACCAGCGGTAGTATAACCATAATGCTTTTGTATGTTTGAAGGAGAAAAACTTTTGGATGACGCTATCTATATACAAAGTTTCAGATTGTGGTATGTTTTGTAATTTTTGTTTGTCATTTTTATGAAATGAATGAAGTTAAGGTTTCTAATTTGATTAAGTACTTCGTTTTGAAAGGCTTTCGTCTTTCGTATGTACAATGTACCTACATACATATGTTTATGGGGATCTCCTCCTTAATTTGTGTATTTTAAAAAGATTTGTCTGATTTTTGGTTGTTTGGAATCTAAATGCAGACTTCTGTAAATGAAAAAATGTTGAACATAGGTACCACCAACTTAAAGCTTTCATGACATTTTACACGAAAATTTAAACGTTGAAAATATTGGTACTAATCTACGAATTATTCAAGCCAAATTAAGTATCGAAATGTGAAAACTAATTAAAATCATCCCTCTTTCATGGCCGGTGGACTGCCCCCCCTTTTCTAAAAACCTAAACTAGCTGCTTCTTGTCGTCCAGACCACACTCCGCAATGGCCTAGTCCTTAAACCGGGGTTTCGGTCTTCCCTGTCACCTTCAACCTTGGGACTGGAGTGGTGTATTGATGTTCATAAGCTCGATGTGGCCATTGGCCAACCCAGTTTAGTCGACGTATTAAGAATTCTTGAACTTCATTAAAATTTTGGTATACAACTCAGTATAAGAGTTATGAAGAGCTTGAAATTTGTCTTAGGCGTGATTAGTTTTGAAACCATTTCTCTAAATCTTCGGCATACCCTAAAAAAGTTCAACTGATCAAGCCCGTAGATGGATATCTTATCCGAAATGCGTCGTTATAATTTAAATAAAATATTTATTTTGTGATAAATATGTATCCCTAATAAATACAAAAAAAAATAAGTATTTTAGAAACATAATTAAATTTTTTTTGTTTTTATTTTCATTTTCATAATCTCACATAAAATGGAGGCAACACCACAAAGAAATATACCCTTAGAAATGTATTCGATTGATTCGTGGAAAATACTACCATCTGTGCTTACGCCTGCCCTGCGTTCTGAGGGTGCAAAATTTGTGTTTTAGTGTTTCCACCTTTTGACAGCTATTTTTTTTGTCGAGTTTAAGATATTAACTGCTATTTTTAAGAGTTGGAAATATTAAAAAACACACTTGAAACTCCTGAACGAGAAAATCACTAGAACCTTTTATAAGCCCATTGATAGATAAGTGGACGCAAATTTTGGTCCATTATCTAGAGCAACTTTTTATTTTTTTAGTTTAAGATGGAAATTTCCATTTTTTAGAGTAAAAATTATTGAAAACTGCTTTAAGCCCCTCAGTTGTTCAGCCTCAGTTGTTCAGTTGTTCTTGAAGAACGAAAGCTTCTTAATGACCGGCAGTATGGCTTTCGTAACAATAGGTCCACTGGTGATCTGATGGTATATCTCACCGAACAGTGGAACAAATCTTTTGATCGTTTTGGAGAAAGTAAGATTATTGCGCTTGATATTTCAAAGGCATTTGATAGAGTTTGGCATCAAGCACTCTTATCGAAAATGCGTGCATTTGGTATCGATGAATCTCTTCTCCTTTGGATTAGAAATTACCTTTCGGACCGTTCAATACAAGTCGTCTTGGATGGTTACAAGTCTGATATTCATAAAATAAATGCTGGTGTGCTCCAGAGCTCCTTTTTGTCTCCAACTCTCTTTCCAATTTTAATTAATGAGCTCTTGTCTGAAATATCTAATCCATTAAATCGTTTTGCTGACGATAGCACCCTCAGCTTTTCATATTCGTTTTTAGATTCACATCCCTGTCCTTCGGATGAAGAGCTGCAACGGCAGCGTATGATAAGCTCATTAAATTCTGATCTTGACAGCATTGTCCAGTGGGGAAATAAAAATCGTGTAGAATTTAATGCTTCAAAAACCCAATGCTGTCTGTTGTCACTGAAGCAAAACCCACCCCAATGCCGCTATCCATGAGCGGTACTTGCATCGAAGAAAATGCACAACTTTCAGTTCTGGGTATGTGCATCACAGATCACCTTCTGTGGAATGATCACATATTCGAAGTCGCCAAAAACGCTGCAAAGTGTTTAGGTTTTCTTCGTAGATGTAAGAAATTTCTCTCCCCTTCTGAATTGGCTGTAATTTATAAAGCCTTCTTCCGAACAAAGCCCCTACAACTCACTTGTAACTTTTAGATAAAATACAAAATAGAGCCTTAAAAATGATTAGGTGACAGAACTATTACGCTAATAATTACATCTTTGAAACACCGCCATAGTGTTTCTTGTCTCACATTATTTTATCGTTTTTTTTTTATAAAATAGCCAGTTGCATTCCTCCCCTTAAAAAATTCAACCGCAATACTCGTGCTTTTAGGAATGCTCATCAGTTTACCCTTGAGCCCAACTTCGGACGTATACTGGCAAGTATAACGATTCTTTCTTTAGCCGCACTTACCGAGCTTTACCGAGCTCTATTTTCCCTTCCCATTTTGATATTCAGAACTTCAAAACCAATGTGCATCGGTATCTCCTTTGTAGGCTTTTCCTATTTGCCTAATCGCTCGCACTGTGTTCATCATCTTAAGGGTAGTCATAACCCCTTTAGTGCACGCTCATTATAAAAAAGAAACTACTAGCAAAAATTGAAGAAATCACATAACAACTCACCTCCATTACGAAACCCTGAGCATAGTATGGAGGACCTATTTTCACGTCACGTATTGCCACGTGACACAGCTAGATTATAGTTTTCCCGGGATTTTGAGTTCAGCTATCACCATTTAGAGCTCCTGACCAGTCATCAGGATAGCTTCGTTTTACTCAAACTCGGTTGATCATTTGGTAAATTCACTCTTCCATACACGCACCTCCCCCGTTTGTGAAGAGCTCTTTTGATATTCCATCAGATTCTAAGGTTTTGTTGTTCTTATGCTTTTTTAAGTCTGCCTCTTCTATAGTGGGTGTTGGAACTTGGTCTTCATTAACTGGAAGTGGGTTCTATTGTTTCCCTATCACTCATTCTAATGATTCCCATTTGGCAGCAGCTGGATATGGTGCTTGAGTACTTACTTACTTACTTATCTGACTTCCGATCCATGAAGGGTCTCTATCTGAGATTTTGCGGTCTTCCATTGGTTGCGGTCCTTCGCACGCTCCCTCCAGTCGTCAAGACCAAGCACTCTTGCGTCTGTTCGGTTCGGTCTTCCTGGTCGCCTCGAACATGGGAGCTGGGACTTGAAGATTTTCTTGGCTTGATCGGGCTGAGCCAGTGTTGTCGACGTGTTTTGGCTCTTTGGACTGCATCCACATCTTGGCACAGCTCGTACAATTCACGATTGAATCTTCTCCCCCAATCGCCCTCTTCGCATATAGGACCAAAATCCGCCGAAGAATTTTTCTCTTGAAAGTGCCCAGTATCAATTCCCCTTTTTACTTATCGTCCAGCACTCGGCGCCTTAGAGTAGAACTGGTAAAATTAGCGTTTTGTATAGCGTGCACTTTGTCTTTCGAAAAGGAGTTTTGAACCCATTTGTTTGGCCAAACCGAAGTAGCAGCGGTTCGCTAGGGTAATTCTTCGTCGGACAGTCGGGCTCTGAACTTTGTCACAACAAAAAAGTGGTTAGAGTCCACGTTTGCACCTCGCCAACCTTGCGCCAATGAGCACGTGGTCGATTTTGCATTTCGACCATCTGGAGATCGCCAGGTTGCTGTGTGTATCCTTCGCCTGGGGAACCTTGTGTTACTTATCACCGTATTAAGAGCTGCAGCAAAGTCGATGAGTCGGATACTGTATTATCTGTTGTCGTTTCGTGGAGGCTATGCTTTCCAACAAATCCGCCAAAGATGTTTTCCTTTCCAACTTTAGCATTGAAGTCTCCGAGCACGACTTTGACATCGTACTCCAGACAGGCTCCGTAGGCTCCGTCCAGGAGGTCGTAAAACTCCTCCTTGTTAGACTCCTCAGCTTCATCGGTAGGGGCGTGTGCACAATGCACATATAATATTTTTGATGTTTTGATAACCATCTCACTTTGAAGAGCCTGCGTTCCGATTTTTAAGCCCGCAACCAGTTGCTTGAATTTTTTTTATAAAACCTTTGGGTGTCCTTACGATCGTGAGACTCTTCAATCTACCTGAGCTAAGAGGCTGCGTACACCCCACAAGCAGAACTTTCAAACGTTCTGGTTAAGATAAACGGAAGACACAACCCCAAACCCACAGGGCCAGGTCCTGGCTTGATGCTAGGATAGCAGGCCAGATTGTTCGGTGCCAATAACCCAATAGAAGAATGTGGGAACTCCACTGTTGGCCCTTAATGGTTCATTTACCATTACATACTATGTTTCTGAAGGGTTGGTGTAGAATCCCGAAAACCGAAATCAAGAAAACTCAAAATCGGGAAAATCCAAAATCTCGAAAACTCACAATTTTGGCTTTCTGGACCTTAAGTTTCCAGGTTTTTGGGTTTTCGGGATTCTGGGCTTCCGGGGTTCTAGGTTTTAGGGTCTTCGGTATTCTGGGTTTCCGGGATTCTTGATTTTCGGGATTTGGGGTTTTCTAGATTCAGAATTTCGGGATTATGTCTGTCTCCCGTTTCTGAAACCTTATCCCCCGACAAATCCTTGCTAACCTGAGCTCCAAGTATATATTCATATATTATGTATTTGTAAAGCTCACTAAGGTATTCGTTAATATTTTATCATAGCTATTTCATTTTCATTTTTGAAAATTAGAATTGTTGTTGTACTTTTTTTTTAACTATCGTTTTGTTTGGAGCAAAAAAAAAAGCTTTTGAAAAAGTTTCGTTTTAAAAATTCAGCCATTTTCTCGAGTCCTTTGTAGATAAGGCTACACAAACTCAGAAAGTACTCATAAAAATCTACAAAATGTCATCATTATTTTGGTTTTTTTAAGAGGACTTAAGCCGTTTTTTCTCTGGACCCTTTATTGACATATACAACATAGTATGCATGTATATTTGATCACAGAAACATAGTGCCATAGGCTCCATATTAAAAAGTTATATAGCTCAATTTATTCAAGGATTTACAATTACGAAGTTCCCAACATATTTGTAACCCACAAAGAACTTCTTTTTATTTTCAAAAAGCTTTGCCGAAATAGAACTCCAAAAGATTGTAAAATTGAGTTAGAAGCTAAAAAAATATGCTCGTATATGTACAAACATATCATCATATAAAAGAAACACAAAGCCTTAAAGAAGTGTATACAAAGATATACATATATAAACTTTTCCTTTTGGCTAACCCTCTTACAGCCACTGAATGTTTTATACATCCACTCTATAGTTCATTAACACCATCGTGTTCCTTGAAAGTGAAAGAAAAATTGTGCAGTAGAACTTTGTGCAAAAGTCATGAAAGAACTCCCTGTTGCAGATACACTTACGTTAGCCACTTCAGAAGTCAACAAGCAAATCTTAGGGAAGGTCAGGAACACCCTCTCTCTTCCGATGGACATTTGCAAACCAAACCAAACCAAACCAAAAACACCCACATATACGAACTCAACGCCTGAGCCCATTATATTTAATTTAGCTAACGATGGAGCACCTACAAATGCACGTTCGGAATTTTCGGCCCAGGGAAGCGCGATGTAAAGAACTTCGAAGTGGGACAGAAGTTTCATTCCAAGTAACCTCAAGTAACTGAAGCAACTAATTGAGAGCGAGGAATAAAAAAAGGGTTATTCTGAACTTTCTCGTTATTCAGGGGAAAAATCTATAGGTATACTTATGCATATGTATACAGAAAAAAACACTGCTGGGTAAAGGGTTTTGTAGGTGAGGAAGGAAGCAATTATATGACCTCGGTTTATTAACCGATGAAAAGCTTGCCCAAGCATGAGGCAGGTAGGAATACCTACGCCCTACGGTGCCGTTGATTTATTTTTTTTTGTTTATACTTTTTTTTCTTGCTTTTACTCCGAGATTACTACGAGTGAAAGGATTTACTTGCTTACTTGGAGCTGTGGTTGTTGTGTTCTATAGGAGCTGCAATATGACTTTAAAATTTTTTAACTCTTCATAAAGAGGAGTGATGTGGAAAAAAAAGTTTGTGCTCCAGCTGTGTGCAAGTTGATTTCTTACTTGCTCTATGTAAAGGAACTATAAAGACGTTTTAAAGGTTTTACAAAAAAGTTGCAGGACTTTATTCAAACACCCACCGCATCGGCCCATCATCGCCACCTTCAGACAGATATTTTCAGAAATTCGCATAATTTTCTGCCAAAAGTTTGAAAAAGTCAATGAATCCTGAGTCGATAGATTGAGTTTTAACCATCAAGGTTAATGCCTCTGAAAGGAAAAGGACACTCTTAAGGTTTTGAATGAACTACCTTTTATTTGACTTACTCGTAAATGCGAATAAACTAATTTATGTCTATCATAGCCCTGCGTTAAGATTAAGTACATGCATGCAACACAGCTTTACACTTAATTTTCTTTAGGTTATAGAAATCCAGGATTCCTTTTGTTTGGGTACCAAGCTTCTTTATTTTTTGTATTTTAGATCGTCTAGAAAGTTGAGGGAGTAAACACTTGGCTTGAGTTAATTGAGTGCAGGAAGTTCAATTAAAGCCAATGGAAATTTTAATTATGACGTATTAATTTTTTTTTGAAGGATATAACTACGAATAAATGTAGAATATTGTCCACTTCCTCTATTGTAAAGCGTAAATTGAGGTAATGGAGAAACATGTAGTCATACCAACTTAAATAAAAAATCTTAAAAAAAAATAACGCATCCTTTTTTTTCATTATGATGTTAATAAAAAATTTAAAGGGTGAAATCTAAAAGTTCCATTACCATAATTTTATCAAAAAGTACTCTTTAAGCAAATTAATTGTATGGATAAAGGTTATTATTATATTATCAAAGGGCACGGTGGTGCCCAGCCAAGTTCGCGGCACTACACCCTTTTAACAGGAACAAACTCAGGTGATTTTCAACCCCCCCTCTAACTTCACTATCAATAAAATCAGAAACTTCAAGTTCGCATAATTTGCTGAGCTAGTCAAACACAGGCGGCTCACCAAATTTCAACTCTTAAGCATTAGTAATTCCCAAGATATAGGACTTCAAAAATCACAAAAACCGTAACTGACTGACTCACTGACAGATCATCAAATCATTGAAGTACTTAGAAAGAAAAAATTGAAAAATTGGAATTTTCCATTCAGGGGCGTGGTATCCACCCATATTTTTAATAATTCTAATAAATTATACGAAGCACTTCCGATTGTTGTAGAACAATGAAAATTGGTAGATCGGTAGGGCTTGAAGTACTTTGAAAGAAAAAAGTCGAAAGTTTGGAATTTTCCATTCAGGGGCCGTGGCATCGACCCACTTTCCTAGATTTCCTATTATTTATATATGTAAAGCACTTTCGGTTGTCGTAGAATTATGAAATTTTGTAGAACGGTGGCGCTTGATTTTCACCTTGCAAAATAAATCTTTGCAAAAAAGAGTGAAATCACAACAAAAACATAACTGTTAAAAAAGAGCCAAGTTCTTATATGTACAAGAAACCTGTGCGTAAAAAGTCAGCCAAAAAAGAAGTGAGATCTAAAATATATGCCAAGTTTTAGGTTCATGAAGTTTAATATCAAATATTTTATGAGTGTCAAGTTAGCAAAACAACTTTGACGTATCGAAAAATGGGAAGGTGAATAATTTTCCGTTAATTAGTCGTTAATTAGTTGTGACAGTTTCGAATTTGTCGTCCAATGTTTTGTACGTTTCTTGGGTTCCTTGCTAACTTGACATTGAGCTAGCATAGCACCACCTCGAAAAGGGGTAAAAGCTGCTTAGACGGAATAGTTTATGGCTAAATATTCAATGGTTGATAAGTCATTTATAAATTTTGGCTATTTGAATTTTTCGTTCTATGTTTTCTATGTTTTTTTTTTTCAAAAAATATTAAAAACTTCTAAATTTTAACATTTTACTGCTTAATAATTTGCCATTAATTAACCGTTAATTAGTTGTTACAAATTAAATTTGTTCGTGCGATGTTTTCTATGTTTCAGATTTAATTTCCTTAAATGTTTCTGGTTTGATTTCCCTTAATTCATATGAAATCAGCAAAGTGCTCCGGAAAAGTTCATAGAACCAATTACATACAGATGTACATATATCGAAATTATAATTGAAGAACAATAGTCTTCAATTAGCCATTGATTGTATGTGACAATTTTAAAATTGTCATTCAATGTTTTCTATGTTTTTTGTTTTAATTCCTTAATTCATAATGATGTAACATTCGAAAAGATTTTACAATTGATTATATTGAACTATTATTGCTTTATTTTTCAGTGGGTCAAACGTCAAATGAGTTAATTTCGTAGAAAAATACATCGAAAGAAAAAAATTAATTTGTAACAAATAATTAACGATTAATTAATGGCAAATTATTAAGTAGTAAAATGTTAAATTTTAGAAGTTTTTACCATTTTTTTGAAAAAAAAACATAGAAAACATAGAATGAAAAATTCAAATAGCCAAAACTTATTAATGACTTATCTACCATTGAATATTTAGCCATAAACCATTCCGGCAGTTTTTACCCCTTTTCGAGGTGGTGCTATGCTAACTCGATGGCAAGTTAGCAAGGAACCCAAAAAACGTAGAAAACATTGGACGACAAATTTAAGACTAGTTAACGCCAAACTATTAAGCCATAAACTATTCGGTATTAGCAGATTTTACCATTTTTTTAGGTGGTACGTTTCTAACTTTATATATCAAGCTAGTAAAGGACCCAAAAAAACAAAGAAAGAATTGCACAACTAATTAACGAATAATTAGCACTTTTCAAAACAAAAAAAAACATAGAAAACATAGAATTACAAATTCGAAATTGTCACAACCAATAAACGAATAATTAACGACAAATTATGCACCTATCCATTTTTGATCCGTGAGAAAACCATAAAAAACAATGCACGATCAAATTGAATTTGTCACAATTTATTAAGCCATAAACTATCAGGTATAAGAAGTTCTTACTGATTTTCGACAGGGTGCTTTGCTAACTTGATATCAAGTTAGCAAATTATTCAACTAATGATTTTTTGATACGTCAAAGTTTTTCTGCTATTTTGACACTCATAAATATCTTAAGTAGAGTAATATCGAAACAATTCCAAATTCTAACAGAAATTTGGTATTTAATGATTACTGATTCAAATTTGACAAATTAAACATGTATGAAAACTTGACCAGTGAGCCCACCAAATTTTAATCATACTCATTTTCTTGAACATTTTTTTCGCAGTTTGTGATTTTTACCTTTGGACCGATGATATATGTACCTATAACATATGATTTATGTGCATTAGGGTAGTCCTTAAATTGGACATAGGCTTTTATAGGCTTCTTTCGATATAAAGCATTGGAAAACAATTCTTTAATTTTTTCAGATTTTTATTTCACCCCCTTCGTCCCTCTTTTCGCTTTAAGTTACTTATTGCGGGCCTAGGGTGATTCTTATAACACGCGAAACAATTCAGAGCGTATAGATTTGATTCAGACGAGACGAAAATAAAAACAAAATATTATTTTATTTTATTTTAAGTTTGAAAATTATTTTTTCAAAAACTCTAGGATTAGATTAGATTAAGATTTACAAATTCATAAGAAGAAAATTTATAAAAACAATTGCTTTTAAACTTTATTCTTTTGAGGCATGGCTGGAAGGATAGATGAAAGTCTTTATAAATATATTTTCAAATTTCGTAAGTTAATGGTGCTTAGATAATAATTTAGATTTAAACTCTTCTCTAGCGAGTAAAAGTAATGAGTAAAAGTCACGAGTAAAAGTAACAAGTAAAAGTAGCTAGTCAAAGTAACGAGTAAAAGTAACGAGTAAAAGCACCGAATAGAAGTAACGAGTAAAATAAAAGATTTAAGGAATTACATATTATGATAGCACTTCGTCTTTCAAATGGAAAGTATTCTAAGCATAGAGCATGTTTCAAAAATATAAAAATCCAATATCAATAAGATCTTTTTTCAATAGACTTACTATACCTTGTAGATTTATCCTCAATATCCTCTAAGTTTCCTTTCCTGCGACATAGCATCGGTGCAGTTTTCATTTAGCTCAGATAATTTTTTTTCCTTTAAACATTAGATTGCATCAATATCAATTCAGAAAACTTAATAAAAAAAAAACTAGACCAATCCTATCTTTGCAACTTCATTCTCATCTAAAGCGGAAATTTATTCGAAAAGGATTATACAGAGACTCAAGGTTCCAGGTTCCAGGGAACATCATTAATCCCATATCTGACCACACAAAGCCTTAAACGTTCGATAAGAAAATTCCATTCTTTATTGCGCTACAAAGTTACCTATATTCTGTGACTGTTGTATAGACTTTACCATATATACTATGAGACAGCTGATGATGACGAAAACCATCAGGGATCAGGAACTCTATACTCTATACACGATTCCCAATACCAATCCCAATGATGAAGATGAGGAGTCCATTCCGATTGCGATTGCAATCGAACAATGTAACTAACAACTGCTGTTGCTGCAAGTGAGTACTATCAATTTCACGGTTCCGTAATCCAGATAAACATCAAAACCTTGTGCAGTCGGAACGGTGGGCGATGGATGAGTACACCCATAGCCACATGGCCTGGTGTGTCTCTGTATACATAAGTTGGAGGAATTCTTCACCATTCACTCTTCAGGACCTGAATCTCAATTCTCCACCTCAACTCCTACATCAGCTAGAGCCAAGTAGAACCAAAGCCAGCGGAGCACATTGATGCATTGCTGGGTTGCAGCAGCTACCCAACAAATTGATGATTTCATTCGTGTAATGGTATGCAATAAAATTGATTTTTGTTTAGTTTAAATTAATTGAGCGGGATACCGCATCTCTAATAGAGAAACACCCTCTGAAGTCGGGAGACAACAACTGATGGCGGATTGGGATATGGATGGATATCTTTCCGCGGAGTAATGCTATCTCGGAATTCATTATCTCGATCTTGGGTTTGATTAAAACGAAAACATTTTCTTGTGGGAGTGCTGTATACAGCTGGTTGTGTCCTATTCTACTTCTAATAATAATAATTATTCAACGGAGGCAAGTCCTTTGCGTTAGACAAAGAAGCCCAGCATCATCAGGAAAAAATAATAGTTGCATACTAAACGCAAACAGAGAGCACAACTCGCACTCTACATGAACATTGAACAAGGACGAAGACGATGCCATGTCGTCGCCCTCGGGAAAGACGCATAATTTCGCAAAGATGCATCTTAATTGTCGTTTTGTTATCTCATCTTGAATTGAAATAGCTACTTAGCATTTGCGTGCTGTTTTCACTACATCCTCTGCGTTCTTTGAATCATCGCGTCACATCGCGTCCTCGGTTCAGCTTGGTTTTATTTTTGTTGTTGTTGCTGCTTTTTTGTCCTTCCTTCATTTAAATGTCTCTCTTTGTTTTTGACGCCCGCCAGTTTCCCATCGCTAAAACGCTGCAATTGGGTCGGTGCTGAAGGGTGCATCAGGATGTGCGTTGCATATGCATATATTCCATTCCAGTCAGCCAACCAGCACCAGCACCTGGAAAAACGTTCTCTGCATTATCAAATAACAAAAGGCACAGACAGACAATTGGGAATAACTATACTACATCACTGCTAGCGCTGCGTTTCTGGGTCATTTGATTCGGTGTCGAGATAGTGGTGACTATAGAGATGGTAGTGTTCCCTTGGCAAACTGTAATTGCATCATTTTGTGGCAGTTGTGTGATAGAATAGTAAAAAGACCCCAAGGATGCAGAATTGGATTGTGTATATCCTCAGTGGTATGACGCAGCTATTAGTTCACTTTTGTCAAACACAGATAGGTAGATTTGTGTATATCTACAATTGCTGCACCATAAGTGTAAATGGTCCAATTTGTTTGGCAAGGCTTTTCGTCTCAAATGTAGATGCCATGAATGTGTTTTTGATTCGACTGATATACATACACCGATAGAAAACAGCGTGCAAATGATAGCGGAAAACATAACTTATGCATAATAACATCGTGTTAACACATTTTCATATTGTGGTCTTCGGTTATTTAAACTAACATTTAAGCGCCTGGTCATCATCATCATCATCGTGTCCTGTAACCCCGGCTGGGGCATAGGGCGTCAACAAAACGTCTCCATCCTTCACGGTCTGCTGCAAGGTACTTTAGCTGTGGCCACGTCTTTCTCTGGGATTCTGCTTCCGCTAAGACAGTTGATTTCCATGTTGTTCTTGGTCTTCCAACCCGCCGTGCCCCCTGAGGATTCCATTCAAAGGACTGCTTTGCAATTTCATTGTTTGGTTTCCTCAGTGTGTGACCAATCCAACGCCATTTACGCTTTCTTATGTCGACGTCCAGCCGCTCTTGACTTGTCCTGCGCCACAATTCCTCATTTGATATTATTTGTGGCCAGCGAATCTTTAGGATGTGGCGAAGACAGCGATTCACAAAAGCCTGCAATTTCTTCGAAATGATAGACGTGACTTTCCAGGTTTCACAAGCATATAACAGCACGGATTTGACATTGGATTCGAAGAATCTCAACTTAGTGCGTAAGGAGATTTGACTTGATTTCCAGATTGGGGACAGAGTACCGAAGGCAGCACGAGCTTTATTTATTCTACTTTTAACGTCCAGATCCGTACCACCGTTTGCAGAGACAATACTGCCAAGGTAGTTGAACTGTTCCACTACTTCAACTGGCGTCTCCTGTAGAATAATACGCTGCTGTGTGGAGCGGCCTGTGAGCATTATTTTTGTCTTTTTGCTGTTTATTCTTAGACCACTCGACTCTCCCTTCACTTGCAGTGTTTGGCACATCCCGTTCAGCCCACTGATGTTATTTGCCAGTAGACATATATCATCGGCATAGTCTAAATGACTGAGCCTTTCGAACGGTCTCCATTGAATGCCCTGTCGCTCTGCTGTACCTACACTGGCCGTCAATACGTCGTCCATCGCCAGCAGGAAGAGAATTGGCGATAGAACATCCCCTTGTCTCACACCCTGTTGCACTAAAAAGGAGTCGGATAGCTGCCCATTGTGCAAAACAAAACACCTTGCGTTGTTGTAGGACTCTTTAATAATGGCAACTATTTTTGGTGGAATTCCTCTACCAAGCAACGATCTCCATATACATTCTCGGTTAACTCGATCAAAGGCTTTCTCAAAATCCACGAACATGAGGTACAGCGGTGATTGAAATTCCATCGACTGCTCGAGGACGATACGCAGGGTGTTGATATGGTCGACACACGATCGACCACTGCGGAAGCCAGCTTGATGCCTCTTGAGTGTAGACTCGATTCTATCCTTTATTCGCTCGAGAATGATGGTTGCCATTAGTTTTGGGAAAACGGGCGCCTGGTACCTGAATGAATATAATTCTTTTGAGATTTATTTTAATTTGTTCGAAAACATAGCTTTCATTTTAGAAACTTAAAAAACTTTCAATGAAATTATAATTTTCAAAATAATTTGAGCTTAAGAACGGTTAATATTATATTCCTCAATAATTGGACACATTCTTCTATAATTTTACTGTCTTACAGGTGCCTACCATTATGTTGCGATCCCACATTGGCTTGAAGCACATTTAGGACCGGTTTTAAGTACGAGATCATCCTAGTTTCGGGGTTAAACCTAAGTTAACTTCATAAGCGTGTTTTTGAGTCGAGTTAACTCACTTACTGCCAATTTTTCAGTGAGTTACATCCATAAACTAGTTTTTCAGTCAATCGATATCCTATGTTAACTCAGAGTTAACTCATCTAATTTGGTGAGTTAACTCAGGTACCAAATTGAGGGCCTTTTCAGTTGTGGCGCCATCTCGATTTCGATAGTGAAAGTTATTCACAATGCAAAACCGTTGTGGCACCATCCTATTCACCTAAATCTCATGAATAAAATAGGCTCGAGAATAATATGGCGAACAATTATTTCGTGTGGCAAAATTTTAGCGAGACCCAAAGATATTGATTAAAACGTGCTTTGTTTTTCAAAATGGAGGCTGAGGCAACTCTTAACAGCAACGCCATTTTGTTTAAATGGTCCTAATATTTATATTGACTATTTGAAAAAGAACCAAATAGAAACTTATGTAGTAAGTTATGTGTAAATCGCGTTTTATTTTAAGGAAGTGTATGAAATCATCAGAATATCTTTGAGCTGCAAAAAACACTGAAATAAAAGCTTTATATTCAATTTCAAGGACAGTGATCGTATTAAACAAAAATTGTTTAATTCTGTTGTTCGAAAAAAGTTTGTTTTTAGAATTATGAGCCTTAAAAAATCTCTGGGCTCAGCTTTATCTTCCGACTTCTACAAATATTCACCCCGATTACAGAACCCGACGAATGAGCTGAGTAGTGCGAGATCATTCGATTCAAAACTATGAGCCAAATATCAAAATTAGGTCTCACTCCCTCCTCAGCTCATTCGTCGGATTCTGTAATCGGGTGATTATTTAAATTCTATGTTTAAAAAATAAAAAATACAAAAATTGAGACATGGTAGCTTATGTTGGTATTCTCCTATAAAATTAATTTTAATAAGAGGCCTTAGCTCCTACGGTGTGATGGTATTTTTGTTTCGGTTTATTATTTCTGTTTTAACTTTCCATCCCTCCCAGTGCATGCGTTGGTAAGCTTCAGTTTTGTAATTAATTGATACAAAATATTCTTAAAATGGAAACTGTCTATTTTTTCTATCAGTGTAAGGTGAACGGATATTATTAGTTGTCATGTTTTTTGGTAACAAGTTGCAATCAGTTCTTGTTCCTAACGGGAATTATGTCGATATGAAGGGCATACAACATATACCAATGGCAGCCTAATTAGTGACATCCTGGGAGAGAAAATTTTAAGTATTCATACATTTGTACATTTATATGGTTCTGTCAGACAAAATCCACCATACTCTTCAATATTGCTGCCAGAGTTTACGTAATTATGTAGTTCGCATATCATTTAGAAAGGTGTCTAAAATTTATTGCACAAATAATAATTTGTTTTCAATCTAAGTCAAATTTGAACATTAAAGTACTTACATGTATATTGTGTATTGAAAAGGAAAATCCCCGGTGAAATGGTTAGTATCTTGCACTTTTACACTGGAGGTTTAAAGTGGGGTTGCTTGCATTAAGTTCAGATGAATACGATTGGTAGATCTTACAATATTGGTAGACCTGACAATGTCTGTCAAAATTATCTACCAATGAGCTGACAATTAAGTTGTGTTATGTACGCTGATTGGGCTTGCTGATCCATGTTTTGTATGCAATTAAAACAACTTTAATCCATTTTTTAAATTATTCCCGACGTTTCGTTGGGTGTTTTCCAACTTTATCAAGGGTTATTTTTATTGGACTATTGTCAGTTACATTTTATTTTATTTTATTCTTGAAAATTTTTGAATTAAGTTGTGTGTTTACATGGGTAGTAGAAAATCTACCAGTCTCTTACAATTTATTGTTAGAATTTGACTGACAATTTACTGTCAGATAGCTGATGGCTGAATACTTACCAATTTGTCTTTCTTTATTGTCAAAAACGTCAGAAAACGATAAAAATTGGCAGACCTGATAATAAATTTGGTGTGTGTACACGATTATCAAGTACCTTACAATCTATCTATCAATTATTAATTGTCGCAGATACATTTTCTGACAATTAATTGCAAGATAACACGATTGTCAGCTAGCGTACACATGATTGTCATATTTCTTAATTGTTTGACAATGATCTTACAATTGATGACCTTACGATTAATTTTAAGGCAAATTTTCTGACAGTTAATTGTTAGAGTACACGATTGTAAGACATTTAGCGTTTTTCTTCTTTGAGCGTTTTTTTTTCTTTGAGCAAAGCTCTGAGCAGAGGCTGAGCGATCAGAGCAGAGCTCCGAGCAGATTATGATCAGATTCATCAGATTTAATTATGAAACACACTAGAGCACTGAACTTTCATTTCATAGGGTTTTTTGGTAACGAGGAATTTCTTGCAATTTTTTTTCTACAATTTGCTGTCACAACACATAAGAAAAAAACAAAGAATTATTATATTTGTTCCTAAATAAACACAAAATTATTTGTTTAACTGAAGTTGACGGGCGACTGTCCAAGGAATCCATTTTTAATTATGTGTTTTTTTTTGTGTGAATCAAATCACTACATAAAATAAGTCAAGTCACTCGATTCGCTTGGTCATTTAATCTTGAGCTAATTGAGCAAGCTCTGAGCTAGCTCCAATTAAAAAAGAAACACAGTTTTTAAGCTCTGATAAGTCTGAAAAAGAAACATAGAGTTTTCGTTTGACAATTCCGTAATCTGCTCTGAGTTAAAAAAAAAACGCCAATATTATAAGCATGTTTTTCACTGACAGATCTGACAATATTGTAAGGGGTTGGCTATGAAATCTCGCAAATCAGAATTTCGCATTCAAAATCTCTCATAACGAAATCTCGGAATAACAAAATCCCGCTTTTCATAATCAGAAAATTACAAAATTCCGCTTTTCATATCGTAATAACGAAATCCCACAAACTAAAATTTCACAAATCAAAGTCTCGCAAAATTAAATTGCATTGCAACAAATACATTTTTTTAATCGCAATTTCGTGCGTAATTTACAAGATTTTGATTATAAAATATATGTATTGCAATGCAATATCAAATTTTGCGAGATATCCTACCTTTTGCAAAGTATGTAAATCCAGTGCGGAAGTACTTTAAGACTACACTGTTATTTATTAATTGTTACTGTTGAAATGAAATAAAATGCACTACTGGATCAAACGTACTTGCTCTTGTCTTATGTTCAAGTTGCTTGGAACTTTAGAACTTTTTAAATATGAAAGTTATTATTGAAAAAATATAAAATGATATGAAAAAAGCATTTAAATCGTTTTTTAAATTGTATAAACAACTAGCAAAATAGCTTAGCGCTCAAAACAAAGTATGCCATTTGATTCCTTGAAAAAAAAGGAATATATGCAAAAAAAATTAAAAATCGTTGGAGCGGATTTCTAAAAAACAAATTTTTTATATACAAAATTTAAGTTATATTTCTAAAACAAAATTTTGGGATGCCAGTTTGAGTATTTATTAATATACATTCTTGAAATGATTTTCAAAAAAAAAATCTTCAACAAAATATTGAATTTTCATTAATATTTAAAAAAAAATCCAAAATTTACTTTTTTCAAAATTTTGAAATGCAATATTATTGACTTTTAAAGGAGGTTTTGTATACAAAATTGATTGAAACGCGTTGAGCCGTTAAGGAGAATATATAAAATAAAAAAAACGTTGTATGGCAGGTACCTTTACTAACAGCTTTTGGAAATTTTTGTTCATACCAAACTGTACACCATGTATACAATAACCCACAGATTTTTTTTTATCAAAATCATTGGAGCCGTTTTTGAGATAAATTAGCTTTTCCTTACCGATTGTATGGTAAGTACCGTTATTTTTGGATCTAAAAACAAATTTCAATTTACCCTCTGGAGAGTTACAAAAAAACCTTAAGTTCAAAATTTGAAGAAAATCGTTTTAGTGGTTTAGGCTGTAGGTTGAGGTACATACAGACAGACAGGCAGAATTGTGCCACCCACTTTTTTGGTGTTCTCTATCATCGTAATGTCATGTTTGATTGCTATCTCGGTTTTTTTTTGCAAGAATACAAAATCCTATATAGTATGTAAATATGTACATGTATACAGCAAGTAAAAATTATGCAAAATACCCTTTGGTGTATTCTAAAAAAAATTGTTTTTGTAAAAGCCGTGTGCGCGTTGCTGTGAGCTTTTAATTTGCGAGATTTTGGTTAAAATTTGCGAGATTTTTAAGTTCGAGATGTAAGATGTGCAAGATTGCTAGAAGCGAAATTTTGAAATTGCGAGATTATGGAAAACAAGATTATTAATTTGCGAGATTTCGTTATTCGAGATTAAAAAAAAAAATGCGAGATTTCTTTATTTGAGATTTTGGTTTGCGGGATATCATACCTTTTGTAAGATCTACCATTCGTGTTACTAAGCTTTAAAGTTTTGAAAAATTTAAGTATGTTTCCCTTAATTTTGTATTGCATGCTGTGACAAGCGAAAATAAAAGAAGAGACTGCTCTGATCTGAAAGGGCTCGTTTTTCGAAACATATTTAAGAAGAATAGGGCAGCAAAAGGTAACATTTATATGCATTCGCTTAATCTTAAACTGAGATTATCATGCTTTAGTGTAAAATTCATGTTTTGAATATAAATTCCAAATCAATAATTAGCAAAGACCATACCAAGATACCGCATCTCAACCAACCACCAAAAATCAGCTTTAGATGCGGTCGGTCGGGAGAAGGGAAACATTCTCACATAGTAGTAAGATCACTAGATACCATATCTTGGTATTATGTATATGGTCTTTGATAATAGCCATCATCTCTCATTAATCTACCAATATGTCCTTAGAGATAAATGCAAAAAACCTCAAAATTGTATATAACAACATACATACATATTGTTTTTTTTTAGTGCTTTTAGCATGTGTTGCTTGCCGCATGTTACTAACCGTAATCATGCCACTTCTAATTGTCATGCTACAATTTTCACTCAATATAGGTACATACGTTAAAAAGTATAACTCCATTTAAGAAAGGTTCTCAACATTTCAGAAAATAAAAGTGTTTCTTATGTGACATAAAATGCAAGCAACTGATTTTTATAAAGTGACACTTAATCTATCTTTGTATGTGTATATTTTTATATGGCTCTCATTTATTTTTTCTTTTAATTTAAACCTTTTCATCTAGTTAAATAAATATTTCATTTATGAATTATAACCCATTCTCAAAGTGTGTTGTGCAGAAAAAAAATAAGAACCACCATAAAAAAAACATGATTTAAAACCGTCTTGCATAAGCTCTTTTAAGCTAAAGTTTGTCTCTTGTAGTCTCGCAACATAAATAGATCCATCCTAAATAAAAACATTCAACAGAGAAATGGAGATGGAGTCAAGAATTTTTTCTTATTTACCAAATGCAATGACTCGGGGCTGAAATTCAATTTATTCCGAAGAAAAAGACAGGTAACGATGCACGAACTGAAAATAAATCCTTAAATCACCATCCTAAATCTACTCCTGAATGACACCAATTTAATCAAGAAGAAATTTAAGCTCCAGTTTTTGTGGTGACCATAATTTGTTTTAAAGTTTGAAACTAGAATAGTATTATAAACATAATCTTCTCAATCCACCGAACTGAGTAGCTTGAAAATCAAAGCTCAGAAAATTCATTGCTTTAGAGTTATTTACATCAATATCGAGACATCTGTGAAGTTAGCAGGGCAAATTTCACCCACGCAATTGGGACCTTGACAGGAATTTGCAGTTTTTTTGCATTTTTTTTGCATTTCTATTCCCGATTTTGCAGTTCGCCAATTAACGGTGTAATTTAGTGACCTGCTAACTTCACAGTGAAGTTAGCAGGTCACATGGCGTATCTCAGGAACCAAGCGTGCTAGGAACTTGTAGTAAGGCTCCAAATTTGCAGTTTTTTTGCATTTCAAGAATAGGCTAGGTCAGAATTTTGAAGTCCTTTTTTTGAAAAAAATTTCATACTGACCTGCTAACTTCACAGTGACTGACCTGCTAACTTCACAGTGAAGTTAGCAGGTCACATGGTGTATTTCAGGAACCAAGCATGCTAGGAACTTGCAATAAGGCTCCAAATTTGCAGTTTTTTTGCATTTCAACGATAGGCTATATTCAAAATTTAGAGTCCTCAATTTAAAAATTTACAATTTACAATTTTACTACAAGTTCCTAGCACGCTTGGTTCCTGAGATACGCCATGTGACCTGCTAACTTCACTGTGAAGTTAGCAGGTCAGTATGAAATTTTTTTCAAAAAAAGGACTTCAAAATTCCGACCTAGCCTATTCTTGAAATGCAAAAAAACTGCAAATTTGGAGCCTTACTTCAAGTTCCTAGCACGCTTGGTTAGCAGGTTACTAAATTACACCGTTATTTGGCGAACTGCAAAATCGGGAATAGAAATGCAAAAAAAATGCAAAAAAACTGCAAATTCCTGTAAAGGTCCCAATTGCGTGGGTGAAAGTTGCCCTGCTAACTTCACAGACGTAGTATCGAGGAAGTTCGAAGAGGACATTTTGAAATATGAATATCATTGGTAGAAGGTACATAATGTACATCATAAAACTATGAGCCAATTTACACATAGCCGACAACAGGGTACCCGGTACCGGCTAACCGGTCGTTAGGTTAAGGATCTTATGGAAGCTTTCACACATGCCGGAACCGGTTCATTTGTTGAAAACCAGGTAACCGATGCCGGCTAACTGGCTGCTGGGCATGTGTGAAAAGGGCCTATTGCATAGGATATGATATATGAAAGGAGTAACTTGAAAATAATTTACTTTTAAATTTGAAGATAGAAGCACAACTGGGTGACTGGGTTGGGTCGCCCCTCTACCTACTGCATATTATTGCTCAAGTCAAGTTGTTTCGAATTGAAAGTACCTTATGTTTGTATTGTATATTGTATAATGTATATGCATGTATATTTATTAGAATATTTTTAATACATATACGGAGAGAAAAATAATCAAAACAAGAACAGAGTGGAAAAAATTTTAAATTAAATTCAAGGTAAATTCATTCATAAATCATTAGACCTTTTTTTTAAATAAATAAATAATACAAATTTGGTGTATTCCCTTCCAATTCACTTGTTTTTATGTTTTTTATTGAATTGATTTGTTTCTTTTTGTCGCAAAGAAAAAGTGTATACAGATGAAGATGTTTATTCAGGTTAGGTACTAAGGAAAGTTATTATTTTGTTACAAAAATCTAACTCGAGATTTTGATCAAATCATATGCGATAGGGAAGATGAAACAATTTGGTTTCGCAACCATAAGTGTCCGGAAGAGGATGCAATAGGGGCAATTGGTCGTTGGCTCTGGGCAAAACTCACTACTCACATATTTTTCATCTTTTATTATGAATTTTAACAAAAAACCTTCTTTTTTTGTGGGAGTACATGATTATGATTTTTCTCCCTCTGACAAGGCCAAATATATCTGAAAATATTCTTATTTTCGATATTGTTTTTAATATCTTTTGGCACTTCGTCACTTGAATTCTTATTTGTCCTACAGACAAAGTAGTACTTTGCTTATTTTTTTAATGCAATCACATGTTTTTTTTTTTTAAGTTTGGATACTTGTCCATCCACTCAAATCACAGTTTTCATTTTAAGTTATCTGAACATTGGTTAAATTGAGTTTGAAAAAAGTAGCAAAACGGATATAGGACACCTGTCTGTACGTTTGCAAAACTTGAAAAAGTGAATTTAAGATTCTTGTCCTATCACCCAATTCTATGTATTAGAACTCGTATTGGATATAGATCACAACAAAACACAAAAATTCGAAAAATAAATAACGGAAAATTCACTATAAGTTCACCTATCAAGTTCAGCATGTCAATACGGTGGTGGAGAGGACGACATCATTTTATTGTGAAAATTTGTTCGCTGCTATTTAAAACTAAAAACTTAAATACCATTAAAGTTTAAACCAAAATATTTTTATTACGAAGCTTAATTAGGTATAAATGTCGTTGTGGATCGGTTTTGATTCCATAACTCGTTTTACCTATGGACAAAATTGGGTTATAGTTGTGGTTTGGTTCCTTATTTTTGAAGGATCTTTAGGAAATGGATCTTAGCACTCACTCAGTTAGATTGCAATTACTTACTGATACCATCTACACTTACCAAACCAGGCTGCTGGCATATTGCGGGTAGAAATGTATGAAACGCAGTCAATCCAACTGTATTTTCATCCATTCACTGTTCAGTTCTCCACGGAGCACGAACTCCCATGTTTGTGGTCTTAGGAAATTGACGCAGAATACGATTCAGAAACAACTAATGTTTTTTAGGAGAGGTAAGTTCTCAAAAATATCATTTTCAATAAATTGTGCCTTAATTATTAATACCGGACGTAGCAGGATTTTTACACAAAGGAGAATTATGAATGCTCTCTTTTTTTGCTGATCCTCATAACTACGACATTTAGTATTGTGAGGAGTATCTCGTCAAAGCATCACTACCCCAATTCTTTTAAAGATCCTTACTGTGGCTCATTGTAGGAGTTTATTAGTCATTTCATTGGAACTCAGAAACATTTTAATGGGATCGGGGGATTAGTGGTTTGATTCTATTTGCAATAACTAGATACTTAATTTAAAAATTAAACGGGTAAATGTGCAGAGAAACGCCTAGCTGCTTAAATTTATCGGTGTTTTCTGCTTTGTTAATTTTATTTTAACTACTTATCAAAAAAATTGGCTAGTCTCCTTAGCACATCGTCCAGTAGCGTAGCTACCGCGGTATCAGCCGTATCAATGATACGGGGCCCCCGACATAAAGGGGCCCCCATAATACAGAGGACTCAATGTGTGCAAGAAATGTTTCATTGAGATGAATACGACAAAAAATTTCGATTTCATTTTTAAATTGTACTTATTTTTCTATCATGTGTTTTTCGATAGTTTTACTACGTATCCAATGTGTCTCTATCTACATCCTACCAAAAAGAGCACCCAACTGTTACGTTCTACCTCTTTTTTTTTTTTATTGGAACGCGTGCCAGAAGCCAAGGAAAATTAGACGAAAAAATGGAAAAATTAGGAAAAAATTCCTACAAAACTGAATTTAGATGTGGAGCTTCGTTTTAACGTCTTAAGCGTTTAATAAAAAGTTTCTTCTCTTAATCTGAGCTGGGGCCAATGTTATTATGCACTTAAGAAAAGTTACTTTTTATCATACAATCAATAATTTCGAGAAAAACCTGCAAGAACTTCATGACCAGTTAGTCGAAACAATTTATTAAAATTTCGTTAGAGCATCAGATTTTCAGAGAAAGGTGCCACACTGCGGCACACTGGTGTAATGTGTAAATGTAAATACTGAGCACATTGAGCATTTTACCGTGTTTTCTCAAAATCTGTTGCTCTGCCGAAAAAAATTTTATAATCTTTTTTGTGTAGAACTTTATGAGCTACAATTTACATCTTTTGAAAAAATAAACAGTTTTTAACATATTTATGAAAAAACTGTATTTTGTCTCTTTTATCGTACAAATAAAAGACAATCATTGAACCGCTATTACTTTAAGACTATCTAAAGCTTAGATTAGACGGTCAACGTTAGTGGTCAACGCATTGACTCCTTGGCGACCAGAAACATCGTCAATATACTGTCAACGTAGACCGTGTCAACGCTTGAAACGTTGCCGATCGCATAAATGACGCCAATCGGTCAATGTTGTCCCAAAATGCGTTGACATGTTGTATGTATTGGTTCTCTTTGGTGTCAACGAATTGACAAGTGAAACGTTGACGTTTACACTACTTGACCATATCCTAATACTATGAACGTTGAAGCGGTGTTGTCATTTTTTTTTAACGTTGACGCTCACACGACATTGGCTGTACTCGTAGTGTTATCAAACAATACAATGTGGATAGATGAAAAACCTAATATGTACCTTTGCCGTCAAAATATAGTTTGTCTTACATCTGTCAAGCCATCAACTGTCAAATTACATAGAAGGATGGCTGCGATGTCGATGGATTAAATAAACCTCTAAGAATTTTAAGTTTTTTTACTGCTCCGGAAAAAAGTGTTGATGTCAAAATACGGTTTGTGTCCCATCTGTCAAGCACAAAAAAATGCACAATTTTCTAGATAGATATGAAGGTCCACGCAAGCTACGTTGACATGCGTCGATGTATATAAAGTTAGCTGGACACTTTTGGAAATTCATGTTAAAAACTATCCTATCATTAGTTGCTAATTAATTGCGAATTAGTTACGCAAAAAAAAAAATAATTGCTTTTTTGGTTTAGGAAAAAAAAAATAGGAAAAATTGGTTTCTCAAAAATAGAGATAATCGAGGTGAAAAAAGTTTATTATTAAGGACTAATTAATTGCGAATTAGTTACGCAAACAAAAATTTAATTGTATTTTTGGTTTGCGAAAAAATGGGTGTCCTGCTAAGTTCATATGAAGTTAACAGGACACCCATTTTTTCGCAAACCAAAAATGCAATAAATTTTTTTTTGCGTAACTATTTCGCAATTAATTAGCTCTCAATAATCTAATTTTTTTAGCTCGATTATCTTTATTTTTGAGAAAGTTGTCCTGCTAAGTTCATATGAAGTTGGCAGGACACCCATTTTCTCGCAAACCAAAAATGCTATTAAATTTTTTTTTGCGTAACTAATTCGCAATTAAGTAGCAACTAATGATAGGATAGTTTTTAACATGAATTTCCAAAAGTGTCCTGCTAACTTTATATACATCATGCGTCGCTATGTAAAGTTCCTAGATTTGTTATACTTTTAAAATAAGTTGATATAAGTTCATTTTGCAGGAAACAAAAAAGGTATAGTGCCACTGTCAGGAAAAAAAGGGGCCCCTAAAAATTTTTGATACGGGGCCCCTGAAGTGCTCGCTACGCCACTGACATCGTCACAACTATTGCTGTTGCTTTGTATGCAAAATAAGCTTTTGCCCTTTGATAAAGAACAAACAAGCACAACCTTGCAGATCTTTGAATTTCCTTATATATATTGTCCTTTATACAATTTAATTGGATATAGGACATTTCAGCACAAATCTTTTTTAATTCGAAAGCCAGTATAGGAATTGTCCTAATTCATACTAAAAGTAAAAGTTTTATGGGACAAATAAGCATAAAAATCATCGAAAAAAAGTGGTCTGTAGAGCAGAAGTGCAATGTCTATCTCGGTAAATAAAAGAGATAGGACAATTTGGATTGCACCAATCGAAAGAGCGTGGCCGAAAATATACGATGGCATATATAACTCATTTTCAGCCAAAATGGTCTGAGGGACAAATAAGAATTCACGTGACGATTTGCCATAATAGTAAAAGGAATTGATATTTTCAAATGTTCAAGGCAAATGCAAATATGTACGAGGAGGACATTGTTTTGGTACAAAATGGACCGATTAATTTCAATTTGTTGCTGCCTAAAATGATGTTTCACAGATGTGTGTGTGAGTAATTCTAATTTCGATTGTGACATCAAATCCAGAACCATTCTTTGCATTTAAGTACCTGTCCGCTACACTCTCTGGCCTTAAAAAAAAATCAAACATCTCAAGTTGCTATTTTTTCGCAAGGAACTACCCATTTTCTTTTTTTTTTACGATTAACAGAAGTAAGGCACCTACCTAGCTACACTCATTTTTTGTGTGACGACCACAATCACAAGAGAAAAAAATAGAAATAAGGCCAAATTGCCTGTTTTTCCATTTCAAAACCGGAATAATGTTTTTAAAAATAAAACCAAATTTTTTCTACCAAAATTTTCAGGGTGGTTTTGCATCCAAAAATAATTGTTTTCCATTCTAAGCTCATGAGAGTCCAAAGAAAACATTTTAGCTCAGAATATTATACAATTTGAAAATTTTGATTTTTTTTCGCATGTGGACAACAACAAAAATATTGAAGAAAAATCCCATTGATTGAAGATTCTGAAAATAAACTATGAAAAATGCTAGAGAACCTACACTTAGGGTCAGACGTGTTAATGTTAATTAATGTCCAAATTTTGAACTCCAAATTTGAAAAAAAAAATCGAATAAATTAATTTTTCACTGTTAACGTCACTGTGAAATAAGCAGTACATATCCTTTTCTCAGGAACTGAATCAGTTAGAAAATTGCAGAAAACTGCATTTCTAAGTATCACCGTTGCTGAGAAAAAGACTTTTATGCTAACTTCACAGTGAAGTTAGCAGAACGGTATGAAATTTTTATTTATGTAAGGATTTAAAAATTTGGTTTTTTCCTTTTCTTGAACTGCAAATTAAACTGCAAATTCAGAGCCTCACTTCAGATTTCTAGCTAGCTCGGTTGCTGAGAAAAGGACAGGCACTACCAACTTCACAGTGAAGTTAGCAGTACAGTCGGTTACACCCACTATTTGGTGAACTTCAAAATTCGGAATAGAAATGCATAAAAAATGCAAAAAAACTGCAAATTCCTGTCATGGTCCCATTGGTGTAGCTCAAAATTGTTATACCAACTTCACACACGTTAGGGCCAGTTTGTTCACTGCTTATAATCTTTAATCAATGATTATTGTGACCGGTAAATCCGTGGATGTGCTTGTTAATCAGAATTTAAGTCACTGAATCGATTGTTAACTATCGAAATTGCAAATCAGCCAATATTAATTGATTAACTCCATTTAATCAGAGCCCGTGAAAAACTTATTTCAAATTTAAAACAATGTGAACAAACAAAGTTCCAATTGAACGATAAACTAATTTCTTCAGTGGACCAGGTTCCCTTGGACTTATGTAGTTCCCAGCACCGCCAGACTGGCGCTTATATCAGTTTTCTTCGCCAACAATACCTGCCTTGCCGGCTTCACGAGTTCAAAGGATTTTAATTCGAAACAACGCCAAATCGAAAATTCGGCGCTATTTCCACAATGAAAACGAAATAAAGCCAAATTTTGTATTTTTGCTTTTATTTCGTTCAGCCTTATTTAACATCACCAAACTCATTGTCATGGCGTAGGTGAGAATTCATAGTCTAAACTCTAAACAATATTAAAGTTTTGATTTTCGAAAATTAGGTAGGGTAGAGCGGGGCTAGTTGGACTACTTTTTTACTTGAAGTCTCATAACTTTGTACGTATTAATAACATAACAATGAAACTGGGATTCATCGAAAGAATGTAACATGGCTTCTTAAATAAATTTGAAAAAATAAAAACATACATATTATAGCAGAAGAATAAGATTACTTTAAATGTTCCAGGTCCAAGTCGTCCAACTTGCCCCAGTAGCGGGGCGAGTTGGATCAGTATATGGGGTAAGTTGGACCAATAATAATCAGCAATAATATTATTCTCCCTCTATGGAAATTTATGAGTCCAAAATTTTTCATATTATTTTCCAATATAAAACATTTATTTTTAATACAGTTGGGTAAGTTGATCCGCCTTGTCCAACTTGCCCCCCATCTAGCTTGGTGAATATATTTCGTTACTTTGAAAAAACCACTTAGAATGTTTTAATTTCACAAATGCAATACAAAAATTCAATGACAGAACTCACAAAATTACTGAACTATGTTGAAAAATGTGCACGTTATCATCACGATAACACACAAAGAAACAAATTTGATTTTTTTTACTTTTGTACCCAAAAAACACAAATAAGCGCGTGGTTCTCCTTTGGCAGAAAAAATCCACATTAAACAAGTTTTGCACGTGTGATTTAGTAGTAATGCTTCATTCGTCTACGATCGTCTTCACTTAGCTCTTGTGGTTTCTGAGTTATTCGCGTGGTCCAACTTGCCCCGTGGTCCAACTAGCCCCACTGCCCGCTCTATACTCTACCTTAAATGAAAAGAACGTGTGATTATTTTGAACTAGGAATTCGAAATTTCTACTTTTATGAAAAAACCGTTGAGGAAATTATCATTTTGGTTAAAAATGTTAAACACATTTGTGTGTTAAACTCAGTACGGTCTACTATTAAATACAGAAATAATTCTACGCTGCGTAACTATCAGCACTACCTCCCATAAAAATAAAATGCACGACTGGGTGGCACGTACTTGCTCTTATGTTCAAGGCACTGCGTATTTAAGAAAATTGTGTATAAAAATATTTAAATTATGAGAGAAAAATGTAGAGAAACATGAAATACGACTTTTAAATTGGCTAAAACAACTCTTTTGACAGTTTCATGTGAAAAAAGAATGCCATCTTAATTCTTGATTGAATATGATTGTATGGGAACAAAATTTAAAATCGTTGAAGCTGTTTTTTAAAAAAATAATTTTGTATATATAAAATTCTTAAAATATTTTTAAGAACAAATTTTGGCATGCAAATCTTAACAAAATTTGAAAAAAATTGTCAACCCGTTTTTACTATGAAGAATGGCAAAAAGAAATTTTAGCCAGAAAACAACTTGAAGTCTTCGTTGAAAGTCTTCAGAGGCAAGTTAAGAGCCTTGAAGAAAAAGTCAGTTTGCTAGACAAGAAAACGTCAAATGACAACAAGTCCAGTCCAAAAACTCTTGTAGTGAAAAGCCCACAAAAAACTGCAATTGAGTTCCATACTGATGAGGAAGAGCTCCTTCTTGAAACCGATGGTAGCAGAAACAAGCGTAAATCCAAGAAACGAAAAGCAGAGGGTAGCCCAGAGACTGTTCAAAAAAGTCAGCAGACGACAACTTCAAAAGCAGATACTGCTGCAATAATGAAAACAGCTAATAAAGAAACAGGAGATGTACCCCAAAAGAAGTCTTATGTTAAAGGCACTAGACAAACTGCACCACCTCCAATCATGATTTCCGGGTTGGCAATGTTTGGCGAGCTTAAGAGCATAGTAGAAAAATGCACGAATAAGGAATGTAAATACACATCATACAATAAAGACAATTGGAAAGTCATTGTTGAAGACGCCGATGCGTATCTGTCACTGAAGAATTGAACAAGAAGCAAATTCAGTGGCACTCGTACGAAAATAAAGCTACAAGATCGATAAAAGTAGTAGCAAGAGGCCTTCACTCTTCATGTGATGCTAAAGAAATTGTCGAAGACCTTATACAAAAAGGCTTTCAAGCTCTCGATGCCAATAATCTTATTAAAAATTAGATAATCAAAGACTCCACTGGGGTATCGACGACAAAAAAGAGATCTCTACCTTTATTTATGCTCACTTTCGAGAATAAAGAAAGTCTCGATAAGATTTACAGTATTAAATCAATTATGGGCATAGTTGTCAAAATTGAACCACTGCGAAAGTCAAAAATTGTTCCACAAGGCAAGCGTTGCCAAGCCTTTGGGCATACACAAAAATACTGCAATCGCGAGTTTGCTTGTGTTAAATGCGAAGGCCGGCATGCAACTAAAAACTGTCCCATGGGCAGAGAACAGAAAGCGAAATGTGTTAACTGTCAAGGCAATCATCCTGCAAGTTACAGAGGATGTCCAGTCGCCAAAAAATTCCAAGACACAAAAAGAAAAAACAAAACTGGGAACAAGCTTAGAAACTCAACAAACACAAAATCAATAGTTGAAAGCAAAACAGTAACGGTAGAAAACAAAACTAAAAATCAACCGGCAAAAGCAATTGCACTAAGCAAAAGTGATGAAAATAAATCCTATTCCCAGATTGTAAAAAATGTGCGGAAAAATGAAGAAACATCTATCAAAGAAATGCTTGAACTTATCCTTAAAAGGATTGACAAACAAGATTTAAACATAAAACAGCTAAGCGAAGAAGTCGCTCTTAAGAAACAATGATGGACAGAACACTTAAAATCGCAACATGGAATGCAAACGGTCTTTTACAACATGTATCAGAACTAAACATCTTTTTAGACATAGAGCATATAGACATTTGTTTGGTATCCGAAACTCACCTCGCTATAGAACAAAGTCTTGATAATAAATTACCAAACTATACGTGTTATCACGCTCCGCACCCAGCTGACAAAGCTAGGGGTGGATCAGCAATACTTATAAGAAAGTGCTTAACACACTATGAAGAACCAAAGTTTACTAATGAAAATATGCAAGTAACAACAATTAGTATTGGTATAAAACAGAAAGAGTTTAAGATAGCAGCTATATACTGCCCTCCGAGGCGCTCTCCAACTGAAGAAGACTTTGCAGAACTCCTTAACTTGTTAGGACATAACTTCCTTGTTGGTGGCGACTTCAATTCTAAACACACCCACTGGGGATCTAGGCTCATAACCACAAAAGGTAAACGGCTATACCAAGCAGGCCGCAAATACAACTGCGAATTTTATTCTTCTGGTTCGCCAACATATTGGCCACCTGATACTAACAAGATACCAGACCTTATAGACTTTTTCGTAGTTAAAGGTATAAAACGAAACCATATCAGTGTCGAAGGTAACTACGACTTATCGTCAGATCATACTCCAGTAATTTTAACACTGAGTGAAGCGGAAATAATAGAAAAAAGTAATCCTAAGCTCGTGAATAAAAGAACAAACTGGAACGAATTCAGAGATAAATTTGAAAGTTTTATAAACCTGAGATCCCCCATGCAAACAATTGAACAAATTGACCATGAAGTAGAACAATTTATTGCTGATGTGCAACAGGCTGCAGAAGAAAGTACTCCAACTATTTCGAAATCAAGAGAAAAAGAAATAAAATATCCTGTCGAAATAAAGGAGCTGATATTGGAAAAAAGAAGAGCTCGAAGAAAATGGCAAGTTACGAGATTTCCAGGTGATAAGGCAGTTTTTAACCGTCTTAACAACGAACTAAAGAAAAGAATCTGTGAGTTTAAAAACGAATCACTGAGTAGATTCCTGAATAGTCTGACGGCGGATGCTTCTACAGAATACTCTTTATGGAAAGCAGCTAAGCGCTTAAAAAGACCACAGACACAAAACCCGCCAATAAAATCTCAAAATGGTAAATGGGTCGGAAATCCGAAACAAAAGGCTGATCTCTTCGCTGAACATCTAGCGAATGTTTTTAAGCCATTCCCAGCAAACACAGCTACAGATCCCTTACAGTTTGTTGATAGAAACGACGAATGCGAAATACCTTTTGTCACGCTCAAAGAAGTAAGAAGCATGTGTCAACATAAGTTGTCTAACAAAAAATCACCAGGGTACGATCTCATAACTGCTCAGGTTTTGAAGGAAATGCCTTTAATAGCCTTCAAGAAACTCCAATTTATAATAAACGCATGCCTTAAACTAAGATATGTGCCACATCACTGGAAAATTGCAGAAGTCATTGTTATACCTAAACAAGGTAAGCCACCAACAGAAGTAACATCTTACAGACCAATATCGCTTATACCAATCATGGCAAAAGTTTTTGAAAAACTGCTACTGAAAAGGCTTAGCAAAATAATAGAAGAAAGAAGACTAATTCCGAGCCATCAGTTTGGATTTAGAAATAAACATTCCACGATAGACCAAGTGCATCGAATTACGGATGTTGTGGAAAAGGCACTTGAAGAAAAACAAGTATGCTCGGCTATATTCTTAGATGTTGCTCAAGCCTTTGACAAGGTTTGGCACTTGGGACTTGAGTACAAACTGCATAGGGACCTTCCCAGGCAGTACTACGAAATACTGAAATCCTACGTTACGAACCGACTCTTTAGAGTACGGTACGACCAAAATTACTCGGAACTAAAGAAAATTGAAGCCGGTGTACCACAAGGAAGTGTCCTAGGACCAACCCTGTATCTGTTATATACAAGGGATATTCCAGTGGACATCAACGCTATCATGGCCACCTTTGCTGATGATACTGCAATATTGGTGCCAGATAAATCCGTTACGAAGGCTACACAAAAATTGAAAAATGCAGTCGATAAAGTTAGTGATTGGACGCAGATATGGCGCATCAAACTAAACGAAACAAAATCGACGCATATAAACTTTACAAATAAAAACATAAACAATGTTCCAATTTATATAAACAGTACAGCAGTACATTACTCCAATACCGCCAAATACCTTGGAATGACTTTGGATGCAAAGCTTAAATGGAAAGAGCACATCAAAAAGAAAAGAGAAGAACTAAACTTGAAGTACAGAAAAATGTACTGGTTACTAGGAAAGAACTCTGACCTATCTATCCAGAACAAACTAATGTTATATAAGCAAGTATTGAAACCCGTTTGGACATATGGCATCCAACTATGGGGCTGTACAAAGAAAACAAATGCTGAACCCATCCAAAAATTCCAAAGCAAGGTCCTTCGTGGAATAATTGATGCCCCTTGGTATATAAGAAATAGCGATCTACATCGTGACCTACAAATTGAAATGGTTACAGAAGTGGTTAAAAAACACGCTGTATCACACAATCAGCGACTGCAAAGTCATACAAACTCTGAAATGGAGACCGTCCTAAATGTACGAAACAATGTTCGGAGATTAAGAAGAACCAAGCCTCATGAGCTAATGGTCTAAAAGCTATGGGAAAGTGTTATAACTTTAAACTTCCCCCAATGCGATTTAAAAATTAAGAAATAAAAATCATTTGTCGATCTTTCATAGATTGGTCCTGATTCACCGGTGGTTTTAGTGCGGTAAGAGTCCCACACTACTTGGTACCGATTCTTACCGAGTGTCTTTTGAAGATTTCCATCGGATAATAAAAAAAAAAAAAAAAACCCCGTTTTTGAGATATCGAATTTTCCAAAAAAGATTTGAAACATTTTTTAAAAATCCAAAAACTTTTTTTTTGAAAATTTTGATATGCAATATTATTTAATCTTACCTGAAATTTGTATATAAAAAAAAATAATCTAAATCCGATAGCGAGGAAGTTCAAAATAAAAAAATACGTTCTACGACAGGTACTATTAATAGTTGCTAAGTGTACAATTTTATAGTTTTTGGTAGTAGATCGTACTAATTTTAGTAAAAATATTTTTCTTTGCGGTCTTTTAACTTTTGTATGGAAGGTACCGTTATTTTTCATAAATGTAAAATTGTTTCTAAAACTATTTTAGAGAGTAGGTACTTAAAAACTCTTAAGTATCAAGTTTCAAAAAATCGATGTCGTTTTCGAAATATTTGATTTTCCAAAAAAATTTTGAAACATTTTTTAAAAATGCAAAAAATATTTTCTCAAAAATTTTAGTACACAACACTATTTATATTTTTTGTAAGCTTGCGTATAAGAAAATAACTGAAATCAGTTGTACCGTTTTGAAGAAAATCAAAAATTAAGAGAATGGTTCTTTGGGAGGTACAATTAATAACCATTTTTGAAAAATAGTTTTCCACCCAAAGGAAGCCTTTACTAAAATAAATTTACTGATTTTTTTAAAGAAAAGTTGTTGAGCCATTTTTTAGAAAAATACTATTATGTAAAATTACCAAAAAAAAATTGTATGGCAGGTACCGTTATTTTTGGTTCTAAAAGATAATGAAAAAACACGTGGGCAGAATCACCAAGAGCCACTATGTACCAAGTTTGAAGAAAATCGATTGAGCCGTTTAGGCTGTAGGCGAACAGACAGACAGACAGACAGAATTGTGCCACCCACTTTTTTTGTTGTTCTCTATCATCGTCATATCATGTTTGATTGTTATCTCATTTTTTGTGTGTTGCATGAATCCAAAACTTGCCTTATAGTACCTATGTATATATCGCAAGTAAAAATAATACTGTATATAAAAATTCTAAGAAAAGTATTTGCTTATACGAACAATTTTATTTTTTTTTTCGGAAATTTGATTTTTCAAAATTCGGTTATTGTGTCTCGAAAAATACATTTTTATCAAAAATATGGATATAATTAATTATTAAAATGTACGAAACATGTTATGTTTGGTTTAATTTCCCGCTTTATTGAACCAACAAAAGTTAATTTTAAAAGCAACAACAAACTAACATGTAAGTTTTTCAGTTATCTGAACTAAGACGACCAGTATTGAAACTGACACCACTCTGGATAGAACGATTTCTATTTTTACTTTTGTCTTTCTTACAAATGGGTAAACTGATTTCAATTGAATTTGTTTGCAGTTTTTTTTTAATCCTAGTTTTTATAGATACCAACATTTTCAATGAATATACATACATACATAAATACACATTCTGTGTTATGATTTTTTTCTACCTCAATACATATTTCGAAAATAACTTTTTTCTTAAAACCTTAGGTAGGTACATCTAGCAGTTTTTAATACTATTAAGATTTTAAAAATTGGTTCAAAATCCAAAAATTAAGTAATTCCCAAAAGCAGCTTCTATGATTTTAATACAAATTTAGGTAGATGCCTTAATTAATTAATTAATTCACAGTACTTTCTATTCTTAGAATCCTTTTCTTTCCTCTTTCAATTAAATCTTTTATCCAGCAGTTTCTAGAAGGCTTCAATAATTGTGTCATTCTCATGTTGGTATAATTATAAAAAAATTAAGTAATTATTGTTGCTTAATGTGTTAATCTATTTAAAAATTCGAAAGTTTTGAAACAAAAAAAAAAAATATTCCCAAAGTATAAAAACGACTAATTGGTCACCGCATCTACCTTAAATTCATCTACAAACAACTTGACTAGATACTATGACTACAACTTGCGCGTATACTATACGACAACTAGGACATAACTTCCTTGCTGTGTATGTTGTTTTTTTTTGCTCGAGCTTCGTTTTTGCATGAAGCTGTTGCAAAAGTGCATCTCTTAAGGGAATCCGAAGTTTTCATTTTTTATATAATTTCACTCTTCCTCAGCATATCTGTTGGGTTGGGGTTATTTTTTTTTTCAACGTTGCTTTGGCATTATACTAATAACACAAAAGTCATCGTATAAGGCTAGCGACGACGACAGAACGGCTGGCCGACGCGGAGGAGGCAGAAAAACGACATCACACACAGCAGAAGTATAGTAACATTAAAGAAGTCTTTTTTTTGAAGGAGTGATGGGAAAAGTTAGAGATCCTTAACCGCAGACATACATACACATCAGTATATCACACAACTTATACGAGTATACGAAGTATAAAGAAAAGAGTTTCACAGTATTCCAAGCGAAGAAGTCTTTCCGAGATGTTGATCTAACCACCCCTGGTGAACAAATCTAGGAACGACTACAACTATCTATATTTATCCTGCTTTTATCTTTTTTCCATTTATGAGAACTTTTCACAGATATGTATTCCGTTTCAACTCGCACATCCTTTATTTGCTTAAAATGAAATAAAAATTTCAAATAAGAACCAACAAAAAATATGCAAAAAAGGAAAAATAACGGTATCCATAGCGCATTGTTGTCGTGCTCTCTGCATTCCGAACCAAATGCCATGCACTTCTCTCGTCAAGGTAAACGTTTCTATCGGTAACTGGGTCCTTTGGTAGGTTGGTTGGTATTCGAAAAAGGTCTTTGCGTGTCCTCCCCATTCCTGCAGAATAATGAAGTGATAGATAAACTACAGTGGTGCGGGCGGTAGAGCAGGCGTGCACTTGACAAACTACCGCAAATTTGTGCATGGTTTACCGTTAGAAACTGGCAAGTGCACGTTCCTCTTGTAGTTGGTATGCCATCCCATCTCTATGGGTGAATGCATAGCAACTGCAGATATACACATCTAATTGAGCTGCTATAGCATCCAGCACTTATATAGATAAATTTTGTGGAAACATGTCTAGTGTCCTAAATTGAATGTGTGGTTGCATTAAATGGCGCTTAAGGTTCCTACATAGAAAATAAAAGAATACGCAACTGACATTTACTAATGACACAAACTCCTACATCGTCGTCGTATTCGTCGTCGTGTACTTAGCCACAAAAGGATGCATCACTTGAACTATTTCTATGGACTTAAAAAATAAAAAAAAAAATATATGGTTTAAGATTGGTTCCTTGGTAAAGGTATCTTTTTTTTATAAAAGACGTAAATGCAGATACAGTATTTCCTCTCTATCTTGAAAATTGGACACTTTTCAAGCTATCAATACATTACTGTCTTATTGAATTCCAAAAACGAGTACAAAATCAAATAACAAATTATTGAAATAAATATTTTAATTTTTGTTTGTCCATTTGAAAACTCAATTCAGCACCGACTTATCTACGTATGTATACTGGGGGTCTCAAAATCACTGCTACAGGCAAAAACAATAGGTTCCTGGAGTCATTTTAAGTCGAAAAACTCATGAGGTAATTTTCTAGTTTTCGCTTTGTTTTGGAAGTATAACAGTTTTATGATTTTGGGTCCAATTTTAGTTAGCTGATGGCTCTATCTTTGCCAATCTACGAAACATTTTAAATTATTTTCTGAATTCAAACAAGAATTCTAAACCGCTTAAACCAGACGCATACCTTTTCTTGGGTGGATAACGGTCTTCATAATAAACATAATAAATTGGATTGGAAATTACCTTTTGGACCGTTCAATACAAGTTGTTGGATAGTTACAAGTCTGATATTCATAAAATAAATGCTGGTGTGCCCCAGGACTCCGTTTTGTCTCCGACTCTCTTTCTTATTTTCATAAATGATCTCTTGTCTGAAACTTCCAATCCATTAAATTGTTTTGCAGAGCACAGTACCCTCAGTTTTTCATATTCGTTTCAAGATTCACTTCCTTGTTCTTCGGGAATTTAAACGGCAGCGTATGATAAGCTCATTAAATTCTGATCTCGACAGCACTGACCAGTGGGGAACAAAAGCCGTGTAGAATTTAATGCTTCGAAAACTCAATGCTGTCTTCTGTCGTTAAAGTGAAACCCACCCCCTATACCACTATCCATGAGTGACACTTGCATCGAGGAAACCGAACAGCTTTCAGTCCTGGGTATGTGCATCACAGACCACCTTCTGTGGAATGATCAAATATTCGACGTCACCAAAAATGCTGCGAAATGTTTAGGTTTTCTTCGAAGATGCAAGAAATTTTTCTCCCCTTCTGATCTGGCTGTAATCTATAAAGCCTTCATTCGTCCAAAGCTTGAGTACAACTCCCATATTTGGGCGGGTGCTCCCAAACACATTTAAGTCTCTTGGATAGAGTTCAAAATAGAGCTTTAAAATTGATAGGTGATAGAGCTATAACAGAAACATTTGCATCTCTCGAACATCGTCGCAATGTTTCGTGCCTTTCGTTATTTTATCGATATTTTTACAAACAATGTTCTAGTGAAATAGCCGGTTGCATTCCTCAGAACTGATGTTTGTGCATTCCTAGGAGCCCAATTTCGGACATACTGTGAAGTATAGAGATTCTATTCTTAGTCGCACTACCCGAATTTGGAATGCTTTACCTGACTCGGTATTTCCCTCCCATTTTGATATTCAGAACTACAAAACCAATGTGCATCGGCATCTTCTCTTGAATCCTTCCCTTTTTTCCTATCGCTCGCACTGTGTTTAATAATTTTAAGGGTGGTCACAACCCCTTTAGTGCGCACTTATTATAAAAAAAAAAATACCTACTCAAAAACATATAGGATGCCAATCGGTGGCGTTTGTCCAAGCATTTAAAAAAACAAATGGCCGTTCAAGCTTTTTGTGGGAAATGCACTTTTCAGGTTATTTTTTGGCTAAGTATGATCTAGCTCAAAAAAAATGTGTACTAGCTAATTCACCAAAGTAAAACCAAAATTTGATCGTTAGGTAAGTTACTGTTTCTGCAGTACAATTAATAAATTAATTAATTCCTAATAATGATTTAAAGCTCTTTGGAAATGCATTTACTATTATGTCAAAATAAAATTATCGGGGTTGTACTGTAACTATGTATGCGCTTAAGCGTGAGTTTGTTTTTACGGATGGAAGTTTTCAATCTTCCTGTTAAAGGTACTTAACAACTCCCTTTCTGACTTGCCTTTAAAACAGTTTTCCTCACACTTCAAATATTATACCTTATTACCTATAGTTTTCCTGTTTACAGGGGCTTAGATCTGCATCTGGAACTATACATAGATGTTTAAGAAAAGAGGGGGCATTTTTGCGCATGGATAAATGCAAAGCATTTTGAATGAATAATTACAAATTTTAATTCAAAAGTTTTTCTTCCCTCGATTTGTTTTTGTTTGGATGCAGAGAAAAGGAGAAAACAACACGGATTTACAGGATTTTATTTTTTATTGTTTAAAAGAGGAAGAAAAATATATAATACATACACAATATACATAGCTAGAAGAATAGGCTTGCATTGAATAGAGTGTAAATGGAAGGAATTTGTCAGTCATTCAGTGAATTTATAAACTTGTTGAGTTTAATGATTTACACAAATTTCATCATGGTTTTACCTCTTGAATTGACTTACAAAATTAAAAGTATTCCATTACCATCAACTTCAGTTAGTTTTTTTTCTGGGGGAAGTTAATTTGCCTGATTTTAGAAGAAACTTGTAGATACATATATGAAGTAAATATAAACAAATAAATTGAAATAAAATGATAAGAATTTGATGGCAAAGGGGTATGTTAACCTGCGAAGTAGAAATAAGGTAGCTTAGGATCTAGAACTATCATCGTAAGTTCATTGATTTGATCAATTTAAACATAAAGAAGGGAGATTTTTGGAAGCCTCACTGGTCACTGACCAGTAGGGGAACCAAATGGTAGTTAAATGAGCTATGGGATCAGCACAGCCAATTCCTAAAATTTAATGAAATAATGCAATGCGTAACATTGGGCCATATGCATAAACGGTAGAAAGTGCTTTTACCGGTAAATTTTGATAGTATTTACTAATTGTCATATGCATAAAACCGAAGTAAATACTGAACAACAAGTATTTACTGGAGGTAAAAGTATTTACTAGTTTCCGATGAATTTAGCCAGTAAATACTTTTAATGGTATTCATAAAAACTAGTAAGTACTTTTTATTTCCAGTATTTACTGCAAATTGTTCAAGTTTGTAAAAACCAACTTGAACATTTTATAGTAAATACTTTTATATGCTGAATGCAAAAATTTACAGCCGTGAGTCAAGTCTTAACGCAATCGGATCACTTTATTTCTCAGAAAAGTGGTTCAGAAAAGTAGAAAAAGGAGACATACCAAACGAATGGCTTACAGGTAATTGTTCTATTAAAGGTAATAATACAGCAAGTGCATAGTTCTGCAAGCTACTCTCCAGACCGAAAATCACTTGAGAACACAGTTATGAGAATAGCTAACAAAGTGGTAGACAGCTACGCGAGAGAACCTCTCAAGAGTTTTCTAATGAAATTATTCTCAAACACACCTTTAGCCCATAAGTACAAAACAAAAGTGTTTACAAAAGAAGAATTGATAGAACGGTAAATTATGAAAAAAATTCAAAACAACAGCTTCCAATTCCACGTAAACACAATTATTCAGTATATACTACCAATTTTGGGTGAATCAGTAGTTTTTACTTGGATGAATTCAGTATTTACTACTAGTATGTGGTTACTAGTATAAACTTTATTTTATGCATACCAAACACAGTAAATACTATAAGTTTCAGCTTCTACTAGTAGTACCAGTATTTACTTTGTCCTTTTACTGGTAGTAAGTACTTCATTTTTATACATTCTTGTTCAAACCAAAAATATTTTCTTCTAAGATACTATATGAATCATACCTAGAATGGTTTGAGGAGGCGACCGTAAGGCGCCAGTTATAGCTATCATTGAAACTCATCATTGAAAATTTAAATTATTGATTTTGAGACGTTTAGCTGCCTAGAAAGTAAAATCTGTGTTTATTTTGATGCCAAATTAATGCTCTTGTCTATTATTCCTGAAAAAAATTTGTATTTTTGGCCGAGCCTTTAACATAAAATGAGTTTTATTATTTCAAAGGATTGAACTACCTTACCAATGGTTATTGAAATATTCAGTCTTTTTGGGTAGAAAGCCTACTTGAATTGTTCTTTTAACCAAAAATGTTATGTAAGTCCTAGGCTTTATTTACCCATCAAAATAAAAAATGATTTTGCTAAACATCTCAAAATTGAAGAACAAAATTTTCAATGATGAATTTCAATAAAAGCGATAACAGTTGCCTAAAATTACCAATCTCACCGCGGCCACGCAAATGGAAGATGTTTTTAAATTGCTAAAACAACGCATATTAACTAATTGAGGTGAAATAAAAGGAAATGTTAACAAAATTTTAAAAGCTATTGGAGCGGGTTTAAAAAAAAACTTATTTGTTATATGTACATAAAACTTGTACAACAATTTCAAGGAAAAATTTTGGTATGCAAATTGTAAGTTATTATTAGTATTCAGATAAAAATTAAATAAAAAAAATATCAACCAGATTTTTTAAATATCGAATCAAAAAAAAATATTTTTTAATTTCTTTTTTAAATTCAAAAAATATTTTTTTTTGAAAATTTTGTCATGCCATAGTTTTATACTTTTTGGAGATTTTTGTATACAAAATTAATTTGAATCCGATCAGCTGATTATGAAAATAGTCAAGATCAAAAATTACGTGCTAGGGGAGGCACTGCCAACAGTTCCTTAGTGTACTTTTTTTTAATGTTTTACTGTAGAACATTCAAACGTTTTATGAAGAGCCTTAGCGTGCGTTTTGAAAAAATATGAATTTCTTCAATGGTTTTTTTTTTATATTATTAGGTGAAGGTACCGTCATTTCTGATTCTTTTGGATTAATAACCTTTTTTTAAGGATGGTTTCCCACTTAAAGGTTAAATTTACTTTAAATAATTTATTGACTTTTCTTGAGAAATGTTAAGGAGACATTTTTGAGAAAAATAAGATTTTGTAAAATTGGTAAAAAAAGTTGTATGATGGGTACCGTTATTTTTTGTTCTAAAAAAAGGAAAAAAACTGTGATAAAAAAATCTGACCAATTACTGAAACTAGCTGACCTTTTATAAAGACCTTAGGGCCTTTTGGTGGTATTAAATGTTTGTAAATTTCCCACAAATGAGGTGCCAAAAATCGCGCGTGACCTTGAACAATAATTTAAATATTCATTAAAAAAAAACTTTTAAATAGTTCTCAGGGCCTTTCCGATGGTATTCAATTTTTACAAATTTCCCTTAAATGAGGTGCCCAAAATCGTTTTGACCTTGAATTTTTTTTAAATTCATTAAATATTCATAAAAAAATCAATGGCTGATCAATTACTGAAAATAGCTGGGCCCTCATCACGTAAGGGTAACGATATCGTTTTCGATATCGACATCGATAGCTATGCTTCACGTAAGCATAAAAAACTTCTATCGTCTAAACCATATCGACTTGACGATTTGGTTTTAACTTCACGTAAGTAAAAAAGCTGTCATTTACTATCGTCTTGTCGATAGCGAATGCACGATACCAATTTAGCTATCGTCGTTGTTGTGTTTTGGTAGTTTTTAGTATCTACAACAGAAAATTGTTTTTGCAAAAAATGTTTCGAAGCATCGTTTGATACTGCAGAACGACAACAGATTCAATGAGCTATATTGACACCTGGTAAGTTGCTTTCCACACCTACTAGTAGTCAGTGCAGGTAGCTTACTTGTGAGATAGATTTTTTTTTCGATTTGACGTTCAATGTATTTCCCATAAGAGAAATGCAAAACATGGTCTTATTAAAATTAGTTTTCGTAATAACTTTTATATGAATGGGTATTCATATTATGAGTGAAATAGAATGAAAAAACATATTAGTTTTTAAATCAAACGTAAAATATATCAAAACTGATTGTTAAAACACTTTAATTTGTGTATGAAAAATGTAAAAAAAACACCTCTACAACTAGAAGCAACAACAACATTGCTCGATTGAGAAAAAAGCTACACAGGGGCGTAGTCAGGATTATTTAAAACATGAATTGTTCTCTTTTCTTCATAAAATATACTTATTTGTTGTTAAAACGAGGCTCTAGGAATAGTTAATTTTTTTTTGTGAATAAATTTTCTTGCTAAATTTTAATAAAAAATGTTTTTATTTTCGAAGAGTGTTTTGAATTGAAAATATGTAGCATTTTTGTTGTTGTAAGATCGAGCAATGCCAAAGATAAGAAATCCCTATTCAGTTAATCTTATCATTTTTAAAACTTTTTATCAAATTTATTAAAAAAAAAGAATCTGGGTAAATAGCCTAAACGCAAAAAAAACAAAATTTTAACTTCATATACAAATACAAAATATAATCAAAAAATAAAATCCTCTATATTATATTCAATTAGGGGTGTCACTAGCCCCAAGGTTTCACTAGTTTCTAAATATAAAATACATTTTAAAAACTTATTTCACAAACGGGGCCAAAAGATTTAAGTCCTCTTTCTGTAAGGAGAGTACAAATACACGAACGCAATGCTTAAATAGATGCAAATATTACACACCTACACTCATCCTTATACAAAAATTTTCACAAAGCTTACCTAGTGAGCTTTTTCTAATAATAATAAATTTATATAAACTTTCTTAATAATTGACCCTAATCTCCTAAACCTCCTTCCCTGACTACGCACATGATATCATTTTGGCTGATGACATGAATCCATTTTGGAAAGCAACAACAACAATACAGGTTTGTTTACATTTTTCATCTGCAAAATAAAGGAAATTATTCATAAGTTTGGATACATATTCGTTTTGATTTACAAAGTAGCATTATTTGTTATTGCATCGCAACTATAATATAGATAAGTATTCATATAAAATTAATTAGTAAAATTAAAGTTTTCAACAGCATTTTTTGGTTTTCTCTTATGGGAAATGCATTGAATGTCAAATCGGAAAAAAATCTATCTCACAAGTAGGCTACACACGCTGACTGCTAGGTGCCGTGACTCCATTCGCCAATAAGTATTCTTTTTTCTACATTTTTGTCAAAACATTTTACCTAAATATTTTTCTCACAAAGATACTCAATTTATAAATGCGAGGACTACCCAGTGGGAATGCGCAGAAAACGTACCGTATTGTTGAAGCTAAAAAGGGAGGTAAAATTGCAAAATCCAGATCTCAAGGTTAGCTTGATGGACGATAAGTTGCGCATTGAAGACCAACACTTCTTCTGGAATGCTGAAACTGGATTATCATGTGGAAAGTTAGAGGGTTTCAGCGTTCTTTCGTCAAAATTTAAAATTAATTTGCAGCGAGAAAATCTTACTAACCAAAACAATAACCTGCCAATGTCATCGATAAACGTCACGCAAATGTCATCAGCAAATTTTCTACCACCACCACCACCTACATCTCAACTAGTGCACAATGTGGAAAATAACGTCGGTAATGCAGTTCAAGCTAAAACACGTTCACACTAGGAATTACCAGTCAGCCAGAATATAGAAAATGTTGTTAGTTTTAAGAAAATAAAAATTTTAAGTTACAATATTAATTGTTTATCAAACAAAAAAATATATTGCGATTTTTTTAATTATGTAAATACTTTTGAAATATTTTTGCTATATGAAACTCATACTATGCAGCAAAACCAAAAATACTTCCAAGAATTTTTTAACGATTATGAACTGTGTTGGATTGGAGCGGTAAAACGAAATGGAGCGTCGAGAGGAAGAGCATCGGATGGAGCACTCTATGGCGTTAAAAAATCTTTGTCGACAATTCATTGCACTTTTAAAGAAATAGAAGAAATCAAATACTTAGAAATTTTGATAGATAAACAGACTGTAAATTTAGTTCCAGTATATTTAAATTGTTCACATTGGCAAACGGACTTCGCTATTCTAGTCGACACAATGCAAATATTGGGAGAAAAGCATTGCATTCTCTAAGGGGATTTTAACGCGCGAACCGGACAAGAACAATGTGTATCTTTTGGAAGCCGTTCCATCCCAAGAAACTCTAAGGATACAGAAATCAACGCAAGGGGGAAAAGCATCTTGGAAATGGGAAGTTCTTTTGATTTGAACATAATGAATGGTACACAAAAAGGTGATGAGGAAGGTAAACTTACTTTCATCAGAAATCCAGGCCAATCTGTTATTGACTACCTCTTCATTTCCAGTGACTTAGTCTGTAATTTATTTGATTTTGAAGTGGATAGTCAGATTTACTCCGACCATATGCCATTGATTACTACTCTTATCTCTACAGTGTCAGATAACCAATTGCAGCTCGAAAAAGAAAATGTACTTCTTCCAAAACTTAAATGGAAAAAAAACCGAGTGGAAATGTATCAAACTAATTTAAATTGGAGTATAACAGCACATGGACTTCATGAACATGCACCAACGATTGAAATTTTACAGAGCGTAATAACATCAACAGCGAACTCACATCAGTCAAAACCTAGGCCCTGCAAAAATAAATCGCCCTGGTATGATAAGGATTGTGAGTCTGCCCGGAAAAGATCCTTTGCACTTTTGCACCTATACCAAAATTTTAATGCCGATTCCTTAAAAAATGATTACCTCCAAGCCAATCGAGCGTACAAAGCTTTGTGTAGAAGCAAAAGAGTAAATTTCTCCAAAATACAAGCAGAAAGTTTAACATCCTGTAAAAATTCCTCGGAATTTTGGAAAGGAATACAAAATTTAAAAGGAAAAACTTTCGAAACAAAAACCCTCTTACCTGCAGCAACACTACGACACCATTTCGAAGGACAATTGAATGCGGAACTTTTTGCTCCATCAATCCAATACGCTAGACCAAATGTCGAAAATCAAATTTTGGATAGAGAAATAACGATTTCTGAAGTAGAGTCAGTTGTAGCTAATTTAAAAGACAACAAGGCTCCCGGGGTTGATCAGATCCCAAATGAATTTTGGAAATATGCAACAACAGGGCTCTTACTACATCTTACAAAAGTGTATAATGACATTTTCACAACAGGGGAAACACCGGAGGCCTTCAGAAAATCTGTACTTTTCCCCATACTAAAAAAAGGAGACAAGATGGACCCATCCAACTACCGAGGTATTGCTTTTCTCAACACGTCGCTTAAAATCTTCATGGAAGTCCTAAGACGCCGCTTTACAACATGGATTGAAAGAAACCATCTTCTTAGTGAATTCCAAATTGGATTTAGAAAAGGATATTCCACAGTAGACCACATATTTAGTCTGACCAATATCGCAGAGATATACCTGCGTAGACGGAAAAAGCTATACGCCTTTTTCGTCGATTTTCGAGCCGCATTCGACTCTATCGACAGGAAAGCTTTGATTTTCAAATTTTTTAGAGATGGGATGTCTCTTAAGTTTGGAAGATTGATTGAGGGCATCTATAGTGAAACACGATATGCAGTATGGGATGGGCAAAATTTATCAGACTGGTTCCTTGCGTTAGTAGGATTGAAACAAGGATGCAATCTCAGCCCCTCAGCCTTTTGCCTTTATATTGAAGACTTAATAAAAGAATTGCCGTGTGGTATAACAATCGATGGGTTTCTGATCAAAATACTGATGTACGCAGACGATCTAGTCCTTTTAGCTGAATCACCAGAGTCCCTTCAGCTAATGATAAACAAATTACGAGATTACTGTTTGAAGTGGAACCTAATTGTTAATCTCAACAAATCAAAAACAATGGTGTTTCGGAGAGGTACAGGACGACTTGCTGCTAAAGAAAAATGGTATTATGGAGCAGAGCCTATCGAAACTGTAAAGGAATACCAATACTTGGGTTTCACTGTGACAAGCAACTTGAACCTGGAAAAGCACTTAGTCAAAAAACTTTCCTCTTCCAAAAATGCGATTGGGACGGTGTGGAAAAATGTTTATGGAAACAAAGACCTATCATTTAGCGCAAAATATAAAGTCTTTCTGGCAACGTCCGAGTCAATAATGCTTTATGCTGCGGAATCATGGGGTTGGAATCAATCTGAAACCACGGAAAAACTCTTGAGGTTCTTTCTAAAGCGACAATTTCGACTACCAGACACAACACCAAACTACATGCTACTCATCGAAACTGGATTATCGCCACTATATCTTTCATCTCTAAAACTTCACTTCAATTACATTTTAAAACTCATGTATAGTCACGAAAATAAAGTCGCAAGAAAGATTGCAGTCTCCATAATTAGATCGCAAAGCTCATGGTTTGAGGAATGGAAGAACTTAGCAAACTACTGTGAACTCTCTTTCAATCTTAGTTTGGATAATCTGGCAGACTGGAGGCCATTTCTTAACATCCTACTTGAAAATCTCCATTCCAAAACAAGAGAGGAAAATATAGCGCGAGCCAAAAGTTCACAACATAGAGAATTCTATCCTGAACTCCAGCACAATTTAGGAGAATCCAACTACTTCAACGACAGCCTTAATAAAGAAACGATATCATTCATATTCCGTGCAAGAGGAGAACTATTGCCTTTACATTACATACCACATCGCAACGACTTACCACTTAACTGCTCTTTATGCAACACCAACGAAAGGGAAAACATACTACATTTCATCGCAAGGTGCGCAATTCTAGCTGAGATACGGCGTCTAATATGGCAACAGAATTATTTGGAACAAACGGACCTCATAGAAATACTAAACGGGATGGATTGGAAAAAACTATCGCAATATATAAAAATAGCACTTACATATAGAAAGCAAATAATAAGAGAAGACTTTTAATTTAAATTTCTACCTGAGCACCATTAATTTACAAACTCGAAAATGTATTAATAAAGGCTATCATCTGGCTGACGGCCCTTCTGGCCATGCCAACAAAGATTTATGTTTAAAATAAACTGTTTTTGTAAATACTATTTCTTGTGAATTAATAAATCAAATCTAATCTAATCTAAAAAAAAAAAAATGCGAGACCTCGAATGACATAAAAGCCAAAGATTATAATTTACGCAAACATACATATGTGGGTCAATATTTCAAAACATTAATATTTTTCACTCCAAAGTGGACCCTCGCTCAAAAGAACATATTTTGGTAGACGAACAATTATGTCTCTTAATAACTCTATAATAACCACTTTAAAACAAGGAGTCATAACATTTGATAAAATCTAACGGTTTTTCAAGTCCGGGAAATGATACTTGTATCAGGGGAATGACAAAAATTTATATTTACTCCGTTGATTAGATGGATATTTAATTTTGCGAATGGTTTCAGGAGTGTAAAGAAAAAGAAGAACAAATACTAACATCAAAAATAGCATCCACGACTATGTTGCAAGAACTTGCTCTCATGATTCAAGAATTTTGCGAGACTAAACATTTTATAGTAAGTAATAATCGAATCTTTTATGATATTTTGCCCGAGAAAATGTGAAAAAATTCAAAATTACTTAAAATACTGTAAATATGTTTAAATATAATATTATTGATTCTTCTAGAGTTACCAAAACGCAATCAATCATTATAATGAAAACTTGAAAGTCAGGGGAATGACATAAAAAATGATGTTAGGGGAATGACTCCGAAGGGTGTTTTATGAGAATTAAATGGAGGTTATTAGAAAATTAGATGTTTTATACTATTTTTCACGTAGGCCCTTGTAAAAGACACAGACGAGTAAAACTTTTTAATTTTTATACCACACGGTTTAGTAAAAAACACGCGTTAGAGGAATGACAATTTCGCTTGACGAAAAACAAAATCATTGCCTTAACTTGAAATATAAAAGACAACAAAGTTTTTTTGAAACCCTTACTTTAATTTTCATAAAGAGCAATTCTGTTCCGTTAAACAACAAAAAATCAGTTTTCAGTTAGCCTATATATATTTTTTTTCAATTTCCATTGGTGGGATAGAAATGATCAATTTATGGGGGACACTTACTTAATAGCTCCTATCTAAAAAAATAAAGCAACTAAAAATCATTAAACTATTTTTTAGTTAGGATGCATATATTATTAAAAAGATTGCATCATTAGATTTTGTGTATCGTTTTTAGTTTCGTTGCTAAAATTCAGACAGTGTGGTAAGTAGGCCTGGGGACACGTCAGGGGAATGACATTTTGGGTGTTAGAATGGAGATAGCGGGTATGATATTTTTTTTAACTTTATTTTTTCTAGAGCGAATATTAGAACCCGTTTGTTTCAAGCCATCCAATTAATAAACTTATAATGAAATTTTGTACTTCGGTTCAAAAATGAAGGAGACTGAAATATTAATATTTTGAAATATTGACCCATGTATACTCTTTTAAGGATTATTCCTCCTCGTCGCGTTTGTAGTTCTGTTTCTCATGACCATTCATGGAAATAAGTTATTATTACAAATGCAAATATAAACATATGGGTCTTGGAGTGTGAAACGCACGAAGATTCGCAATGACAGCTCAGAGATAGTGTATTCAGTGGCTCTCAAACTTGAGAAAACAAAAACGATAGACGATACGATAGCAGTGGTGTTACGTGAAGCAAACTAATGACGATATCACAGCTATCGCATAAACGATAGTCGTCAGCAAAGTTACGTGATGAGGGCCCTGATCTTTTACAACCGTGGAGAGGCCTTTCAAATTGCATACTTTTTTTTTAAATGACCCAAATGAGGTGCCAAAAGTTTTCTTTTGTGACCTTGAAACGAACTTCAAAAATTCATTGAAAAAAATATATGGCTGACCAATTACTGAAAATAGTTGACCTTTTATCATGATCTAGAAATTTTTCGGGTGGTATACATTTTTTGCAAATTTCCCATAAATGAGTTGCAAAAATCGCGCGTGACCTTGAGAAAGTTTAAGCCTTGATTACAAGTTATCTAGGGCTGACCAATCTCTGGGACCAGTTGACCTTTTCTAACCAATTACTGACCTATTAGATGACAGTTTTTTTTTTATCAAATTTCACTCATGAGGTGCCAAAGGTCCAGAGCACTAAAATGATAGATATAATATTTGTGTTCTTTTGTAGTATTTATTAAAACAAGGTTGAGGCTGAAAAATTAGCATAAAAGGATGTTTTTCTAAGCCCCTTAAGGAATTGGATGAAAAAACGAAGATGAGACTAAGCAATTTGAATATAAAAACTTAGGCTTTATTACTTCCAAGCTCTTCAAGAGGGATGGAAAATCATAATTGGGACTCGCCAATTTATGCCTTTAATGTGTTTTTCCAAGCCCTAAGGAAATTGGAAAAAAATGAAAATGGGGAATTTGGCTGTATTTTTGCGCTTGAAGCTGAATGAACGGAAGCTAAGGATATCGATAGATTTCATGATTGGATTCTATTGAATTTGACCACAAGAGCAAATGTCACCTTTTTCCAAAGTTCCTTTGTTGATATCTTTCGAGCTTAGCTGACCCCCGAGAAATTCTATAGCTTATAATATAACTCTAAAAACTGTGCTTCCGATGCAAAAAATAATTTTGCATGAAATGTTTTCGATCAGCCAAACCAAAGAATCAATGTTTATTAAAATCAGTGTCCTCAAAATTGAAACTAAAGATTTGCAGTTCGAAGAAATTTTGACGATTTTATACGTTTCTTTAAAACGATGCAATTTTTAGTCTAAGTTTTTCTGTTTGGCTTTCTTTAAAATAATAAATAAATTAAATTGATTAATAAATTGATAAATATTCATTAAATATTTATGATAAGAAATGGTAGTATAATTCAATTAAAATGGCGTGGCTGTAAATGGTTGCTTTAGCCAACATCAATAAAATGTTTAGCCAATATCTTTGGAACATATGGTAAAATTTTGAGGTAGTACAAAATTCTCCCTTGCCTTGTATTTTGGGTACGCATTGCCAATTAAATTTTCGTGTCTTATTGTACATCACCAAGATGCCTGTCAAAATATATTACATGAAATAATTGTTCGCCACATTCTTCTCGAGATAAATAAGTACAGCTTATTTTATTCATTAGATTTACGTGATTTGATAAAATGAAAATCGAAAACGAGAAATATTCGAGTTTTCTCGAATCTTATTTCATCAGATACATAGAAGAAAATTTTTTGAAATGGTTGATAGTCCAGTAACTATATACATTAGACCTTGCGTCAGGTCCGGTAGTTCTGATTTTTTGCTGAGTTGCTTATGATGTTGGCCTAGTAATAAATCCGATTTTTCGACCTCGAGCGCCGAACGCAACATTGGTAAAAATCCAAAAAAACGCGAATTTTTCGCGGTTTTTTCACTTATAGGCCATTTTAACCATTACGCCTTAATTTCCGAATAAAATATTGCTCTACGATTTCAACCTTACTAAATTAGCTTCAATTTGAGTCCAAAGCCGGTTATGTAGACATAACAGTTTCCAAGGGACGGCTTTTCAAAATATAGCAATACAAAATTTAAAACAATATAAGATGACCAGAGTTACACAATAAGTAAAGACAAATGATAAGAGACGATCTTTAAAGTATAATGGCTTTATTACAACTGAGTGCTTAGAATTATGCATAGTACAGAAAATACCTAAATACATAGTAATTGAATGATACGTTATATTAAACTGTGCTATCGTTCGATTGATAGCATATTATATATTCTTGTATAAAGAAACGTATAAAATCGTCAAAATTTCTTCGAACTGCAAATCTTTAGTTTCAATTTTGAGGACACTGATTTTAATAAACATTGATTCTTTGATTTGGCTGATCGAAAACATTTCATGCAAAATTATTTTTTGCATCGGAAGCACAGTTTTTAGAGTTATATTATAAGCTATAAAATTACCCAGGGGTCAGCTAAGCTCGAAAGATATCAATAGAAGAACTTTGGAAAAAGGTTACATTTGCTCTTGTGGTCAAATTCAATAGAATCCAATCATGAGTTCTATCGATATCCTTAGCTTCCGTTCATTCAGCTTCAAAAGCCGACCTTATGTGTCACGACTTAGTCACCCGAATTTACATTCGTATTTCAGTTTTCAAAATTAATAATTTCTTAAGCATTGAAGAAGTAAGAAATTTAGTTAGTAATATGCGTTTATAACTAAATATTAAAGGATGCTCATACGCCATAGTGAACGAAACAGAAAAAATACCTAATGACGAGAATCTGAGTAAAGAACAGCAAATGTGGAGAGTGGGGATGCATTTATTAAAATACAGAAAAGGGCTGCTTAATTTTTGGTATCGATAAGTGTTAATATTATTTATCCATAGTTAGTTTAGTTAACTCTTATTAACTTTGAAACTATTTATACAAAAATAACGTTTCTGGATTTTTGCTTAAAATTCAATAAAAATTTAATACTGTCACACTTGACTCATACTGTCGTACCTGACTCTAGAATTAACCTTAACTCCTCTATACACATACACAGAAAATACACATTGATGTAAAATCATTTCTCACGTATGAATTAACACGTTGAGTATATAGGATGCAAGAACGATGATATAGCGATGAAGAATTAACTACATGAACCCACAAACAAAATCTTGCCATATGCGATATTTTTAGTAGATTATTTAGCAAAACTATGTTCAAAGGGATACATATTTTATGATGAATAATATTTTCTTTACTAACAAAAAAAAAAAAAAAACAATTTCAAGTTTAAAGATTTTTTTTATCAAACGACCCTATGTAGTCAAATACTTACTTTGATGAGAAAAAATTAAAAAGGTATAAAAATTCAAAAAAGGCCTGAAGCTTAATTATGACTTTGAATAAATGCGAGTAAAAGGTAATACCCATGACTTCATAAACAAAACATATAAAAGACGTCAAAGTAAAAAACTTTCTTTTAACTCAAAGTTAAAAGTTTTTCTTTTGATATTTTTATTTCTTTGAAGTTTATTATTTCTTAAGTAAAATGTTTGAAGTGCAAACCTTTGTTTCTATATACCAATGACACCATCTTTATTACAAACGTTTTAAATGATCTTAGGTCTTTTATCATATGCATCAGCAATGTTATGAGTTCGACATGTAAAGCTGTGCTAAGAAAATAATGTTTAGGTTTAAGAACAACTCTTATGTTTTTAACAACAAAATCAGTGAGATTTTTTGATGACTATTATTTAAGCAAAATTCAATAAAATTCATAGTCTAGTCAGCAAAGGAAAAATAAATGCAATATATCATCATGCACTCTGGATTATTATTTTATGTGGTAGGGGTGGCCCCGAGGTAAATATAACATACTCAAAGTCCCCACCCCAGGGCTGTGAGATTCCATGCAGAAGGAAGAGTTAAGGGTCCCTTTTTTAGTTTTTCGTGAATAATTTGAAAACTAGGCATATGAGCGAAAGAAGTTACACTTCAAAATAAAAAAAAATCCTACAAAATTTTTTTTTCATATTTTCGGTAGGAGCAAAATTGGGAAATATAAAGGGAGTAGAAATTCCAACATTTGAAAACATTAATTATGTATGAGAGTAGCATTGTTTTTCAAATGTTTGGAAATTTTACTCCCCGTATATTTCTTAATCTTGCTTCTACCAAAAATATAAATAAAACTTTTTTTTGAAGAAATTTAATTTCAAAAACTGAAAAAGGGAACAAATACAATACCTACATATTTACTTACTACTTACTTAGGTCCTCAGACCTTTTACGTCCAGGAGTTTCCCATTGCGGGGCATAGGGCCTCCACTACTCCTACGCGCCATCGTGTACGGTTTCTGGAAATGTACCTCAGCTCTCTCCATCAACTCTTCCCCAGTTGTGCAGATTCCTCTTCGACCCTTCTTCGCCAAGTACTTCTAGGTTGGCCCACTCCTCTGCCTCGCTGCGTTAGAGGGTTCCATTGCATCGCTTGGCTTGCAATGCACTCTTGGCCTTTTCGAAGCATATGTTCAATCCACTGCCACTTACGTTTTCGTATTATAGAGTCGATGGGTTCCTGTCCTGTCCTCGCATGAAGTTCATCATTGGAGATACGGTTAGGCCAGAAAATCCGCAAGATGTTTCGCAGACATCTATTCACGTTTGCATCTTTTTTTTGTAACAATGGGTGTTACTTTCCAGGTGCTACATCCATAAAGAAGCACGGATTCTACATTGGAGCGAAACAGTCGTAGCTTGGTCTTCAGGCTTATAGAGTTGTTTCCCGATTCGGCTGGTTATATCTACATAGCTCGTTCCCGCCATCAGTAGCGATAATACTCCCAAGGTATTGAAAGCTCTCTACCATCTCTACTGGTTGTCCAGAAATATCTATTTGAGTAGATGAGGAAGTTCCAAGGCTGATCCTTTTTGTTTTTGCCGTCCAGATGTTTCAGCTGTGATTGCAGATTCCACTGAATTCCTCCATTTGCAGTCGACAAAGCTGCATGCAACACATCACTTATTACCAACAGGAACAGTATTGGTGACAGTATATAACCCAGTCTAACACCACTTTGGATTTCAAATTCCTCTGATATAATCTTCGTTTATGCAGAACGTGACATTTGGATCCTTCATATGTATAGCCTTGATAATAGCAATCAATTTATACGGGATGCCCCTCCTGCGCAAGGCAAGCCAAATAAATTCTCTATTGACACTGTCAAACGCCTTTTCGAAATCAATGAACAGCAGGTGAAGTGGTGATTGATATTCAACGCACTGTTCGATGATGATCCGCAAGGTGTTGATGTGGTCCACACAGGAAGATCCAGTGCGGAAACCTGCGTGTCTTCTAGGTGGTCTTTTATTCGCTCTAGGACGATTCTTTTTTGAATTTTAAAAAAATGTTCCAAAATTTGTTTATGAAAATCTTATATTTCGAAAATGACATGCTGCAATTTTTGATAAAACTTTTTGTGAGATTCGTGAGATCTAATACCAAAAATTATACAAAATCAAAAAACTATTAATATATTAATAGTTCAATGGTTTTTTTTATTTTAGATTTTCTCACTGCCGAACGAATTTATATTAATTTGTTTTTCTTCCGAAGGCAAGTGGGTTTTGGGTTACCACCCCACTACCAGAGAAAAGCTCTTACATATATCTATTCTTTCTGTACCTACTTGTATCTTGCTAAAGATCGTTCTATTTTCTAATTATATTCTAGGCAGTAAGCTTGTACTAACTTGTCGAGATAACTTGTTATTAATTTAGTTGTAGGGTTACCAGTCACCCCCTTTGTCATTAACGTACACTTTATTTGTCGGTGATGCTTACTTTGAAGCTTGGTTTTCAGACCAAAATGGCCTTGCTCTCGTATAATAAGAATTAAAATTACTTTCAAACAAGTTTTGAAGCAATTATTTATAGCTTGTTCTTGGCACTACAACTGGCAAAACACCATTTGATGCTTGGACTGATTCCAAATTTTCTATGAGAATTTGGACACACATTACAGGGTATTCTAAAAATGAACCAAGAGTACCCTGGAGATAAACCCTTGTCAAGATTTAAGAAGCGGGAAAGATGAACACTGTGTCCAACAAAACGATGCAAAAAAGTTTAAATTTCTCGTCTTAAATGTCAATTGACATAAAAACCAAAAAACCGCAAAGATTCTTGCCTTAGCAGCATATAATGTCAGATATTATGTACTTAGATTAGAAAATCTATTATTTTTCAAGTATATTTAGTCATAGCTCCTATTGAAATTTAACAAAACGTTGGGGAAGATATTTTTTTCTTGTCATCGTTAGAGTACTTTATAAGAAGCTTAAATCCAAGTTTTAAACCACCAACCCTTTGCAGGGTTTCCGCCATCTTGGTTTAAAGAGTGAACTCGGTTTCGGCTATTTTCTAAACGGGGGAAGGTAGAAAGATGTTTTTTACTGTGTTCGATAGATTATGCATTTACAAGAAAGTCGTAGATTGTAAGGAAAGATTCGGAAAAAAAGGAATGGAGATATGAAGGTTAAAAATTTAAAAACCGGGAAGTAGATGGCAAATAAATAATTGGCAGTAAATCAGGATGATACTTGTTGTTAGAAAATTTTCTATTTTTTGAAAGGTAAGAAAAAATTATTTCATCCATGTTTGAGGAATTTTTAATTGATGTGTTAGTTTTTGGGAAAAAATTTGTTTGAAAATTGCAATTTTTCGAGATCAATTTTTCAAATACCTATTTTATTTTTATATTTTTAACTGATGGGTTAAAAAATCGGAGATTATTAAAAATGATTTAGACTATCAATCTCTATTTTCGATCAATCGATTCACCACATAGTATTGAGCGCAGAGAAGTCACATTGAATTTTTTTTAGATAGCAGCTTATAAGAGTAAAGTGCGAGCATGTATTTATTATTATTATTATTAAACATTCTTTATTTGAAAAATATAAGATAATATAACAAGAAGATTATAAAAGAAAATAGAACAATGGCATTAAATGCCGTCTGTCGAAATAATTGACGTATATTCTTACATTAAAAAATAAAAATAAAATGAAAAAAGTATATGGTTTAATTGCGGATACAAAATTACTCAGTTGAAACTAAAGCATACGATTTTATTAAAAAAAAAAAAAACAAAATTTTTTGGTTTGTTTAATTTAACTTACTGTTTGGTAATACATTGAAAATTATTTTAATTTATATAAAGCAAAATAATGAATGTGACTATTTGTTTATATTACAAAACTATTCCTATATTTCAAGGCATGATCGCAGTAGCTAAAAAGGATTTTCCAACCACATTTACCATTCAAAATATCTTTTGCTTCATTACGAGATAAAGAACTCTTTGAGAAGTACAGTCTACGCAATTCTTGCAGAATAGGACATACAGCTAAAAAGTGGTAAATATCTTCATTTTCGTTTCTATTACAGAGACTACAAATAGTTGAAATATCATCTCTGTATGGTATATAGTTCAGATTTAATATTTCAACTCTCGCCTTGAATATAAGACCGATTTGATAAGGTGAAAACACATTACTAAAATAGTTGCCAGCTCCCAAGTTGTGGTTTAATTCCCTATATAATAATCGACTTGATGACATCTGGGCACTATGGATGCATTGAAGATAGAAAGATTCATCCACTTTTGCGATACAATTGTAGAATTCATTTCGCCAGTTACTAATTGACTCAAGGGACAGATCCAAATCTAACCCGTGGATGGTTGCAATATCTTTCCATTCCTTAAATGGTGTGAGTCTATATTGAAGCGCATATTTCATTATAAGTCGTTGCAAATTGTCCGTAGACCTTTGCATTACTCTAATAATATAATCTGCGTTGGCCTTTAGGTTTTTTAAATATATTTGTGGGACTCCTGATTCCACATGCAAAGCATAAGTAGGTGTTGTCATTGGCAGTCTAAAAATTCGTTTGAAAAATAAACGTTGAACAACTTCGAATTCCTCAATAAATTGATAACCAAAAACTTGATTCGCATAGCAAAGGCAGGTGTTTATTGTAGCATCTAGTACCCTGAATTTAGAGGAGGTGTCAACTTGTTGGTTAGAGAAAAAGTTGCTCCACATGAGGTTAATTGCTGTTTTAGCGACTGAGCATTTTTCTCTAATGTGAGGACGTAAATCTAGAGTATTTGATATTAAAACACCAAGATATTTATAATATTTAACTATTTCGATGGGCTCTGGCCCTAAAAACCAATTTTCTGAAGGCAGTCTTCTCCTATTACTGGACCCGAAAACCATTATTTTGGACTTAGAAACATTTATTTTTAGATCCCATAAGTTGCAATACTCTTTAAGTCGATTAATTTGCAGTTGAAGTGTTGAGGAGTTATCTGTTAGTAAAACGAGATCATCGGCGTACAGCAGAACGCTAACATTCAGATCTCCTATCTTAGCGCCACCTGGCAATATTCTAGAAATATCGTCGATAAAGAGAGCAAACAAAATTGGGCTCAGAACACACCCTTGGGGCACTCCCGTTTCCGTGTTGAAAAACTCGGACTTGATTGTGCCGTTCCACACAGAAGAACACGTTTTGGTAACAAGCTGTTTATATAACCTAAGAAATTTAGATGATAAACCAAGCGCTGATAGTTTATAGATCAAAGCATTTCTGTTAATGGTGTCAAACGCAGCCTTAAAATCAACAAAAAATGCAAAAAGCTTTTTTTTGTTGTCAGTGTACCGCTTAGCAATGTTCGTGAGGGCAAATATCTGATCAACAGTCGAAAAACCTGACCGAAAGCCAGCTTGAAAAATACTAAGGAGTTTATTCGTATCTACCCACTGCATCAATCTATGGTATAGTATATTCGTAAAAATTTTTCTTAAAACAGGCTGTATGGAAATTCCTCTATAATTTTCTGCGAGGTTGCAGTCACCTTTTTTATAGATTGCACAGATTAAGGACTTCAAAAACGATTGAGGGATTATCTCCTCATTCAATACTTTGTTTAAAAAAAATAAAAGAACGTTTAAATATGCTGGCGTGGAGTATTTGAAAAATTCAATTGGAACTCCATCGACTCCTGAGGCCTTATTATTTTTCATTCTTTTCAGAGTTTCTTGCAGCTCTGACATTGAAATTGGATCGTCTAGTTGGGCTATGTAGATTTCAGGCTGGGCATAATGAAAGGAAGAGAGTGTAGACGCAGGACTAAGAAGCTGTTTAAAATATGCTGCCAGAGAATCAACATTCATAGATGGTGACGAGCAGGCTTTGCAGCCTCCCAACATTCTTACTTTGGACCAGAATGAACTAGAGTCCTTACATTCTATCAAATCAAGTGCGAGCATGTATTAAATTGGGTTTTCGAGTACATAAATGTTATTTTGCAATAAAGATACGTGATTATACTTGTTCTGCAGCTTCCGCCACCTTGAATGAAAGAGTAAATTCTGTTTTCGCAACTAACAACTGAGACTTGCTATTGATTCAAAACAAGAAAATAAGGAAGGTACCATTTTACTTGCAATATTTTAAGTGTGATATGCTGCCTTTCAGGTGCTACAGTAAGTGAACAACAGCTAAAACTATAAAATATTAAGATAAGAACTGTAAGTTAACGATTTTTAAAGAACTTTTAGAAGAAAATTTTAACGTTTCACTGAACAAAAACTGAATAAAACATATATTAGCTCCATTTTTTGGTTATAGCTATTTAAATACACAAAACATGAAAAAATACCAACAAATTTGTAGAATGTATTCTTCAGGAATGCATTTGTATTTTTTCGATAAAATTAAAGATACGGATTTTATTTGGGAAAAACGAGTTCACTCCTTAATTGAGGTCAGCGGCAACCCTGTCATGGATTGATGGTCGAAAACTTGGATTTAAGCTTCCTCTATATTACTTCAATGAACTCAAGAATAAAAAAATGTCTTCACCCTTTTCTTTAGTGAGAAAAACCCACTCACATTTTTAAAACACTTTATTATGACGATGTGCGGATACCTTTCAGGCAAAACAGGTAAACAATTGCTTTGAAATAGTGATAACTAGAATTTTTGAAAGAAATCTTCGAAAAATACTGAAAAAAAAATTACTAATAAAGTGTGAAGTCCATTTTTTTGCTTATAATTGGTTTAACTCGTTAAATACACAAAATCTGAAAAAATACTATATATTCAAATTTGTAGAACTTACTCTTTTTGTAAGGAATGCATTTTTATTTGTTCAATAAACTTAAAATTACGGATATTATTCGTTAGAAAAACGAATTCACTCTTTAAATCAATAAAGCGGCAACCCTGCAAGGAGTTGATGGTGTAAAATTGTAAAATTTTAAGCTTCTTGTATGATACTTTAATGAAATCAAGAAAAAAATTGCTTCCCCAAACTCTTGCAAAAAAATAGTTTAACTGCATAATTGTTTTATTTACAATAAAAAGTGGTGGGGTGATGGACAACCCTAGTTGCTATTCAAGTAAGTAAAAAAAAGCCTTGCCAGAAGGTTATACACAATTTTTAAAAAAGAAATTTTTAAATTAAAAATTCTAATTCACATCATATTCAATGGGGCAGCACTGATATCAACGATCGGGGTGAGTCTCTTTTTGAATTTATCATAGAAAATAACATTACTAGTTGCGAATAGAGGTAATGATCCAACATTTGTTACTAAGAACCGCGAGGAAGTACTCGATATTACCCTCAATAGAACAATGGAAGGTACTTAAGGAAGAATCTTTTTCCGATCACAGGTTAATTGAATTCTTTATACTTGATACAACAAACTCTCGAAAACCTTTTTGAAACTTCAGAGAAACTAACTGGGATATTTGTAATGGGGAAGTAGAGAATGAAATCAAATTGCTTAATACCAATGCAATTGATAATCCTGAGAACTTAGACAAAGCTGCCGAGAAATTCACAGAAATACACAGCAATGCTTTTGTCAAAGGATGTCCATAAAAACCAGGTAAAAAAGGCAACAAAAAACCACCTTATAGTGGACAATATAACTGGGCGACATGAGGAAAGAAACGAGGCGACTTTTCAATGTCGCCAAGCGCACCAGACATCGACTGGGAGATCTACAAATCCAGTCAAAGAAAATTCAAAGCTGAAACATAGCGAGCGAAACGCAGCTCGTGGAGAACCTTCTGCGATGAAATAGAAGGCACCAATGAATCAGCTAGACTAAGGAAAATTCTCTCCAAAGAGCCATCTACCTTAGATTCCTTAAAAGAACCATGTGGTCGCTAGACAGAATCATGCAGTGAAACTCTAAAACTCTTAGTTAATGCTCACTTTCCCGGGTGTAGCTCTAACCCAAGCTATAACCAGGAAACTGAGATATATACAAAAAACAGAACACCGTCGGACATTGTAACGGAAGACAAGATTAAATGGGCAATAAACTCTTTCTCCCTTTACAAGTCCCCGGGACTAGATGGCATCTTTCCAATGATGTTACAAAAAAGTGAAAACCTCATTACTTCACACCTGAAAAACATATTCTCAAGTAGCCTCAGATGGGGATATGTACCTCAAGCATGGCGTGAAGTCAAGGTTGTATTTATCTCGAAGGCTGGTTAACCCAGCCACTATAGACCAATCAGACTCACGTCGTTTACTCTTAAGACTGAGAGATTGTTGGACATCTATATTCGCAGCTCACTGAACCCGGAGGTGATTTCTCCAATGCAGCATCTTTATACGAAAAGCAAAAGCGTAGAAACTGCATTTCACTGTGTTGTTAATACAATTGAAAAAATCTCTCAAAGACAAGGAATACACTCTTGCTGCCTTTGTAGATATTGAAGGAGCATTCAATAATGTGGAAAACGATGCAGTTAAGAGAGCCCTTGAAGAGCTGAATATAGAAAACTCAATTATAAATTGGAATATGTGCATGTTAAAAAAACAGGCATATTAATGCAGAGCTTTGGAGAATCACGTTTAATAGTATCCACATCCAGAGGTATACCCCAGGGAGGGGTGCTTTCTCCGCTTCTTTGGATACTAGTTATGAACGAAATTCTTGTAAAATTAAAATATAGGGGAGCCAAAGTAGTAGCTTATGCAGATGACCTAGTATCTACTACTTGCGACAGGTAAATTCCCATCCACTAATGGGTCTAATGGTCAATCCAATCCATTGAAAACTGAATTGGTTCTCTTCACTAATAGAAGAAAAATACCAATGTTTAGATTACCATCAATTGCAGGGACTCCACTCAAAATCTCGGATCAGGCCAAATACTTGGGTGTGATCCTTGACAAGAAATTGAACTGGAGTCTCAACACTAAATAGAGAGCAAAGAAAGCTATGGTTGCGTTCTATTCATGCAACAGGATCTTTGGAAAATCCTGGGGACCCAATCCAAAAATTATCAGGTGGATGTACACGGCAATAGTTAGACCGATACTTACCTACAGTAATTTAGTTTGGTGGAACGCGACTGAGAAAGCAATAAACCTGAAAACTTTGACAAAAGTTCAAAGATTAGCATGCGTAGGTATTACGGGGGCGTTGAAAATCCCTCCCACAGCGGGACTGGAAGTGATACCCAACTTGAGACCCCTAGATCTATTCGTGCAAGAATCTGCAGCATAAAGTTCCCTGCGCCTAAGCCAGACTAAATGCTGGAAGCAAAGCACATCAGGCCATACTCAGATTCTGCAGAGATATGTAGGAAATAATGTTTGCACAGACTACACAACACCCCATTTAAACTTCAACAGACCCTCCACTACCTCTTTTCCAACAACCAACCTTTCAGTAATGCATCTACGATAACTGTCTTCACTCATGGTTCGAAGATGGACACTGGAGTTGGTGCAGGAATTTTCTCGGAAACTCTGCGACTAGCTAGCTCCTTCAGACTTCCGGACTTTTGCAGTGTCTTCCAAGCTGAGGTCTTGGCAGTGACAAAAGCAGCTACGCAAATATCAATGCTGGCGATACCACGAGCTGATATCACCCTCTTTATTGATAGCCAAGCAGCAATAAAAGCTATTTCTGCCACCGAGATACATTCGAAGCTTGTGACTTGCTGTCGCGAAGAGCTTAGGGTTCTTGGCATGCAGCATAACATTAGACTCTGCTGGGTTACTGGTCACAGTGATGTACAGGGAAACGAGAGAGCTTATGAGCTGGCAAGAACGGGTTCGTCGCTTGATTCAAGTCAAGCCGAACAACATATCAAAGTACCAACCTGTAGCATCAAACAGGATATTGGTAACAAAATATTAGAAACAAACCAATGAAAGATGGAATCTGCTTGAAACATGGGCCACAACTAGAAAGTTATGGCCAAATTTCAATAAGCAGAGAACATAATAGCATAATCACCGGACACAACCTACTGAGATACCATAAAAAGAAAATGAGGCTCAGTACTGACGACCTTTGCAGAGGGTGCAGTGACGAAAAAGCACATGAGGATACCTTACACTTCCTTTGCCACTGCCCAGCACTCTATCATTTAAGAAAGAAACACCTAGGAAATCATTTCTATGACCACCTAGAGGAACTTTCTGGAACTTCGGCTAATAGCCTTCTGAATTTCATCAACGCCTCTAAATGGCTTGACTGCTAACAGAACACATAGGTTTTTACATTAAGTGGAATACAATTTCCTATAGGGTATCACAACGGATATACATAGATCTAAATGTGACGGTAGCGAGATCAACTGTCAGCCCTTCTACCTAACCTAACCTAATTATCACGAATTTAGATGAAGTTCAATTTATTTCACCTCAAACTGTTAAAGGAGTTGTTTTAACTAGTTTAAATTTAAACATCGTAATGCTTTAAAACATTTTTCTCCCATAATTTTCATGTCTTTATACAACTTTCTTTAGCAATCAGCCTTTTGATGAAGAAGAGCAAGTACGTGTGACCCAGTTGTGCATTTTATATAGTTTGATTTCACCTTTTTCAAATTTTATCAGCAATTTATTTTCAGTTCTTTAAGTATAGAGTTGCATACACATATGTCATACACCTATGCATTATACATATACATACATAATGTACTTAAAATATAAATCCAAAGTATTTTCCTAACAAACGAAGTAAACATAAAATTAAAAAAGTCAATACTTTTGAGACTTTGACGGCTGCGTACTTAGATTTTTGCTTTTATTGAATTGATTGATGGTGCGCTGGAAAACATTATGAATGGGGATCATTAAAATTTGCAATAATTGGCATACATATTTTTATGTCATCAAACTATTCATAGCTGGAATCTATTTAATCTTTATTAAAAATAGCCTTGAAAATGCCTGGGACATTTCCAGACCTGATTAATCCAATTCCAGAATTTATTACCTCAAACGACGCCAAACAAACATGATTACTGTCAAATTTCTTGGAAAACACCCTGCCAGTCTCCCGTATTCATTTATGGACCACATGTCCAACAAACAAAAAAAAAACAAATCATCCTAAGAAGATATGCACAATATAGTCTTGGCACAGTTCCAAAAAATTGTCGCGCACTTGTGCCGCGATCCGCAGTTGACATTAAAATCGTTCACCGAGTTCGCCCAACGTGTTCCATCTCAGTGGAGCAAAATACATGAAAGGGTGCCCCCCATTAAGCACATATTATTCACTTGAGTCCATATAGTCTGTATATAGCTTGTTACTTGTTATGCGTGCTTACTCATTTATTAGATCTCCATTCTTATCCGAATGTACACAAAAGAATTTCGAAACATTCAACAAAAGTGAAAAGTTAAATCTTCAATGAATCTCCAAGTCCAAGCAGGCGCGGATCCAGGATTTCGTTCAGGGGGGGGGCAATTTTCGGGAGTTTCCAAAATCTTGATGAGGTCTACAGAAAATTTGAGTACACTTCATACCGCTCTACACGCCTGGTCACACAAAGCAATCTGAGTTGAGGAGTTTGAAATTTGAAGAAAGCAATTAACTCTTTCATAACTGCCGCAGTGTCTCGAACAGCGGGTGCTCTGAACTTTATGAAATTAAGTTTTGCAGTTTTAAGCATGTTGTCTTTATAGCATTTTTGAGATCCCTTTGGATCTGCATAACTCCACAATTATGCTCGGAACACATAATGGCACAGTGGTATGTTCCTTTTCAGACACGTGACGTTCAAGTTCGAGTGAAATTTCCAGCCTCTTCTATAGCTGGGTCAACGTTACCTAACCTTGCCAGTAGAAGGCCGTTTTCGAAAGTCATCAGCGTCAAAAATGCATTTTGCATGTAATCTCAAAAGCAAACTGCAAAAGGCAAATACACGTTTTACTGCATAAGCAATGTGTTCGATAATGCAGTTTGCTAAAGTCAAATGTTCGAAAACATCATGTTTGGTGCAATTCTGCAGTAAAAAATCGAATTGGCAACAAAAATATTGAGAAAATGGAGAACGTATTCATAAACGTCAAATGCGTTTGCAAGAAAATTGAAGGACGTTGATAAAAAAGATTTTATGCAAACAAAACCATTGCATTAATTTGACAATAGCTAAACAAAAATTATAGATCGGAACCGAGATCTCAGAAGCCTTCGGCCATCGTTACAAAACCAAACTTTCCGACATTGAAATAAAACACAATGATTATATTGGAAAATACAAAGAAGAAACCACTTTATTAAACCTTTCTATCCGACCTTCTCGGTGCAGCCTTCGATTGTGACAAACTTTCGTTATAAATTTCATTTACAATATACTTAGCCTTCGTTAAATTTTAATATTAATGTTTCATGTAAGCTCAAAACATCGACTGCAAAGTTGCCAGACTCATGCAATGTGATACAATAGCAATATTCACTTCGAAAAATGACGATCATTTGACAATCGAATTGACGTTGACTTGACGTTTTGAAAAACGGCCAAAAACAATTATCCTTAGGTGTAAAAATTCCATATAACTTCTCTTCAGCAGTGACGGCTGTAGTCGTTTCCTGGTTTCTCTCTTCTTCGTTGGACTCGTTCTCTTCGCCAGTTTAATAATATGGAACACGGAAGTTCCTAAAACGCATCCATGAAAGTGACAAAATCCGCACATCAGAAACGTATCTTATGGCTAAAGCAGATATGTAGCATGTCTGCACGCATCGCTGCGTTCAGCGCCAAACTCGAAACATATGTGCATACTCTTAAGGTTCTTATCAATTTCAGATTTAAAAGACGGCGAGCAGCTTTGAAAAAGTTCTCGAGAGTAAAACTCGAAAGTGGACACAGTCACAAACATGAAATAAGCTCACCAAAGGGGAAGACAGATATCCGAGATGGCTCTCGAGAGTTTTCTAGTGAAAGTACTCCCTCAACGTACATTTAAATATTTATCATAAAAAGAACTCAATCAGCCTTTTACTTTGAAATTTTTTGGTATTTCTCAATAATTTTTATACACAAATATAGCTTGAAGCAAAGTTAGAAATTTTTGAAACTTATTAAATCGACGAATTTTAAAGATCAAATTTTTTTGGAAAATAAAATCAACTTTAAGATTGAAAATTTAGATAAGTGCCTCTCCCGTTAAATTTTACTATAAAAACCACTTACAAATTTGTGAAGAAGGTTGCAGGTGGAGCAATAACTTTTTAAAACAATAATTTTCTAATTGTGAAATTTTATATTCACAGTATTTTGAAAAGTGAAAATCAAATCGATTTGGGATTCAATCTGCTCCCTAGTATGAAATAAACTGACTATTTTGATAAAATGTTATACAGTAATGTAGCCTGACATTGATCTTTTAATTAAAGACCTTAATTTTGAAGATCAGGCATCTAAAATCGAAGTTATAAGCTTTCCACTCAGTAAATTTGAAGGCTATTTGTACATAGCGGAACTTTTCTTCAATGAACCTGGTCAGCTAGCGGTTAACGCACTCACTCATTGTTGCAATGCTGTGCTGCCAAGAAAAAAATTTAGAAATGTATAATGAAATAACCTTTTTTGATTACATTTTATTAAATTCATATTTTATGCTTCGCTCGTTCTTGCCCAGGGGGGGGCAATTGCACCCATTGCCCCCCCCCCTGTATCCGCGCCTGAGTCCAAGTGGCTTCGCACCCAGCCCTCGCACAGTTGTTTCTGTTGCTCGCCGAACAAATTGTTGGATAACAATTGCAATTAATCACTAAGCCGATTCATTCACACAGTTTTACACATCACGGTCAAAGCTTTATAATAATACAGAGATGCATGCAATTTCAAAGGCTTCGCTGCGGGTAACACTTGCTCAACACGATCCGCCCACCAAAAAAATATGCGTCCTCTCTGGCAAGTGATCTGCGTTAAGAAACAAACAACCCTTTGGTAAAGAAACACCAACAGACACAGATTAGATACTTTTATATTTGGTCTTTCTTCAAGAACACCAAACACATAAAAAACAACTTGATTAACGATTGTAGATAAAAATTTGTCATGAGTCGTTTATTGTTTTAAATTGTTTACCTAAAAATAAGCACTCATCGGTTGTTGCGGACTTGTGGTCGTGAAAGAACGCACCATGCTTTTTGACCTCTTTAATATAACAGTATACTCAATGGAAGGAAGGGAAATGGCCTGGCGTTTCGGTTAAGATTAATTTCAGGACTCTGAGACTCAGTGCATATAGGCAAGGGGAAAGTAAATATCGAGCAAATTTGGCGTATGTAATTGATTGTTTCAAGGCAAAATAAATTTCAATCAATCAATCAAATTAATTGGTTTCAAATCGCAGAAAAACTCACTATAGTAACAGCTGCGAAGCAATAAGTTTGCAATATCATACATATACAAATACATAAATATGTATGTATACACTTCTAATGTACTTACTTATAAAATATTGGCGAATTGAGGAGGGTTATCACTTAATAAGGGATTTATGTACCGTACCTATAGGTATATACATACTTCTTTCAAGAGTAAATTGCTTGATTTTTAATTTAGCGCTCCATTAAATTTCTGTTTTAATGATTGAAGGCAATTGAGTGCAATCACAATTGGTTGGTAAATGGCAAGATAGTTTAGGATAGTATAAAGTGTTTTATGTAAGAAGTTTGTGTCTGAGTGCATAATTAGCTTAAATATTTCAAAATTTGTATAATATCGACTGTCCTGTTTTAGAGAAATATGAAGCTATTCCATAAATCAGTGACTTCAAACATAGATGGCGCTCTGACCACATGATACATTTTTTTGTTCGAAATCTTTGTTTTTATTTAGGCCTAGACAAAAGAATATCAAATAGTAATCGAAAATCTTTAGTTTGTAATATTTTCTCAAAATAGAAAAAGTGTATTTCGTGATTTGATAAGTCATAACTTTTTTGCGTGGTAAAACCATTAATTAGACAGAAAAAAGACGTTAGCCTTTGTTTCCCAGTGGTTACTGTCTGAAACCACCTTATCAATTATTTTTCTCTCCCGTCCCAGTACTTTCTATTTTAAACCACCTTCTAAGCCGTTATTTTGCGAAATAAGGGTAAATAATAATTCAGGCAGCAAAGGGTGAATATTGATAAATAATAAGATTTTGTTGGCACATAAGGGGCCTAATGCTATACATTGATTCAATATAAAAAACAAATAAGATTTATAATATTATATGTATGTAAGAACTTAACATAAAAGTCAGCTTGACTTTGGCGTCCTCAGGTTGTTCAGTCCTGATTGCCAGTGGCGGTATATTTATTTAGGGTGGGGGGGGGGGTAGAGTTGGTGTTTAGCCACGAAAATGTGTTGACCCTGGGTCAGAGTAGAAGGGTACTGCTTCATCGTTGGTTGTTGGAGTTATATCCAGGATTTCCATAGCGCTTATGTACCTTGGCGCAGGATGTCGTTGTTGGTTTCTCATCCTTCTCATCAGTTGATTAGGGTGGTTGGCGATGTTTTTAACCAGCTTATCGTCAGGTAGAGCAATAAGTACTTGCCCAGGGGGGCTAACTTAGCCTCAGAGTAGAGTTGCTCGTTCTTGAAATGCTTACGCCGCTGACGATCAAAGTAAAGCCCAGTGCAGATCCTCAGGATTTTCCTCTCGAATACTTGTAGTTCCTTCATAGCCGTTTTGGAGATGGTGCACCAAACTGGGAAGCTGTAACTGATGATCGATGCCTGTCTGCCTGTCTGTCTGTTCCTCTACAATCGTTTTTATATTCAATTTTCTTAAGCCCGCATTGTCTTGAACATAAGAGCAAGTACGTGCGACCCAGTCGTGCATTTTATTTATTTAAAAACAAAATGGCTTATTTTTGAATGGCTCTTGCACGAGGGCTGTTTTATAAAGAACTTAGAAATGAAAGAACTGTTTTTAATTTAAAATTAATTTTGTTTTTCAATATTGTTTTTTTCTAGACTACAGCGACGATACACTTTTCCCAACAATATTCCAATTTTTTTACTCTTCCACAAAATATGACTTCTCACTGAAATTTGTAGCCTTGATAGTTTCGTTACTTGATGAAAATCTTTGTCGAACGAGCTTCTTACTAGGAAACAGGAACAAAATGACAGGAGGTCAAATCCAAAGAATTTGTAGATGAGTGAGCCGTTCATAGCTCAATTTAGCAAATTTTGCACTGCTTTGGAATTGTGACCAGATAGTACAGGTAAAATAGTACACCCTTTAACCACAGATATTTTTATAGACTCTTCTTATTATTGCTTTCCATGACAAATGAACCATTTATGCCAAGTTTCTTTGACGGACCATTATTTTCAACTGGTTTTCGGTAATATTTAGCTACTGAGCATATAGTCCTCTTTACATAAAAACTACAATAACTTTTTTTATGGAGGTCGTATTGACTTGGTTTTAGTGTCATTTGATGATTCAACATTCAAAACTACCTTAAAAACATGTGTCATGTGTTTAGGTTGCACCAAAGTTAGTTTTTCTGTTTGATACACCGCAATTTCCCCCCCTCTCCCCCTCAAAAAAACACCCTTCCATGTGAAATATTTTTATAGACTCTAATGAATTTTCATTCTATTAATATATGAAACGTTTTCATCAATTTTCATGATGATACTAATTTTTTTTTTATTCGAAAGACGTTTCGTACTATTTTACCTGTACTATCTGATCACTTGTTATGTCAGCAAACGGGGCACCCATCTTGATGATAAACTTTGCATATTCAAAATGTCATGGAGGATCCAAGTAACGCTATCATATGAAATGGCTGCAATTTTAGTTAAATTATCTTACTAACCTTGACCCGGTGATCTTCTCACACAATATCATGGCTTTTTTGACCATTTATTGAGTTATGACATCAATTGGACTTGATGTGCGATCAGCGTTCTTTGTGCTCATATATACGACCAAAAAAGAAATCCAGTGAGCTACTTTTGCACCATTTTATGCGAGGGAGCAGAGTCTCTATAAGCATAGTCTACTATTAAATATGAAATGATTCTACACTGGGCAACTATTCATTAAGTACGCATACATTTTTTTATCGAAATCGCCGGAGCCGTTTTCAGGAAAAATAATATTTTCCTTAATGGGCTTTTAACATTTGTATGGTTTAGCTAACGTCATTTTCGCTTAAGAGTAAAATATTTTTAAATATAATAAAAAGTGTTCAAAAATGTTAGGTACCAAGTTTGTAAAAATTGATTATATCAATTTCAAAGTATTGCGTTTTCAAATAACATTTTGAATTACATATATTTTTAAAAGTAAGAAAATGTATTTTGAAAATGGTATCGTTTGGTATCGATATCGGAAACCAAAACCCTACCGAGACCAAACCAGCTTCAAAACACCCAAAACGATACCAAGACCAAACCGAGACCATACCGAACCTTAGGTACTGAAATTTACCGAGACTCTCGGTGGTATGGTTTGGTATCAGCAGAAAAAATGGATTTTTGAAGGGTTACGTACGAATGACCGACAAAAAAAATGTCGACTGGTTAAAATGTCGACTTTTATCGACTTTTTTGAATGTTAAAATACCGACTTTGTTTTTACCGACTTATTAAAATGTCGACAGTTTGAAATGTCGATTTGACAAAAAGTCGACTGCGCTGATAGAAGTCGAGAAAAATATCGACTTGTCGGAATTTTTCCCATACAGAAAAGTCTATATAAAAATAAATCGACATTTTAACCAGTCGACATTTTGACTTGTCGATATTTTGTCTGTCGGTCATTTAAAAGTAACCTAAAGAACAAAGATCTGCCTTAAATGTTTGCACGGAATAACTATATAAACTCAAGAATCATAAATTCTTGTCTGATTTTTTAACAGGAACTAAACAGACACAAGTTCTTATCTGATTCTTATAATAATTAACTTATTAAGGTAGTTATTAATTTTATATTACCTTTTGTTTAGCTTCAAGAAAGTTCAATAGAACGCATTTTTGTTGCCTACCTACATTATACCTTATATTTCGAACTTTTAACTGCCTCATTTTCTGGATGTTTTATTATTGTATTAATATTAATACAGACCCTGAATAATGGGCAATTAAGACGTCAAAATATATAGGCAACAAATATAAGATAATAGTTATCAGATCATAGTTTAGGGAATGATGTTTACAAGCGCGCGCTTGTAAACATCATTCCCTAAACAATGATCTGATCAAAATGTCGACTTTTAAAATGTCGACTGTTGAAATCTCGATTCATAAAATCTCGATAACTGTCGACATTTTGAGAATCGACATTTTGAAAAATTGACATTTTAAAAAGTCGGTCAAATTTGTGTCTATATTTTGATCTGTCGGTCTTTAACCAGTCGAGATTTTAAAAGTCGATCTTATGGAGTCGATATTTTAAAAGTCGACATATCGTACCCAATCCTTTTTGAATATTAGTATTAAGTAATAACTTTTTGTTCTTGGTGTCTCGAAAACGGCTCTAACGTTAGCATAATACTCTCAAAGTTACTTATTTTTAGCTAGAGAAAGCGGTTTTAGTAAAATGCATCCACTGCCACGCCTATTTTTAATTATATCTTGGTTTCTCCGGAACTGCGAATACGATTGGGATGAAATTTTCATAATTTTCGTAAACGACTTGTTAGCGATATGATACCGATACCGATACCGATACGATACCAAACTTAGTCATACGATACCGAGACGAGACTTGGTAATACGAGACCGAGACCGATACCGACATTTTTCAATTTAAACGATACCGAGACGATACCAATAAAAGTCTCGTTTGGTTTGGTAACGTGGCCAGAATTGTGACACCCACTCCTTCTAGCTTCCCCAATCATGGTAATTACAAGTTTGATCAAAATCTCGAGTTTGTATTTTTACCAAATGCATAACTTGCCATTATATCGTACCAACACTCGAGTAAAAATAATTCCTTTTATTTATATGCATTTTTTAAACATTTTCAAGAACAAAATAGTGGGCAAATTTTAAGCGTTTATCAATGTGCAGTCAAAATTAATAAACAAAAATCCTTAGAACATTTTTGAAATATCGAATTTAAACTTTTTCTTTAAATCTTTACCAAGCTTCTGTACAACAATTAATTTAAATCAGCTTATCCAACAATGACAAAGTAAAACAAAACTGCGCTGTTGAAGTAACTGTTACTACAGGATTTTAATAAAATGGTTCAATAAATAAATTTGGTGGTGCAACAGCTCATAAAGAAGCAGGACCTAGTGACTTACAACTCTCAACCATTCTTGTTGTTGTTGGCAGGAACAGAGGGGAGCTACAATTTTTTGCCGAGTTCGAACGGCTAGATGAGAAGCACTTAATCATGACAAGTATACCTACTCTTGGAGGATTTGTCAGTTCCTCGCAAGAGGCAGACCTAGGAAAAGCATATCTGTTTTTAGGTGGCAGCGGCTGAGAATCTAACCCAGACCTTCGGCATGAGAGTCTGACACACTAACCATGCCACGAGGTACCCATTATTATAATAGGTTGATTGTACAAACATTTACACACACACACATACCCACACACACACACACGTAAAAACACATAATTCCACTCTTCCAGTCCCAAGCCCGGGGACTCCGCCGTAAATATAGGGAAGGGGAAAAAAGGGGGGCACATGTCAAAAACTTTAACTTAAACCGTTATAACTAAGAAAGCACTGATTTTCTGACCCAAGTTCCATGGGAACTTTTGGTCACTAACACATAAACAACAACATACTAAAATTTAAGCCTATTTAACTGGGCTCACTTTTTCATAGAAAATGTGCATATGACTTTTTTAATCAGAATTTAAGCAGCGTTTCTTGAGAAAAACAAGATTTTCCTTTATGACCCTGACATTTGCCGAAAATTTAAATATCACCAGTGGCCTGAAAATATCGATTTTCAAAAATATAGCAACAATTTATTTGTCATGACAAAATCTCGATAAATTTCGATCTTATTTACCGTAATTGAAAATTTATCTTAAAGCTGCGTCGATTCTCAAAAAGGTATAACAGAAAATAATTTGTCAAAACTAAACCTCAATTCACGATTCATTATATTATTTATTTACCATACCTAATAGAAAAGTTACCACGAAAAAAGTAAGAAATGGTGACAAAAAAAGATTTGAAATTTTTTGAACTGTCAAGAGTGCCATAAAATTGCATCGATTTTAAAAAATTGAACGGCGAAAGATTTGTCACGACCAAACCTCAATACTTCGTTTTTAACTTTTTATTTTCGGTAGTAGAAAAGTTACCACGACAAAAGGAGGAAGTGCCAATAAGAAACTTTGAACATTTTTGGACTGTCACCAGTGCCGTAAAAATGCAACGATTTTGAAAAATTAATTGGCAATCGACTTGTCACGACAAAATCTCAGTACGCCATTTTTTCTTTTTTCTATTACCTACTATATACATAGGTATATATAAATAAAAAATAAAAATGGCGTCTCGAGATTTTGTCATGACAGATTGATTGCCATATAATTTTTCAAAACTGACGCAGTCTTACGGCACTAGTGACAGTCCAATACTTTTCAATTTTTTTTGTCGGCACTTCCTACTATTTTCTTGATAACTTTTCTATTACGTAAATAAAAAAAAATCATATTGAGATTTTGTCATGAGAAATCGATTTCCGTTACATATTTGAAAATCGGTGCATTTTTACGGCGCGGTGCGGTGGTGTGTGAAAATGTCCTAAGACGATGTTGTCATGACAAATTGATTGCTGTTTTATCTGGTGGGTGACTGTGCAAAGCGTGATATTCAATTTACCTGCAAAGTTCAGGGTCATTTTACTTTATGGTTTTGTATCAGTTTTGTGGAAGCTACAATCATTTTTGAATCTCTTCTAAGAACTTTTTGTAGCATGCTCAAAGTAGAAAAGCAGTATGAGGATTTTCTTAGAAGTAGGTACTGGCAATTTTGCAATATTCGATTTCTATTACAAATTCCAACATGTAAGAAGTAGATACGCAATCATATCAATTTGAAAATAATGCAATGATATTTGCTTTCATTTTGTTGTCATTTCATTTTATTGAATACAAAACATGAGGAGTACAGTAAGAATTAGATTCTTTAAGTTGTATGTATACTAGGGTGGTCGTTATAATGGGGTTTTTTGAGTTTTATATTTTGATGGGCCTAAGGCGCCAGTTATAGCTATCATTGAAACTCATCATTGAAAACTTTAGTGATTGATTTTGAGACGTTAAGAAAGCAAATTCAATTATTATTTTGATAGACGATTAAAGCTCAAGACTTAATTGATATTTCTAGTGACTTACAAGACAACTTTACGCAAATGTTTTGACTTTTTATGTCGTTGGCTCTCACTCAGTCTTAAATATCTGATTTTGATTATGAATTTTCACAAAAAAAAAAATCCAGATTTGTATTTCGAAAAATTCTGTTTCGAGGAAGTAGAAATAAAATTCAGGATTGGATCGGAAAAACTTTTCCTTATGGTTCAAAGCAATAGCATGGTTTAAATCGTAGGAATAAGAATAATTATGAACAAATTTTGAAAATAGATGGTGTTTTGGCTCGCTAGACAACAAGGTTTATTTTCGAAAACTGTGTTTTAGTACTTTTTCTGTCTATTGCTTGGATACGGTTATAGTTAATCTGAGCTGATTTAACTAATTTAAATTATTTTGCAAATTTGAATTAAAAATTCGAAATCACTCAAAATTGTATTTTTATACAATTTTCAAGTGCGACAGATATTAATAATTTTTTCTTAAATCAATTTTTCTTATCCGATCAAACTGGGTGTATTAGTTAGTCATGACCAGTTAAGTCAAAAATAAAATTCAAGTTTCAATTTTTTAGCAGTTTTAGGATTGCCATCTAATTTTTTCAAAATTTAAAATAATTTCCAAAATCAACACACTGGCTCTTACAAGCCGGGTTACCGTATACCTTCTCGAACATGAAAAAATAGTGTCAGACCAGTTTTACGGTTGAAAGTCCTTGCCAGACGAGCTTAACATTTTCTAAGTAAAACAAAAAAACAAAGAATGCGGTTTTGAACTTTTTTTTGCAAAGATTTTTTTTTAAATTCAGTTAACTAAAATTTTTTTTTCAAAAATCCATTTCGATGGTAAATTTTATTCTCTACAAAAAAGGTTTCAGGATTATCTCGAAATTTTGCTCTTTTTTCGAGTTTTATGCCAAAAACCAAAAAGGGTGCTTTTGCACCTCCCTCTCCAAAATGCACCCTCTCATTTAATAACTCTACGTGGTTTTTTCATCTTCAATGACCCCTTTGAAGATTGTTACAATAAAATCCCATGAACGTCTTAGTTCCTTATTGCCCTGTTTCTTATCACATACTCAATAGCCTAAAACAAACGTTTTTGATGTTCTTTTCAATCTTTTTTAGCGAGCTAAAGACAATAGCTTAAACGAAAATTTCAAATGAAGAATTTAATTTTAATATGTAAAGCAAGTTTTGGAAGGTATTAGAAATTCCAGAGTTGAAAATGAATTACACACCCTTAAATGCTACTAAATTCACCCATGCGTTTTTGAGAGAATGGTCCCTTTTCAATATTTTTGGTGTTACTCGGAAACTAAGCTCAATTTGACAATTTACACTTACAATTTTTTGTTCAAAAAAATTTTAAATTTTTTTCTAGTAACCCATAACTTTTTTTGGAGCAAAGATACGCCCAAGACAAACCTAAGCAAAGTAAAGTAGAGTTTTTGGCCTTAATTTGACATGTATAAAAAGCCATATTATTTGAAAACTGTCAGAGATATAGCCATTCAAACCTTACCATTTCTTATCATTTTTCGCAGTGTTTGCCCAAAAGCGTTTTTTTTTTTGTACTTTATGACGAATTTAACATTCCAAGCCCCTAATAACCATATCTTATATTAATCAGACCAGCCGTTCAGTTTGAAGGTCTGAAAGCATTTAAAAACAAAATTGCGAACTTACATAATTTTTTAATACTCTCTATAGTCGTTATGTCTTATTATATCAAAATCTTGATTTCGGACGTTTTTACGAATGTGAAACTTGCTATATTGTACCAAAAAAGGGGGTTTTGGGCCAAAATTGTGAAAAATTACAAGAAATGGTTAAGTTTGAATGCCATATATGTCAATTTTGAACAAAAATTACTTTTTAAACATGCCCTATTAAAGTCTTACTTTGTTAAGTCATGCATGGCTTGACCCTATCTTTGCTTCAAAAAAAGTTATGCACAATTTATTAAAATATTTAGAAATCTTTGGTCTTTTTATTTTTCTTAATTTCTTTTTTGTTTATTTTTCGTGCTTAAATTATTTTATAAGTTTTATTAAACTATCAATTTAAATAAAAAATCTAATTTTGAACAAAATGTTTTAACTGTAAAATTGTGAAACTCGGCTTAGTTTGCGAGTTATACTAAAAATAATGAAAAGTGGTCAGTGTCACCTTTTTCTCAGAAACGCATGGGTGAATTTAGTAGCATTTTCGGTTTTAAGCATGCTTATGTGCCAAACAAACATATTCAATAATAAAAACCCTTGCACGTAATTGTTCCTTTATACCCCTCATTTTCCGGTCATTTCAATAGGCTTTAATATTGCTGTCGTGATATTGTGAAAAAATGCTAAAGTGCTAAAATAATTGGATATTCAAATTTTTCTGGATGTTCTATAAAACAAAAGTTTAATTTGTTGTCTCTAGGGAATAACAAACAAAAATGGTTAGAAATAAACTTGAAACAAGTTAATCCACCTGTTAAGACCATAGCTCGACTAAACACCAGACGCACAGACCGACACTGTTGAACGGTATATCGAAATCCACCTTTTCTATTATTCTCCGTTATCGTAATCGTAATGTTGGATTTGATAAAAACCTCATTTTTTGACATGAATTCCATACATTGATACATATGTATACTTGCTCTATAAACAAATAAAAATATCAATTTCTACTAAAGTTCAGGGTTCTGGTCCGTTTACTTATCGTTATCAGTTACATTGAATAACGTGTCAAACTTGGTATTTGTTAACGGCATCATGACCATGTCTGAACCAAAAAAAAAATATGCCAACTTGAATATTTTTAAATGAGCAGCTTACAAGTAGATAACACTTTATTGTGTTGGCGTATATGTAGGTACCTACAGTACCTATTTGAACCTTAGTTGTAGTTCAATGTAGCTTTAAACTTTCTTGCTCTCAAGACCTTGAATGCCAACCTTATTAAGCCATTGTTTAACTTTATCAGCAGATTTTTGTTAGATTGATCAAACACTCAACGTTTAGAAACTCCCTTCTATTCAAACAACATCCAACTATTAGATATGGTCTCGACAAATTCTTGATTTTTCTCAATTGTTTTGATTGTCTTAATTGATCATTTTCCGATCAACGAACATCGTTCTCAAAATCGTGATTAATCGACTTAGCTTCTGTGTATCTATGGTGTTGCTGCACTTATTCAGAGGTCGTAATGTTTTTTTTTTTGCCATCAACCTTGCTATATGCCAAATCCAGAAGCTAAATTCAGATTGTCAACCGGCCAGATGTTACATGTTCTGAGGACTATGGCAGCACAGTGGCTGATGGCATGGAGTAAAGAGTAGTATTTTTAGTTACGAATTACGATCGATGAGATGCAAAATTAAAATAAACAGAACGTGGGGAGCTTGAATTTTGTCACGACTGACAAGAAAACCGACGTAAGTGCCTTAAATAGAAAAAAAAACAGTATTTTTCAGTTGGTGGATAGCTGTCGTTTAATGGATGAAGAAGAGCGACACGGGGCTCAACAGGAAAAGGATGACATCGGTGGCAATATTTTGTCTTTACCATGGCTTAAGATCGTGCAGAGTTCTTTGAATTTTTTGACAGATTACAGCGGTGGTTTAAGCTGATTTTGGAAATAAGATTTCACTGAAAAATAGTCAGAAAGAACTTTTTGCTCTGTTCTGTTCTATTCTGATTGACAGACAGATTGTTTGCCATTTGGGATTAAGAGATGGTACCTTTAGATGAGAATTGTTTAAAAAGGGTCATGTTTGTTAAGAAGGTACATTTTATTTTCTTATTTGTATATATTTTCTTTTTATTTAAATACAAAACACAGATATGAACTTTTGATTTACGTTCTAAATTTTGATGGTTTTCCCATCAAAATATACGGTTATCTTTGTATGTCTTTAATAGGCCATAGAGAACATGACAGTTTGAAGCGTCGAAAACGAATTAAGTATGCGAAAATTATTCATTATATAAAAATGAGCTTAATAGGTGTTTGCAAAGATGGACGATAAGCAACTTGTATATTTTTGCTTTATAGTTCAAGAAAAAACAAAGTAAATTTAGAAAAATTTTTGCAGCTACCAAATGTGTATTTTATAGATGCAAATAAAATTTTTTCGTTACATGTTATTAAAAAAAATTTCAAAATTTTGCATTCAAAAGTGCAGAGTTTATTTGATTGGTGAAACGGTATGTAAGAATTGTTTACAAATTGAAGAAACATTGATCTTATTTTTGTCACAATAATCAATTCCGCATTTTGTGCTTGTCTTTTAAAAGAAAATCAGTGTGTTGTACCATCGTTGAAATGTTTCTCGCATATTCTTCATTTTATGAAATGGCTGTTGAGCTGTTGGACGGGTCGCACCCAGCCTCTTTATTTACGTTAAGTCAAGTTAAAAGAGAATAGAAATCTTTAAAACTTCAAACTTTTAAGGTGCAGTTCCAATTTGTACACAAAATTATTTTATTTAGTCAAAAAGGAGCATGAAATTGCATTTTTCGTAGAACAATTTCTTTTTTTATCGGGGTACCCACCTCCACATAATAAAAAGGAGTTTTAAGATTTTTGGGGTTAGAGAAGGGCTACCATCTTGAAAAGAAGATTGGTTTTGTTTTTATTAAACAATTCTTTCATATTTCATTGTTCAACAAAATGTGCAACTAAAATTTTGTAGAAATTAGAAATGTTAACAAAATAAGCCACATATTTACAACTTCTGTAAGTTGTGGGTCAAAGCTCTTCATGTCATGTGTTTGGGTGGAATGACGTTATTTGTGCTATCTCGTTTTTTTTTTTTTTTTTTCAATACCTAATATTGATAGAATAATTTGTATTCATTTCAATTGCCCATAAAATGAGCCTTCAAATTATATAATTGGTCACGTATTGTGTGATCAACACAACGCCAAAGCCTTCACTTTTTTCAGAATCGAAAAATAATTTGAGTTGCTTTCAATTTTTTTTTAAACGACGCACGTTAGTTGTTTTTTAACTGAGTTATCTATTTTCACTCTTAACCTAAGCTGACACGACACCGACAATATTACAGGTTGTTGAAAAGATATTATGAGGAATAAAACAGATTAAAAATTCAAATCTTGATTGGTATTTATTTATAGAATACTGAAAGAAATTATCAAAAATGAAGCTGAAGGATATTTTACAAGGCTCCGTGAAATAACTCCCCAATGAAATAACTCCCCAAAGTGAAAATGAAATAACTCCTCAAATGGGGGGGGGGGGTTGCATCGTCGGCGGTGCAGCAGCGCGTGGTGGCGGTGGAAATAGCTCTAACCTTGCCAAAATATTCAACGTAAATTATTTAAAGCTGCCGAAAGCAACCTTGAGGCACATCTTTAAAAGTTCCATTCATTAAATAACGCCTATTTCCACGATTCCCACGATTAGGGGCCTGTTTCGTTGCATACTTTTAGGGATTTATTTCATTGTGAAATTACACCCCAACTTGAAGATGAATGAAGTCCCCAAAAATCGATGAAATAAATCCCAAATTTCAGGGACTTCTTTCATTTGAAAGAACTTCCCAACTTCATACAAATTTTGGGGAGTTATTTCATTTTTTTTTTGGGGAGTTATTTCATTAGGGAGTTATTTCACGGAGCGATTTTACAATATGTGTTTTCAAATCTCTTTTTTAAGATGGCGGCTCTTCCCTTTACCCCGAAAATCCCGAGAACTCGTTTTTATAATGAAGAGGCGTAACCAAACAGACTCAATTCAATTCAATTTTTGTTTTATTGAACATTTCTATTTAGAATTGGTTTAAAAGATAATTTATAACTATGGGATACATTGATAAATAATAAGATATTGTTGGCATATAAAAGGCCTAACGCTATACATTGATTCAATATAAAATACAAATAACAATATCGTTGGTTGTTGGAGCTATATCCAGGATTTCCATAGCGCTTATGTACCTTATTGCTGGAAGTCGTTGTTGGTTTTTCATCCTTCGCATCAGTTGATTAGGGTGGTTGGCGATGTTTCTTACTAGCTTGTCGGCAGCTAGCAATAAATACTTGTCCAGGGGGACTACCTTAGAGCCTCATAGTAGAGTTGCTCGTTCTTGAAATGCTTACGCCGCTGACGATCGAAGTAAAGCCCAGTGCAGATCCTCAGGATTTTCCTCTAGAATATTTGTAGTTCCTTCATAGCCGTTTTGGAAATGGTGAACCAAACTGGGAAGCAATAACTGATAACTGGTCTCAGGAGTTGCTTATAGATTAAAACTTTTGTCTGTTGCCTTAGCCCAGTTTTCTTCTTCATCAGCAGGTAGAGGCGGTGGAAAGCAAAATTGGCTTTTTTGAGGACAGTCCGTGAATGTGGGTTGAATCTCAGCAGCTCGTTGAAGTTGATGCCTAGGTATTTGGCGCTACGTTTGGCTGCTAATCTAGTTCCGTCTGCGAGTGCTAGGGTGATGCTTCTTCAGCTTCCAGCTGAGCAACCACGTCTGCTCCCGGTTTTCTGAAGCAGACAAACTCTGATTTGGATGAGTTGATCCGGATACCCTATTTGGTGAAAAATTGGAAGAGTTTGCGGATATGTGTCTCAACTTCTCGGATGGAGAGAAACCAAACAGATTCCATAAACAAAATTTGTCCATCGAAAAAATGCGATTTAACTTCCTACTTTGACTAGGCTATTATTTAAATCTATTAAAAACGGTTTTAAAATAACAATACAAATTTTGATGCACACAAGTTTTTTACAACACTGATTGAAATTAAATATTTTTAGCTAAACCTACCTTAAGCCTTCTTTAAAATAAAATAATAAAATAAAATAGTAACGGTAAACTTGGGTAATATGTGGCGTCAAGACTACATACAGGATTATTCGCATTTTTCTAATTGGATTCTCAGGAACGACTACAACGACTTAGATGACATTTTTACAGTTCTTTTTCTTTATCAAGGAGAAAGTTTGGGCAATCATTTTAATTGGAACTGCCCACTGCCTCGCCCATTTTTCTAATGCTTGCTTCCTCTGAAACCTCCGATTTGGATGAAATTTTCAGACTTGATTTTTTTTTTAGTGAGGAAGCGACTTTAGTAAAATCCACCCATTGTCACTCCCATTTTTTTCTTAGGTATTAGTTTCTCGAAAACGGCCCTAAAGGTTTTTGTAACAATTTTACTAAACTCATTCTTTATAGGTATAACAGGTTACACCAATCAAGAGCACTAACCAACTGAGACCCACCAGGCTGAAACCAGATGAGACCGATACCGATACCAAGACGCCTGGAAAGACCAAAATCGATGCATTCTTGTAACTTGATGGGTTCTATTTAGATTATCTCCCTTATAGCTGTATGTATATACATATAGTCAGGCTTCAATATGTAAATACTTCAATATTAATTTTTGAGTACCTTCTTATCTACTACAACCTTGCTCATTCATAGAAACGATTTTAATATACATATTGCTGTGTCTACTCCACACTACAAAATATAGTAAGCTACTGGCAATATTTCTTACAATTAAAGCTTTCTCGTAAAAGCTTCCACCCTTTGTTTAAAATAACTTTCTTTAGTGAAAGCAAAACCGATACTCCCGCGTTGGTTATTTTCAGCAAAAAAAAAATAACAAATCAACTTCATATTTTAATCCAACTGCATCCCCAACTGCCTCTTCGTTACAATTTTTAAAAGTAATCTACTTTATGTAGATCCAAACATTTCCATCCTCCCCGATTAAATACATCGGAATGTTCGTAGGTATCTGAACAAACTAAGTCTTTTTCTTCATTTGAAAAAAAAAATTCTTGCATATCCGCATCCGTTTGAAGAACATTTTGTAAGGCACTTCTGGAGTGCTTCAATGATGTTAGCCTCAGATCAGCATTGGTCTGTGGCTTTTGCTATCCCAAGTGCTCAAGTGCCTGACATTGCGTTCTGATTTACCAAGGTACCTATCCACCCCAAGTGCGTGAAGCACTACAGCCATTGCCACCGGACCATTATAGCGCGTATATATCTACTCGTATGAAGGTATACGTAAATGCAAGTAAGAAATTTACAAATCTGCCAAAGTATGAATAATTCCTTTGCAGTCAGTGTATTTATGTATAATATCTATGCATCTTTACAGACAACACAAAAAAAACATCCAGATCTATGTGCTTGTATTATTATGCGGAAAAAATTAACAAAAGTCAGTAGAATCCTTGCTGTTTCCATCACCATCGCCAGCGCCATCATCATCATCATCAGCTGCAAAAAGGAGTAGTAGAGTATTTTCGTATCTATTCACATCTATTCGTTACTCTTGTAGCTAGCTAAGCAATAACAACAACCACGAAACAAGAAATGTTGAACGATGATGGTAAAATAGAAAAAAAAAAAAAAAACGAAGAACTCTGCTCCACCGTTCCACGGTCGTATTGCTATGAAACCGAAGAAGGTGGAGTGGAGGTGCACCAAAACCAAGAGTATTTGACAAAAATGCAATGAAAGCGAACAAAAAGAAGAATTAAAAAAAAATTTTACAAAAACAAAAAATACAACTAAAGAACGCGAATAAAAACAAAATGTAAAAGAACATAACAAACCAAAGAGAGGGAACCACATCAACTACTGACATCAACCGGCACAACGAACTTCACAACCACAACAACCAAACCAGTTCAAAAAGTGTTGCTGTGTACATTTTGGAATAATTTTTTTTATACCAAAGAGTATCAATTGAAGCCTTATTCAAAGAATTTTAATACAAAATTAGTGAAATTATTTTGAAGTCACTTTTGAAGTGGTAATTTTAAGTCTTACTTTCATAGCTAAATGCTTTAATACGAACACAAGCACAATAGAAAATATGATTTCAATATAATTTGACATGAAATATAATTTTTTGATATTTTTGAGGCTTAGTAATACTTTTAATTAACTGTATATATGTACGAAATCCATCACATAGGCTAAAAGTATTAATATTCCGATTCAAAATGAATGCTGGTACTTTTCAAATTCTTCTTCTTGAATTCATGTAAGTCTTAAGCCTTCAGCTTACCATTATTAACTATTTTGAAAAATTAAACAAAGAATTAAGTTACGATTTGTCAAAGATGAATCGAAGTTAGTGCCGGAATCAAATACAAATTTGCAGGCGAAGAATACCTAACCTTCTTCTAGTCTAGATGCTGTATTGAGTTTTGTGGATAAAATATTAATCGGTGCGTTAACTTATTCTTAAGAAAAGGCTTGCTCTTAAGCCTGGGCTATATTGAATACATGAGTCAATCTATTAACTCCGTGGTTGGATTCAAGTTCAGGTTTTCGAACACCTTAGGAAAAGTATTATCTGGTTTCTGTCGCAGAAATTTGGTTAAATTTTGTTCTGTTGAGTAAAGCATCAATAATTACTATTTTTTACCATAATAAACTGTATTCCTACAATGTTCTCAATGCTATTACAATTTTTTTCGAAGAACATACATATGTAATACTAAAAACAATAATTGTCCTCAAAAAATAGGTACAATGAAGAAAAAAAAAAAAGTTACGTATACGCCACCATACACTTTTTATTAATGTTGTTTTCGATGGAAATTTCGCACTTTTTCACTATTTTTTGTCTCAATAAAGTATTAAAAACTGCCTTCAAATATTTACACACAAAAACTACAGAATTTTGCTATTTGAAAGGCCATCTTAAAGCATTTACCACTTTTAATAAGTTATACCATGAAAATCTTCATGAAAAACCCCTACACTCATAATATTGTGCTCAAATATTAAATTTGCCATAGCAGCCATAAATTAAAAAGTGCATACAAATATTTCCGTCCTAATAGTGTATTTATCTATTGTTGATGGTTCTTAGGAAAAAACAATTTCAAAAATTCGTTTTCGCTTGAAAAGGTTCAGGCTTCAGGATGATTTTAGGAACTCTTTTTATTCCTTTTTATTTTTGCTTTTGAATTTTTTTTTTTCAAGCTGACTTAAACTTCTTTATAGCCTATTGAATACGCCTTTTAAAAAGGAACAATTACGTGCAAGGGTTTTTATTATTGAATATGTTTGTTAGGCCCATAAGCATGCTTAAAACCAAAAATGCTACTAAATTCACCCATGCGTTTCTGAGAGAATGGTCAAACTGGCCACTTTTCAGTATTTTTGGTATAACTCGAAAACTAAGCCGAATTTGAAATTTTTACTTATTATACTTTTTGCTCAAAATTAAATTTTCTATTGGAATGGATAGTTCAAAAAATTTTAGGAAAAAATTTAAGCAGGACAAGTTAACAAAAACCAACATAAAAAAAAAAAATAAAGTTAATAGTTAACTTTGCAATATTATTTAATCTTATCTGAAATTTGTTTATAAAAAAATTCATTTAAATCCGTTCAGCCGATAACGAGAAAATTCAAAATAAAAAAAAACGTTCTGACAGGTACTTGTGATAGTTGCTAAGTGTAAAATTTTATAATTTTTGGTAGTAGATCGTACTAATTTAAGTATATGAAAAAAGTTTAATCAAAATCGTAGATGTCATTTTTGAGAAAAAAAAAATATTTTCCTCAGCGGTTTTTTAACTTTTGTACCTCTAGGTAACACTTGAATATCGAGTTTCAAAAAAATCGATCATGTTATTTTTAAAATATTTGATTTTCAAAAAAAAAATTTGAAACATTTCCTAAAAATCCAAAAAATATTTTTTACACAGTCATTATATCCTTTGAAAGCTTCTTAGTCCAGTCAACGAAGACTCAAAATCATAAATTAAATGCAATAAATCATGCTCTTTGGGCTATTATTTAATGTGGTAGGGGTGACCCCCAGGTATAACATATTAAAAGTCACAAGCCCAGGGCCACGAGCTTTAGGCAAGAGGGGGGGGGGGGGGTTAAAAGTCCCATTTTGTAATTTTTTGGGAATATTTTGAAAACTAAGCGTTGAAGCGGAAAAGTGTCCACTACAAAATGAAAGAAAAATAAATTTCCTACAAAAAAAGTTTTACTCATATTTTCGGTAGCAGCAAGGTTAAGAAAGATACGGACAGTAGAAAATTCAAAAATTTGAAAAACAATGTTATTGTCTTACAAAATCAATGGTTTTTGATCACTTTACTCTGAAATAACGGAAAAAGTAAGTATGTATATATTAAGTTGGGTGTGAAGAAGTAGGCTGTGTTTAAAATGACCTTATTTAATTTTTTTGATACAGTGTTTATTTTCATATGAGAAGCACTGTTTCTTTAAAGGTAAAAAGTACACCGAATTTATCCAAGTTTTTGGCTCATGAGATAATTTTTGGACATATTCTAAGAAATCTATTATATAAAAGGGGTGGTATATTTTCCCCTCCTTTTTATAAGGAGGGACAAATTCCCTAAACATTGAATTAAAGTAGAAAAATAGCTATTTAAAAACAACGAAAATACTTGAAATATTGTGCTAAATCTGTTTTTAAAACTTAAAACAGGTTCTTTTATTATGTAGCCAAATTAGGCAGATAATTTTTGAAAAACTCGTTTGAAAACTCAAAATAAAAAAAAAAAAAAAGTTTCTTGTCAATTTATTTCTTATTTTGCATCTTAAAGTAGTATATTGTCTTTTATTATTTAATTTTGTTATTGGCCTTAAGTCGAATGCTGAAAACCAGACGATTGTAGGATTTTTAATTTTTGAGAAAATTGAAAATTATGAAAACTACTTTCAAACTACTATAAATTTCAATAAAATCGAACAAATTATCACTCTTTTTCGACATATTAAAAAAAGAGGAACTCGAAGAAGTTGATTTACCGTCAATTGAAGCATCCGGTGGAAAAACAAGACAGCTCCACATATTTTAAAGTTGAGGCAATTACAAAAATCGGTCTTCAAAATCTAAATCTTACTAATATTATAAATGTGTTTGTTTGTTTGGATGTTGTTAGACAATCAAGCTCAAGTGGCCGAACAGATTTGATTAAAACTTTGAGGAGATGGCTATTATGTATTGGAAGAAGCTATAGGATAATTTTTTTTAATGATACGAAACAAAAAAAGACAAACATTTTTGGTACCAGAACAACTTAATTTTACACAAGAAAAAAAAAATAAATTAAGTAATTTCTAAACAAATCAATCAAGTTTGAAATGTTCTTTCAAAAATTTGATTGAAAAAACAATTTTATCTATTACAGTCGGCTGTCGATTATATGAATTTAACCGGTGGCCCGGCGAAGTGGGCGGGTAACTTTTCTTTTCTTGGAAAGAGAACAAAAAACCACATTCATTATTTAAAAAAAAATGCTTCGACTGAAATGACAACTGAACACATCAGCTTAACTGATAACTGAACTGACAACTTATGGGAATTCCATTGTCCACTTTCACACGAAGAAACAAGTTGCTGGAGATTTTTTTGACGTTTTCTTTTAATCTCCTTAAAAATCTCTTGTTCCTTTTACACGAGGAAACAAATCCTTTCCTTTGAAAGTCTATTGGCTGAACACACCTAAACCTAGATGTGAATGGAAATGTCAACAAATCGCCCCTCTTTCATCCTGCCCTTCTCACCATAGAACTAAAAGTTGCTGGCAACTCAGTTTCCTCGTGTGAAAGGGCACATTTAGTTTCAGTTGCAGTTAAACGCTTTAATTTTTGTATTTAGATATCAGTTTAACTGAAAGCTTAACTAAGAGCTCAACTGAAACTGAAACTGAAATGATCGTCTAAATTGGGCTTAAAGTACCGATTGCACGATGATGCTGATGTCTCACTCTTTTTAAAATTCAATGGGTGTGAAGGTAAATTCAGGTGTTTTTTTCTCCTTCACGCTCATGAAAATTCAAAAAGAGTCAGACGCAAAGAATCATCGTATAATAGCAGCCATAAAATTTGAACCAATTTGGTCTTCCCACTTAGTCTCTTCTTTAATGTACAGTAGGTGCAAGCATATGGATAGACACACCGACGCCAACACGTGACGCACGGATGACACAATTCGAAACCTGCATCGTAATGTTATAAATATGTATGCTTGAAATAATAACGCTGTGGATAGTTAAAATTAGTTAAATTTCTATAGTAACTTGAGTTACCAAACTACAAAAAAGTGTGTTAAACTGTTTCTGCTTTAAAAATTTGATTGAAGAATGCCTTACGAATATAAAGCTTGTGACTGTTTGCCAACATCTTTTGTAGACTTTGTTAAAATGCATTAATTTGTAAATCTACATGCAGCCTACAAAGTTTAACAGATTCACTACAAATAAATTAGAAGAAACAATTATCTTGTAATTCCCTAGCTATAGGTAAGATTCGTTCCCTCCAACTGTTTCCTTCTAACCAAATTTTTTGAAAACTTTTCAGAAGATTTTGAAAAAAATTGCTATTTTGTCTTTTTGGAAAATTTATTCGTAGCAAAGAAGGGTCTTACATGCATTAAAAATCAAACATTCCACTGCAATGCAGATCACTGTAATACCGACACAAAGTGGTACGTTTGTTGAATTTTGGTAACAAAAATCGTTTCCCACGCCAATTCTTCACATAAATTAATGAAATTTGGTACACTTAATGATTTGAGGATGTTGAATTCAGTAGTACTGTCTATTTTTTTTTTCTTTTTAAAACAGGGACTTCACACTTTAGGTTCCAAATTTCAAAATCTTAAAAGAAGTACTGTCGCAGTCATATATGTGCCTGAATTTATACACTAACAAACGAATTACTCTAATACTGATAAGTACAAAATTTAAAGAAGATAGTCCAAAAAAGTTGAGAAATTTTCCAGGGTAGAACCCGTTTTGTTGCTAGTTTTTAAATTTTTTTTTGGATTGGAAATTATTTTTAGACGACTGAAAGTCGCCAATCAAATTTTTGGTCAGTTATTCAAAAACTTGAAAAAATCCAAAATAATCTAAAGTAAAAGTTTTAATATGTTGATATTTTTTCTGGTTGCATTATTTAAATCTGTCATCAAGCCAAGAATTCTGAAGGTTGACAGGCTCTGGTTCTTATGAGTTTTTGTGCTTCCAAATTGATTTTCATCAAGGCCTCAGTTATAGCTATCATTGAAACTCATGACTGAATATTTTGTTCTTCCATTTTGAGGTGAGTAACCTAAATCATTTATTATTTTTTATGGAGAATTAAAGTTTAAGACTTAATTAATATTTCTAACCAAAAAAAAAAAAAACCTTAAATAGGCCCAACTTCACACCAAAAATTACTTATTTTCAATGATTATATGGTAAGGTAGTTCAAACATTGAAATAAGAAAAGACTTTTTATGGGGAAAGTTGGAGCTATTTGATTTTTTTTGGCTAGAATTTTAATTAAATCTTAAATTTTATCTGTCCATCCAAATAATAAATGATTTTACTTCCTAAACGTCTCAAAATCAATCATTAAAGTTTTCTATGATGAATTCCAATGATAGCTATAACTGGCTCCAAATGCCTTAATTGAATTTCAACATTGAACTTTTTCTTCATAGAACATGTCTTTTGTACTTAAACTTCTCTTAAATTAAAGTGACCACGCTCAAATTTAAGCTTAGATGAATTTAAGCTTTTATGTTACGATATGTGCAGCTTCTTCAATTAAGATATAAAATATTTAATTATTAAGTAAATTAACAGCTCAATTTCATGAGGGCGTAGATGTACCAAAAGAAAAATTAATTCTACTACACATGAAACATGATACTCCTTTGCAAAAACAACACTCTACAATATTGGCAACTCACTTCTTGCAACCAGAGTACGAGACCAACCAGACCAAACAACAACTCGGCTAGCCGGCAAAACTTGAACGAAAAACAGTACGTATATAATACGTAACCAGAGAAACACGTTTTACCCTCAATTCCTTCCATCCACTGTACGTACAGACTCAATAGCATAGCAATGGCATCGGCATGGCATGGCATAGCCATCCATAGCCACTACACTACCGCGCGCCGGTCTTGATTATGCGGCCTCGTCATCTCGTCTCAGTTCAAGATTTGACTCTAAAGTGGAAGGTTGCTGTCGTCAGTTTTCCTCTAGGGTTTCGCGACGTGAAACGACGATAACGAGACATCGGCAACGACAAAGCTTTCCGAAGCCATCATTGAATATTATGGCCTTTTCGTGTTTTTGCGTGGTATATTATCTGTTGTTTGTTTTTGATGGCTAATTCTAAATGCATTCCCAATTTATTATTTGTATGACTTATTGATTGACTTGATTGATATTCGAATCAGAATCGTGCAAAACAAATGTTTGAAACATTATCCTGGATAAGAGACCATAACCTTTAACGACGATATAAACAAAAGTCACAACAAAAGAAAACGTCAGTGTCTGTTTTAAAATAATAAAATGTCGGTTTGAGTTCAATGAGAAACATATTGAAACCGTTATAATGTTAGTGTTAAAAAATGCAGAAATTCAAAAAAAGACAAAAAATATTAAACAAGAAAACTAATTAAATGAAAAGGAAATATCTTCTCAGATGGTAAGGGATTGAGGAATTTTCCTATCCGGTTCTACTGCTACGACTGGTCAAATATACAAAGCTGCTTCAGCTATAGCTATAGAGCTAACAGCTTCGGATCTAAAGGAGTCCCCCGAAAAACCGGTCCAACCGAGAGAGTTTACTTAAAGTCCCATTGGGACTGGAGCTGGTGGTGCTAAATCGAGCCGAGTACCGACTTTGCCAAAAGGAGTTCGGGAACGGAGATTCTGGTGGTGCCGACGCCATAGCTTTGTATTTTTCTTTGCTGCCGTTGCCCGCTTGTGGGCTCATCGTCGGTTGTCGTGTAGTTGTTTTTTTCGTGCCCCATCATGGACTTCTCCTAATGCTCGAATGCTCGACTGAAAGAGACATTGCCAGTGAGCACCCACGGCCCACTTCTACTTCACCACCATTATTGAGGAGAGTCTTTCCTTCACTTTGGTACTAGCCTACAGGGGGAGTTTGGAAGTCATAGTCGGTCGGCCGAAAGTGATACATCTCTCCGCGGTTCCTTTCCGTGTACATTTTGGTTCCATTGCCTTATGCACACTTCGACTCTGACAGTAAGAACTATAGTGCGTTCTTTGAAGCTAATTTTTTTGTTTTTAACCCAGCTCTTTGAGATCTGCAACAGGGACTTATTCTAAGCCCCCAAAACGACTTAGGAGGAGAACCTCCTTTTTAAACCGTGTAAGTGTGTCTGAGAGGCCTGTGCAAGGTGCGATAATGGCTAAATGAATGTCTAGTGCCTTAGTCTCTCTCGCGGACCAATGGATGCTAAACGCCTAAAAATGTGGTTCTTCCGTTTTATATTCCAACATTGTGTGGGTGCCCCTGGCATCGCCATTACTATTCCTGCAGGACGATTGCATACATTGTGATTTACTACGAACGTGAACGTCAGTTGTAAAATAGAAATGTCATAAAGTGGCAACGTATATAATATCTATAAATTCGAATAGGCAAATATCCTATAATACAGAAAGAGATAGACCATAATATTCACGGAAACTCTCTTATTCGGCAAATTTATTCAAACAAGTGTATTGGTGTTGTAAACGTGTAATTTGCCGTTACACCTAAAGTGCAATGTTTTAGTGTGTGTTTTTATAGTAATAGTGCCAGCACGGCGCGACGAGTGTGCGACGAATATTCAAGTGTGAGGAGCTTTGCAACGTTGCCAGGAAAGTAAGGATTTACTTGCTGCCTTTTGGACTTGTGACAGGCGGCGTATATAGTTTGTTTGGATTAATTTTTTTGTCTGTTTTCATATGGTAAGTTATGTGTTTTGCTTGCATTGCTTTTCTATGAATTCCTTTATTATTCTTGGCCAAGAACCTTCACCACCACCCTCCCACTACCTATTTCCTTCCATCATACGAAATATAATTTATGTTTTAAAATTATTATTTAGGGCGATGTGATGGAGGTTATACTAAAGGCACTTTTAGGGAATATTGTGTGGAAGCGACTGTTGTAATTGCCAGAAATGTTTTTAGAAGAATGCAGTTTTGTTTGTGCAAATTTGAATTTAAAAATAATACTTTTTATTAAGTAAGCAATATTTTGCTGTTTTCCTCTCATTGCAAATACAAAGGCTCAAGTAAGGCGTTTTGTTTGAGCATTCAAATTTTTAAAGTTATGTGTAGAATAAATTGAGGTTAAAGTTGAGTTGGAATCTATAGGATTTATTTTTAATTATTATCAAACTTAAACTACGTATTTAAGTAAAATAGGTATCTAATAATCAAACTTAAAATACATATATTTATGATTATAAGACCAAAGGTCTGCTAGATGCGACATAAATAGTTGAAAGGAATATATAGGAAAGAATTTTTTTCTGAGACAATGGATGAAGAATAAAGTATTTAATATCCCGTCAAATATCATAGGTCCAGTTAGAGCTGCAGGATATAAAATAGAAATAGAATAAAATAGATTGAATGCTGTAGTTCAAACCAAACCACACAGGCATGTAGGTTTACTAATGATCTGATAATGTTCTGCCAATGAGCTAACAGTTGCCCTACAATCAATTTGCCGAAAAAGTGGGGAAAGGTTTGGTTGCAACTTAGACAAAACAGCTTTGTTCATAAAAATTTCTTTGAGCAAAGTTTAGCAGAAAAAGGATAATGTAGGTATTATTGTCTCCTAACTACTCGCTTCTGCCAAAAACTCTCTAATAATTTAAGTGTGGAAAACAAACTGGACAAAAATTGTGAAATAGTAAAGGTTGTCAGTTTTTCTCAATGTTTTACAATAGATCTAATGCTTAATAGAGATCTCTACCAAATTGTCAAAGTCAAAGTGACAGCTAACAATTCGGCACTTTTGACAGACGCTATTACCAAAAAAACAAAATCCAAACACTCCACTTCAAATGAATAGGGACACACATTTTCAAAGGTTCTTTTTCCATTTTTTCTTAACATTGTGCATTAATGAATCATTTGATTATCCTTAAATTGTTTGTTTATGATGTTGAGAAAAAAAACAGAAAGATTAATTCAAAAAGCACTGCTATTTTTCCTCCGGCTTTCTTCACAGTCTTTCCATAAGGGAAAATGCAGTCTTTTTGTGTCAACTGAATAAGCTCAAATATTGAAACTGGTAATAAAAGTTAGGTGCCAGTTATAGCGATCAGAAAAAACCAAACGAAAACAAAAAATATTGAAGTTTTTAATACTTTTCAATTAGATTAAATTGCCAAATGATATATCAATCGACGTGTAATTCAGCGTAGAATTTTTTTCGCGAAACAAAATTGCCAAACAAATAATTTTTCATGTTTTAAATGGATTTATTTGTTTTTCGGATGAAATTTCATTTTTCGTATCAGCTGATTGCTTTTTGACAGAAAAAGGAACAAATGATTTGTGTTCCAATTTTTTTCTGTTCCACTGAAAGAACTCCATCCGAAAAAGTTTTTCTGATATTTCAATCAGAAAAAATCTTGGCGGTTGTTTGTTTGTTTTGAGAAGAATCTAGTTTTTCTGACACATTTTTTCTGATTGCTATAAACAACCATCAGAAAAAAAATTAATTTCATACTGTTTCAAGTTTTTCGGATGGGTTTTTCTGATTGCTATAACTCGCGCCTTAATGGATGGAAGTAAAACAAATTTGTTTGAAATAGTTTTTATGTTTATATTTATTCTCGGAGAATGCACAAAGATTGAAAAAAAAATTGACAAACTAACTATGAAAATCCATGTGCTCATTCTGTTGAATTGGAGTGTATTTGCCTCGGAAATAAAAAAGAAAATGGTCATTTGTGCCAAGGTCTTGAGTTTGACATTTAGAAATGAACATTGGTTTTTGCTAAAAAGCCCTATTGTCCGTTTACACGGTTACATTGGCAGATTTTGTCCCAAAGTCTGACAATTTCATTTAAGATGGTTGTCATGACATTGTTCATCTGGAAAAGTTATCATATTTATACCACTATACCATACCATAGAAGAGCTTCTGTTAATTTTCTTATGAACTTTGAGGTCCCGTAAGGACTTTAAATGTAAGAATAATTTATTTTTGAACCAGCTAAATGTGTCAGACCAGATTGATACTCGTAGTGTGTTTCCGTGCCTAGAAAAATGGCAAGTATTTGTCAAGTTTAATCGAGGCACTGATGGAATGGTAGGGAAAATATAGACAAGGCAAACTTGTCAAATACTCGCGAGGCCCTCGCTAGTAAAAAATTGTTGGATAGGTCTTGTTATCCCATCACAAATGGCAAAAACAAAAAAAAAACTAATATTTATACCCATCATACAAATACAATAGTAAGAAAAATTAAAGAATACAGTTTTTCATTTTCAACATTGCACAACTGTATTGCGAAATAGCTCAGTAGTTAAGGTATAGGACTTGCAATCAGAAGATTGCAGGATTGAATCAAATTTTTTTTCTTGCTGTCTCGAGGAAAAAGGTTACTTCTCTGGCGAGGCCCTAGAGAGTTTCTAGAGTTACCCTTGCTAGTATTTATGTTAAACTTTATAGCCCCTCGGCAAAAACTAGATTGTTTTTCCAGCAGCGTTGGTAAGGAGTTAAAGATTTGTAAGGCGTAAAAAAAGAATTGTATTCAAGTAAATCAACCTAGGCAAGAACAGAGTTAATGTTCCCGAAGAATTAGCGAATCTAAGAAATTCAAAAAGGTACATAAGCCATTTGTTTTTTATAACACTAGATAACATTACCAGCAATTGGAAATTTGTTATATATAAGTTTTCAATCCACATCCGAAAATTTCATTTACGAAATTGGATATATCGTCGGTTCGAAGGTAAAACTCACTAACTAACATATTACACTTTTGGAGGAAATTTAATTGAAACATACTTTTTAAAGCTGAAAAATCACGTTCCGAAAATTTTCAAATAAAGTTCCCGGGCATACCTTTAAATGTTCCCATAATAACCGTGCAAAATGAGACTTTTTGGATTAAAAAAATGCATTTCATTCTCATTTTTTGAACATTTTTTTCTGCACTTAGTGAGTTTTACCTTTGAACCAACGATATGATCAAGATCATATCTGCGTTACCCATGAACACCATAGAATTAAATGCAATTGAAAGCCTTGTAAAGTTTAATGAGTCTTGATTTCTGACAATTTCACAGCCATATTTTATGATAAGAGCTAGCAAAGAGTATGAAAGTTGTAATCGTGTTGGGAGTGGGGTATAAAAGCTTGCTGCCCAAAGTGATCGTAAGCCTCCATAAATTCTTCTTATCACACTTTTTATGTGATCACTCCGTAAAAAATTAAATTAAATTATGGTAAGTGCGTTGGACTGTCATGCTGAAGGTGTAGGTTCGGTTTCCACCCGTGCCACCTAAGAACAGAAATGTTTTATCCGAGGTACTGCCTCTAGCGAGGAACTGACAAATCCTCGAAGAGTATACTTGTCATGAAAAAGTGCTTCTCATCTACCCGTTCGGATTGGGCAAAAAACTGTAGGTCCCCTTCATTCCTGCCAACTACACGCACACAGGAATGGTTGAGGCCCTGGTTCTCCACGAGCTGTTGCGCCACTCAATTTATTATTTATGTGATCACTTCATGTAAGAGTTTTATTAAACACAGTCCTAGGTTTATTATTATTTCAACAAAAGCAATAATAATACCCTTCATAGTAAACGGCGAGAAATCAGTAGTCTCAGTTAAATTTCTGCTTATTGTAATACTTTTACACTTGGCCGGACTAAGTCCCCATTCACAAAACTAACCCCATCTTCAATTAAACCCAGCGGGTTTGAAATATGTTTATGATTGTACATCATCAATATGGAGTAGAGGGTTTGAGTAGTGAACACACGAAAAATGTCTTTGATGAAAATAATGAACAGCACAGGTCCAAAAATTGAACCTTGAGGTACTCCGTTCACTAAAAGAAGGAAACTGAAATTGGTTCCAATAGAACAAACAGCTTGAAACCTCGCAGACAGATAGTTAAGTATCAACATTGCAGCTTGTCTAGTAAAATTAAACTGAGAACATAACTTTTTGCGTAGTGTTGAATGCTTTCGAGAAGTCAAGAAGGGTTAAAATTGTTAACTTACTCGCATGCGTATAGCTATTTGGATATCATTCGACAATTTTAAAAGCACTGTAACACAACGCTTAACCAGATTGGTGGTTATGTAGAAAGTCATAACTAGATATGTAGCTGTATTTCTGGAAATGCACAATTTTTTCAAAAATCTTAGATAAAAAAGACAATACCTATACCTCAGTACAACTTGCAGAAGACTTTTAAAGTTCAGGGATTACTTTAGAATACTTCCAGTTAATAGTTGTAATTTATTTAGTTTTATAGTATAGAGTTTTATTATTTCAGCACTCAGAAAAAAGTTAATCAAAATCGTCGAATTGGTTTTACAGCAAAATCAGATTTTTTCAACGATTTTTTAACATTTGTATTTGCAAAAAAGAAATCTATTTTATTTAAATATGCTAAATAGTGTTAAAAAAAAGTCAAGTACCAAATTTCAAAATAAGCTACGAGTAGTTTTCAAAAGATTGAATTTTCAAACAAATTTTCTTTCATTTTTGAAAATTTTGGTACACTTTTTGGGCGCTTCAGCTTAAAAAAGATATGATAAAACTCAGTCAGACCGTTAAGAAGAAAATCGAAAATAAAATAAAATGCACGACTGCCTCGCACGTACTTGCTCTTATTTTCAAGTTGTTGGGTACTTAAGAACTTTTAAAATATGCAAGTAATTAAAGAAATGATTCTTATATAAAAAATGCAATGAAATATAAAAAAGGCATTTATCGTTCATTATATTGTATAAATAACTAGTGAAATATCTTAGCGCTTGAAACCAACCCATTTTTTCAAATATTGAATTTTCCAAACAAAAATTTAAAATTTTTTAAAATCTGAAGCTAAGTTTTTTTTCAAAATTTTGATACGCAATATTATTGATATTTTAGACAAGCTTTTTATAAAAATTTTGATTGAAATTGCTTAAACCTTTAATAAGAAAATCTAAATAAAAAAATAGTTATATAACAGGTACTATTGGATAACATTTTTTGGTTATTCTTTCTTTTACCAAAATGTACACTAAAGCTACATTAATGAACTGAGTTTTTTAATAAAAATCGTTGCGACCGTTTTTGAGATGAATAAGCTTTTGCTTAATGTTTGTATATGGCAATAACCGTTATTTTTGGACTTAAGAAAAATTCCATTTCCATAGGCTATTGAATAGATCGGAAAATGAGGGGTTTAAAAGAAAAAATACGTGCAAGGGTTTCTATTATTGAATATGTTTGTTTGGCCCATGACCCATAAGTAAAAATTGGTTCTTTGGATGGTAGGTACCATTAAAAAAAAGTTTTCCACCCAAATAAGATTTTTAAAATTGATTGAAAGAACGTATGACAAGTGCCATTATTTTTGATTCTAAAAACAAGAGAGACATGAAAGATCAAAAGCTCAAGTTTGAAGAAAAACGAACCAGCCGTTCAGCCTATCGCCAAACAGACAGACAGACAGACAGAGACGGGATTGTAAGACATTTTTTTCGTCTTTCCTATCATCGCCATGATAAGCCTGATCAAAATCTCTGTAGCTTAAGTAAGAAATATTTAAGTCCATAGTCATTTAAAATGTTACATTTTGAAATGTTAGGTATGTTAATGTTTAAAGAATTGTTTTTTTAATAACTATAAATTAACTATTTACAACCCTGATTTATAGTTATTTATAAAACGGTTAATCACCCTGGAAAATATAGTACCTTTCCACTTGAACGGGAGTGTCATCATCATCAAGTCCTGTAACCCCGGTTGGGGCATAGGGCACCAACAAATCGTTTCCATCCTTCACGGTCTGCAGATAGATATTTTAACTGTGGCCACGTCTTTCTCTGGGAGTCTGCTTCTGCTAGAACTGTTGATTTCCATGTTGTTCTAGGTCTTCCAACCCGCCGCGCCGTGCACCCTGAGGATTCCATTCAAAGGGAGTGTAACTATTGTGAAAATTTCAATTTTAAAAAGCCAGCGCTAAATAATAATTAAAAAACCTATCACTCATTCTGGTGGCTCACAAGTCCATACATAAAATTCCTGTAGACTTTTGGCCATTTCATTGTGGGACATGACAATCAAATCTGAAAAAAGTTGGTTATTAAGAACTAATTAATTGGTAATTAGTTGCCCAAAAGAGTTAAGTTTTCCTTTAAATTAACTAAATTGTATGTTTTTTTCTTTAGTTTATTTATTTTAATTTTAAAGTTCACTAATTTTTGCGTACTTAAATAATTCGCAATAAATACGTTCTCAATAAACAGCTTCCTTCGAATCGTTTATTTTCATTTTTGAAAAAAATTTCCTGCTTACTTCATGTATGAACCCATTTTTTCCGAAACTAATGCGGGCCTTACACCAGACAATATTATTGCTCAATATCACATATTGCATTGCATTTTTTTTTTTATTTAATATTGACAATGTAAGGGCTGTATTGCGCAATTATTACGCTTTGCACAATATATTGGAAAACATTAAATTTTTTTAATATTTTTCTTTCAGCTTTGTATCAAACACAGAATTATACTATACAAAAGCTTTGATATGATCAATATTATTTTGTCGTGTAAGGGTGACCTATACTGTGTATTTCATCATTATTTAGCAATTAATGTTGAATTGTTGTTTGAAAAAACGGCCCTCAGAAAAAATTAAGTTTCTATTAATCTGTCTATTTATTTAATTCCTTCATTGTATAGGTATAGGTATATACTTCTACTTGAGTAAGAAAGCCATATCTCGGAGTATTATTCTGAATAGATACAGATCCCGTGTTACTGGGGGGGGAGGTATTAACAAAAACGCTCACCCGTTGTTTATGCTTACAACTTACGTCAGGCACGATGTAAACACGAGCCACTGAATCCTTCCACATCTTTTCGAATGTATACAAATATACATAAATCTATGTCGTTATTTATATTGCCTTAGTTTGAATGTCTGAAACATGTTTCCAAGTTTCACAAACGCACCGTTTAGCAAATAAATTTAGACAAAATTCCATGCAACTGTCAAAAACATAACCGGAGACGAACCATAACAAATAGTTTTCTTCTTCGTTGTCATCTCTAATTTTGCCCAGTTATCATCTTTGAGTCATCATCCTCTAAGTCGTCTGCAGAAGGTAAATTGAAAACTTTGAAAGGGCGCATTTCGAAAGGGGATGATGACCTTCACAAGAGAAAAATTGACCATTTAAACCACTGACTGTGGTGCTGGCGCTGGCGGCTACACTGATGGATGGATAAACTTGTCTTAAACCTACTATATGGCTGCGGCAACGTCTTCTTTTACTTCTGCTGCTGCTGCTGCTACCCATGATGATGACGGTAATTCAAGGATCGAGGTGGATGGAGAAAGAACGAAAGAACTTGATTGCCGCACCATCATGACTGTTTGACTGATGTGGATGTTAGTTGAAAAATTAGCTTAGAAGCAAAACAACGTTTGGGCAAATTAAGCAAATGTTGTGGTAACATTATGCAGATGCCTGCAAACATGATGTGGCATCATTTCGCAATGGCCGACATTTTTTCTCGTCCGCCTGGTTGTGTGTACCTCCAAATATGGAAAGTACCCAACGGCATCTTAAAAATGTGAACGACGATGGCGACGGACGTTCAACGGTAGATTACGCGCATGGTGGATCTCGTTTTTATTTTTGCAAAACTTCACAGTCGAATGCTGCAAAGTTGATGTTGAATTAAAAAATTCCATTCACAATAAAATTTGTCTTAATATTCATACAGCTTTTTAAATTCCCACTGAAGCTATTGTTTTATACATCTACATCTACATAGGTACAATTTTGTTCCTTTTTACGAGCCAGTGAATTTGAATTCTCAAGCATATGGCTTACATGATAGACCACGGCCACTGGCGACAAGACCAACAAATATTGGAGTACCAATCTACCGACCTTCATTTTCGCATATGAAATTACGTCATAATTGAGTTTGGTATGGTGAAAATATATGTTTGTAGCTATGGGGATATCTGTCTATAAAAACTTGAAATTAATAGTCGTACCTATGTATTGGTTTTTACTTGCTCTGTTTTTTTTTTTGGTTTTGTTGCAAACAAAAAATCTGGATGTTTTTAAAAAGAGTCAAGAAAAATGGTTTTATTTACTTATATCCTTTTTTGTCGCTCTGTTCGGTACATCTGCACGTCTCACACTACAAAAATCTAGAGTTTTTTTTAACGGATGGTCAGACCTAGAGGATCGACTCGATTTTCTTAGCCCTTCTAGAATGGTTATGGTTATGGTACTATCTCCCATATGAATATGTACATACCTATGTATGTATCTACTTCAAAAAATATTTTTTCTTCAAATTTTCTCAAAACAGGATATTATTACTTTGATTAACCCTCGTACCGGTTAATTCATTAATAATTGCCATGAAACTGTGCTTAAAGGTTTTAAAAACAAATTCATTAACGGACAAAGGATCTAGAGTCTAGGGGCTTAATGATAAAATTAATTTATTTATAGTTTATTTCTTCTAAATTGTCAAAGGAAGGATGCACAGTGTGAGAAAATTGGATAAATACTGGTTCTCTTACCTCTCTTGTTGCTTTGATAAAGTGACATGAAGCCATATTGTTCTTGTAACTTGAAACTATCAATATACATCTAAATAATTACCTATATGGCTTCTCATGTCAGTTTTTTAAGTCAATAATTAAGTGTTTTTGATCAAAACTTTTTTCATAGTATTTAATCGCAGTTGATTATCAATCTTATTAATAAAAAAATATTATCAAAAGACACAGTTTGTTCGTCTGATAATTCTTCTATTTACTATAACCTTATGATATCTCTCCATTCCTTAAAATTTATCAAAATTCTTAACTTCATAAAATTGTGATGTTATTCTTATACAGGGTGTCCCGCACCTGAGTGGAAGTATCTTAGGGTGTGGTTCCTGGGTATATTCTAAGGAAAAAATTGTATGGGGGGAAAGTTGTATCTCCCCTCCCTGAGGCAGGGGGGGGGGGGCAGTTTCTGAAAAATTGACTTAAAATGCCAAAAAAAAACATTTAAAATCAACGAAAACACATCTGATAATGTGCTATAATTTTTTTGAAAGCTAATACTCCATTCTTGCATTTGGTTTTTAAATCAAGCTGTTTAAGCGAATAGTTTTTGAGAAAATAAATTTCAAAGTCAAATTTGTTTAAACAAATTGTGATTTTTTTTTTTCTTAAGTCGATATTTTTCAAAATTTTACGTAATTAAGTGCTATTTTTGTGTTCAATATTCATTGCGCTCATTTATTTTTAGTCCATTACCGAAAACCAAATGTAAAAATCTATCTTAGTTTTTGAGGAATTAAGAAAAAACGAAAGGTACTTTTACCAAAAAAGCCCGGAAAAAAGGGTAAAATTATGGATAATTCATGAATAAATTAATTTTTTCGGGCTGTTTTGGGGAAAGTACCTTTTGTTTTTTCTTAATTTCTCAAAAACTAAGAAAGATTTTTACATTTAGTTTTCGGTAATTTATTGAGAAATAATGAGGGCAATGAAAATTGAACACAAAAATAGCACTTAATTATGTAAAATTTTGAAAAATATCGACTTAAGAAAAAAAAAAAAATCACAATAACAAATTTGACTTTGAAATTTCATTTCTCAAAAGCCATTCGCTTAAACAACTTGATTTAAAAACCAAATGCAAGGATGGAGTATTAACATTCAAACAAAATATAGCACATTATTGGATGTGTTTTTGTTGATTTTTAATATTTTTTTTTGGCATTTTTAGTCAATTTTTACAGAAATTTCTTAGAATATACCCAGGAACCACACTCTAAGATACTTCCTCTCAGGTGCGGGACACCCTGTATATATGTACATATGTAACATACATGCACTGTTTTATAAAATATTTGCTTGTAGTAGTAAATGTTTAAGTGCAACCCATTTGTTGGCAAAATTGATTGCCTATTTTTTATATAAATGCATCAAAGGTCATCTAAGCCACCATTCCAAATTCTTAAATATCTAAGTTTTCTAAAATTGCGACCTATTTCTTTTAAACTCCAAATTAAAAAGTATTTAAGATTGTATCTCAGCCTATATCACCTCTTATTTTTCAGACATACTGCCTCTTCCGAAAAATTGGTAAATGCCTCAAGAAGTCAAGAGTACCTTTTGTCTGAAAATAGTGCCCGAATGACAAAATCCCGAATGTACAAAATACCGAATAACTAATGTCGCCAATGCCAGAATGCCGAATGCCAAAATCCCGAATAGACAACATTCCGAATGTCAAAAATTCCAAATGCATTCGAGGTAAAATCCCGAATTTTAATGATTTTTTAGTACTATTTCAGTACCAAGCTGCCGTTTGTGTTGACTTCTGTTCATTTTGAGATTTCAAATGTCAAGAATCTCAAATGCAAAAATTTCGAGCGAACAGAAATCTTTAATGTACAAAAATCACGAATTATAAAGGGTCCGCCAAAAAAATGCTATAAAAAAAACTACTGAATATTTTCTCAAATTTCTTTTTTTATTTGAAAGTACAATCCTTCCGGTTAATAATGAAAAATAATTTCATTCAAATGGCTGCTTCGCTAAGTAGGCCTGCGATCGACTTAGAGAAGATGCCGATTTTGCCAAAAAATTCATCTTTTCAGATGAAGCTCATTTTGATCTTGGCGGGTATGTAAACAAGCAAAATTGTCGCATTTAGGGCACAGAAAACCCGCACGCCATTGAAAAGCCAATACACCCAAAACGAGTCACTCTTTGGTGCGGATTTTGGTCCAGAGGCATAATTGGGCCATTTTTTTCGAGTGGCCGTTACAGTCGATGGCGATCGTTATCGACCCATGTTGAACGAATTTTTGTTCACAAAAATTGAAGAAGAGGATATTGGCAACATTTGGTTTCAACAGGACGGCGCACAGTGGGGAAAACGTGGAAAAAATTCAATTTTCAAAAGTATCAATTTTTATGTTTCATTATTCGTTTCTTATAGTAAAATAGTTGTTAAATCAAGAAATGATAACCGTTTGCAGATAAAATATATGTAAGCCCGGAGTTTATCATCCAAAGTTGAAAATGAGGAGAAATAGATAAAATCAGGGGTGGTTTTCGAACGATCCGTTTACACTAAAGTCTTAAATCTTTTTAATAATTCTTCTATTTATGGGATTAAGATATACCAATAAGTAATACTAATACTTTTATTGAGCGGGAAAAATTATATAAGAAATATTTGAAGAGAAAACACCCGAAATTAGCGATTATTTTTAGTCTCATAAAGTTTTAAGTACTAGCGCCATTTGCCGCCAAGGTCCCGTTGCTTTTGACGGATAGTGCAGAGTGTAAGGAACAATTTCCAGCAAAGAACGCATCCGGAACCGTCCGGATTCAATTTTTAGGGCAATTTGAAGTGCGGGAAAGTCATACACTAAAACTAAAAAATTAAAGTAAAAATTAAGATATTGATATTTAAGCTAGGGGTCCTAAAATATTGGTAAATATGAAATATTTTGTTTTATATTTTACTACATATTTAGAATCCATTTTTAACGATTTAACGTCAAAATAATAATGAAGGGTCTTATATAAGAACAATTTAAAAAGTTACGATGTCACATCGTAGTTTTTATTCAACAATATAATAATGTGTAATGTGATAATCAGTAATATTTCTCCATTAAAACTCACTGTCAAAATGAAATTTTACAGTGATTGGTAGTTAAAATTACGATATACACATGTATGTAAATAAATAAAATAATAAATACCGTTAACCCTTAATAACCCTTAATAACTTGATAATAACTATTTCAAAGGTCAACTTAACTGTCAATTTCATTCAGCGTTTGTTAGTTACTCCACATAGTAACGCTATCTGGTGTTATTTCGATAGCTTATTCAGATTTAGTGGATTCAATTTTAGAAAAGAAGAGACATTTAAGCAAAAAAAAGCTTCAATATATTTTTAGTGATTACCAAACATTTTTTTATTGAAATTCAATTCGCGGTAGGTACCGTGATATTCCTTGTCATTAGTTCCGTAATTGGTTGAAGGGTGCATTCCAAGTGAAACTGGTAAGTAATAATAATGTTGACGCTGAGGTATCGTGTACTAGACATAGTGGAAGCCCAGTTAATGACTGTGAAGAATGCTGCGATTTCAGCAAGACACTTATTCTATTTTCATTAATTTTCTAACTTTCTCTTCAGAAAGCAATGCACAAAAGGATTCAAAGAGCGAGAACTCCCCAAGGTTGGTTGTATAAATTTTTGTGTGCGTGTGTCAGTGACTGGAAATTTTCTGTAATAATTCCTTATACTGTTCTTTGTTATGTCTCAGAATTTAATGGAAATGAATAATGTATGTAGTTCAGATTTTATCGAATTAAGACTGGTTCCATACAAAAAAATCGAAAAACGCCCACAAAATGGGCGTTGTAAGAACTTTGCAAGTCCAATTTCCAAAAAAAATAGTTGTTCAAGGTTTAGTTAACATCCAAATTTGTAACAATTTTAACGAAAAATTACTTTTTTTAGTAAGTAGGCGTGGCAGTGGGCGGAAATTTACTGTATTGGTTTTTCGTCTTAATAGCTATCATGCCTGAAAATTTCATCAAAATTGGTTTGGTGGTTAAGGTTTTAGGGAATTTTTTCCACTCTCCCATACAAGGTGCCCCACTGTGCGGCGCTGCGTGCCACACAGCCGAGTCTACACTCCAAGTAGTAGTACCATTTTCAAAAAGAAAAAAGTTATTTGGCGAAATTTCTCAACCCATTTTGAATATCAAAATCAACAAGTATCTACGAAGTATGTATGTATCTATTCATAAGCATACAAAAGTTCAATTTTTAGGTTAGAACCTCGAACGGCTTGGTACTGGAACTTTGGTAATCAAAAACAGTAGGTACTAAGCCATTCCGGATTTTGTCCATTCGGGATATCGTGCATTCGGAATTTTGTCATTCGGGATTTCGTACCCAACCCATCAAAAGCTGACAGTTGTATGCCCTCATATAAGCAATGCAGATTCAGAAATAAAAATAGTAGGGCCAAGGTTTTATTAAAACGAGTGTAACATTACATTATTAAAACGTTTTATTTAGATTTCTTCAGAATTTATATAATCATACAAATGTATCAATTTACAACAAATTGACAAACAGAAACATTTATATTTCCAATGATTTATGTAATTATAGAAATGGTATCTCTGATATTAAATTAAATTTATTCCAAGGGTAGAAGATGTCAATCATTGCGAAATCAACCAAACCATGCAGCAGCAGAGACATTGTGGTTTCACTTCTTAAGAGTACAACCTATGACATCTTCTTTGACATAGTTTCTATGCATCAAGTATTGAATGCAAACAATTGTGGTTGGTTGTGATTGTATTGTGAATTTAATTGAATTATTTAAGTAAATTAGTTTATAGGTAGTTTTGTTCAAAAAATAACTGTACATACATACATACATATACCTTTGGATTAACAGGTAGATATTCCTTCAGGCTCTTTAAACAAACTCAAAGAAGGTTATTGTTATGTTCAGTTGTTCGTAACATTTCTCCGACATTATCGAACGCACTCCGGTGATTTGCAGGTGGTGGTATCCTCTGACAGTATTTCTTCACGGAATTTGATTACGAATTGTAGTAGTGATAACAAAAAACTAAGCAATATATAAAAGTCATTATTATATTTAGTTATTAAGATTATTTTGTGTACATACTTATTGCAAACGAAAAACAAACAAAACAATCATCTTGTGACTCTAATGCAGATATGTGCCATCGCATATGTTATATCATTCTTTTCCGATGTAAGATAGCTGGAATGCAACCAGAACCTGCATATATGCGTTGCGGAAATTTTTTCGTCGAAACGGATATCTACCTTGGTAGGGCTGAATAAATGATTTAGCTTTCTAAACCAATGATATGTCAACTCGGTTTATGAGACCGAGTCAAACTTAGTTGAACTGGCTTAAATTTTTTTTAAACAGAGTTACTTTGAACATGTACCGATTATCGAATGACAATTCGGTTCGATTTGTTTGAAAATTAATACTTTCGGGTCGGTTTCGGTAGTCCAGAACTATCGATTCCGATATATTTCAGGAGTAGCATCAGTCATCTAAAAAAAAATCGCGTCCGTCAGCGGTTTCGGGGGCACTTAGACGTCTCTCATGTACATATTCGTACTCAGGGAGTTAAGACCTTTCATTTGAGAAATCCATATTTCAAGTGTTTCCTAAAATTTTAAAAACACGAAAAAAGTTGCACTTTCAAGGACGTCTGTCGATGGTTTTGGGGCCACTTAGATGTCTGTCGAGACCATATTTGTAATCAGCCAGTCGAGGGCTTCAGGGTGTATTGCGTTTGAAGTGGTTTTCCTCACTTATTCAAATTTGAGAAAAGTTGTACTTTTGATGCTTTTTTTCTCGTAAACGGGACTATACTACCTTCACCAGGATTACCTGTCATAATTGGGAGTTGTTTCGATATTACTCTAATTCAGATATTTGATATTAAATACCTATCCTGAACTTAAGACTTGGCATTTATTTTAGATCTTATTACTTTTTTTGGTTGACTTTTTACGCACAGGTTTCTTTTACATATAAGAACTTGGCTCTTTTTTTTTTACATTTATGTTTTTGTTGTGATTTCAATCCTTTTTGCAAAGATTTTATTTTGCCAGGTGAAAATCAAGCCCTACTGCTCTACAAAGTTTAATAATTCTACAACAACTGAAAGTGCTCCATATAAATAACAGCAATTATGAGAAAGTAGGTGGATGCCACGCCCCTTGAATGGAAAATCTCAATTTTTTATTTTTAACTTTGTATTGTCCTTAGGACATACCGTTTTACCAATTTTCATTGTTCTACAATAATCGGAAGTATAATTTCCATATTCCATATAATTTATAAGAATTTTTAAGAATGTGGGTGGATGCCACGCCCCCTAAATGGAAAGCTTCAATTTTTCAGTTTTTTTCTTTCTTAGTACTTTAAGCCCTACCGACCTACAACAATCGGAAGTGCTCCATATAATTTATAAGAATTTTAAGAATGTGGGCTGATGCCACGCCCTCTGAATGGAAAATTCCAATTTTAAGATTTTTTTCTTTCTAAGTACCTCAAGCCCTACCGACTTACCAATTTTCATCATTCTACAACAATCGGAAGTGCTTCATATAATTTATATGAATTTTTAAGAAAGTGGGTGGATGCCACGCCCCTGAACAGAAAATTGCAGATTTTCGATTTTTTCCTTTGTATGTACCACAAGGCCTACCGTTGTGGGAAATTTCAAGTTTCTACGATGTCGGGAAGTGCTCCATAATTTTGATGATCTGTCAGTGAGTCAGTCAGTTACGGTTTTTGCGACTTTTAAAGTTCTATATCTCGGGAATTACTAATGCTAAGAAGTTGAAATTTGATGAGCCACCTGTGGTTAATCAGTTCAGCAAATACTGCGATTTTGAAGTTTCTGACTTTATTGGTTCTGAAGTTAGAGGGGGGTTGAAAATCGCATGAGTTTATTCCTGTAAAAACGGTGTAGTGCCGCAAACTTGGCTGGGCACTACCGTGCCCTTTGATGTATAGTGCCGCCAACTTGGCAAATATGATGAGAAATAATATTAAATTGTTTTACTTTCTTAAAATCCTTGTTGTAAATTGTGATAAATAGCTACATCTGGTAGCACTGCGCAGAGGCCTTTGTTCCATTTTCTACTTTGCTCATTGAGTTCGCAAGCAGTTTTATTTTTTCTATGCATAAATTTTGTAAATTTATATGCCTGTTAGGGGTTTTGTTGTAGTTGTCATTTAAGCCTACACGTCAAAGGCAGCATCTCTTATGGTTTCATTTCAATGTTTAATACTAAGTTCTCAATACTGGATGCTATACCTATAGAGGCACATAAGACTTTTGAAAAGGTAAAAAAGTTTTGGTCGGAAAAGGATCTGCGAATCTTTCAAATCTTTCCTTCCTTAACACTGAGGGGATTCTGAAAATCGGTTTAATATGCTTGGAATCATCATCATCATCATCGTGTCGTGTAACCCCGGCTGGGGCATAGGGCGTCAACAAAACGTCTCCATTCTTCACGGTCTGCTGCAAGGTACTTCAGCTGTGGCCACGTCTTTCTCTGGGATTCTGCTTCCACTAAGACAGTTGATTTCCATGTTGTTCTTGGTCTTCCAACCCGCCGTGCACCCTGAGGATTCCATTCAAAGGACTGCTTTGTAATTTAATCGTTTGGTTTCCTCAGTGTGTGACCAATCCAACGCCATTTACGCTTTCTTATGTCGACGTCCAGCCGCTCTTGACTTGTCCTGCGCCACAATTCCTCATTTGATATTATTTGTGGCCAGCGAATCTTTAGGATGTGGCGAAGACAGCGATTCACAAATGCCTGAAATTTCTTCGAAGTGATAGACGGACTTTCCAGGTTTCACAAGCAAATAACAGCACGGATTTGACATTGGATTCGAAGAATCTCAACTTAGGGCATAGGAGATTTGACTTGATTTCCAGATTGGGGACAGAGTACCGAAGGCAGCACGAGCTTTATTTATTCTACTTTTAACGTCCAGATCAGTACCACCGTTTGCAGAAACAATACTGCCAAGGTAGTTGAACTGTTCCACTACTTCAACTGGCGTCTCCTGTAGAATAATACGCTGCTGTGTGGAGCGGCCTGTGAGCATTATTTTTGTCTGTTTGCTGTTTATTCTTAGACCACTCGACTCTCCCTTCACTTGCAGTGTTTGGCACATCCCGTTCAGCCCACTGATGTTATTTGCCAGTAGACATATGTCATCGGCATAGTCTAAATGACTGAGCCTTTCGAACGGTCTCCATTGAATGCCCTGTCGCTCAGCTGTACCAACACTGGCCGTCAATACGTCGTCCATCGCCAGCAGGAAGAGAATTGGCGATAGAACATCCCCTTGTCTCACACCCTGTTGCACTACGAAGGAGTCGGATAGCTGCCCATTGTGCAAAACAAAACACCTTGCGTTGTTGTAGGACTCTTTTATAATGGCAACTATTTTTGGTGGAATTCCTCTACCAAGCAACGATCTCCATATACATTCTCGGTTAACTCGATCAAATGCCTACTCAAAATCCACGAAGCGGTGATTGAAATACCATCGACTGCTCGAGGACGATACGCAGGGTGTTGATATGGTCGACACACGATCGACCACTGTGGAAGCCAGCTTGATGCCTCTTGAGTGTAGACTCGATTCTATCCTTTATTCGCTCGAGAATGATGGTTGCCATTAGTTGTGGGAAAACGGACAAAACGGTGATACCACGCCAATTGTTGCAATTCTTTAAGTCACCTTTCTTTGGCAACTTAACAATCACACCATCCTTCCAATCCCTGGGATAGTTTTCGTTTTCCCAAATGCTTTGTATCAACGGATGTAAAATACTAGCCGCTGTTACGGGATCGGCTTTCAGGAATTCAGCTGGTATTCCGTCCAGTCCAGCTGCCTTGTTGTTTTTGAGGAGATTTATTGATGTCTGGATTTCCGATTCTGACGGGGGTTCGATGTCAATACCCCTATAGGACCTGCGCATCTCGTTTAGTTGGGGCACTTCAGCACTCTGCTCAACTGAATCCTCATTTAGCAGGGCACACAAATGGTCCTTCCATCTACGAAGCTGATCCTCAATTGATACCAAAAGTGTGCCATCCACATCCATTACAGGATGATTCGTGTTGCTTTTTTTCCCGATCACGTCTTTGGCTATTTGGTACAATTCCCGGATATCTCCTCTTCTGGCAGCGCTTTCCGCATTATCTGCGAGTCCGTCTAACCTCACCATTTTGTCACGTCTCACACAACGATAGACCATCTTATGTGCAATGCGGTACTCTCTTCGCAAGTCAGCCTTTCGTTGAATATCTGCTTCGGCATTTATTTGAATTTTCAACGATTTTCGAAGTTCGATCTTATCCCAGGTGTCTTGGGATATCCAAGAGTCTCTACGTCTCGTTCGCTTGGGTACAGTTTCAGATCCAGCCTCCATAAAAACACTTTTAATTTCACCCCACATCTCATCAATTGTTGAATGCTGAATTCCGTTTAATGACGAGGCTCTGTCGTAAAGGGTTGTGACATAGTTTCGACATATGTTGGGGTCATTTAAAGCATTAGTAATGAATTTTGAGCTCCTTGCTGCATCCTGCGCTGGTTTTTGTACGGCAGCGGTTCGTAGTTTGAGACTCATCAGAACCAAATGGTGGTCGCTTCCCACATCGGCATTTCTTATACTCCGGACATCACACATAGACTTCCTCCATCGCTGCTGAATCATGATATTATCAATTTGGTTTTCGGTTTGACCATCTGGATGCACCCAGGTAATTTTGTTGCACTTCTTATGCTTAAATACAGTCCACCTATCACAAGACGATTCGCGTTACAAAAATCAACAAGCAAGTCACCATTTTCATTCCGTGACCCCAAGCCATTTCTTCCCATCACGCGTTCCAGTCCGTAATTGTCTGAACCGACTTGGGCATTAAGGTCTCCCATAACGACTATAATGTCGGCTCTCGGAACACTACTGTAAACCGAATTAAGATGAATGTAGAACGCGGTTTTGTCTTCCTCTGTCGCTTCATTTGTGGGGGCGTAGCACTGAACATTTGTGACGTTACGAATTTTTGATCGAAACCTTGCAGTCATTAATCTCGCAGAAATGGGCGCCCAGGAGATCAAACTACGCCTCGCTTCTTCGTTCAACATAATTCCGACAACATGCAGTCTTTGGCCGTCCTCTCTTTCATCTTCCCCGGAATACAGCATTCTCGTCTGTCCAGTATCTGATCTGTTTTCAGCTCTACCTCTCCACTTAGTTTCGCTTATGCCCAGGATACTGACCTTTAGGCGAAGCATTTCACGCTCAACTTGCTCGTATCTACCATCGCTGTACAAGGATCGAACGTTCCATGCTCCGATTTTCGTACGTATGCGGTAGCCAAAAGTAACATTTGCGCTTCTTGAAAGATTTCTTCTATTTGTCAACGATTCATTTATTATTATGGCGTCTTGATTGACGCTCGTACATGAAAGATATGCCGCACCCCCAAATCCGATGTGCGGTTTACTGCAACCGAAGCTGCAGAAGTATTTTCCATAAAAAGATTACCTCTTGGGGACTCAATTCCACTTGTTGTCATAATTCATGTATTTGCATATATCCTTCCACCATGGTGTTTTCCGAGGTATGATTAATAACATACATAAGCTCAGATTTGACAGGCACAACCGCCTTTTGTATGGTCAAACACATAACTGCTCGAGGCCGCCCACTATGGGAAAACAGACGCCTTTTGTAGCCGCCCAATATGGGTTACAGACGCTACCTGCTGCTGCCGTTGGCCTTTTACCAAAAAAAGCTCCTCCGCCACCAGACTATCATGCCGTTAAGGGGGCTTTTAACCATCCCAAGGACAAGTTTGTGCCCTGACCAGCAAAGCTGGGTTGTCCATTCGGTCCCCCTGCACGTTAGCGTTACCCGCCCTCTACCACGCGGAGGTGTGCATAGGGAATTTCCTATCATTGAGCCTAGGGCTATATGGCGTCCTAGCAGTCTCAAGTACTTTTAGAGGGCCATCTATTAAGTCATTATAAATTGCTTCTACTAAACGCAGAACCATAGAAATAGTGTTTTTTTTCGTCTTCATTGTGTTCAAATACTCATCTAACGACTTATTCAAAAGGCGAAATACTTGGAATATGGGGAATCCAGCGGTTGTGTGAGGGATGGAATCGCTTGGCGTGTTGCTGATTTGCTTATTTTCATTTCAATGAAGACTTATAATATATTTCTTAAGCACTTGCACGCCTTAAGACCAAAATCGTAGTTCAGAAGTTCTTCTTCCTTCTGACTTACCGCTATGGAGTGCCGTCGCTTCAAATTTCATCTACCTAATACAAATCTTCAAAATACGTGACATTTTATATTAAATCAATAGGTGTTTTCTGGAAAATGAGATCTCAGAGCAGGATTCCTCATAAATTTTGCGGTTGAATTACTGAAGAAACAAAATATTGAATTCGCTTGCTCAGTTTCTGACACTGACACGTCTGAGATCTCATTTTCCTGAACACGCCTTGTTTATTTTTGACAACAAAAATTGAATTTCAAGTATATTTTGTGATGTTTCGAGTTGTTCTCAAAACTCTTTCAAAACGACACGACTGAACGACACGATTGATATGTATACTATACGAACTTCAATATCGACGACGTCGAGTCGTCGTGTACTACAATCGTTTGAACGACGATCAGCCTCAAAATTACGCGATGAGAACCCAGTTGAATTCGTGTTGCAATTTTTTCAACATGCTACTTTCCAAGCATTGATTGACTACCAGTATTTTCAAGTTCAAGGCAGGTTAGAAAATTCCCTACTTTTTGGCTATAAAAATAATTTTTAATGTTGGTAACATTGCATTTAGTATCGGAGCAACCATCAGCGTTTTGCAACTGCAATTCAGCTGCAGCTTTAAGAAACAAATTAAAGAATACATGCCTTTAAGTTTCAGTTACAAGATGTTGGATGTAAAAATGTAAGCAGATGATTTCAATCACATCCTCCTCTGACCCATCGGCTATATGAAAACGACTGGCCGACCGACCCGATAAATACCATGACTAGCTTAGCAGTTCCATCGAATTCATACATACATATATCCTATCCATGTATCAGCTGCGCACTGTATACCCACTTGTTTATCGAGTTAGTATTCACACATCCGTACACGATTCCACAGCTATGCTATGCTCAATGCATCAAATCAATTTTCGCTCCTCGAACCTCAAAGATGCCACAACCACAAATCTCTTGTTTGTTTCGTTTAATTTCTTTTGGTTTCGTGTTAAATGTTGTGCAACATTTATAGAGAGTATCGGATGTACGACGTGACGTTGCACCCACTGTGCTTGCGTTGCGGTCATGATCAATACACGCGTCATATCCATATCCATGCACACACTCGTTTACTTCAACACAGATAGAAGGTCTTTTTTACAAAAAAAAAAAAAAAAAACAAAAAGTATCGTTGTAAACCGCCTGCCCTGAGGCAAGCACTTTTAAGCGATAAAATATTAATTCGTGACGAGTTCTGGCTAATGTTGGGTTGTTTATATGCGCCTTATACTACATGCATCTTCTTCCTTTCGTTTATATGAGCCCATTCCATGGACTCGGCTATGAGATGAAACATCTGATTTAGTTAACTGAGGGTGGAGGAGACTGTGTGTTGCATCCACTGGCATGACAGATGGAAAATAAAACAATCTTTTAGTGAAATGGGTGGAAAACTGACGGAAATGATTAAAACTCATTAAGGGTGATGCAAAAGCGAAAAAAGTACATAAATATTATATTCACCAAGAAACGAAAAAAAAAAATCTATTAGGCGGAGGAAATATGACGCTGATGAATTGATGTAGCATGTTTAAATTCAGTACGGGAAATTATTTTATACCAGTTCGCTCGCAGAAAGAATGATTGAGTACATTTTTTGACATCTGGCTGAAAGATGAGTTGACATTCCACAACATTGTTGACGATGACCACCCATAAGTTGTACCTACATAAATGTTTTTGAATTCAAAATTGGATTTCAATTGCATGAGAGCATTACAAGATTGATGAGGTGAATAATTTCAGTTACTTTTATATACATCAGCAAGAAGTTTACAAAAATTTCGGTGCAATACAGTTTCAAAGCTACTCATTTTCTAACTTTCCGCGTTCATAAATAATATAGAGGAGTTTCTATGAAGAAGTGCAGATAAACTATATAAAACCGCGTCATACACCCCAATACTCTTGATGAAGAATATAGTATAAAATTCTACACAGAAGTATAAACAGAAAGTATTTATAAAAGAAAAGCGATACAATACTATGTTGGTATTTATTTTGATTAATATCTAATTTATTTCTTTGATACAAATTGCAAAGTCCAATTTAGCTTAGTGCTGACTGTGCTCTGCGGTTGAAACTGAAGTAGGAGAGGTAATCCCTGCTTAGCAATGCAACAGCAAAAATGGCTCAAACTCCAACTCTTACTGCAACTGTTGGTTTCCAGTGTACTCTCTTAAATTAAATCAAATTCCGTTTGCAGAAGATTAAAATAGATTAGAATTATCTTATCACTCAAATCTGAGACCGCAAGTACAGTGGAGTATAAACGAATTGAATTTTAATTAATTAAAATTTTGAATAATAAAAGAAACAATAGGTTTAAACTAAGAGGTTGATAGTTGAATAGTTCGAAACAATAAGCAGTACTAATTGTTTTAGGAATTGAACTGCTTATTCAATTCACGAAAATAAGGAAATAACCGCAGCACTTGCAAAGAGAGTAGGTATGGAAATGAGATAAATATTGCTGAAGACTAAATCAAAGCCTTATATACTTGCTACTTTGTGGATTTCAATTTTTAATTTCTTTATAGGTTTGCTTTGTCAGTCTGTGCACTATAGAACATCAAGCCTTAAAGAGTGGTTTGTCATTCACTACAAAATTCGAATTTTTATTAAAGCTCATCCGGACAGGGTGATACAACAATTTTATTTTCTTGAAATGACTTAAGAATTTCAGCTAAAGCTAATTTTTAAGTAATGGTTTTGACAAAAATCTTGATAAAAGGAGAATAGGATTTAAGCGACTTTTGGGAAATCTCACTTATGTTTGTTTTTTCAATTAGGTACATATAATTTGGCATATTACGTTATAATTTACCAAAATGCATGGCAAATACTGGCTACAGAGAGTCTGAATTCACTCTATGTTTCAACTCCTTTATAAATAAAAACGATTTAACAAAAAAACCCACATTTATTTCTCCGTTTCCGCGAAAGTAAAAACATTTGCTCTCTCGCGACAAGGAGCTGATTGAGACTGTAAATACATTTCATTTTATAATAAAAATTGTCTCGTAGAGCCAGTGTTGCCATACGTAACACACTCTCTAACAAGAAGATGGGGACTCTAAAAATACCTCCAAAATTGTCAAGGAATGGCTCGAAAATGAAAAGTTTCAGTCAGAGGATGGCCTTGCAAGCACAAAGCCCTGACCTCAATCCTTAATGAATTGAAACTGGAGGGGAGCCGAATTTTCGACCAATTCCTTCACAATTTGGGTACGGCTTGCACGTTTTTTGCAAGTGATAGAGAGCAAAGGTTATTATAATAAGTAGTGAAACAAAAATTTACAGATTTCACTCCTTGAGTAACGATGGGGACATTGAAAATGACTTGCTTATGCTAGATAAATCCTTAGTCTTTATTATTTATAATTATAATCTTTCCTATACTTTGAATTTTATCTTTACCATTTTATACCTACATATATATAACAATTTAGATAATTCATCTGTTTTATGAAGACCAATCCAAGCATTATATTGAACTAACAAAATTAAGAATTTGTTAAACAAACTTTATTAGAACTTGCACACGCACTTCCATCTTTACTTGCACTTAGTTACACCAAATTAATTTTTTTTCTTCAGCTTCAGAAATTATTAAGGAAGAATAGTTTTTAAGCCGTTAATCCAACAACAATTTCTTCATCGGAACTCTTAATTGCTTAATACAAACCTTCATTTCATTTTCCCTCCGTTTTATCTTCAGCCAAATTTTGATTTTTCCCTAAGTGCAAAATGATGTTAGCATATGTATCACTATTTTTTTTTTGCTATTTCCTCCTGTAATCGTTTTTCCTTTTCCAAAATCACGTTTTTTGTAACACTAACTAAAATTAGATTTTCCAAAAAACAAATATTCTAAAGGTAGTTGTTACCTCTCCACAAAATTTTATTTCCCTTATTCCCACTGTAGTTTTTGTATTTTGTTTCATTTTCAAAAATACAAAAGAAATGTTTTCTTTTTGTCATTTTATTGACCCACTTATATTTTTTTCCTGCTTGTTATCTAATCTAATATTTTTCATATACGCCGTAAGGGACCTCACTTTTTTCTTTTTGATTTAGCTTTGTCGTAACACCAAACAAAACTTCAATGTTTTCTACCCCTATGCTTGTTTATTTCGGTCTATACTTGTATATATTTTTCTTAACTCGTGTAACTTTTGTGGTAGGCAACGCTTACTTATATTTGATTTTCCCTCAAATATATGTCTAAAAATGAATTTTTAATGCTGGTGTTTGTTACGTGTCCGAAAAATTCTATTTTTGCTATTCTCTTTGTAGTTTTTTTTTTAATTTTGGGGCTTATTAAGAGTCTTCTTGAAATAATTCAAAAAAAATCAAGAAGACCAAAGTCGATCAAAGATTCTTGATGAACTTGAAGTTTCTATCAAATAGGAAAATATTTACTAGTAAAAATTAGCAATAACAATAATTAGACTTAATCTAACCAGTCTATTTTGAAGAGATTCTCGCAATAAGGTCCTTTATTTCATTTTCAAAAAGAGGCTTGATGGTGCCATGAAAGCTAGAGGGAGGCCCAATGTTATTTTGTTTGTATTCAACAGTTTTTTGTAGTTTTTGTATTTTTTTTTTTTTTTTGTAAAAAAAAAACCGTTTTTTGAACATATTCGAGACTTAAAACAATTCAACATTTTTTGGTAAGGTTTTTTATAGTTTTTTTCGCTTAAAAAAACTGGTTATTGAATATTTTTACAAGTTCTTGTTTATAGAAAAAAATTACCCCAAGGCCAATATCATTGTTTGTTCTCAAGATATTTGAGACGAACAAAAATTTTTCACAATTTTGCTAAGTTTCTTGTGGTTTTTCGATTAAAAGAAACTATCTGTTGAATTGAATATTTTTAAAAAATTTATCAATTATTTATTATAAACTTATTTAAAGAATAAAGCTGCCCCATAGCCAATATCATTATTTGTTCTCAAAATATTTGAGACAAAAAAAAATTTTCCACAATTTTTAGTGAAGTATCTTGTAGTTTTTTTCACCTAAAAAAAACTACTTGTTGAATTTTTTACAAATTCTATCAATTATAAACTACTTAGTGTGTAGATTTAAATTAACCCGATACCAATATCATTGTCTGTTCTGAAGATATTTGAGGCAAAAACAATTTTTTTACAATTAGTGTGTAGAACTGCTTGCTGTTTTTAGCTCTTAAAAAAACTATTAATTCAATATTTTTAAAAACTTTCAATTTTTATCTATAAAATTATATATAAAATTAAACTACCTCGAAGCCAATATCATTGTTTGCTGTCAAGATAGTCAAGCCAATCATAGCTAAACAAAACACAAAAGTAAAATAATAAACAAAACAAAAAATAATAAACAAAACAAAAAACCCCCAACAAATATCTCAACGAACCTACCTGAAACTAAACATCACACATGCATCCTATCCTACTAACCTTACACGCACATCGTAGTCTATGCTATAGTACGACTAAAAACAAATTATTTACCGGCAAGTAACATACGAATACGAACCTTCACACCTCAAGGCATCTTTGCATACTGAACACTGCACTGAATACTGAAATGAATAGTCTTTCATAATAAACTAATAAACAGAGCCAGAGATAGAAAGAAATCTTAATGGCTGATTTACAATGCCGCGTTGGGCGTTGCGTTGAAAGATTTGCCTGTCAACGCAAAAGTTCAGGCATAGGAATATCTGTTTAGTGTTTACAATGGCGCGTTGAGCATTATGTTACGATTTTGCATCCATTAGCAGGTACACAAACCAACGTAACGTAAGCGGCTGCAACGCGAAAGTAGAGATTATTCAACTTTTGCGTGCGTTTTGACATTTCGATTTCAATTTAAGTATGTGGCCATCTTGTGTTGAAAAAAGTTTGAATTTTTTTTGCTCTAATTATCTTGACGCGGCCGTAGCGCTTGTTAAATGTAACGTACGCATCGCGAACGCGAACGCGTCATTGTAAATCAGCCATAATGGCTGATTTACAATGCCGCGTTGGGCGTTGCGTTGAAAGATTTGCCTGTCAACGCAAAAGTTCAGGCATAGGAATATCTGTTTAGTGTTTACAATGACGCGTTGAGCATTATGTTACGATTTTGCATCCATTAGTAGGTACACAAACCAACGTAACGTAAGCGGCTGCAACGCGAAAGTAGAGATTATTCAACTTTTGCGTGCGTTTTGACATTTCGATTTCAATTTAGGTATGTGGCCATCTTGTGTTGAAAAAAGTTTGAATTTTTTTGCTCGATTTATCTTGACGCGGCCGTAGCGCTTGTTAAATGTAACGTACGCATCGCGAACGCGAACGCGTCATTGTAAATCAGCCATAAATGAACTATGGCACTTTATTTTTGTGTTCTGTTTATTTGGGCTGATTGTCCGCACAAAGCTTGCAAATCGACGACGATGAATTATAGGAATATTGATTAAAGATTTAGTACCACTTTTTAATTGAATTGTATTTTCAATTTGTGAAGCTTATATAGAACGTACAGCTACGTTTGATATATCAAAATAATTGTGAATTATTGAAGCTGCTAATAAAACAAAAACGAATTGTATAGGTGCATAGATTAAAGAGTTATAAGGTTATATGTAAATGAACAGATATATGTTATTATCTCGGCTAATGTATGATTAAAAAAATCAAATTTTACATATTATATGTGAATCTATATAATCTATCTCCGGTATGAATTTGAGATTTTTAAATACAACCGTTAAAAAGATATAAAATAATAACTGCAAAAAATCGATCAACAAAAATTGGTATATTTAAAAAATTAATTAAATATAAAAAATACTATCAACATTTCCTGAAACAAAAACAATTTGTTATTTATTATCTTTCTTAAACTATAAAATTTATTACAATCAGCCTTAACCCTGATGTGTAGCATTTGTGAACCATCTATTTTTGAATTTTTAACTCACCATTAATATATCTCACTTTATATTTCTTTTGCAATTTCAAGATATACATATGTATGTACGAAATTAATATATTAAACTTAACCATCGATTAACAAAAAAATATTACCGTGGCACTTCTCATTTGTTTTTTTTTTTTTGTTCGACCATTTCACATAAAAACCATATTTTAAATTCCTTACAATTCGAATTAAAAAAAAAAACCGTCATATTGCATCTCTACATTATTTTCCTATCATAAACATTTATCAAAAAATTTCCTACGCTTAGATTTAGTTTAAGAAGCGCTATGCACTGCTGCATGTACTGGCTCTTGCATTTTATAATTATAGTAATATGTACCTAACCTACATATGTATAGTTAAAACTCATTTCATTTAAGCAACACCAACCAAAAATTCAATCGTACCCTCCTTACCGCTTGCATTCATCTTCTATACAAATCTGTTCACTCCAAAATGAATGGTAACACCACCAAATTTTCTGTCGTACCCAGGGTTCCCAGATTGAGGGGAAAAGCACCACTTTTGCTGATTTTATAATGAAAAAGGGGACATCGAGGGACAAGCTTAAAAAAGGGGAAAAAATTCATAAAGGACAAACTTATTAAATGAAGCATTTTAAATAAATTTTTTATAAAAATTAAATATTCAAACGTTTTCTCGTTATAAAATATGTTCAAACTTCATTCAAAAAGAAAAAGTTAAATCTTAACATTCTCTTCTAAATTTTAATTTCGCAAGTTAATAACCCAGGTAATGTCCCATTTACAAGATTTGAGTTTCTGAAGGTTTTCCTTCGTTTCGAGAGTAAAATCCAGAAATAGATATTTGAAGCAATGGGAATTATTGCCTGAATTCAAAAACTTGCCATGTCAGGAGGAAAAAGAAATTACAGCATCAACTTCAGCTTTTCGAGCATTTTGTAAATGAAGATACTTAGTTGGTTTTTAACTAGCTATTTTATACAATAAAGGAAATTATTTCTAGTAGGTACCTACATTATACAGTGTACAAATATTACTAATGTTTCTATGTTACTTTAAGGTTATTACTAAAATTAAAACTGTTAAGAAATATAGCATTCGCAAATTAAATTAACCAAATCGCAAATAGGTTTAACCGAAACGCAAATAAGTTTCACCCAAGCGCAAATAGATTTAACCCAAACGCAAATAGAATTAACCTAATCGCAATTCGATTTAAACAAAACGCAAATATAGCTAAACTATACGCAAATAATATTAAACTACTAGCAAATCATTTTAACCAAAACGCAAATTAAATTAACCTTAGCTTGATTTATTGTTCCAGCTGTACTTTTTGGGTCTAATGGATTTTGGTATTATCCATGAATGTTAAAAAGCCATTATTAAGGGATTGGCCTTTTATTTTGTCGGTAAGTTCTTGGAAAACTGGTTGGATTTACAATTGGGGGTTTGTCAAAATCTTATGGTGAACTATTCCTACTATTATAAGCGTTCCATTTCTTCACCACACAGCTGGAACAACAAGTTGAGCCCGGGTTAATTCAATTTGCGTGTTGGTTAAAATGATTTGTTAATAGTTTAATATTATTTACGTATAGTTTAACTATGTTTGCGTTTTGTTTAAATCGAATTGCGATTAGGTTAATTCTATTTGCGTTTGGGTTAAATCTATTTGAGGTGATGAGAACCAAAACTCGCCATATCCATTCCAGAAAAACTCTCCATAACCAAATTTAATTGTTAAATAACTTTTAGATGAGAGTAGTTAGAAAATAATTTTTTACATCCAATCATAGACTTTGAAATCTTTTTGTTGTGGTTTAAAGGAAAATTATATAAAAAGTTTCGTTAAAAAGATATTTAACAATTACCATTGGCTGTGACCAGTTTTTCTGGCATGGATATGTCGAGTTTTTGGTTCTCATCGCCTCATTTGCACTTGGGTGAAACTTATTTGCGTTTAGGTTAAACCTATTTGCGTTGGTTAATTTAATTTGCGAATGCTATATATAATTTTTATTTTTGTTTGTATGCATATTCATGAAAATTTTATTTAGGGGAAAAAAAGGGGATTTTTTTTGGAGATTAGGGGAACAAAATTGGGTTTGCTGGTAAATACAGGGGAAAAAGGTTATGAAAGTCTGGGGACACTGGTCGTACCCCCCATATACGCTAGCGTTCATCTCATATTACATTTGTTCAATTTATTCATTTTAGTAACACCACCAAAAATTCGATCTTATCCCCCATATACGCCAGCGTTCATCTCATATACACATTTTTTCACTTTATTCATTTTAGTAACACCATAATTTATCCAAAACGACCCTATAAACATTTTCAATGTTAAAACCTTATCCCGAAATGGTCAAAAGTGCTCACGTCCAAAAATTTTTAGATTATTTTTCTGTGTTTTGTAATATTTTCTTTTAATTTAATACTCAAAATTATAAAATAAAAAATTTGTCCTTTCTACCTACAATGATATGTTCTTATCAACTTTTTCAAATGAGTAAAACGTTGAAATCTGTCCAATTTCGCTCGTCACTGTTTATATGTTTAAAGAAAGGTGAGGAGGACTAACCTACTGCTGCATGAAGAATATGATCCATTCAGCATAGACCATAAAAGCGAAAAAATTAATTATGTGCTTACTTTACCCTGAAAGCCACTTTCGGTCCAGGACCATGGACCATGGCGTCAACCAACAAGTCCTTACAGCTAGTAGCGCACCGTTTGCTTGATACACAATAAAGGATATTCTCTCAGTTGATCCAACAATAAGGAATATGGGAATCTGTATTTTAAATATCGAATTTCATACTCTCATCTGATATATTAAACGCTTGAAACCCCTCGTGTGAATAGAATAAAAATAGACAATGCTCGCTGCTCCATAAGATACAGCAACGAACCCAATGAGAACTTGGAAGTCAAAAATATTTAGACAAGGTTGATGCACTGTCATATCCAGTGGCAGTGCTAGCGAACACTTTAGAGGCCCCGTATCAAACACTTTTCAGGGGCCCCCTTTCTACCCCTACCTATCTTGTTTCCTGCAAAATAAACTTACATCAACTTATTTTAAAAGATAGTAATCTAGGAATTTTACATAAGTTAAGCTACGATTAGACGGTCAACGCAAATGGTCAACGTGTTGAATCTCTGACGTCAAAGTGATGTCAAAATCTATCCCGAAGTTGTCTTGTCATGTGATCGTCATCGCATAATACTTTCGAAGCATTGATGACTGCGTTTACACTCTCGTTGACAGAATAACAGAGTTAAGATACGTTTACCAACACGTTGACTGTATTCTAAAGTTGACACAGCAGAATTTTCTGCCATGTCAACGTAGCTTGCGTTGACCTTCATATCAATACAGAAAATTTTGCATGTTACTGAGGATTGTTTATACATCGACAGTTAAAATAGCTTGACAGATGGGGGACGAACTATGTATATTTTGATATAAAAAATATATTTCGATCCAAATGTCACCCGATTACCCTTAAATCACTTTTTTCAGAAGCAGTAAAGAAAATGCAAACATTTTTGATCTTAAGGGGTTTTTTAATCCATCGACATCGTAGCCATCCTTCGGTTGAGTTTGACAGCTGATGGCTTAACGGAATTTTTTTCTACTAAAATGGTCATGAAGTTCCTGCTAATTTTTCCCTAAATTTTTGATTGTATGATAAAAGGAAAGCTATTTTTTTAGTGCATATTAACATTTACTTACTTCTTAAAATTATTAGCCCCAGCTCAAATTTAGAGTAGGAAATTTTTATTAAATGCTTAAGACGTTAAAACGACACAAATCTAAATTCAGGTTTCTAAGAATTTTTTTCTAGTTTTACCATATTTTCGTCTAATTTTTCTGGGTTGCTGGCACGTGCTCCGAAACAAAAACAAAGTGGTTGCACTGCACGTTACAGTTATGGCTGCTTTAGTTGGCAGGATGTACATAGAGAGGACACGTATGAAAACTATCGAAAAGACACGCAAAAAAAAGTACATTTTAAAAATGTAACTGACATTGTGTGTCGTATTAATCTCAATGAAAAATTTCTTACACACATCGAGTCCTCGGTATTGTGGGGGCCCCGTAACTTTGATACAGCTGATACCGCAGTAGCTACGCTTCTGGTCATATCCTATTTGAACGGATTGCGCCAAAATCAAAAGCCAAAACCAGTGGTACAGTCTTCCGCAAGTCTGTGCAATTAAATAAATAAATAAATAAATAAATTGGGTGGCGCAACAGCTCATGGAGAACCAGGGCCTAGTGACTTACAACTCACAACCATTCCTGTGTGCGTGTTTGTTGGCAGGAATGGAGGGGACCTAGAGTTTTTTGCCGAGTCCGAACTACTAAATGAGAAGCACTTTTTCATGACAAGTATACTCTTGGAGGATTTGTCAGTTCCTCACAAGAGGTAGAACCTCGATCAAAACATTTCTGTTTTTAGGTGGCACGGCTGGGAATCAAACCCACACCTTCGGCATTACAGTCCTACGCACTAACCATCAAGCCACGAGGTACTACAAGTCTGTGCAATTACTTGAGCATTACCAGATTGCAGTTACTGATGGCCAGTGGCGTAACAATACCATCTGGGGCTCGTGGCAAACTCTTTTGATGGGGCCCTATCTGGAAAAATCGTCACGTTGTACTCAGTTTAATTTGAATAAACTTCGAGATTTTCAGCGTACTCAATTACACGTTATATATGTCCCACCTCCTCTCTTAGGCGAGGGGGAATGGTCTGTAATCCCTACGCTAGCCCAATGCGTATTGGAGACTTCACATTCATCCATAGAATATAATATCTCAATGCATTTATCATCTATTCGCTAGCTTTTCGGTGAAGTAACAACATCGTGAGGAAACCTGCATACATTTACAATGACATAAAAATAACAATTTAATTTCAATAAGATATTTATAAAGAAATTTTTTTCGAGCTTTCTGTTCCACAAAACTGTCTACAACATCATCGAAGTTTCAAGATCGGGCCATAGAATTTTCAATAGACAGAATAGCCAAGTTACTTAACCTGTCTTGTCTCATAGAGTTTCTTAAATAGGTTTTTATCAATTTTAGTTTTGAAAATGATCGTTCAGCACTAGCTGTAGTCACAGGAATTGTAAGAAATAACATTAATGCAGTGCATACTTCAGGAAAGCTGCAGGACATAAAATGATTTTTTATTATTAATAAATCAGCAAGGTCTCTAATACACGAAGATTTTTCTATTTCGTCAATGAAAGTGGATCGAAAACCTAGAATTTCTCCGGAAAATGATTCAGATATGTCTTTTTTATATATCTCAACTAATTCTAGAGCTTTTTTTAATAGATCAGTGTAATTTAAAACTTTTAAAGTAGAAGGCTGCAAAACACTGAAATTTGAAACAATTTAATTCATTGGAAGGAAACGCGATTTCAGTTGGTTTATAATGATGTCCAATACTCGATAAAATATGTTCACTTTGAACAAACTTTCCGGATCTTGGAGACGCTCATCTTTGCAAAGCTTATCAAAATGGCGTTTTACCTTTCTCTGACGAGTTTTAGAAAATTCAGGGGTGATGGACCATTTTTTTGCTACACTATTTGCTTCCATTTTTAAATTTTAAAATTTATTTCGATACCTTTCCAATTCTTCTAGAAAAATTTAAAATGAATAGAGATGTGCAATTACCGGTATTTTGACTGATGGTTTTTTAACGGTCATAAGTACGTAAAATTACTCGTCACGGGCAACGTGTACATCTCTAAAAATGATTCAACATCTTTTTGTTTAGGTTGGTTGAAATGCTTAACGATTAACTTGAAATTGTATTATGTTCTTTAGTTGCCTCACTTTCGATTTTAAGCAGAACTTATAAAAATATACTTTACAAATAAAATAAAATACCCAGGTACCATGTAAAAAATATTTTTGAGGTCGCGGCCTCTTGGGTCGGGGGCCCGTGGCATTTTGCCAGCCCTGCCACTCTATTGTTACGCCACTGCTGGTGGCATCCAAAACAGCAAGCTGAACGTAAATTGGTACATCAGTATAGGTACCGAGACCCCTAGTGGCAATTAAGATGCTTGTCCTTCAACATAGACTCTATACCACTGAAAGGGGAAGCCTAAAAAAGAAATGTCTGTACTGTCTCACCCTCCTAATCAATCTTTTAATTAACTTGATTAAAGTATTCGATTTTATATTATTTTTTTTCCGCGACCAAAAAATTAAAAAAATTACCCAGCTAAGTTATATGATTTCAAATAATTCTTCTACGACATACATAAGTATAATATGATACCTATGATGTACCTATATATTCAACTATATTGTCAATGTGTACAGACTTTACTTTTAAAAAATCTTAAAGATGTCAACAAGTTCTTAGGACTAAGGCCATGCTATTTTTGTTCCCTTTCCACAAAAAATTACAAAATCCTTCGCATTCAATAAATATCCAGTCTTTTTTGTATAATTTTCCTTTGTCAAAATGATATTTTTGACAACATTTAAGAACGACGCCGCCACCGACGCTAAATCTCCATCTTTTATATTATTATTTCTTTCATAAAAGAAAATCATTTTATTAAAATATATGAATTTTTCGGTTGGTAAGTTACCATTGTCCTTTTTGAATTAGAAAATGAAAAAAAAAAAAAATAAAGTTGGGATTTTGGCAGATTCTGTAAAATATAAATTGTGCTGAATTGAAAAAGAAAAAAGAAAAATATTGAAATAATTTTACTTTGGAGCAGAATAATCTTTTTATCTGCTGCATCAATCTATAATATATTTTATCTCTATACTTTTTTTTCTTCTTTCTTTCAAACGAAGGATAACATTTCCGCAGTCTTCCTAAGCCGACTATATCTACCTTCTTTTTCAGCCATTCCTTGATACCAATTCCACATCACTTTAAGCCTCTTCAAAGAGTGCGTAAATGCCAACAACCTATGCTTCCGATATACCTACATCATGTTGTAGCTCCCTATCTCCCTCTTAATAAATTCCTTTGATATCTTTTTTTTTATCGCCGGGTTGGCCGGGTTAATAATCTTTCTATTGCATGAAAAGACTCCGTTGAATATGACAGCGACAAACGTGAACAAAAAAAAATACAACAAAAAAGTGAAATAAAAAAAAATAATAATAACGATTATCTAGAATGACAAGCCAAAGAAAGTCCTTGTTTTTTATGCACTCGTCGCGCTGTCGTTGGGTTCGTATTTTGCGTTGCAACTTTCAAACGTTTCTTTTGTAGTTGAAGTACTGCCATTCAGCCAATAATATTAAGGTGACCATATTTAATTCTGTTCACAGCGAACCAACTACTTACTTAGGTCCTCGAACCTGTTACGACCGTGAAGTTCCACTGCTCCTACGCGCCATCGGTTTCTGGAGATGTACCTCAGCTCCCTCCAAGATCTTCCCCAGTTGTGCTGATTCCTCTTCGATCATTGCTAGAAGCACACTTAAAGGTCAGCCCATTCTGCTTCGTTCCGTGAGAGGGTTCCAGTGCATCGCAATGCATGGTTTCCTGACCTGTTTTCGCATGAAGTTCATCATTGGAAATACGGCCAGGTCAGAAAATCCTCATAAGATATTTCGCAGACACCGAGTAATATTTTCCAAAGTGCTGCATCTATAAAGAAGCACGGAATTAACGATGAAGAGGAACAGTCTTTAGGCGTATAGAGTTGTTTTTTCATATTTTGGACAGTATTTCGAACGCAGCCTTTGCCTTCCCAATTTAGCTGGTCTTATCTAAATCGGTCCAGCCATCAGTATAGGGACAATACTTCCAAGATATTGAAAACTCTCTACCGGTAGAGAACTGGTCGTGCAAGAATATCTACTTGAGTAAATGAGGAAGTTCCAAGGCTGATCCTTTTTGTCTATGATTTTAAGCGCAACGATTTCAGCTGCTCTTTCTTGTTGTTATAAGATGGAGGTCCATGATAATATGAGAGAGTAAGTCACGTGCGTCATAGTCAAGATGTTTGAGGTATGCTGGCAGATTCCACTAAATTCCTCCATTTCTAGTCGACAAAGCTGTATGCAGTACAACCCCGCTTTCGATTTCAAGCTCCTCTGATGTAGAACGTGAAATTTGACATAAATTCTCTTTTGAAACTGTCCAGTGCCTTTTCAAAGTCAAAGAACAACAGCTGAAGCGTTGATTGATATTCGCCCTGCACAATGATGATCCGCAAGGTGTTGATGTGGTCCACACAGGAAGATCCTGTTTTGCTTGTACCTTGGCTACAACCAGCAGCACGCAAATTCCTCTCTTATTTCTTCGGGAGCTTAACAGTCATTCTCTTTTTCCACTCGTCGGAAAAGCTCCCTGTTTTCTGAACTCTCTCAATGAGTAGGTGCGGGAGCTCACTCAATATTGCTGGCATCACTGCTCGTAAGAGCTCTTCTGGCATAAATTCATCTGTATATTTTACCAGGTGTTGTTCTAAGTTTTGGACACCTGTTAACTCTTTGGTATTTCTGAAGATCTTACTGTCATACGTACTTGCTGGCTCTTCGGCTTCTGAATAGCCAATGCGTTGGTATTGTTACACTTATGACGTGTCACATGCTATGGTCAACTTCTCTCATCTACAAAGGATACGCAAACTCCAGAGCCTGTTTCTCTCTCTGTCGCTGGAGTAGCTGCAATGTGGGTTTTGAGCTGTATTTCTTTGATCCTACTCAAAATTTCTTCGGAAAGCCAGGCACTGTTTCTTGCTTGTGACCGACCGACTACCACTTTCAGCACCGGATACGAAAACATTGCTTACAGCACACCAAAGGTTTTCGAAAGCGGTGGGTTCCGAGGTAATGATTGCTCTCATCCATGTGAAAGGTGGCCCCCTTGTTGTTGGAGGACTGCTTGATCTTTAAGTCTTTGGGTATTAAACTTAGGCATTAGGGTGTTTTTTTGCGAGCTCCCAACTGCTGCAGTGCGTAATCTTACGATAGCAACCATCCCGGTCCCGGGCCATTCCTATGTCTGTAGCCCTTCTGTTACGAACGTCCTGGAAACTGCTTCTAAATCACTGACTGATCGCGAATTGATTAATTTGGTTGGAAGTTATTTGTCTGTCCGTCCGGAATAGAGGGGACCTTCAATTTTTGGCCGAATACAAATGGCTAGATGAGAAGCACTTATTCATGACAAGTATACTCTTGAAGGAGTCAGTTCCTAGCAAGAGGAAATTCCTCAGAAAAATATTTTCTGTTTTTAGGTGGCAGCGGATAATAGTCTTTTTTTTATTATTACGGTTGTTACGGTTGTTAAAGTACAAGGGCAAAGTGGTGCATTTTATTCAATTTATTTTTTGTTCAAAGAAAGCACAAAAGTTCACGTTTTGTATGTTTTATTTTGTATAGAAATTTTATTAACCTTAATTTAAGCTTCACGGTTGTTTTTTACTTTAAATGTTTATTTGTTTCATAAAGTGACTACCATTGCCTACCACCCACTACGGTCTACCAAATAAAAAAAATTAACACGGATGGTCACCTAAACTAACCCTTGCATAGATAGAAAAAAAAATCTAAGAAAAAAGGGAAAATACAAATACATAATTGTGGGGGTTTGTTTAAGCTTCAAGGAAAAACCTCTTAAGTAGGTCATTCGCATAGGCATCCAAGTATTTTCAGTGTTAACTGAGCCTATACTATTTAACCTGCCCTCTCACTCAATATTGTCGCTTAATCTTTTATTCCCCCTTTACAGAAAGAGAGAGAGCTCTTAGCTCTTACATATGTACATATATTTACTTGGACAGGACTAATCGCATTTTTCTAGATATTACTTACGACAAACGAACTTTGCATGCATTTGGCACTGATAAATTACTCCTTTGTTAACATATCCATATATAAGATGCGTGTGCAGGAAAAATTCCTTAGGTCCGGTCAAGTGGTAAGCTTGTATGTTAATATGGCTACTACTGATGGCTGGCTACTGGGACTGGGCGTATTGCCACGGCAGTAGAATTTATTATAATTAACGTCAGCAAATAGAGGCAGTTAAAGCTATATGGGGTATTCAAAAGAGTTGGGCAGGGGTTGAACAACAAACAACTTTATTGGATTTTAAGTAGAACTGGAAGTAGCAGCTACACACGGCATAGCATATATGTATGTGCATATGCATGTACATATTTATGTATGTACATATGTATGTAATTTACATAGGCTCATATTGCATTTTTCTTTTTGTATAGAAGCAAGTTATGTCTTAAGGAGGTGCGTCACGGATTATTTCTCAATTTTGAAAGACCTTAGTTATTCTATGGTAAAACTCTCATATTTATTTTGAAGGTAACAGGGGGGGGGGGGCATAGTTAAAAAAAAAACACAAATTGGCAGTACATACATATTTCTTACTTTATTTTGTTGCGTTTCAATGCACATATGTAACGAACATTAGCTAAATTATTTTTAAAAGGGATTATTTGTTGTTGATAGCCATACGTGCTACTGTAAAGACTGCAAATCATTTGCATTATCAATCAGAGGTTGAAAGTAAAACTCTACCTTTTGAAAAGTCTTTAAAATTTTACTTACCTGCCGAGATTTTTAAAAATGGTCACTTAATAACCATTTAATTTAAAAAGAACTTTTTTCGATTTCTCTCAGTGAGAAACTTTAATTTTGATTTTTTTAGGTTTCGGTTAACCATTGACCACTTATCGCTGGGAGAAAAAAATAAATGTCATTTTGAGATTTTGATTTTGTTTTGTCCATTAAAGAGCTGTGCTTTTGGATTTTGATATAATTGTTTGGTCATTCATCGTTCAATATTCTTCAATAAAAGTTTAGTGGAAGTGCTAATCGTAATTGACTCTTGTTGGTCTTTGAAGCTTAGTTTACAGTTCCGGTGCGAAAAAAATCAAAATTTTCAAAATGATCCACCTATTCTATGCGCCGAGTTGAATAATGTTCAAGGCGAAAAACGTTTGCCTTGGCCTAGGCCACCCATTGGGTCTATAAATTACCCTTTATTAATAAACTTTAGGCCTAAAAATGGAAAATAGTTATTTTTGGATGCGAAAACCATTTGTATGCAAATAATGCCTTGAGGTGAATATATATTTTTTTTGAACTGTAAGCCGACCATCCAAAAAAAAAATATTTTACTCACCACACTTTTTTTCGCGTTTACACGTGGTTTTGTCTATTGTTGCCCCCAGGGAATTCGTCTCGCCATGGCTGTTAACACGTGGTTTTCTTATTTCTAGCCATGGTGTTCATATCTTCGGGTCTCGTCGTATGCATTTAGGTACACGTATACGAAGTTTTCTCGCTTATGGTTATAATTTCATCACATTATGGTCTTATTTGAAAAATTTGCTTAAATGGATCTTTTAAGGATAGTCAACACGTTCTTATCTGGATTTTTACTCATTTTTTAGGGCCTGTGTGCCACTCATGCAACTCCATTTCCATTGACCCACTGAGGGTATGTATGTTCAGTTGGCAGTAAGGTGTCAATTGTTATTGTCTACACTTTTCTTTTTTCAGTCAGGCACCGTTGTCAGCAGCTTGAAAACGTAGTTAAAATGAAACTCTAATTGCTATAATAGTCGGACCTTAGAGAAATAAAAGCGAGACGATGATAAGAAGTGCACAAAAACCACGTAAAAATGTCATGGCGTGACTATAGTGAGAAATCGATACAGGTAGCCGTGTAAATGGGCACGGTGAGACTACAGCAAGGCGAACACAATGACCTTGAAACATAAAACCACGTTAGGAATTTTTAACCCCGGTCTTAGCTTATTATAACCTTTTTAAAAAAATAATTTGGAAAAGAGATTTTTAGCGAGACTATAGCGAGATCAAAGCGAGATGATAGAAAAATATTCTAAGTGCCAAAAATCATGTGTAAATATCACGACGAGACCAAAGCAAGACCAACGCGAGAAAACCATGACACAGATAGCCATGTAAACGAGCATGACGTAACAAAAGCGAGATTAACACAGTGACCATGAAACATAAAACCATGTTTGGAATTTGTAACTAAGTTTTTAGCTTATTTTTACCTTTTTGAAAACAATAATTTTGAAAAAAAAAGTTGTGGCGAGACTATAGCGAGACCAAAGCGAGATGATGGAAAAATATTATAAATGCCAAAAACCACGTGTAAATATCACTGCGAGACCAAGGCTAGAAAAGCACGACACAGATAGCTGTGTAAACGGGAACGGCGAGACAAAAGCGATATTAATACAAATGACCACGACACTGAAAGCCACATTTAGACGATCCGCCACAGCAGGCAATCAGTGAGATGACACGTTGTCATGGTCGTTGTCCTAGTCGTGGTCGTCATCGTCGGCGGTGGTGGTGGCGTCCTTGTCGTCATACCTCTTCCTATTCAGAACTTAAAATCAATTTTTGTAAATGTTGATGACGGCTCGAGTCTACTGACTTCTGAATTATCTGAAATATATCAAACAGAACAGATTTTATATCTACTTTTTCTTACAGAGAAAATACCATTTTTGATTTATTTTCCATGGAAACAGTTTAAGGTTGATCGTTTCCATTTATTTTTTAGAAAATAAGTCAAAAGATAAGAGTTATTCTGGAAGAAACCTAAAAAATTAATTTTTAAAAATAAATCTGAGACCGAAAAAATAAAAAATAAAAGTCAACTGGTATTTTCGATCTCTGTTATCAATTAATAAATCTAGGCATTGCATAAGGGCCAACTTGTTAATTAGAATTTTTGTTTTGTGGCGCTATGTCTAGGTATTTTTTTTTTATTAAATAAACTTTTGTCCAATACCGGAACTCGAACTTATGAACATTAGTTGCGACTGAATTCCGAAACGGATGCGCTTCAAATAATGCTACCGAAGAAACGTGATCAGCTTTATCCCAATGCTGGTTATATTATTTTCCAACGTCCTTCTATCCGTTATTGGAGTCAGAAAATAAATCAGTAGGTAGGTATATGCAAATTATACGAAACTTGACTGCAGTTGGTACTGCTCTTTTTTGACAACTTATGTCCCAAAAGCTACATCACCAAAGTCATGGTTATAAAATAATTTAAACAAAAATAAGGTAAGATCCAGCAACCTTTTCTGCCTACCTTCTTGTTCTGTTAGTTTTATTCTTTTTTCCCTTACGACAAATAAGCAGGTTCAATTTTTAAATGACAACTCAAAAATTTATTAACACGTCACATGTTTCCAATGCAGCGACCACTCCTGATGGTTTACATAACAAACAACAGAAGCATCATTGATCTTATCCATTTCCCAAGATCTTCAGCAGCAGCTGTTACCCATAACAGGAGGCAAAGAAGTATTACCTACGTGTTTTGTGAAGGCACTTTTCACAGCGGCGGTGTTGTGGTGAGGCGGTGTGGTGGCGCAGTATCAAAACGACAAATGTGTGATCGCGATTTGCGACGCGTAATTAGGACTCTAAAAGTGGTTGCTTCCATCACAAAGAATGCTACCTGCCGTTGCACAGCATGATCGTTGCCAGAAAATTTTTGTATTTTATTTTTCATCACCGATGCGGCCGTCTTCATCTGCCTCTTAAGGTAGCTTAAAAAGTTTCACAACCCAAAAAAAATGCAATCTTCCAGTCAAACTTATCCAAAACTCTGAATATAATACGCGACCGTTAAAAATCTCCAAAGAAAAAAAAAAAAAAACTCCATAAAACGACGAAGAGACGTGAAGTCTTGGATTTCAACTTTGTCCGTTCGTCGACTTGTAGACGTCGTCGTTGTCGTCCACCTTGTTGCATTCGTGCAGGAACTCTTTCTTATCCCCAGTGATGCACGACAAACGATCACTCCCAAGGAGTCAAACCAAGAACGAAATACAGTATCTGCACTTTGAGTCACAGCAGCAAGCTATGTTGTTCAGTTCTGCTCATGGATACCTATACCGGTGCGGTGTGTTGGAGTGAATTGTTTATTTGTGTGTAGGTATAGAAATTGCAGGCAGTATATGAGGTCAAAAACCTGGCTTCTTTTGGTTACTTCCATCGCATCGCCATGCAGCAGCTTATAAAGATAGCTGCGGTCTTTGGTTTTCTAATCTTGTTCAGCGATTTATTCGGTTTTTATCCTTTTTTCATTATTTTATTGGATCATGTTAGCGGTAGACTTTACTCCTCTGTGTCTGATGTTGTGCTGTGTTGGATTTTTATTGTTAATGCGGAAAGGGGGGAGTAATAATTGTTAGAAAGGTCAACAGTATGAGCGGGGCTTCACAACGTGGCTGAGAAAGTCTTCTGCAGTTTGCAGACAGCAGCGTCCTAATTTTCACGTTTAAAGATCCAATCATATCTTGGGTAATGGGCTTTTAATGAGAGACGATAAGGAAGCTCTTTATTTTTCTCGTGTGCCAAGAAGAAAACGTTAGCATATAAAATGTTGCTTTAAATTGCTAATAAATATAATTTACGGAGGATGAAAAATACATTTAAGTTAGGTGGCAAATTAACACCTCTGGTGGGGGTTACAATTTTCTATGGCTTTAATAGAAAAGAAAAGCTGGATAGAGGTTTAAATGGGGATGAGCAACTATTAAACTTTTTTTTAATGGATTTTCATAAATACCAATTGTGTTTAGATAAAATCTGCAAATAAAATCTTCGATGGACATGTTATACTGTACTAAGGGATATCTTTGGTATAAAGGGGGACTTTGTAAAACTAATTTAGATTTTGTGGTTTATGATGTAAATATATGAATTGTAAATTAGGTACCTATACTTAACGAGTGGGCATTTTGGCTTTATTGAAGTAGTATGTTAAAAACTACAACAATTCGGAGTTAAACCAAATTGTTCTTGTATTTAACATGCTATACTAACACTAAAAGCAGGGCTTGTGCACTACTAGTACTTTTTTCTAAGTGAAGATAAAACGCGCTAAAAAACAGGGCTTTTGTGAGTGAATTCATACTTTGGATGATTCAAATGCAAAAGTATTAAAATTGATCCACAAATGCTTTCAAAAAAACTATCAAAATGTGTGTACAAGAATCTATCTCAATATCAAACGATTTGTATATAAGAGTTGTCTATTAAAGATGCCATAATGAATGAAATTTCTGAGAGTGTGACCGAGCCAAGGTTCGGTCTTCCTTGTCACTTTCAACCTAGGGTCTTGGATGTGAAGACTCTCCTACCTGAAGCATTGTTGTTCGTTTGCTTCGTTTTTTTTTTTTACATCAAAAATACGTCCACTGTTTCAAGGAGCAACACTCGTAAACAAATATACATTCAAAATGCAGAATATGGAACAACTGAAGATGACATCATAAATTTCATGGCCAAGAATTTCTGCTGTTCCGATGTTATCTGCAATCAGATTGTTCCGTGGAATTTAAAAAGATCTGAGCTACAGTATATCAACTTTAAGATCAGCGTCCCAGAAGAAATCGTTTCTGGGCTACTTAGCTCGAACAAATGGCCAAAGGAATGTCGTGTACGAGAATTTGTATCGAATAAACCGAATTTTACTAAACTAAATTTTCAAAAAACAAGACCCAGTTCCCGAAGGAGTTACGGATTTCTTACCAAAATATGTCGGGGATGAGAGGTGATTTGATTGAGCTTCGTCGTGCCACCTGTTGTTGTGAATACAATAATATTGTTCTTATTGAAACCTGGCTGAAAAATAATCATCTTGATGCTGAAATTTTCGACTCATCTTGGCAGCTTTTTCGATGTGATCGGACTCTTCTTCTTAGTCAAAGCAAAGGTGGTGGTGTTTTACTGGCAATTCATACTTCTTTATCTTGCTTTCCGGTTACTATTCAGCCATCGTCATCAGACAATAATTTAAACCAACAAGTTTGGCCCAGAATCGCTGTTGAGGATACAAATATTTTTGTTGGATGTTGCTACATCCACCCCTGTCAAACCGTTGAAGTTTATGAAGCAGTTACTAACAGTGTTTCATCTGTTTTGTCCACTCTCGATGACTACGATGACTTCTACTTTTTCGGCGATTTTAATCTCTCTGAACTTAACTGGATTCCTTGTGATGAAAACAACTCTATTTTTGTTCCAATTAATATAATCACTGAACAACAATCTTCTGTTATAATGTTTTTCTATGAACACGGATATAATCAAATTTGTAGCTTACAAAATAATTCCAATAATGTTCTTGACATTGCATTTACCAATATTTGTGATAATTTTGTCTTAGAAGAGACTTCATCTATTGTTAACAACAAAACAAGCGTATTTCACAAGACTTTTAAGCTTTGCTACTTTTATCGAGACAAAACTCGCCCGAAGGTAAGTGAGAATAAATTAGTCGTTGATTTTAAAAATGCTGATTATGAGCAAATAAACTTTTTTTTTTGATAATTTTGGATGGTCTACGGATTTGTTATCGGTTGATGATAAAGCTCTTGAGCTTTCTACAGTTTTAAATTTTGTTTTTGATAACTCTATGCCAAACAAAGTATTATCCTCTAATAATGCTAGAGTATTGACGAACTTAAAAAATCGTAAAAATAATGCTCATCGCAAATGGATAACTTCAGATAATTCCAACGATTATGAAATTTTTTTAGGACACAATGATGAATTCAAAAGATACGACTAAATATGTTACTATAGATACGTTCTTAAAATAGGATCTATCATTAAAAATAATCCTCGTTACTTTTATTAGTTTGTAAATTTTAAACGCAATGTTAGCAATTTTCCATCTGCAATGCATTCAGAAAAAGGCGTTTGCTCTGATGAAAATGATATTATGTGAATTATTTGCCTCATTTTTTGAAACTGTTTATACAGACTCGAAAACATTTGACGTTAATGATTTCAATTATATTGTTGAAAGTAATACTAATCTGAGTTCTCTTTCAATAACAATTGCTGAACTTCTTCGTGAACTCAAATCGATCGATGTTAATAAAGGCAGTGGCCCTGACGGTGTTCCACCACCTTTCTTGAAAAAAAAAACTGCGGAAACTATTGCCAAACCCTTGCAAAAGCTTTTCAATCTTTCGCTTTCCAGTGGTGTTTTTCCTGAAAAGTGGCGTAGTTCTTTTTTAACACCAATTTTTAAATATGGAGATAGATCCAATATTAATAACTACCGGGGTATTGCTATCTTGTCGGCTATTCCAAAATTATTTGAAAAAATTGTCACTGATAAGTTAAGTGTAGTGCTGAAGTCGGTCATCAATGAGCATCAACATGGTTTCTTTAAGGGTAGGTCCACGACTACCAATCTTGCCGATTATGCTTCGTATATCCTTCTTGAAATGGAGAAAGAAAACCAGGTTGATGCCACCTATACTGACTTTAGCAAAGCTTTCGACAAAGTTGACCATGCCTTGCTTCTGTTTAAACTAAAAAGGTATGGCATACATGCCAACTTACTAAAGTGGATAGAGTCTTATTTGTCAAATCATACTCAGTGTGTTAGGTTTTGTGATGTTACTTCTCGTCAAATATATGTCACCTCTGGGGTACCCCAAGGTAGCCATCTTGGCCCTCTCTTGTTCTTATTGTTCATAAATGACTTGCCCTTATTGTTCAGAGGGTGCAGATATCAACTGTATGCAGATGACCTTAAGTTGTTTCAAAATGTGAATAGTACAATAATTGACGGACTTTCTTTGCAACAATGTCTTAACACACTTGTTAGCTGGTGTAAAATGAACGGAATGACGCTAAATGTGGAGAAGTGCAATATTATTTAATTTTAAGAAAAAAGAGTGCAATAAATGTTGACTATTTCATTGAAGGTCATAAGCTAGTTCGAAAAGACGTAATTAAGGACTTAGGGATTATTATTGACAAAAAACTAACTTTTAAACACCATTGACAAAATACACTCTAAAAGCATGTGCATGCTAGGGTTTGTTAAACGTAGATCTAATGAATTTAACGATCCCTATATTACCAAAGCGATCTACTGTTCATTGGTAAGATCTTCCTTAGAATATTGTAGTGTTGTTTGGTCCCCGTTTTACGATGTTGACGTTAATAAACTGGAATCTATCCAAAAACAATTTTTGTTGTTTGCATTAAGAGGTCTTGGCTGGAACCCTGACTGTTTTGTTTTACCTTGTTATTCTCATCGTTTAAAACTTATTAATATGAGTAGTCTTTATAATCTTAGGGAGTTATCTGAAGCTTTATTCGCCTTTGATCTTTTAAAAGGTAATATTGATTCATCGTTGTTATGTTGTAATATCTGTAAACTCGAATGTTCGTAATTTACGACACACAAGATTCTTGAAGGAAAATAATTCAAAGACTAATTATGCATCTCATGAAGCTTTTAATCGGTGCTCTAAAACTTTTAATAAATATTTTGAATATTTAACTTTAAATATAAGCAGGTATACTTCCAAGATAAAAATATTACAAGAAATGATGGATGAAGACTATGTATATAAAGTTAGCAGGACACTTTTGGAAATTCATGTTAAAAACTATCCTATCATTAGTTGCTACTTAATTGCGAATTAGTTACGCAAAAAAAAAATTAATTGCTTTTTTGGTTTGCGAGAAAATGGGTGTCCTGCCAACTTCATATGAACTTAGCAGGACAACTTTCTCAAAAATGTGTATAAACGATTAAAAAAAAAATGATTTTGAAAACTAATTAATTGCGAATTAGTTACGCAAAAAAAAAATTATAGCATTTTTGGTTTGCGAAAAAATGGGTGTCCTGCTAACTTCATATGAACTTAGCAGGACAACTTTCTCAAAAATAAAGATAATTGAGCTGAGAAAATTTGATTATTGAGAGCTAATTAATTGCGAATTAGTTACGTAAAAAAAAATAATTTTTTGTTCGGTTGTGAAAAATAGGCGTATTGCGAACTTCACGTGAACTTAGCAGGACGACTTTCCCAAAAATGAAGATTAATGATTTGAAGAAAGTTGGTTTTTGAGAACTAATTAATTGCGAATTAGTTACGCAAAAAAAAATTTAATTGCATTTTTGGTTTGCGAAAAAATGGGTGTCCTGCTAACTTCATATGAACATAGCAGGACAATTTTCTCAAAAATAAAGATAATCGAGCTGAAAAAAGTTTATTATTGAGAACTAATTAATTGCGAATTAGTTACGCAAACAAAAATTTAATTGCATTTTTCGTTTGCGAAAAAATGGGTGTCCTGCTAACTTCATATGAACTTAGCAGGACAACTTTCTCAAAAATAAAGATAATCGAGCTAAAAAAATTAGATTATTGAGAGCTAATTAATTGCGAATTAGTTACGCAAAAAAAATTGATTGCATTTTTGGTTTGCGAAAAAATGGGTGTCCTGTTAACTTCATATGAACTTAGCAGGACACCCATTTTTTCGCAAACCAAAAATGCAATAAAATTTTTGTTTGCGTAACTAATTCGCAATTAATAAGTTCTCAATAATAAACTTTTTTCAGCTCAATTATCTTTTTTTTTGAGAAAGTTGTCCTGCTAAGTTCATATGAAGTTAGCAGGACACCCATTTTTTCGCAAACCAAAAATGCAATAAAATTTTTTGTTGCGTAACTAATTCGCAATTAATTAGTTCTCAATAATAAACTTTTTTTCAGCTCGATTATCTTTATTTTTGAGAAAGTTGTCCTGCTAAGTTCATATGAAGTTAGCAGGACACCCATTTTTTCGCAAACCAAAAATGCAATTACATTTTTTTTTGCGTAACTAATTCGCAATTAATTAGTCCTCAATAATAAACTTTTTTCACCTCGATTATCTCTATTTTTGAGAAAGTTGTCCTGCTAAGTTCATATGAAGTTAGCAGGACACCCATTTTTTCCTAAACCAAAAAAGCAATTAATTTTTTTTTTGCGTAACTAATTCGCAATTAATTAGCAACTAATGATAGGATAGTTTTTAACATGAATTTCCAAAAGTGTCCTGCTAACTTTATATACATATGAAGACTCTTCATGACATTTAACTTATTTAATATTAATATACATAAGCACATACTTAACTTATATTTATTTATTATTTGTCATTTATTTCTTTTTGTTTAAAAAAAAAATGTTTAGATTTTATTATTCTTTTTATAGGTATTTATCTTATATGCCTGTAACTTTGTTATTTATATTCTGTTGTCTTGTTTTGACAAAATAAACTAAATTAAACTAAACTTAACAATGTGCTCCAACCAATAATTTAGTTAACGTTTTACCTAAATTCTCTGGACTACATCCACATCTTGGTATAGAGTTCGTATATATTTTGCAGTTCATTGCATTCATGCTCCTCGCCCACAGAACCAAATATCCGTCTAAGAATTTTGCTTTCATCTGGTACTCAACCTCTAATACATAGATTGGACGTTATAAGGACATTCCTTTAATTTCAACATGACAGGTTGAGCTTTGGTATACAAATATTTCATGTTATAACCTTACTTTTAAGAAGTTTCGCCAGGTAGACAGCACTGGTGGAAGGACGCAGTTGATACTCCGAAATTGCACATAAATTAACCTATAAATCGAGAACCAAATGGCGGATGACTATACGTGAACTTTTTTTTGATCAATCACACTTGGAATCATGACCACATTATTGATCTCCATCAGCCTCCCTCTCCAAGTGTCCTTAATCCAAAATATATTTTTCGCGTAGTTGTCCGACTTTTGGTTCTCAATTTATAGGCCATATTGGCCATTTTGGAGTTTTAACCACGTGAGTGGCAACCCTACTCTCGCCACTCCTGCCAGTGCTGCCATCCAGGTAACACTCCTTAAAAGTTCAATTTGAACACGAAATATTAATATGCCAAAGCTCAACCTATCAGTTTAAGATGACAGGTAGGTCCTTATATTGTGATATAACGTCCCTTCTATTAGAAGTCGAGTACCAGATACGTACCCACAGTTTGAACTACTATAAGCTTATTTATTTATTAATTTATTTATCAAAAATAACTTATACAGATAAATTTATAAAATTATTTAAAAAAAGACATCAGGGCAGCAAGGTGCTGTAAACTTTTAACGGTTAATGTTACAAACAATTTTAATATAATTTTTTATGGAAAAACGAGCTGTTTGTCTGTAGAACAATATTTTTTCTAAAACTTACCATTTTTAAGATGTTCGACAAAAAACCCATTTTCATGACCTTTGAACATTCATAGCGGTCATCGGGTAGTTGAGGATTTTTCTCAGATTACAAGTCAATGCCAAATTGCCAACGTGATGACCAAAATTCCACCTGTTACTAACTTTTTCCTTGAAAAAGTCTATTATTACTAGCTACTTCTTGAGTAGGTTTCGTGATAGCTGAAATTGTGTTTAAATGTGTAGATCGCTCAGCCAGACCGTTCAAAGTTCAAATTGAGAAATGGGGTTTTTTAAAAAGTCTTCATCTTACGCGAGACAAGTAAAATTTTTCTCTAGAAAGTGCCCAGTATCAATTCCCGTTTTTTACTTATATCCAGCACTGGGCGCCGTAGAGTAGAACTGGTAAAATTAGAATTTTGTATAGCGTGCACTTTGTCTTTCGAGGAAAGAGTTTTCAACCCATTTGTTTGGCCAGGCAGAAGTAGCAGCGGTTCGGTAGGTTAATTTCTAGTAGAGCTCTTGAAACCGCGGTACCCGGGTACCTGAAGACTCGCCACTCGGGTACTCGGATACCCAGGTAATACCCGGTACTTTTTCTATACGGGAACCCGGGCAATTATGAAACCGGGTACTACTCGGGTAAAATCAAGAGCCCTAATTCCTAGTCGCATTTATACTAAGGTGTCCTTCAAGGACACATGTTTGTTCCGAGGTAGGTAAACTCCTTGACTACCTCGAAACTACTGCTACCAACAGTGACGTTTTTCCCAAGGCAATGGACAGATTAGGTTTTGTTTGTTGAGAGCATGAACATTGTTTTGTCCTCATTGACTTCAAGACCTACGCGTTTCGCCTGTTCATCAATAACTGTGATTGCTTCAAGCACAGCTCGCTTGGAGTGGCCGATTATGTCGGTGTCATCTGCATAGCCAAGCAGTTGAGAAGACTCGTTGAAGATAGGGCTACCCATCAGGCTAACTCCACTCTTGCGCACTATCTGCTCCCAGGTTAAAGAAATCACATGAAAGTGCATCTCTTTGTCTGAACCCGGTACACGCCTAGAATAGTTCGGATGAGCACGCTGCATCGCATATTTTGTAACGTCATCTGGCATAACTGGATCAGTTTTTTTTTCGGGATCCCAAGCTCCGACATCGCAAATAGAAGCTCTTGGCAACTTATGCTATCATATGCGGCTTTGAAGTCGATGAATAGATGGTGGGTCTCGATTTGAAATTCGTTGGTATTTTCCAGGATTTGCTTCAATGTGAAGATTTGGTCTATCGTTGATCTGCCTGGTCTGAGGTTAGGTATGGTTAAATGGGGTGATGATATGAGAAGGTCGCATCACCTCACTCGGATCTCAATGGATCCATTGTGCTCCCCTGGGTGTAGACAAGGTAGGATAAGTTCCTCGAAATACGACAGGTATCAATTGTTGACCATCTGTCGTTGGCAACTTTGAGAAAACCTGGTCTGAAGCCACACTGGTATGTACCGATCAAAGTGTTTTAGGAAAGTTTTAGACACTCACATAATACATTAGATAGGATCTTGTATAGGATTGCCTTTTTTTGTAGATTGGGCATATGGAGCTATTTGACTAGTTATCGGGCATTATTTTCTTCTCCCACACTTGGTTGAGAAGCTGGTGCATGCACTTTGCCAGGACTTCTTCTCCATACTTGAAGACTTCCGCAGATAGGCCATCCTAGCCGGCAGATTTGTTATGTGATCAAGCTTGTGGATGACTTTCTTAACCTTTTTAGTACTGGGCGCTGATGGGACGGGATCTTCGTTGATTGGTCTCATGGTTCCTTACTCTCCTGTCGCTTTCTCTACATAACGCCCATTAAACAGTTGCTCAAAATGCTGCTTAAACACGTCTACAATTCCCTGTGCTTCGGTGACTAGGTTTCCTTCGCTGTTTCGAAGACCTTGCATGCCAGTCCTATAACCAGATGCCAGTTGCTTGGCTTGCTTGCTATGTAGAACCGGCTGGTGTTAGTGGCGGTGCTGCACTCCTCAAGATACCAGAGCTGAGAGGCTACCTTTTATTGTAGCTGAGACATATGTACATATGGAACTGATACAATAAAAATTACTTTATTTGTCAGATGTCAGCATTTTTCATCTAATAGGAACTAACTTGTTACGGAAGAAGCCTTTTAAGGCAAAATTACTCCCCACAAAAATCCGAAAAGTGTCGGTTTTGCTGTTTAGTTAGGTACATATTATGGTTACTTTCAACCTGTGATTATAATGTCAAGTTTTCGTCTATGTCAGTTTATCCCTTCTGACAAATTATCTCGACTTTATCCGTAGCAAAGGTACGTATACATTAACATTTGATATTGGTGTATCGTATTTCTATAAACAAAATATAAGTAGTATAGAAGGGAGATTAAGATCAAATAAAAAATACTTACGTTTTTTTTATCAAATAAAACACAGTGATGGACCACCATGTGTCAGAAATTCTTAGTTCTCATTTAAAATCTCCTACCCATCTGTTTCTAATTTATTTATCTCTTGTAAATGGGGCCCTTGTAAATTTATCAACTTAATTCAGAAGCAACAAAAGCGACTCTTTCACATGTATCACACATTACCTATAAAGAAATAGGATAGCAAACTTTATATACCTACTTAGGTATACCTAAGGAATTCCGCTTAATTATTTTTAAATCATTTTAAACAAACTTGAAAGAAGATCCACATAAAGGTACTTTAATCTATACGAACAAGTATAGGTATCCAAGAAGGAGTAGTAGCTAAGTATGACAGGACAGGTACGAAAATCCCCCCAAATACAAAAACGAGTGTATCAAGTTTCCCATTTTGCATTAAGGTAAGTTACGTACACGTTCCATTGTTGTCGCTTTTGCATTTTATTTCGTGCAGTTCTCTTTCTATTCACCAAAAAAAGAGGACACACAAAAAGCCACTAAAAATAAGCAAAAAGTTAAAAAAATAAAGAAGAAGCTGCCATTAACTAAATGAAGCAATCCATATGCAAGCACAGCACAACACAGAAGGATTGGCAATGATGAAAACCACACCACCGATGGCGACGATGACTATGACGACGACGACGATGAGAACGACAAGGACTAGAACGACAATGGTGACAACCAGCAACAATGCCAACCAAATAAAAAGAAGTAGAAGTTGCGCTGGAATTCCTCAAGAACTCCTTTCTTACAAGTCATTAAGCACGTCATTCTGTTATATATTCACATATATATATTTACTCCTCATGAATTCCTAATGAGCTTTTTTAGAAGTAACTTTATACTTTACTTCCACATCCCATCCAAGATTGATAAGTGCTTCGCGCACACAAAATTATATCCAATTTCTTCGCACAAGCGAATTTGTGTTTATTTTTCAAACACATAAGATTCAACCATCCAAGATTGATAAGTGCTTCGCGCACACAAAATTATCAATACCACCTTCTACCCACGCTTGATATTGTTGTCTTGCAATACACATTATCGCTGATCGCGACCAAATGCTTTTCCCTTTTCCTATGTATGTACATATTGATAATAAAGAATAAGATTTGATGGAGATGAGTTCTCCTTTAGTTATTAAGAAGTAGTCAGTTGTAATTTGGACTCAAAATAAAAAGGTTGCTCCAGTTGGAGTTAAACAAAAAAAAAACAGTTTCTTCTTTATTTAAAAAATAAACTAAAAGCCACTTAACAAAACTGGTGTCAGAAGTGGGATACGTAAAACAAAGTTTTCCCGGAGAACATTAAAAAAAAAAACAAAATTTTTAATTAATCGGGGACCCACAGTGATTTTTTTTTTTTTTGTCCGCAATTCAAAGAAATCTAACCAAAACTAATAAAATTAAAAAGCACATCAGCTACGGACACGATACTAAACTCAAACATAATTTCTACTCTAAACAAAAATTATTCAAATATACAAATAAGTAATTATTACATATCTAACCAACAATGTCCAATCGTTTTTGCTTTATGTGTGCTATGAAATAAAAAAAAAAACAACGAACCATAACAATCTAAAACATAAAACATAAAACCGCAATTGTGAGAATAAAAATCATTTTTTTATTTTTACGATGCGTTCTGTCAACCTTGGCTAATCTTAAATTATAAATCGTATCGCTATGTATGTTCTATCATTTGATACCAAAAGGAAAATATAAGTACCTACAACTAGGTGTGTAATTCTAATTAATCCACTAAAGTGCAAATTGGAAAAAAAAACACATACACAAATTAGTGTAAATAAAAGAAACTCTAATTCAACTATACATTCAACTATACTTTCAACACAAGGAAATAATACGTGTGATATACTAAAAAACAACAGCCACTCCAGCAACTATAATCTTTTCATCCAACCGTTTGGCCGGGATACACCATCATTACGACAAAACCGTTTTCATAATGATGCTGATAATTTTATTGTTGTAAGAGATTTCTTTTTATTACATTATTAAATATTATTATATTTTTATTATAATAATCATTATTGTTATTTAATATTCAATTTATGAAATTTTTTTTTAAAACATAAAATGGCTAACGAAGATACAAGTATATCTTTAGATATTAATCTATTAATTAAACTAATTCCTGAGTTCGATGGCTCGTTCAACAAACTTAGTGGATTTATTGATGGGGTCAATGAGTCAATCGGACTTGCCAAGCCTGAACAAGTACCGATACTCATGCCATTTATAAAAGCCGGTCTAAAAGGTCCTGCTAAAAACGTGACCTTAACGGTCAACTATTCCAATTGGGATAGTTTAAAGAAAAAACTAATTGAAATTTTTGGCGAAAGAAAATCTTTCGCCCAAATACAAATTGAACTACAGAATTGTAAACAATTTAAAAATGAAAATATATCTTCCTTTACTCAAAGAGTGGAGGAAAAGATACAAAAATTGATGACGACGCTTGCGTTCGAAAACGATTGTAAAATTGACCCATCACAAGGCGATTTAATAAAGAGAATGGGCCTAACTGCTTTTATCAATAATTGTTCAGTAGAGTACGGACAATTGTTGAGGATACGAAATCCTAGTACTCTAACGGAAGCAAGTCGTCTTGCACATGACGAGGAAATTGCGCTGAACTTGAGAAGATATTCTCACAATTATAAATCAAATAATTATAATGTCCAACCGACTACACATAGAACACAATCTTTTTGCAATTATTGCAAAAAACAGGGACATTCGAGTGAAAAATGTTACCACAAAAACAACAATCAAAATTTTAGTTTTTGTAATTATTGTAAGAAGAATGGACACACAATCGAAAGATGTTTTTTGAAGAATAAAAATTCAAATTTACCAAAAAACGGGGAGAGGACCCGTTTCGAAAATTCAAACATGAAACGGGAAAATCCATTCAAAACGAACCCTGTCGAGTTAACAGTTTATCCACTTTAAGGCCATATATAAAAATAAAAAATAATAACAATAAAATATTTTCTCTCCTATTAGATACAGGTTCAGAAATTTCGATTCTGAAAAATAATGTAGGCAACTGTATTGACGAAACAAACAAAATAAAAATTAATGGTATCGAAGAAAGTAATATTGAGAGTCAGGGAAAAGTGGCACTTAACTTTATGTTTTATCCTTCAGTTGGATCAAACTATGAATTTAGTCACAATTTTCACGTTTTTCCGAATATCAACATTCAGTTTGATGGTATTTTAGGAAACGATTTTCTCAAAGATAATGATTGTTTGATCGATTATATGAATGAAAAAATTTATAATAATGAAATTAAAAGTTGTTTGTATTTCGATACACAATACAGAGCATATTTACCGGGAAGGAGTGAGTCGGTAGTAAAAGTTCCAATTGTAAGTGATTTAAAGGAAGGTTATATCGAAAAAGTAGAAATAGTGCCAGGATGTTATCTAAGTGATTGCATAGCTAAAAATATTGATGGCGTTGCATATGTTACAATAATAAATACAACTGAAGAGTTTGTACGTCTGAAATTAGGTCCCCTAGATTTAAAACCTATGCCACAAATTAAATTTACAGTCAATCCAATAGGCGAGGAAAATAAGAGATGGGAGCGAATAAAAAATAATATAAGAGTAGATCATTTAAATGCAGAAGAACAAATTTCTGTTTATGAATTATGCAAGGAATATTCCGATCTTTTCCACTTGGAAGGTGATTTTCTTTCACACACAACTTTATTTGAACACCATATACCTCTACAAAAAGATGCTTCACCTGTTTGTGCAAAAACTTACAGATACCCAAAAATTCATGAAAATGAAGTAAATGAACAAATTAATAAAATGCTAAAACAAGAAATAATAAAGCCATCCAATAGTCCATGGTCCTCACCATTATGGGTGGTACCAAAGAAAACGGATTCGTCTGGTAAAATTAAATGGAGAGTAGTCATTGACTACCGAAAATTAAATGAAATTACAGTAACCGATAATTTTCCATTACCTAATATAAGCGATATCCTTGACCAATTAGGTAATTCCAAATACTTTACTACGCTTGATTTAGCTTCAGGATTTCATCAAATATCTTTGCAGAAAGATGACAGAGAAAAAACCGCTTTTTCTACTCCAACTGGTCATTATGAATTTTCAAGAATGCCATTTGGACTGAAAAATGCACCTGCCTGCTTTCAAAGACTGATGAATGTAGTTTTAGCAGGAATACAAGGTATTAAATGTTTCGTTTATTTAGACGACATAGTCGTATATGCATCTTCATTAGAAGACCATAAAAATAAATTATCTAGTGTTTTCAGCCAGTTAAGAATGGCAAATTTAAAATTGCAACCAGACAAGTGCGAATTCCTAAGGCAAGAAGTTTGCTATTTAGGACATATAATTTCTCAAGAAGGCTTAAAGCCAAATGACGAAAAAATTAAAGTAATACAAAATTATAAAGCTCCAACTACCCAAAAAGAAATTAAACAATTTTTAGGTCTGGTAGGATATTACCGGAGATTTATACCAAATTTCTCGAAAATATCTCAGAATATAACTAAATTATTAAAGAAAAATGCTTCATTTAATTGGACAATAGACCAGCAAAATGCATTTAACCAATTAAAAACTGCCTTAATGAACGAACCGATTCTGCAATATCCTAATTTTAAAGAGATATTTTATCTGACTACTGATGCATCCAATTTCGCTCTAGGAGCAATTCTATCCCAAAAATATGATGATAAATTACTTCCCATAGGATATGCATCAAGGACTTTAAACAAGTCCGAAGGAAATTTCTCCACTACTGAAAAAGAATGTTTGGCCATAGTTTGGGCAGTAAAACATTTCCGTCCGTACCTGTATGGAACAAAATTCATAATACAAACTGATCACAAACCATTAACATGGCTATATAGTGTCAAAGATCCCGGAAGTAGACTCATACGATGGCGCTTAAAACTCGCTGAATATGACTACGAAATCGTGTATAAAAAAGGTTCAACAAATACTCAGGCCGATTGTTTAAGTAGAATCAAAAATGTAAATCCAATAGAAGAAGAAGAAATAAGAGATATTTTGCGTGAAATACCGTCAACCTCAACTGATGCAAATAGAAACATCCATGAAAAAGAAATACAAACCGAGTTAATCCAAAATAAAACATTTTCAGATGGCATAGTCTTAAATTTTACAGATATTTTCTTTGAGAGTCCAACATATTCCAATAGACTTATGAATTTGAACGAAAAAGATTTATTATCCAAAGAACCCATGGAACTAGGTTCAATAATTAAATTCCAAATATCTAATCAAAAAACTATTCACTTGATAATCAAAGAAAACGAATGGGAAGATGCTGATTTAGGTAAAATAACAGAGATGATCAACCAACTGGTTGATGTATGTCACAAATACAAAAAACTTTACATTACAAAAATGTATGATGTTCATGAAAAGCAATTATTAGATTTAACTTTTTCCAAATTTTCCGAGAGCAACATTGAAGTAAAATATGTTGAAGAAAATGAAGTCATAATTCCAAAACCTCAAGAAATAGATCAAATTTTAAAGGAAGCACATAATTCTAAGATAGGTGGTCATGCAGGTATACTAAGAATGATAAAATCTTTGCGAACGAAATTTAGATGGAAAAGTATGAACAAAGATATAGAAAAATATGTTAAAAGTTGTATCAAATGCCAGACTAATAAAATAAATAGAAAACCCACAAAAAATCCAATGTTAGTAACAACTTCAAGCAAGAAATCTTTTGAAAGAATATCCTTAGACATATTCGGTCCATTAAAAGAGACTCTGTCAGGAAATAAATATGTCCTTTCAATTCAAGACGATTTAACTAAATTTACTTGTTTTATTGCAATACCCAATCAAGAAGCAATAACTATTGCAAACGCTCTATTTCACCATTTCATTTCCAAATATGGAATTCCCTCATCAATTTTAACTGACCAAGGTGCAAACTTTATGAGTTCAGTAATCCAAAATTTATGTAAGATTCTTAAAATCAAAAAATTGAATACAAGTCCTTATTACCCCCAAACAAATGGTGCTTTGGAAAGAGTCCATGCAACACTCACTGAATACCTAAGAAATTTTACCGATTCTGGTGAATGGGATAAAATTATTGATTTTGCAAGTTTTTCTTACAACACAAATATTCACTCAAGTACAAACTATACTCCTTACGAGTTAGTTTTTGGTTATAAACCTGAATTACCCAACTCTGTGCTCACGAGAAATGAATTATGTTATGATGAATATAGTAATGAAATAAAAAACAAAATTATCAAATCACAAGAAATAGCTAGAGAAAACGTTATAAAGTCAAAAGAAAAATCAAAGATTCAACACGATAAAACATTAAACCAGAAAATTTATAAGCCAGGAGATAAGATATTCATCAAAATTCCACAAAAAAATAAATTTGATCCTTTGTATCAAGGACCTTATACTGTTATAAAAGCAAATTCTAAATTTAAAAGAAATAATAAAATAGTAACGTATCATATAAATAACACAAAGCCTTATTTACAGGGCATTGGCTGAAGGTCAGGGCAATAATAACAGGAACTATGCCATCAACGATCTGTCACATATGACAGGAATATATTACGAAAAAATTGCGGAAGTTCACTTATATGATCAGACATGGAATTTGGTAACATATTTGAACACATCATTTTTATCTCATAGACAAATTCTTATAAAAAATTATTATGAAGAATTTATATTCCTCTGTTCACAACATAAAACATTAGAATGTTCTAGAATGCTTAAAACTATTAAAAATAGAATTAAAATCATAGAAACTTCATATTTTAATTTATTACATTTAATTGGTAAATACCACAGAACAAAAAGAGGATTAATAGACATTGTAGGCTCAGGATCGAAAATAATATTTGGAACAATGGATCAAAAAGACTCTGATTACATATATGGAGCTATATCCGAATTAGAATATAAACAAAAGGAGAGTATCACAATTTTACAAGACCAAACAACTATTTTGAGTAATACAGTTAACAATTTTAATAAAACCATGCAAGAACTAAAAAGAGCCGAAATCGAAATTAACGAAGGTCTAAGTAAAATAAATAGTAATTCCGCTAACTTAAAACAAAATTTAGAACATACTTTAGAAATGGTTAATTACTTTAGCATGCTAGTTATAGACACAGAAATAGACCTCAACTTACTAGTTAACATAGTTATGTTCACGAAAGTAGGAAAAATACATCCTTCTGTAATTCCAGCAGAAATATTTTTATCCAAATTAAAAGAATCTGAAGTAAATTTACCAATGGGAATGTTTTACCCAGTTCATTTAAAAGAAGAGAATATTAACATTCTATTAGAAATTTCAAAAATATCCTCGTTTGTACAAAGTGACCAACTCATTTTTATAATTAAGGTACCAATAACTAATCAGGAAGAGTACGAACTATTTAACATGATACCCATTCCACAAACAAAACTATTAACAACCATCATAGTTAACCCAAAGAGAAAATATTTACTAATTTCAAACACAAAATCTAAGGCCGCAATTTTTGATGAAATTGATAAAGATTGCATAACGATAGGACCACAAAAACTATGTAAACAAATTACTTTAATGAATCCGTATATAAATTCAATTTGCGAAACGGACATTTTTCTATTTAATAAAGTCAAGCAATGTGAAATGAAAGCAGTTAATCAAGATTTAGAAATTTGGCATAAACTTGAAAAACATAATACTTGGTTATACGTTCTTACCAAGCCAACAATAGTCACTATTACTTGTGGAATATTGGAAGATATCACATTTAGTGGAGTAGGAACACTTACTCTAAAAAATAAAAAATGTAGAGCACAAATGCTGAATACTATACTTATACCCGATTTAGAATTAACAGGAGAATATGATAATAAAATCTTACGAAAAGACCTAAGTCAAGATGATTGTTGTACCGACGACAACTTGAAATATATTTTAGCTTTTAAAGCAATAGACCCTATTAAAATCTCGCATGTAAATTTGAACGAATTATCGAACACAGCACATCGAATTGATGTTATAAAAGGAAAATTAACAGAACTATTTCTACGACCAAATCCAACTTATCATTTTAGTATCCTTACTTATTCTGTAGGAACAATTATTATTCTAATTATAATAATTTATTTTTGTAAATGTTTAAGATATAAAAACTTTTGCCTAAAACTATGTTTCCTTAATTCTTGGTTTAAAATAAATAAAAAAGAATGTATCAGACCAGTAATAATTTATAAAAGTAACAAATCAATAAAAAAATCCCCAACAGAATTAACAGAAGAAGAATATAAACTTGATCTGTAAATACTTATTATACATTGCTTTATAATGTCTTTAATTGTTTTACTTTATATAAAGTCAAATGTATAAAAACCTATGAATAAAATAAAAATAAAATAAAAAAAAAATATTGGTTATTATCTATAAGAAAATAAATATGTTAAACTACATAAGTAATTCATATCAATAAAAAAAAAAACCTTCAAAGATATGTATAATATAATATGTTAATTTAAAAACGAAAATTGTAAATGTACCATTCCCAATTTCCTTTTTCTAAGGGGGAAGGTGTTATATATTCACATATATATATTTACTCCTCATGAATTCCTAATGAGCTTTTTTAGAAGTAACTTTATACTTTACTTCCACATCCCATCCAAGATTGATAAGTGCTTCGCGCACACAAAATTATATCCAATTTCTTCGCACAAGCGAACTTGTGTTTATTTTTCAAACACATAAGATTCAACCATCCAAGATTGATAAGTGCTTCGCGCACACAAAATTATCAATACCACCTTCTACCAGCGTTACCGCTGTGCCACTTTAGTGTCAAATTGCCACTTTTTTTCAGGCTGTGCCACCGAGCCACCACCTTTTAGTCTGTGCCACTTTTTATTCCCCACGAGTAAAACTAAAGTTAGCAATTCACCATGCTATTTTTCCATACCTTTTCATATCTTTCATTCTTTTAAATAAATTATTATTTATTATTTATTCACACTTTTATTTATTTATTTATGTTGAATAATAATACAAATTGAACTGTTAAATTTTTAGTTTTTAGCTTACGTTGCAATAAAACTAAAAATGATTGTTAAAACTATGTGTTTTCTTCAACTCCTATAAATTCGTTGAGATGAAATTTTGTCCATTAAGTCAATTTTCATACATATAATTATGGTGCTGTTCTGTTTTTAATTTTAAGTGCCACCTTTTTTTCTCGAGTGCCACTTTTTTTGCCACTTTTCCAAAATATCCTACGGTAACGCTGCCTTCTACCCACGCTTGATATTGTTGTCTTGCAATACACATTATCGCTGATCGCGACCAAATGCTTTTCCCTTTTCCTATGTATGTACATATTGATAATAAAGAATAAGATTTGATGGAGATGAGTTCTCCTTTAGTTATTAAGAAGTAGTCAGTTGTAATTTGGACTCAAAATAAAAAGGTTGCTCCAGTTGGAGTTAAACAAAAAAAAAACAGTTTCTTCTTTATTTAAAAAATAAACTAAAAGCCACTTAACAATTCGATAATTTGCCCATACAAAGCGCCACGGTCCCGTTCCCACTCCCGAAGTTGAAGGTTCTAAATACGTCGCCTCATTCAACAATGCCAATATAAGGCGTGAGCAGAACACTAATACACATTTGGAGAAGGATTCTCCCCGATCCCCGTATTGCCGCCGTGTGTTTCGAAGAAGAAAGACGAAACAAGGCAAAGGATTCGGGTTCGAGTTAATTTAAATTTACCAACAATCAATTTCCCACATGGCAAAGGATAAGAGAGCTCACAACGAGACAAGGAAAGGGGTGGCAGGATTATTTTTTAGCCCCCGTTGTAATACCTATTGCTATAATAATATGAAGGTAGATTTTTGTAGTAGTATATTAATGTTATACCCTATGGCTTCATAGTCGATAACCCTTCTCCGTTTAAGAACGGAAATCCCTTTCGTCGAAGATGAGAGCCCACACGAAATAGGTAAGCATGAGCATACAATTTATACTTATATGTGTTTGCAAATGCAAATATATTAGGGTATCGAATGTGCATATAAGGCACACACATTTATATTAAAAGATTATCAACCCTAAGCCAATCACCAAGTTCGGTGTTTGTAAAAAAGAAATTGTTATAGGGCTAATTACTTTATGGCATTATGGAAATGAAATCATTCGCTGATTTACTTAAACCAATGATAAAGGGATATTTTTGTTTAAGTAATTTTATTGTATTCTGAGAATGAGTCTATTGATTTATGACGCCCAAATCTTGCGCTAATTTAAATATTTTTTGAATATGGGGAAAACAGCCCTTATCTTGGCGGACACATTTTGTTTTTTAGTTTTAAGCTAATTAAATTCTAATTTGTTGAAGGGCGTATCTATGCAAGGGGTACTATTTGGACGATGTCATTGCTTCTGGTAAAACTTTTGATGAACATTGTGGAAACCTTTAACCTTAAGGCTATGTTCCAGAGTGTTCGAGAAGCAATCTTAAAACTGAATCCAGACAAGTGTGCATTTTTAAGTCTGAAGTAAAATTTTTGGGTCATATAATGCTTGGAGGAAAAGCAGTAAAGGCTGATCCTGACAAGAAATCGGAGATCGTACAGAATTGGCTAACACCACTGGATAAACATCAATTCCTGAGCTTTCTTGGTCTTGCCCCGTACTATCACCGTTTTGTTAAGGATTTTGTTAAGATCGCAAAAAGCTTTGCATCAGCTAACTTAAAAAATGCAAACCGTTCAAATGGTCAAGCGAGTGCGGGAGAAGCTATCAGGAACTCAAGCAGCACCTGTGCAATTCACTAGTTCTGGCCTATCCAACACTCCGAAAACGTTTCATCATCGACGTTGACGGAAGTTACGTGGGAGGTGGAGCAGTAATGTAGCAAGCTCATGAAGGAGAGATAAAGGTTTTTGCATATTACAGCAAGGTATTTTCAAAGCTAGAAAGAAACAACTGTGTGACCAGAAGAGAACTTCTAGCCCTAATATCGGCTTCAAAGATTGAGGAGGTCAAGTGACATGGTGGATTAAGAGATTACAGACATTCGACTACCAGATTCAACATCGAAGGGGAAGGTTGCACTCAAACGAAGATGTCTTATTTCGAAAACTATACGAACCGGGCTGCAAGCATTACACACGTCAAGAAGCGGAGAAGGTTGCTGTCATCCAGCGATAAAGAGCCGATCCAGTTGGAGTTACGAAGAACTGAGGACTTTCCAACAAAATGACTTGGACATTGAAGATTGAACCCATTCCTGCATGGAAGGAACACCAAGCGAAACCAGAATGGGGTGACATATCCAAAAGAAGTCCAACTCTTAAGGCGTATTGGGCACAATAGGACTCGCTTCATGTACAAGAAAGAGTACTAAGTCGTAAGCGAAGTCCACAGATGGTGAATGCAAATCATATGTGATGCGATGATCCTTGATCAAAAGTTCATGACGTTTTTCAAGAGATCCATATTAAGTATCAATTAGACACTGGAAAAGGTAAGACAGAGACTCTACTGGCTATACATGTAACGGAGGACCTCAAAAAATTGTGCCGAAATGTGATACTTGTGCTGCAAGCAAGGGACCAGGGAGAAAAGTCTAAAGAAAGATGCAACAGCACAATGTAGGCACAACTTTTGAGGCCCTTTTTCTGAAACCGAAAGCGGAAACCGATATATCGTGGTAGTAAATGGACTAATGGACTAAGTACTGCATAAAGTACCATTTGCCATCCCAAACCAGGAAACCAAAACAGTTGCGAATCAGATTTGTCTTAATTGAGCAGGTTTGGTGTACCTATGATACTTCATTCAGATCAAGGAAGGAACTTCGAGTCCAAGATCTTTCGACGACAGGAACGACAGGATTCCTAGCGGGAGACCTTGTGTTTTTTTTACAATCCCCACCTTGTCGAAAGAATCTTTCACCGAAACTTCAACAAAATTAAACTGTTTTGTAACACGAATAAATTATATCGTCTACAGCATTCATAGAGGACTAAGAGGCAAACTAAAAGTAGTTCACAGTGACCGTTTACATCATTATAATGGTGGAGTTTGTGAAGGATTTGCTCGGGACTATGAATACTAAGCAGTAATTCGTGGCATAATGGCTAGTGCGTTGGACTTTCTTGCTGAAGGTGTGGGTTCGATTCCAAGCCATGCCACCTAAAAGCCATACCTGTCATGAATAAGTGCTTCTCATATAGCCGTTCGGACTCGGCGATATTAACAAACTAAAATTTATTAAAAAAAAAAAAAATAAAAAAAAAAAAAAAAACTGTAGTGTAACAAAATGAACTTGGCAGTACTTTGTCCTTAATATAACACGTCGATAGAAAGGGATGACTATACACGCCTACTCGAATAAGGACGATACAAAATGGGTTTTTTGTGGGCAGTCAGATACTAGTGCCTGAATAGCTTGGACGTGAAAGTGATTTCGTTTCGTAATTTACAAATTCCAGTTAGAGAGTGCTATTCGTTTTGTTATTTCTTTAAAGTAGGTCCCCTCCATTCCTGCCAACAACATGCACACAGGAATGGTTGAGAGTTTTAAATCACTAGGCGCTGGTTCTCCACGAGCTGTTGCGCCACAAAATTTATTTATTATGTATACTAAGAGGTGGGCAATGAAGCGACTTTCATATTTGAACTGTAAACGAGTCTCTAAAGTCTAAACGCCATCTTTTGGAAAATAGCTAATACAGACTAACCTTCGGTGAGCTTTTGGGAGCTTTAGAACTTTGGTAGTGAATGTCAAAATAAAAGCTTGACAAAGGGATATTATTCCCTACGGAAATGTCAAGAAGTAGATACCAGAACCTTTAAGATATTTCAGGAATCTGTGTTATAGGTATCAAAGCGCATGCCTGGCTGACAGAGAACATAGTTTGTTTTTAATCGTGAATGAATAAAGCTGGTTTTAATAAAAGTGAAACGTTAAGTTGGTGAATTAATTTCAGGGGTGAACAGTAAATTGCTTTGTAGTACGAAAAGTAAAGTGTTTTATTTTGTGAAATAAATAAGTGGAGGTTTAAAAAAAAACCTTTCTTCGTACCTAGTATGAAGAAGGACAATTTCAGGAATTCAAATTAAAAAATATCACATATCATTAGTTGCTAATTAATTGCGCATTTGTTTCACGAAGAAAAATTAATTGCTCTTTTGGTGCTCTATGAACTTCATAAGAACATTGTAGGACAACTTTTTGAAAATTGAATATAACTGCTTCGAAAAGAGTTGCTTGTTAAGATCTTATTAATTGATACTTAATCTTGGTGAGTGTCTGTTCTGAAAATACGTTCTCACTTCGCCTGGGGTCCTTTGCGAGACGAGACCAAGGGTTTTACTTTCTTGTGGCCAGCCCTAATTTTTCGAAAATAGATTTAATTATGATCTTGGACCAACCATTACAATTTTGTCATCATTCATCCTTTTATTGCAATTTTTTCTTTTCAGCCACTAATCCCCATCATGTGCCCACAGGGATGCGGATCAAAGCATCAAAGAATTTAAAAATTACAAAGAAAATAACATAATAAATAATTGTGGTCAATTAACGATAAATGACAGAATGTGGCGTGTGGCTTTGGTATACCTAGATTCTTCACCATCTGCTGCAGAGCTACTCGAGTACCAATGCATACCTCTTACTTCCAATCACACGTCGTCGTACCTCCTTGGTTGCCATCATGTGCAACAATTTACACAGTACAGAACTGTACATATGTAGGAGATCTCACAGCATCATCCCTCTCCCCCACCGATATGTGTACGTGTGGAGAAAGTGAATTAGCCAGCTGAGTGCTTGACCACCCAGGTTAATTGGTTTCCCATTGATTCCTGGTTGTTCTTAGTTGTTGGTTTTTATTTTTTTCTTGTGGGTATGGCAAATCCTTCCTCGTTCTTGTTTTTTGCAAAACAATTTCCTACATGGATTGGATTTTGTTTCATTGGAAGTGGTGCATGTTCCACCAGACAACCACCACCACCAGCAACAGCATCAACAACATTCAACAACGACAAATTTAATTGATACAAGCATTGCACCAGAGTCTTATATGCAAATGATTCTTAAAGCCAACCTCTGGTCATTTCATTTGCGGCCCAATTGGTTGATGTATAATGTTATTCCGGCTAGACTGCAAGTTATAAGATGCACCTCGTTTGAAGCCATTCCGGCCGCCATCACTGATGTGGTCTCTGACATTGTGCCTTGCAGTGTTTTCTTAAGTCTATAGATGGTGTTTTCCTTTTGGTTCTTGTTTTTTTTTTTAATTTTTCGTGTTTTTGTTTTTGATTATCTGCTCTGATATGCATTCATGGTTAAGAGCAATTTGCCCTTTCGAGAATAGCTCTCAGAATCAATTAGCTTGACGCCATTGCTGATGGAGTCCTGATTGCTACAACATTGCAATTTGAAACAGCAATAGCAAGAGGAGTGAACGAACCGAAAATCAATCAGCCATTAACAAAACTATCAACACCTGTTCGCGATTAATTTGCTTGGGTGCTTTAAGTCAGTCAGTATGGCGGATAAACATACGTGGTCACGTCTCACGTCGTCGTAACTCGCAAGTCGAACGAATACTCTCCCCGGGCCAAGTTGACATATCATTTGAAAGACTTGGCTCCAGCTCCAACCATCATCATCATTATCAGGTACACAAACGTTTGAAGAGCAAGCAAAGACCATCATCGTCTTCCGGGCATGTTGAGCGCGTCGCAGCTATTATATTTTTTTTCTTTCATTTTAGGGTTGCCATTTACCGTTAAAATGGAAAAAGGAGGTATTATATGCATGTATGTTTGAGGCTTTGGTGATGAATCGAAGTTGAGTGCCTGACTGATTAATATGAACAAATAAAGGTTTTTATTGCTGTGTGGAAAAAGATTCAAGATTCACGTTACCTTTAAACACTTTCAGTATTGTCTAACACAAGTTTATGCTAATATCGACACAAATAAAAATAGTTATAACAGGAACAACTTGCAGTTTTTTTGCATTAGCAATTGCAGAATTCGCAGTACATCAAGGGTGAAATCGAGTATCAATTTCAAAAGTTAAACTGGTTAAATAAGGGGCTAATTATCTGAGTTACTATATTAGACTTATGCCCAGTTGCACCAAAATTCACTAAAAGCGGTTTTTGCTAAAATGGAGTTAAAATTTATCGGACTGATAAATTTATTTGGGTTGCACCAATCTCTTTCGTGCATTTTTTAGCTAAAATGCAGTTCATGAACCACCCCTGGATTTTATCATATGTTTATTAAACTGAACGAAAAAATTTAACCAGTGCAAGTGAGATAGCAATAAGGAAAATGTGAATACACAATAAACAGAAACAAGGTATTCTCATTAGATACAGCCAATGCGCCATTTTGTTGTTTTTTTTATTATTATTTATTATTTTCTTTTTGTTCCAGAGAAATTATGAAACTATTGAAATAGATACCAACTAACACTAATATTTTTCGACACACTCTTGGAAATTATGAACAAGTATTTTAAAGCGACGTCATCGAATTCAGAAAATGGATTTCTCTGTGAACCTGAACAACTCTTCGACTTATCGCCATTTTTAGGTTTAGTTCGTTATCAGATGAACACACGATGCCCAGTCTATAATTTTTCTGGAATAATGTATTTATTTTAGTAGTGAATTATAAATAGGAAACAAAATGCCTTCACCTGTTGTTTTCGTTATTTTAATTTGGAATTATCAATATTCCGTCAAAAAAATTGAATTATTTTGTTTGTAGGTAGTTAGATATGTTCGTTTAAACTTGCTTTTAAAATTTATCTGGAGGAAAATGGAACTTTAGTTTATTGGTTCGTTTATTGGCCTGTTAGATTTAGAAGTGGTTGGTGCAACCGATAAATGTCATTTTAAAATTAAACGAAGCAATAAATATTTAAAAGAGGTCGGTGCAACTGGCCATTAAATAAATAAATAAATAAATTGGGTGGCGCAATAGCTCGTGGAGAACCAGGGCCTAGTGACTTACAGCTCACAACCATTCCTGTGTGCGTGTTTGTTGGCAGGAATGGAGGGGACCTACAGTTTTTTGCCGAGTCCGAACGGCTAAATGAGAAGCACTTTTTCATGACAATTATACTCTTGGAGGATTTGTCAGTTCCTCGCAAGAGGCAGTACCTCGAATAAAACATTTCTGTTTTTAGGTGGCACGGCTGGGAATCGAACCCACACCTTCGGCATGACAGTCCTACGCCCTAACCATCATGCCACGAGGTACTACGAGGCAACTGGCCATTAGGGTTATGTAAATAAAAGGGAGCACGTACTCGGAGCAAGTGTTTCATGAGAATCAGAGGAGGTGCACAGTAAAAAAACATGGTGTTATTGAATAAAATTGTTTCTTAGTCAAGCATAAACCCTCTATCAAAAGACTAAACAAATTAGACAAAAATCATACAATATATGGAAACAAATACATAAACCTATACCACCACGACAGAAACTTGTAATTTATTTGTATTGCAATTCTTAATTTTCCAGCTCATCAAATGGAAGGTGTAATCGAGTATCTATTAGAGGCTTAATATCTATATCTGAGTAGCTTTACACCAAAATAGAGCTGGCCATGAAACGTGAAAATAACTGGAAAATGTGAATCTTGTATCCGAAATTTTGTCTTTGTTTTAATTTAGTTTATTTTGGTTTAGTTTAATGCATTTGATTTTGACGATTCTCTATTTCGACGAATTAGCAATTACCTCTTGGGCTGACATTCACAAAATAAATTGAGTTATGCCACAGGGTTCTGTCTTATCTCCGATCCTTTTTTTTCAGTTCTACAAACTATCTCGTAGCTCAAACTTCTAATCCACTTCATAACTTTGGTGACGACAGTTGTTATCTAAACTTCTCGCATGCAGTAGCCTAGCTAGATACGTGAAGGCCCTGGGGCAGAAAATAAACGGGCCCCCAAACAAAAAGTTTTTGATTTAAAAAAGAAAATATTTTTTTAAATAGTTAAGTATGCTTGGTTATAGTTACTATTAAATCCGTCATCATAACCTGTCCCTTAGGTAACTATAGGATAATTCTTACGTTTAGGGTGCAGTTTCAATGAAAATTTTTGTTTTTCATAAAAATTGTTAGTGAAATGTTAAAAGAAAAGTGTGTGTAACCAATTTTTTTTCTGCAATTAAAATATTCGAAAAACATTTTATTTTTCCTTTGCTAAACTCAAGATTCGATAAGAAATATTCACATGAAACATTTAAAATTTGTAAAAAAAAATCACTCGAATGAAATACGAGTCATTTATTTTTTCTTCAAGATTTGAAACGACGCACCCCATTTTTTAAGATTAAATTAAACCCATTAAAAAAAAAAGTTCTTTATGAGTCGCTCTTTAAATATTGAAGACTATTGAATAGAACGGGAAAATAAATCTCCTATCGAAATGGATGGTATAAATATATTTATACAAACATTTTAGCAGGAAAAATTAACAAAAACCAAACAATAATAATCGAAAAATTTAAAATTTCTGAATTTATTATAACTTTTTTATTTGAGCAAGAAAGGCTCAAAATATACTCGAACAAAATAAATTACAGGCTCCAGGCTTCAATAATCAATATTAGTTTCTTATTTTTATTTGTTCCCGTGGGTAGGTGGAAAGCCTTCAAAAGGCTCTATGATGACTCTTACTGCACTAAAATCACCAAAGGCGGCGCTAGACCAAAACGAGGCATGTGCGAGATCAATTTGCGGGGCCCCTTGCAAAAATCTTATTTAAGTTATATACCTTACTTTAAGGACTTGTTTCACATTGTCTGATCAAGCACTTCTCCCAGGGTGTCCGTCAAGGTATTTCCGCCTGTCTTTTTGAAAAGAGTCTTGTGAGGAGATCTGGAAAGGGATGGCATTCAAGAAAATAATACAAAATCACTTCCGGTTAGGGTTTTAGGCAGAAACGTTACACATAATATAAAAACCAGTCTGAAACGGCTTTCGTCAAGGAATTTTGGTCTGCTTTCTTGAGCTGAGACTTACATAATGAGGATATCTCGAAAGGAATGGTAGTCAAAAAATTTACCACAAATCACTCCTGGTTACCTATAGTTTAAAGTAGCGAGTTACTAAAATAAAAGGAATTTATGAAAACAAAATATGAATAGCAATATTTTAAAACATGTCTGCTGGGGTGTGTAGAAAATATTTTGGTCTATATTTTTGGTTAGTGACAATTATTGTTAAAATGTCACGTAAGGAATGACTATAAAAATAAGTATTGACATTGAAAAATAAAAGAATTTATATGGAGAATTTTCTGGCCTGTATTAAATATTAATACAAAAAATATCTTTTTTCAATCAAATCAACTATAAAGTCTAACATGTTATGCGGGTAGACATATTCCTCAAATGGAAATACCATTTTTCTTAAGAAAACAAGTAGAATAGGTGGCATTTTTTCAAAATACCGTTAGGTATTAATCTGCACACTGCATCGGATGTCTGCCAATTACTTTTTTTTATCGAATTACCTATTAACTTAAACATATTAAAGAGGCAGACGATTTGTTCCAAAGAAAATGGCATTGCTTAGGCTTCCAAAAAGAGTCGACCTAAGACCAAGGATTTTTTTGTTTTTTTCTTCAACATAAAAATTTTGTCGGCTGGGGTGTTCGTCAAGGAATTCTTGTCTGCCTTTTTGGATCAACACCTGTGAGAGTGTCCTTAAACGAATGGCTTTCAATTTCATGTTTACGCAAATGACTTTACAACGAAGAAGCTACCATTTTGGTTTTGGTTGTAAATCGACGTTATGCAAATGAATCTACATTTCTTACAGTTTAAGACTTATTTGGCTTAGGTCGTTACCTGATACGCTTCGCAGCAACAGCTTAAAGTCTCTAATTCAATCGGGCTCATTTGCAAAAATAATTTGCAATTTTTCATAAAATAGGGTTTTAAATCGCTGCTCTCATCCACCAGGATGATTGTGTGTAAATCTTTTGAAATTTAAAAACACAATTTTAAAATGCTTTTTAGCTGTCAAATGTGAGGAAGACTTCTGAACTTAATTAAATTATGCATGTTAAAATTATTTGCTACGAAACATGAAGACCTTTCGAGACTTTGCAGGGCCCCTCGAAGCGTGGGGCCGTGTGTGGTGGCTCACACGGCACACGCCTTCCGCAGCCTCTGAAAACCACCTCCACTTTCCGATTGCAACTAAGTTGAAACATATCTAGAAACTCATTTTTAGCAAAGTTAAGTGATGCGTTGCAGCAGCAGGTAACATTCCTGTGAAAGTTCCTGCTTATTCCGCTACTTTAAAGCGGTTTTCTGTTCACAGGACCAAGTCGGAATGTTTTTTCTTCGCAGACGGCGTACTTAATTCGACTCGTGAAGAATGTCGAAAATTGACAGATACATGCATATTTACTATAAGGGTGTCGGAATTTTTTTTATATTCAAAAGGTGAATCTTGTTAAGGATTTAGAAACAAGTAATTTTTGTTTTGGGAAATTTTCCAAAATTGAATTTTGAGACCTCGCGGCCATTTTTAGGTAAAAAAAAAATTGGAGAAAGTGGTCAGGAAAACCATCTAAATGCGCGTCATTATTTAGTCATATTTACATATTATCATTTTTTTTTTTTTGCTTTTTTAACCAGTTACTAAGAAAACGGCTCCTTAATATGTCATGGAATAACAGTTTAGGTTCCTTAAATATTGAAAACCCCTGAAAAATTGAAAGATCTTCAAGGTGTTTTCGAATATTTGTTCTTAATGGAATGCTTGAATTATGGTTGAAAATTGCATTCTAAACACTATAGCATACCTAAATTGATATTCAGTCCAGAGTCAAATTAGCCCAAAAGTGACAATAAATTGTAAAAGATTGTATTTTTTATAGTAAAACTAGACAAATTGGTGGCCTTACAGCTTGAGGAGAATCAGGACCTATATTAGGGTGTTTCATTTTTCCAAAGATGTGATTTTTGGCTGACTTTGCTCACGCCCCGAGTCTCAGTGATGAAAAAAAAAATGTATGCCAAATTTCAAGAAGATTGGATAATATTTAGAGGTTGCGCATTTTGATCACTTTTATCTAAAACGAGTTATCGAGTTTTCTAATATTGAAAATTGAAGTGCTTTGTAAGCAAGGGTTTCTCATGCACTTGTTTCATCTTGTGCAGGTTGTGTGTGTCTACACGTACAATTTAAGCTGCAGTGTGTTAATTTATGACATTCCTTCTTACATTTCTTTTTAAATTAATTTCTCTTTGAACTGTACCTTCAAACTTCAAGCTTTATACACGGTTTACCAATAAGGGAGGGCAGGTCGATTTTGAAAAGGAATAAAACAGGCTGTGTGCGTGGTATTAACGAAATTCTTATTATTTTTTTAAGGTCCTACATGTACGTCTGCTAATGTATGTATGTTGTATAATATGGAATATGACAATGTTCAAAATATCAGCCACGGCTTCGCACAGTGGCATGGATCCGAGGCGTCGAAACTTGAATGCTTTTGCCGCCTAGTTTGGGCTGAGCTTGAAGATGGCCTTAATTATTTTGACTTTGAGGGCATCAGTTGATTGCGGCTCATTAGGAAAGACCCGCAACTTCAGAAAACCCCTCGAAAAATTTAATGGGATCATATCGCACGATCTTGGTGGCCACTTCATTTCACCTCCTCGAGAGATAAACCTATCTTACATTTATCGTTTATGTAGAATATTTTTGTTACATAAGCTGTGTGATACGTATTGCTGTATTTTTAGAACAATATGTCGATCACATCCATATCATCCAATTTTGGCTAAAAGAAATTGTTTATCCTCTATTGGTATAGGGATCTCCTTTGATTAAATTGAGGAAATTTACTACATGGGGTTCACCTCTCTCCTTACCTCTCCCGTTACTATAGCAACAATTTTTGTTTTTTTTTTTGAAGATCAACCCACCGTTAAGGGTGATGGGAACTACACTTTAGTGTTCTTAGCAAAAAAAAAAAACATTTTCTCAAAACACATACAAAAATGTAAAAATCGTATTTTTCCTAATTTTAAAAAAGTGATCAAAATGCGCAACCTCTAAATATTCTCCAATCTTCTTGAAATTTGGCAAAAATATCTTTTTCGTCAGAGAAACTCGGGGCGTGAGCAAAGTCAGCTAAAATTTTACATTTTATTTTGTGCCCTACAAAATGAAACACTCTAACCTATATTGACTAACAACTTTCAAATATTCCTTTGTGCGTTTTGTTGGCAGGAATAGACGGGACCTATGATTTGTTGCCGAGTCCGAACAACAAGAGGAGAAGACCTTTCACTACAGCAAATAATCTTGGTTGATTTGTTAGTTCCTCGCAAGGGGCAGTACCTCGGAAAAACATTTTTGTTTTTAGATGGTTGCGGCTGGGAATCGAACCCAGACCTTTAACATGACTGTCCAACGCACTAACCTTTACGTACTTTTTTGTTATTATCCTCCAAAGTTAAAAAAAAAAACACAAAATTGGTGTTCCAGTGCTCTCTCACATTTGACTTAAAACAAAAACCGTGAACTAAAAAATATTACCAAAAACTGTTACTAGCGGTACCTGCCATATAAGGGTCATTCTGGATTTAGATTTTCTCATTGACCGCTCCATACTGATTTCAATCAAACTTTTCATTTAAAAGCATCACACCACAATTTTGAAAAAAAGAAATTTTGGATTTTTAAAAATATTTAATTTTTGTTTTGCAGTTTTAAAAACGGGTTAGTAGTAATTTATTTAAATTTAGTTTTTTAATGTATGTTAATTCTTTTAGGTATATAGTATATTAGGTATGTGACCACCGCTTGCAACAGCTTTTTTTTGTCAATTTATGAGTTTCTAGCCAAACTCATTTTTATAACTTTCAGCTAACCGCTGAAATTACTGGTAAAGAGATTTAAAAAATTCAACCAGCAGAAATGTTAAATCCATTTCCTGAAGGATGACGCTATAAACTCAATATTTTTTTCAGAAGTCACTATGTATTTAAAGTCGTTAATAGTCGTCAATAGTATAAAACTTACCTTTACCTAGTAGGTATCGTGAATACTTAAGCAGTTAGAAGTGCTAAAAGCAAGCACGTATGTGATCCAGTGATTAATTTCCCATTTTCAAATGTTTTAGCATAAAACGAGAAGACAAAACGTTTGGATAAGGAAAATATAGTCAATAATGAAGCCTAGTTTTTTCCCCTGTTCGTTTTACTATTGAGTTGGAAATATAAGATACAAAGTAAAAGTAAGCGAGTAACTTTCTAGAGAAATGGCACTACAAAACACTCAAAACGAATTACCTATTCCTTATCTGTGTCCTACACTAAAAGAAAAAAAATGCTGTTCAAATATCGACCACATGGCAACTCTCAATCAGGAAATTTGTAAAACAACAACAACACAAAAAAAAACGGCTGAGTCGACTAATGTAATGACGGCCGGCGGTGACCTGAAAAGGGGAGATAGTATTTTAAAAAATTTAACCACTTTAAGGCTTCCAACAGCTTGGACATAATTTCTGTGTCCGCTGGGAGATTCTTATCAGTTGTAGTTTTACACAAGCTTAATGGACCCGCATACATGCAATTAAGTGCAATCATTTTTGTATGTTGTTGTTGTTTTTTTCTTATTCTTTCAAAAGGTATCCCTTATGCACACCACTGTTCCTCTTAGCCTCAGCTAAGTGTGTGCAAAATCCAGTGCGAAATACCTGTAAAACGAAGTGAGATGGATTTTCATGGTTTTTAAATTCCACAGTTGTTGTTGGTGTTGTTATTGTTGCAACCTTTTAACCAGAAGGTTAAAGAAGAAGGATACACGACCGACCAACAGACGTGAGACGTAGAGTGCTGCATCGTTTCGTGTCGTCCTGGGCTATTATCGCGGCAGTATTGCATTAAGTGGAGCACACGGGTTACGACGACGACCGACGACGAGCTTAAGGGAACACATAGCCACCCACTTAGGCTGCCATCATGCATCGTCGTGGTAATAATAATAATTTTTAACAACAACACAAAATCAGAGAAGAAATTACAATTTATAGTTTGTAAAGTTAAACGGATACCGAAGAACAACGACCCTCCGAGGGGGCATTTTGTTAAATCTTTTTTTTTTTTCTTCTTTTTGGATTTGGTATGGGTTTAAAGTTTTCGATGTAATTTTGTTTTGTATTGTTCTTGGGGTGTGGGTTAGGGCTTGTTTATTGGGCACTTTGGAATTTATGGTCACATCTCAACAGTGGCATTATGGACAATTTGTTGGTTTTGGCAAACGGATTGTTGGTAAAATTTTGTTACCTGACAAGTTAAGAGATATCGAATTGGGTCGTAATTTGTTTGGTTACTCGCAGTGTAATAATTATTATTGTTGCTTTGTTAGGAAGTTTTTATCAACAGAAAATTTGCAAGTAAGATGTTGGCTATAAAAGCCCAGAGTTATGGGTTCTTATTGATGGTTAAAAAAAACATATTCTATAGAATATTCATTAATCTTGATAAATGATAACGTTTTGGTTTCTTGCATGAAATTTCGTAGTGCAACAATTAAGTTTTTTTAAGACAAGAGTTAGAAAAAAGAAACTGAAATAATTGTTTATAAATAAATTTCTTAATATAAAATGTTTATAAGGAAAAATGTTGTGGTGTGCAAATTTTTAGTTTTTATAAATATGTAGGTAAAAATTTAATTTGGAAAAAAAATTCAACCCAATTTTGAAATACCTATCGAACTTTCAAAAAACTATTTAGTTTTTTTTTTATTCAGAAATTTCGATAAGCAATACTAAATTTTGGCTAATACGTTTACCCTTGAAAGTTGCACTCATATTTTGTTTTCGATGCGCTCTTTTAATCACTAAGGCCCCGGTTATGGACTGCAAGACTTAGATTTTTTAAATAGCAATCACTCAAGCTTTCGATGCCTATACTTCTTTTTTTGCTATCACTGACACCCAAAATCTGCTGTTTGATCTTAAGCTAAGTAGGTATACACGATTGGAAGATTTTCCAATATTGGCACATTTTTCGCAAAAAATTTTAACCAATTTTCTATAAACCGTGTAAACATTCAATTCAATCTGCCAAAATTAATAAAAAAAAAATATTCAGCCAAATTTTCTGTCAGTTTTAAAAAAAAAATTGGCCGAATGCTTGCAATTGTGTTAACACACAATTTTTCTACTTGACAGATAATTGGAAGATTGACCAACTAATTGGATACACGATTGGATGATCTTTCAATATTGGCAGATCTATCAGAAGTCTTTCAATCGCCAATTTGTAATTGGAAGACAAAAAATGTAACCAATTTCTATCAAATATTTGTCTGATTTTTGGATAAAATTAACCAACCGTGTAAACGGACAAATTTAACTTGCTAAAAATTTTTCAAATGGAAGCTTATTGGAAGCAATTGAAAGACTTCTGACAGGTCTTCCAGTATTGAAAGATCTTCCAATCGTGTATACTTAGCTTTAGCCTATAGACTTTTAGATTTTAGAATCTGTTAAGATTTAAAAAAAATAGTTTTGTGATTTTGGTATCAATAGCCTCAAAATTACTTTGACATTGTTAGATATCGATATTTCAAAATTCTTGGGTGGAAAAATAGAAAGTGTTGTTTTCATTTTCAGCAGCTAGAAAGCACCTACTTTATGTATATTTTAAATTTTCTAAACGAACCAAACATTTAAAACTAATATTTAAACATACAAAAAATAAAATTGGGTGGCGCAACAGCCCGTGGAGAGCCAGGGCCTAGTGACTTACAACTCACAACCATTCCTGTGTGCGTGTTGTTAGCAGGAATGAAGGGGACCTAGAGTTTTTTGCCGAGTCAAAACGGCTAAAGAAGAACCACTTTTTCATGAAAAGTATACTCTTGGAGGATTTGTCAGTTCCTCGCAAGAGGCAGTACCTCGGATAAAACATTTCTGTTTTTAGGTGGCACGGCTGGGAATCGAACCCATATCTTCGGCATGAGAGTCCAACGCACTAACAATCATACCACGAGGTACTACTAGTATTTATTCATATTGTGATAAAATAAGTCTACAAAAACTACACGTGATTTTATTTTTAAAATTTTGAAATAAATATAAAAAATAATCGCGTGATTTGTTGTAAGACTATTTGATCAGATTTCTCAATATTTCAAGGATTATTCTGTGAATGATACAAACCATTTATGTGAGTGAAGTTAGCACCGCCATTTTTGATTTTCAAAAAAAAAGTTGTGCTGTATTGTGCTCAACTTGTGCTACCTTGCGCCGTAAATATATTTTAAAAAATTGCAAATTTTGTAAAAAATTAAAGTACAATACAGCACAACTTTTTTTTTTATCGAAAATGTTGGTGCTAACTTCCCGCTACAGCCCTTCGCAAAGTTTAGTTTTGGCATAATAAATGCAATCATGCGAGTTTTTGATTTTTTTTCTTTTTGGTTCTTAGTAGCATTTTTTGAGCACAATGCAGCACAACTTTTTTTTTAAGAAATTTGGAATAAAAAATTCAAAAAATTCATTCGTAAAATTTGCAAATTTACGAATTTTTCAAAAATATTTACGGAAAAAGCAAGCACAAGTTGAGCACAATAGAGCACAACTTTTTTTTTTTAATGTCGCAAATGGCGGTGCTAACTTCACGCTTCGCAAAACTGTTTTTTGGCCGTAAATGTTACAAATATGCGATTTTTTTTATCTCTTTCGAATGTGGCTGCACAAATTGAGCACAAAACAGCACAACTCTTATTTTTTAGTAAATACGAAATTTCGCAAAAATTTCATTCGTAAAACTTGCAAATCTGCGATTTTTTTTAAATATTTACGGCACATGCCAGCACAAATTGAACACAGTACAGCACAACTTTTTTTTCGAAAATCAAAAATGGCGGTGCTAGCTTCACGCTAAAAAAATGGGTACCCTCTAAAAACCAAACTCTTAGTACGACTTTTAAAAAAAAATACGGCACACAGCAGCACAAGTTGGGCACATTACAGCACAATCTTTTTTTTGAAAATCCAAAATGGCGGTGCTAACTCCACGCACATAAACAATTTTTATGTACGAATGTTCACAGAAGTTCTCTAAATAAATTATTTTATACATTAAGAAACAAATCTAAACGCAAGAATATTTAACAAAAAGTATTTGCCTTCACAAGTTTCACAGGAAAGTGGTGATAGCATTCGGACCTTGTGACCACTTGGAATCACACGTTGTTCTTTTTATCTAATAATGCTGAAGTTCTTCGAGGACATTGGTGGAGCTACCAAAGATCCGGCCAGGCCACTCACGCAATGTAATTACTCTTAGTGCCATAAAAGCCATGTAGGCTCAAATCAGAAGAAAATCGGTGAAAAAAATAGACAATCTTTTCGCGGGAAATGAGTTTTTCCCAAAAATCCGTGTTTTGTATCATTAAAGAAGATTTGGGACTTAACGCATCCAAAAGACACACTTGAAAACTGCTCTTGGTCGCACAGAAGCTGAAACGCAACCAAAATCGAAAGCTCTGTCTGATACGCCAGTACGCAGAAAATGGTCACAAAGAAACACTCTTCACAAATAAGGAAATCTTTACCATTGAAGAACCGTTTAGTAAGTAGAATGACCGACTGTATGCTCAGACATCAAGGGAAGCATCTGAACTCATTTCGAGGGTTTAAAGAAGACACCATCCCACAAGTGTTATGGTATGGTTTGGAGTGAGTTATGACGGTGTTACCGACCTTCACTTTTTGAGAAAGCAATCAAAACGTCGGCGAAAGTTTATCAAGCAACTTTTTTGGAGACGTTTTCAAGCCTCTTAACCAAAAAATAGTCGCCAACAAGCATCGGGCATTCCAACAAGATTCTTCTCTAACTCACAAGGCAAAAACCACACAAGAGTGGCTCAAAAACAATGTTCTGAGCTTCATTTCTAGGGATGATTGGGCAGCTTGCATGTCTAGACCACAACCCATTAAATTAAAAGCTCGGGTTCATTTAAAAGGGAATAGCCTTCTCTATATTCAACACCGAAAATTGAATCACAAAAGCGTGCTGCGATGATCACTGGCCAGGGTTTCCTCGGTCGTCGTTTCTTATAGAAAATGGTGGTCATTTCGAATGATGTTTTCTATAAAATGTTGCTAATAGCTTGACCAAGAGCTTACTTACTTTACTTACTTATCCAGCTCCCGATCCATGAAAGGTCTCTGCCTAAAATATTGCGGTCATCCATCGGTTGTGGTCCCTCGCACGCTCCTTCCAGTTGTCGAGACCAAGCGCTCTTGCGTTTGTGATCGCCTGGTGCCAGTAGCGGAGGTTCGATTTTCCTGGTCGTCCCGAACCTGGGGGCTGGGATTCGAAGAATTTCTTGTCTGGATCGTTGTTGTCCTTTTGCTCGATGTCGCCGAGCCAGTGTAGTTGACGTGTTTTGGGTCTTTGGACTACATCCACATCTTGGTACAGCTCGTACAGTTAACGATTGAATTTTCTCCTCCAATCGCCCTCTTCGCATATATAGGACCAAATATCCGCCGAAGAATTTTTCTCTCGAAAGTGCCCAGTATCAATTCCCCTTTTTACTTATTGTCCAGCACTCGGCGCCGTAGAATAGAACTGGTAAAATTAGCAATTTGTATAGCGTGCGAGAAAGGAGTTTTGAATCCATTTGTTTGGCCAAACCGAAGTAGCAGCGGTTCGCTAGGGTAATTCTTCGTCGGATTTCCACTAAGGTGTCGTTCGTGGAATTGATGTTTGTTCCGAGGTAGTTGAACTCCTTGACTACCTCGAAATTACTGCTACCAACAGTGACGTTTTGTCCTAGGCGATGGACAGATGAGGCTTTGTTTGTTGACAGCATATATTTTGTTTTGTCCTCATTCACTTCAAGACCAACGCGTTTCGCCTGTTCATCAATAGCTATGAATGCTTCAAGTACAGCTCTCTTGGAGCGACCAATGGTGTCGATGTCGTCCGCATAGCTAAGCATTTGAGAAGACCTGTTGAAGATAGTGCCTTCCATGTTAACACCACTCTTGCGCACTATCTGCTCCAGGACTAGGTCATGCGGCATAGCTGAATCAGTTTTTTCGAGATCCCTAGCTCCGACATCGCCAATAGAAGCTCTTGGAGACTTATGCGGCTCATATGCGGCTTTGAAGTCGATGAATAAATGCACCATACCAGGACATCTCCTCCATACTTGAAGAGTTCCGCAGGTAGGCCATCCGAGTCGGCGGATTTGTTGTTCTTAAGCTTGTGGATGGTTTTCTTAACCTCTTCATTACTGTTCGCTGGGACTGGATCTTCATTGACTGGTCTCATGCTTCTTTGACCAAGAAAATGTATACAAATATCAGCGTATTAATAAAGGGTCCGCCTAATAACTTTTTTTTTTTTTTTGAAAATGCAACTACTACATGGAGTGTAGCTTCGGCTGTGTGGTACGTAGCGCCGTCCTGTTGAAACCAAATGTTGCCAATATCCTCTTCTTCAATTTTTGTGAACAAAAATTTGTTCAACATGGCCCGATAACGATCGCCATTGACTGTAACGGCCACTCGAAGAAAAATGGCCCAATTATGCCTCTGGACCAAAATCCGCACCAAACAGTGACTCGTTTTGGATGTATCGGCTTTTCAATAGCGTGCGGGTTTTCTGTGCCCCAAATGTGACAATTTTGCTTGTTTACATACCCGCCAAGATCAAAATGAGCTTCATCTGAAAAGATGATTTTTTTGACAAAATCTATCTTCTAAGTCGATCTTAGAAGATATCTTCTCTAAGTCGATCGCAGGCCCACTTAGCGAAGCAGCCATTTGAATAAAATTATTTTTCATTATTAACCGGAAGGATTGTACTTTCAAATAAAAAAATAAATTTGAGAAAATATTCAGTAGTTGTTTTTTATAGCATTTTCAAAAAAAAAAGTTATTTGGCGGACCCTTTATAATATTAATTTTTGTGTATCAGTATTTATGACTAGAGTAGGTAGGTACACACGAATCAGAATTTGGGATGATTTTTTAACGGATATTATCACAGGGACACAATGCAAGCACATATAATAAAGTAACTATAGTATTTGTGCTACATAGTGCTGTTTTTTCCTTAAAAAGGGTTCTTTCTCTTCCCGTTAAGGCCAAATTTGACTATTTTGTCAATACCGATGCGATTTAAAATGCGAATTAAAATCTTTACAAAAGAAACAATGATTGGAACAAGATGTATACATATGATGTTAAAATGTACATATATACGTATCGTTTCGTGTGGAAAAATATTTTATCGTACTGAAAACTTACCGATATTGGTACTACCTAATGTGAATCTAGCCTTATGGAGGAGGATCTATTTTCTTAAAAAAAGATGACGATTTAAAATATTTTTTTTTTACGGTGAAACTTACAACTTCACTCTTTTTGAAATTCTGTCCTATAATACTATTTGTGAAGCAAGTTATTTTCGTCAATAACTTTCGACAAAAAAATAATAATTGAAAATCACAACATAAGTTAAAAAGGTCAAGAATAAGGAATAATTTGTTCTCTAAATCATTTAAAAAGGAAAAAGTTTGCAACTACATACTATCAGCTGACCAAGAAAATTACTAATAAAATTGGTAAAATTAACAAAAGAGAAAATAGTAATTTAAGCTCCTTATTTAAACCTTTTTATTTTATAAATAAAATTCTTGAAATCCTTCATAATGAATGTGAAATAAAAAATCATTTAAACAGAAAATTGCCCTTGATTGAATTATTTCATATTATGTACATATTTATTTTTTCTATTTAATTTAAGAACAAAATTTGATCCCTCTTTGATTATATAATATTCTTGTTTAAAGCATCCATTTTGTTTGATTGAAATTTATGTATTAAATTAACACCCATTTATCATCAAAGGTAATAAAAATAAACAACAAATTACATTTGTTTTCAACCACAACAATATCGAAAATTGTTTCCCTTAAACCTGTCCCTACACAGTGCCAGCCAACCACTTTTACCAAACAAAATAAAAAGCTCCCACTTCCATCATAGCGAATAATTAACTTGAAATAATCACAAATCATTTTTGATTCTACCCCCACATAAATTTAAACCTTTATGTATGTGCATATGTATAGACTCGTATAGTATTGCCCACTGGAATAATTGTTATAATTAATTTGGTAATTTTAACTACATTGCCTCATTAATGGTGCGTTCTGGAAAATTTTACCCATTGTAAATAGCCGCCTACTCGATTATAATTAACAGAAACATAAAGTGCTTTTTGTATGCCATTATGCACGCTTAAGTTAATTTGAATTTACTTAAAAACAAAACAAAACAAAAACGATGCTACACAGCTTCGTTTCACGTATAGCTTACCTACATATGTATGTGTATAGAGTCCTTAAATTAAATTATATAGAAAAAACAAATTAAATTTATAAACCAACAAATAATTATAAAATCAATTTGCCCAATATGCTGTGTTAATTCAATATTTTAATATTAATACTATACTGGGAAAAATGGAACTTATTTTTTTTTTTAAATATGCGAGAAACAGGAATAATATTGGTAGTGATCAAATAAACAAATTTATACTTCGGAATATGACCCAAGGAAGGGGTATATCAAATTTTGAATTGGACCTTATTTCAATTAAAAGAAATTATAGTTTTTCGTTTGGAGATTTTATGTAGAAATAAATTATGTTGATACATTATTAAATACGTATGTCCCTCGATAGAGAAATAAGATTAAACATTGAGTTATGGGTTCTAATTAGATATAATGTGGATCAAGTTATCCCGTAGACAAATAATGTCCAACCGTGCAAATCGCTTCTCAAACCCTCTTTCTTATTTGAGGCATATAAAGCCTTTCAAGAGTATACCTACTATGATAGATCCTTTATATATTTTCTGACCAAGCATTAAGATTAAATATTAACTGCAAATAAAAACAGCTCCAATTAAATGAAATGTGTTTTTTCAAGCAGTTTGTTGTTTTTTGTTGTTTTCTTAACTTATCTAGATTTTAGTTAATTATTTGATACGGTGCAGTCTGTGTTCCAGATCCCAAAGTATACAAAATGAAAGAAAGAATAATTACTAAAAATATAATTTTTTGTATCGTAATCGTAACTGTTATTGCTGTATTTTGTTTTTCTTCTTACGTCCTCTCCTCATTGTATTAATCGGGAAAATTTTAAAAGGAAAATATTAGACATAATATTCCTTAATTAATTCAATGCCTCCTAAAGTTGTTGCCTTAATTACTTGGAAGTATTCAAATAGTTTTCAGCCCATTTCTATTGAATATTCATTAATTGTTTTCATTCTCAAAAAAAACCTATGTTGAAGTAATTCACTTAATCTCATGTTCAGAAGATTTCTCAGCAACTATACACAACTACACAAGCACATAAGGCACTTCTGTAACACTTCTGCTACTGTAGCAGTGCTGTCGTTACAAAAATTCAGAAAAAAGGTTCTATGGGGTATGGGAGGCATTTTTGCGAGGAAAATTAAGTGTCCAGGTTTTTCAGTGTTGAGATAACTCAGAGTATAAATATTATCCTATAATGGTCCTTGTGGGTATCTTAATCAAGTTTAAAGTTTAGCTTAGAAAAATTATATGTTTCTTTGAATTTATTCATACAGATTCAAGGCAAATAAAATATTAAGCAATTAAGTCTTCCAAAGAAAAATTAATGCTACTGTTTTTTTCTCGAGAAAATCGATTTTTCTACACAACCCGAATTCTACCCTATTGGAAGTCGTGTCAGTGGGCTTAAACTGTTTTAAATTTCCTAAATTATCTTTAATCACGTCTGAATTTTTTTTTTTAAATGGATTGTGTCGTTTAGAATTTATCGAGCATAGTGGAGACGAAGTGGAAAAAACCTCATACATTATTTACACTTTTACATTTTTTGTAAGTATTTTTCATGAGAAATCTGGCGATTAATGATTTGAGAGTAAAAATTCGCTTTCTTCTGACATAAGGGGTAAAACCAAACCTTTGAAGTTTTTAGCCCTAATACTGATGTTCTGAAGGAAATTCTTCCTTTTCTTTTCTCGTAGTCTTGCTAGTAATAAGGATCCTGTTAAAAATTTCTTTATCAGATTCTACCAGTTTTGCGATCAGTGAATACAAATTCAATTTAAGGAAAAAGATTTAATTACTAATTAAATATAACTAGTTCAATATAGACGTGATTTTTTTCCCCAAAACCGTAAAGTAATTTGAAAGTTCTATTTTTCTCCTTAAAAAAAAAAATGAAAATCCAATCCTCTTTTTCTTCTTCGATAAATCGTTTTTTACTTTTTAGTTTTCAATAGATTATACTTGAACCAAAATATCCCACAATTAGGAAAAGTTTAAAACTGTTACACTTTTTCCTTCTCGATGATGGGGGTGGGTATTCAACACCTTTGTAGATGAATATAATTGGTTTATCGATACAACAAACCAATTAAACGATCGCGAACAAATTATTTAATAATAATAATAATAATTATCTACACTGCGCACCACGATTAACTAATATTTATGACTTATGACTTCTGGTTCTTTTGACAGAAATGTCAAACCAACCAAAAGAAGTCAACGAAAGAAGATAAGAAAAAGAGACAAGAAAAGTGCAACAGTAGCTTGTTTATGAAAGCTACCACCACGGCTGCTCAGCTGGGCTGGGTTCAGCGAAGAAGAAAAAAAAAAAATTGACGACGATAAAAGATGATTGATTCTATCAATCAAAATAGACGAAATATATTTTATTACAAGTACAGTGGGGTACTTGTAATAAATAATGGGCGCCAGGAATTTTAGTTGGGCTAAATTAGCAAAATTCCAAATCTAATTATGAAATGAAAATAAAGCGAAAAATGAAATGAAACACGATTTGTATATTCCCATACAAATTTTTTTTTTTTTTTTTTTTTTAAATTATTTTTATTTGGGAAACCTTGGATAAACCAGGATAAAAACCCAAAATTTTTTCGAATAAAGAAATGAACAAAGGGAATTTTATAGCTGCTCACGGGGAACCGTTGAGCCAAAAACAAAGAAAATGAAAACGCAAAATGGGCCGTTAACGCACAGTTAAAAAAAAAGAAATACCGCGTCCCAAAATTAATAGGGATAAAATCGAAATAAAAAGATTAAACGAACAATTAAACTAAAACCGAATAAGATCTGTCGGAATTCTTTTTCCCAAAAACTCACACAAAAATTACCACTCTACTTATCTTTAATCTCCTGGTAATTTTCTTCTTTGAAATTTTTCCTCTCTCTCCTCGAAACTCGTTCCTAGTTTCCTCACTCCTCGAATCACCTTTCCTCTTTTCCTCTTTAACTTTTTCAACCAAAAATTTTCGAAATTTACTTTACTTTAAATTTCAAAACTTTTCCTCGATTTCAGTTCTTCAAATTTTCCTCGTATCCTCAAAATTGTCAACTTTTTGCTTGGTTAGCTCTCTCAAGAGTGAACTTCCCAGCTATTAACCCAATTCTTCCTTCAGCCATTCCAATCACTCACACATTCATACATTCAGCCATACGTTTTCGTGATCATCGGTCACGGGACATCGGCTTCCTGGAAGGCTTTTTCGCTCCCCAGAAAACCACCGTTGTTGAATCTCAACGAAACTCACACACACCTAAGTTCAACCAGTTGTTGGATGTCTGTCCAAAACTTGCTGAATCTTACTCTCTCACAAACACAAGTTCAACAAGTTGTTGGATGTGTTTCCAAAACTTGCCGAAACTTAATGGCCGAGTTCAGACCTATCCCAAACTAAACTTTTGAGAAAAATTGAAAAGAATCAAAACCGAGAAAAGGCCTTCGCTAGGCATTCTCCTAGTTAATACAAAAATACTCGCGGGTGATTCGAAGCGTAAATCAACTATTCAAAAACCAATTATTTCGAGACGAGAGAGTGAGACTTTTTAAAAACCACGAAAATCTATTCTTTTTTTTTTTGAATTCCGATAGACCTTTTGTAATTAGAAATTTAATAACCGATTTTTAAGATTAAAAGTAATGCGTTAACTACCCAAAATGTCTACAATAATTACTAAGTTAAGTTTAGTTAAGTTTAGATAGTTTTTAGTTATTGATGCTGTGTTGTTGTTGTGTTGTTTTGGAAACAAGTAAGAGTCCGCCTGACTCGTTACTTCTTCAGCTCATCCGCTGGCCCATCGACATGAGACGTTCGTCTGCAAGGTACATACGGCTATTGTATTTTGGAACCGCCCGTTCCACTCGAAAGTTATCAAAATTACTCGTTCACCTGTTTTTGTTGCTTTTGCAAAATTCTAGCGAAGTACACCACTGGTTGATGATACCATGGTTGCCCTCAACTTCACTAGTATTTTGCAGCCACAACGGAAAATTAAAAAGGGGGCAAAGGATTCGAAAGCTGGTCATTGTTGCGGTAAATTTTACCGTAACAAATCCCACCCTTTCCTCCCAAGAAATGTGTTTACCTTTCAAAGAAAAGTAAACCATTTCTTAAGGCCTAAACAGGATAAAGGTTAAGAAAGGTGAACAACACAACACAAGGACTTTCATCATCAATTAGTAAAAAAAAAATCTATATAAAAAAGAAAAAAAAAAAATGGCATGTATTATAAAAGTATTAAAAGAGTTATTTAAAAAAAAGTCTTAAAAAAAAACAAAATATTAAAAAAAAATTACAAGAATTTGAAGAAAAAAAGATTAAGGGACTTTTGACTCAGTTATCAACATAAGGTTTCAAATCTTTTACATGCCACGTCCCTCGATCTTTCCCCTTTTCATCCATTAGCAAGTATGCCCATGGTGACACACGCTTGCTAATCTTAAAAGGCCCAACAAATTTTGTAGCCAACTTTGATGCGTAATACGTTGCCGCATCGGACAGCGTAAAATTTCTTCTCCACACTAGATCGCCAGGTTGATACTGTGTGTCTCTCCTTCTGAGATTATAAGTTTTTGCGGTCTTGCTACTTGCCGACTCTAATTTCTTAGCTATGTCTTCCTGTAGCTTCTTAAATTGAGCACCTAAATCCGTAGTTTGATTACTATCACTACTACTACCTCTGTACCCTATATCATGGCCACTAGTTGCCATATTCCTCCCAAAATTAGCAAAGTACGGTGACATCCCTAAAACCTCATGTTGCGAAGTTCTGATTGCGCAGGCTACCTTCGCCAACTGCGAATCCCAACTTCTATGATTTTCAGAGACGTATGCTCGAAGAGTCGTTTTGATGATCTGATTTATGCGCTCTGCCGGGTTTGCTTGCGGGTGATAATGCGCTGTAAACCTAATTCTTGATGCGTACGATTCGCAAAGAAATTTCAATTCCCTACTTCGAAACTGTGGACCATTGTCACACACGATACATTTTGGAACCCCAAACAGCAAAAATACGTTGTCTTCTAATTCCTTACAAACTGCCTTAGCAGTAGCAGACCGTAGAGCAAATAAAAGAGGAAATTTTGTAAAATAATCGACAACAGTCAGAATGTACATAAAACCCTTGGAAGATTTGGGAAGTGGACCAACCAAGTCTACACAAATCATTTCCCATGGCTTAGAAGTCCCTATCCTTTCCGTCATAAGACCAGCTGGTTTATCGTTTATAGGCTTCACTTGTTGGCATGTTTTGCAGTTCCTAACATATTTAGTAATATCGCCCCTCATCTTGGGCCAATAATACTTCTCACAGACCCTAGCAAAAGTTTTTCGAACGCCCATGTGTCCAGCTAGTGGGCTATCATGGCATTCACCTAAAATTCCTAACCTATCCTTTTTTCCTACTACTAGCTTCCATTCTGCTTTATCATTGTGAACTACTAAATGACCTAACTTTACGTGTTTAAAAAGTCGCCCATCCTCTATTCTCCAGGACGGGTACGCTAAAGGATTCTTCTCTACAAAAGACAACATTTTGATTACCCAAGGGTCCGATTCCGCTTCCGAAATTCCAGCTACTACCGGAACTCCCCGCGATAACATGTCAGGAACTACATGTTCTTTCCCCTTTCTATGGATTATCTTGAAGTCAAATTGTTGGAGTCTAATGGCCCATCTGGCCAATCTACCCTGTGGATCTTTAAGGTTGCTTAACCACACCAAAGAGTAATGATCAGTCACGACCGTAAATCGAACTCCTTCAACGTACGGACGTAACTTTTCAATCGCCCAAAGTACGGCCAAGCATTCCTTTTCAGTGGTTGAATAATTCCTTTCGCTCCTATTTAATGACCTACTAATATAGCATACTGCTTTTTCCCCCTCTTCAAAATTCTGAGATAGTACGGCCCCGATTCCGTAGTCTGACGCGTCTGTCTGAACTACAAACGGTCTAGAAAAATCTGGACATGTCAAAATCGGTGCCGTAACCAAACATTCTTTGGCTTTCCTGAAGCTATCCTCACACTCTTGGGTCCATAAAAACTTCTTACTTTTCTTCAACAGATCAGTAAGGGGCCTAACTAATATGGCGAAATTTGGTACAAACCTTCTGTACCAAGAAATCGTCCCTACGAAACTTCTAACTTCTTTAACGTTTTTGGGGGCCGGAATTTCCAACATGCTTTGAACTTTTTCCGGATCGACGTGAAGTCCATTTCTGTCAACTACATACCCCAAAAACTTTAAAGAGGGCCTACAAAAATTACACTTTTCCCTACCTACTTTAAGACCTGCTTCCCTCAACCTTTTGAAAACTTCTTTTAAAATTTCTAAATGTTTATCGAAAGAATCGGTGACGATGATAATGTCGTCAAGGTACACAAAGACGTATGGTTCAAGGTCAGGACCCAAAACCTCGTCAATAAACCTTTGCCACGTAGCCGGCGAGTTATGTAAACCAAACGGCATCCTCCGAAATTGGTAAAGTCCTCTGCCCGGCACGGTGAAGGCTGTGAACCTTTTCGACTCTTCCTCCATTGGAATTTGCCAATAGGCAGATTTGATATCTAAGGAGGACAAATACTTCGCATTCCGAAGTTTGTCCAAAATTGCAGTAATAAAGGGGAGAGGGTATGCATCTCTGTCCGTAACCTCATTAAGCTTTCTATAGTCAACGCAGAACCGGTATTTTCCATCCTTCTTTTTAACTAGTAAAATCGGAGAGGCCCATGGGCTTTTCGATTTTTCGATTACCCCTGCCTCTAACATTTCCTGAAGCTCTTTATCTATATGTTCTTGGATGGCCGGCGAAACCGGATAATATCTCTGTTTTATTGGTTCTGCGGACGTCCTAATCTTATGCTCTACTAAGTTCGTACACCCTAAGCCCTCACTCATGCTATTAAAAAGTTCTACTAAAACAGATTCTTAATTTTTCTTCTCATTTTCATCTAAGTCTGAAATTTCCCTAATGACACCTACATCTTCTGCTATAGCTGTTAAACGCTCTTGATCTGAAAAGTTCCACACACCTGAACTCAAATCTGGGACTATGCCCGAGAGTGCCCAAAAATCTGCACCCAAGATCAAACGATGTGGGAGGCTTGGAATTACCAGGCACTCCAAAAGGATAGCTTTTCCTTCAACTTCGATGGGGAGAGTTACACATCCTGGAACTTCTACTCCTGCCCCATCGGCTAGTGCTACAGACCCAATTTTTGATTTTTCTACTTTAAGCCCTAACTCTTTTAAAAACCTACACCCATCCCCTCCTATAATGGTTCGTGAAGCACCCGAATCCAATAAACCTAAAAACCTTACTCCATAAATTTTGACATCTAAATATGGCCTAGTGTCCCTACCATTTACTGCTAATGTGAAGCCTAATTGAACCTGATTAACCAGCTGATCGCCAGCAGGCGACCCTATTAAACTCTGCGAACATCTCGTCCTGCTGGCCCGAGAGTTCGGTTCCCATTTCCCGAACAACGTTGACAATTATTGCGAGAAACCCCTACCATACCACAACCAAAACAACGCCTAGGAGCAGAACAAGAACTAGCAAAATGGCCTTCACGATTACAATTAAAATATTTTATAATGCGACGAGGTGGAGGAGGGTTTTCTGGAGCTGGGGTAGCCACCGCAACTCTTGGCTGTGAAGCCGTGCTCGGACGGTAACCACATTCTGGTTCTAAAAGATTCTTCCCTCTAGAAGGTGGAGTAAATGTATCCACGTTTACTTTAAGAGTATCCATTTCCCTTCCAAGCACCGCAAGTTCCTTAACTGAACTTGGTTTAGCAAACGCAATTTGCTTTTGGAAGAATGGATCGACGTTCTTTTTAAGAATTGTAAGTTTTCTTCCCTCAGTTAATGGTTCTGATAACCGCCTAAACAATGTCCTCATAATACTAAGATAACTTCCAAAAGACTCATCCTTACCTTGCGTTCGACGATTTATTTCTTCTAAAAGAAGGTCATCGTAGTTCGCGGGTAAGAACTCGGCTTTAAGTTCTTTAACAAATTCCTGCCAATTACCTATATCCTCTCTAACAGTTCTGAACCACATGAGTGCCCTACCTGACAAAAGTTCAGTCGCTGACTTAAAAAGATGAGTCTCTGGAACATTGTTCGCAATTCTAAGTTCCTCAACCCGTTCTAAGAAAGAATTTACTGATGAGCTTTCCGACTCACCAGTAAACTTGACACCCCATTTACCTATCCGCTCAAAACATCTTTCTTGGAGCACTACCCGCTCTATACCTCGCTCTGGTATCCTAACATCTATAACCCTAGCACTCTCTGTATTTTGTTCAGATCCCGAGGAAGTTTGTCTAGCCGTATGAACAACTTCCTTGGAACCAGTAGGTTTTGCCGGACTATTTCGAACTATTTGTTCGGTTTGAACTTTAAGTTGTCTCTTCACTGGAGTCTTTTTGGGTGGCTCTTCTTCCAATTCACTATCCTCATTCTCACCATTGAGATCACCTAACAAAATCAAAAGCTCATTCTTAAGAGCACCAATCTCATCTTCCTGTTCTTCTACTTTACATGGAGTTCTACCTAACCGTCCTATACTCCATTCTATCTTTGAATTAATCTTAATAAATTCGGAAGATTTAGGATTCTGCGGTGGATCCTTAAGCAATATTTTAATTTCATCGATTTTTGCCTTAACGGCATCACGATCCTCTTCAAAAGTAAATGGATAAATCCTACTATTCTCTAACGAATCCTGTCTCACTAGTAATCTTGAGGATCTTAAAGCCTTCCTCATAACCTCTACGGTGTCAACCTTCAAACCTCTAACCCTCATCTCATACGCTAACTCATCTTGGGATAACCTTCCTATATTCATTTTGTAAAAGTTTTAAAATAATTTTTCACTCGATAAAATATTTGAAAAACCAAAATATAAGTTATTCCTACAACGTTGGTAACCCTAGTTTTATATAAAATGACTAGCAGAAATATTAAAGTTAAAAAAAACTATAGTTCAATATACAAGAAAAGTTTGTTCCACAGTACCAATTCTCTTTGTTATTACTGCAGAAAAACTTTCCAACAATTCAAAAATATTTTCTAAAAACTTTGTAAACGACTCAACTAAACTATTCACCACTTATTTCTTCAAAACCCGAATCTCTATTGCACTCGAAAAACAAGAAAAAGTGAATATCAAACAACAAATCGAAACGTCAAAAAATGCAATTAAAAGTGTCGTTAACACTTTTCCGAAAATTTTAATTAATAAAAACAATGAAGGGATTATCAAAATATCTAAATTTCACCGAAAATAATTAAATAAAAGGAATTACCAATTAAACCTATTCGCAAAATTTTTTTGAAAAAAAAATTAGAAACCCAATACCTTTATGTTCTACTTCGCACAGAAGAAACATAAACAAACGGGAAAATTGCAATAAAAAAAAAACTACTCTATTTTGTTCTCGAAAAACAAAACCCGTACAAAGTATGAAAATATAGGTATGTATGTATATAAATATATATAATATGAAATGGATTTGATTCAATTGGAATCGGAAATCAAATAAATCATAGGTAGGTACTCACAATAAACCCCATGCACTTATGTATAAAAACCTTAGGTATGTAATTATGTATGTAAGTATGTACTTCCAATTTCCTCAAGCAGAAACAACAATGCGTAGGTATGCGTAAGTATGTAGGCCACTTTTTTATGATTTTAAGACTTTTTCAGCAAATTACCTAGGGAAAATAAGACAAATTAAAAGTAAATCGAACTCAATAAAAGATTAAAAAGACACTAAGAACAAACACACTTCCCTAATTGCACAAGGGAAAAAAAAACACTTCCAACAGGGATAATTTCAATTTTTTTTTTCACACAGAAGCCCCACGTTCGGGTGCCAATTTGTTACACTTTTTCCTTCTCGATGATGGGGGTGGGTATTCAACACCTTTGTAGATGAATATAATTGGTTTATCGATACAACAAACCAATTAAACGATCGCGAACAAATTATTTAATAATAATAATAATAATTATCTACACTGCGCACCACGATTAACTAATATTTATGACTTATGACTTCTGGTTCTTTTGACAGAAATGTCAAACCAACCAAAAGAAGTCAACGAAAGAAGATAAGAAAAAGAGACAAGAAAAGTGCAACAGTAGCTTGTTTATGAAAGCTACCACCACGGCTGCTCAGCTGGGCTGGGTTCAGCGAAGAAGAAAAAAAAAATTGACGACGATAAAAGATGATTGATTCTATCAATCAAAATAGACGAAATATATTTTATTACAAGTACAGTGGGGTACTTGTAATAAATAATGGGCGCCAGGAATTTTAGTTGGGCTAAATTAGCAAAATTCCAAATCTAATTATGAAATGAAAATAAAGCGAAAAATGAAATGAAACACGATTTGTATATTCCCAGATGGGGACTTTAAATTATTTTTATTTGGGAAACCTTGGATAAACCAGGATAAAAACCCAAAATTTTTTCGAATAAAGAAATGAACAAAGGGAATTTTATAGCTGCTCACGGGGAACCGTTGAGCCAAAAACAAAGAAAATGAAAACGCAAAATGGGCCGTTAACGCACAGTTAAAAAAAAAGAAATACCGCGTCCCAAAATTAATAGGGATAAAATCGAAATAAAAAGATTAAACGAACAATTAAACTAAAACCGAATAAGATCCGTCGGAATTCTTTTTCCCAAAAACTCACACAAAAATTACCACTCTACTTATCTTTAATCTCCTGGTAATTTTCTTCTTTGAAATTTTTCCTCTTTCTCCTCGAAACTCGTTCCTAGTTTCCTCACTCCTCGAATCACCTTTCCTCTTTTCCTCTTTAACTTTTTCAACCAAAAATTTTCGAAATTTACTTTACTTTAAATTTCAAAACTTTTCCTCGATTTCAGTTCTTCAAATTTTCCTCGTATCCTCAAAATTGTCAACTTTTTGCTTGGTTAGCTCTCTCAAGAGTGAACTTCCCAGCTATTAACCCAATTCTTCCTTCAGCCATTCCAATCACTCACACATTCATACATTCAGCCATACGTTTTCGTGATCATCGGTCACGGGACATCGGCTTCCTGGAAGGCTTTTTCGCTCCCCAGAAAACCACCGTTGTTGAATCTCAACGAAACTCACACACACCTAAGTTCAACCAGTTGTTGGATGTCTGTCCAAAACTTGCTGAATCTTACTCTCTCACAAACACAAGTTCAACAAGTTGTTGGATGTGTTTCCAAAACTTGCCGAAACTTAATGGCCGAGTTCAGACCTATCCCAAACTAAACTTTTGAGAAAAATTGAAAAGAATCAAAACCGAGAAAAGGCCTTCGCTAGGCATTCTCCTAGTTAATACAAAAATACTCGCGGGTGATTCGAAGCGTAAATCAACTATTCAAAAACCAATTATTTCGAGACGAGAGAGTGAGACTTTTTAAAAACCACGAAAATCTATTCTTTTTTTTTTTAATTCCGATAGACCTTTTGTAATTAGAAATTTAATAACCGATTTTTAAGATTAAAAGTAATGCGTTAACTACCCAAAATGTCTACAATAATTACTAAGTTAAGTTTAGTTAAGTTTAGATAGTTTTTAGTTATTGATGCTGTGTTGTTGTTGTGTTGTTTTGGAAACAAGTAAGAGTCCGCCTGACTCGTTACTTCTTCAGCTCATCCGCTGGCCCATCGACATGAGACGTTCGTCTGCAAGGTACATACGGCTATTGTATTTTGGAACCGCCCGTTCCACTCGAAAGTTATCAAAATTACTCGTTCACCTGTTTTTGTTGCTTTTGCAAAATTCTAGCGAAGTACACCACTGGTTGATGATACCATGGTTGCCCTCAACTTCACTAGTATTTTGCAGCCACAACGGAAAATTAAAAAGGGGGCAAAGGATTCGAAAGCTGGTCATTGTTGCGGTAAATTTTACCGTAACAAAACCTCCCCTTGACCCTGTGGCCTGATTAGGGAATACGAAGCGGATTGTTTTAGATGGCTAAAATGAGGTTTTTGCTGTTTTAGCTTTCGCCTTTTTCACCCTATTTTCGAAATCGAAAGCGAATGTAAATTGAGATTTCCGATAAGTTTTTCTTTGCGGATTGGTGCATCGACGGGCGAAAGTCAATGTTTATTAATTGATTTCATTCAAATAAATAAAAATTTGATGTTATTTTAATTTCTTTTATAAAATAAAATTAAAGAAAGAATTAAAATTTATTTTTTTTATAATAAACGTAAAACAGCAATACCAACAACAACTTTCAGCGCTCATTGAATTTTTGAGGGAATATGAAGGGATAGCCAAAGGAGCACTCAATGCACCTTAATACAAAACCTTTTTTTGAAAGCTGAAACAGCTTATTGAACCTATTTTTTATAGAATAAAATCAATTTAAGATGAAAAACACTCTACACAAAAGCACTCACTCAAAGCAAGGGAGATCAAGAGGTGAAGAAGCACTTTTTAATAACTTTCGTGAAAGTTTGAGGAAAATTCTACATCACATGCTCAGCATAGGTAGGTATTATATAAACAATATTATGGAGTCTATTTTTAATTTAAATAATACATATCTTAATTTTATTCCAAAGCAAATGACAACAAATTGTGCATATTTGCTCCTCGCCAAATGATTTTAATTAAAAAAACAAATATTCTCTGGAAATCAGCTGTCAAATATCTGGAAATCTTGGAAGTATAATTTACGATATCGAATTGAAAACGATTCGCTTCGTATTCCCTAATCAGGCCACTGGTCATAAAACGAATAAGATTCCATGGTTGCAAATTAATACAAAATGATACAGCTTAGAGGTTTTATCTCTAAATCGAACGTTTATGGCCCTACTGTTCAGCATGGCTTAAGCATTTGTATGCTTGAAATGCTTAAAAAAAGCATTAACTAAAAAAGTTAATAAATTTTGGAAAATTCTTTGCTTTGTTTTTTAAGTGGGCGTGCCCGTAAGCTGTTATTTCTTGAAATTATTTAGCTAAGAACCTTTTGTCATTTCTGAAAATTTCAATGAAATCAGTTGAGTGGTTCAGATTTTATTGAACTTTGAAGCAATCTCCTTTCAACCGAAACCACCGGATAAAATTCCAAAAATCATAGTTTTTAATTAATACAAAAAAAAAATGTTTATTTTTCAAGCCTCCCACCCCTCCCAAAGGCTGAAAAAAAACCTGCCAGACTTTATTATTCGATATCACTATACATGTACCAATTATCCCTCATACTACAATTTTGGTTAAACATCCACTCCCAAAATTTTCGATCAGCTCTTATACTATCACGTTTATTGTTTAAATGTAACTATGTGCGACTACAAGAAACTATTTAGGCTCATGCTGTGATGCCTTTCAATAAATATTGTTTCAAAAAGACGGAGCAGTTGTTTTTTTCTGATTCCTTGTGCGTTTTTTTTTTTTATGACAATTAGAAATTTTTATTTTGCATTTAAATGTTTTTGCAAGAAATTTGCTATTTCGCTTATTACACCAGACCAAGTCAGTTACGAATAGGAGGAGTCGACATGTCATTAAACATAACCAAGCTCTAGTGATGGCTTGCACTGCACAGTATACATGTACATATCTAGCATTTTGATAATGTTCCCTAATCATAATGCACTGTGCTCTACTTAAGTGACCTTGGTCCATCACAGCCCTTTCCACAATTTATTAATTTCAAGATAGTCCCCCTTCCCTCTTGGCTATATTTTGGGAAATTTGAGATCTCCAGCCATTAAGCTCTTCCGTATTTCAATTTGAAAATGATTATGCACCATTAATTTTCCTTATTTTAAATATTTTAAGCTTAATTTATTTTGCTTGTCTTGCCTTTAAGTTACGTTTACATAAGTTTGAAATCTTCAGTCTAATTCATATCGTCTAACACAATCCAGTGCAGGACTGTCAGTAAAATGGTTTTGAAAACCGCTGTTTATTTTACAGAACAAGTAAATATACATTACCCTTTGTATACATCCTTTTCTTCAGGGCATTTTATAAATGTATGACTGCATTAAAACGCCATTTTTTCAGTCAGTCCTTTAAAATGTGAATTTTACTGTCTCTTCTTTTTAAGTTCAAGGAAATGCTGAAATTTTCCTCATAACCGACAGAATGATCTCCGAAGCAATAAACTCAGTTCACTAGTGATTTTTTAACATATTTCAATTAAAAAAAGGAATAAATCTTAACGATTATTGCCTCTTATAAAAATCCTTTGGTTTCGATGAATCTGATTTTTCTGCTTTTAAAATCCAAGTTCCTTCTTATGGTGTCCCTCAGGGCTTTGTTTCTTTCTTTATCTCTTGTCTTTGTCTGAAACTACTTTTTCACTTTAGAGTTTTGCTCGCGACAGCACTTTCATTTTTAATATTCATTTCCAGATTCACATCCCTGTTCTTCGAATGTAAAACTGCAACGACAGCATTATGACGAGTTCATTACATAAATTCGGATCTTAACAGCATCGATTCATAGTCATGTGGAATTAACTGCTCCTAGAACTCAAAACGGATTATTGTTATTAACTAACTTCAGCAGCCCTGACTAATAATAGAAAAATAGGTCTTACAAACAAAAGTCAATGAACACAGGAAATATGAATGAATTGTGTACACAAGAACAATTTGTTTGGCATTAAAATGCGACCAAGCAACACAAAGTGTCTAACAAATAGCAGCAACAACAACTGTGCATCATTGGACTCCAAAATAGCAAATAAGTTTAAATTGAAGCACAATAGCGAATAACCCAGAGCGACAGAGGAGAGCAAGTGCTGGCAACCAACAACTGGCAACAGCACCTCCACCGACTGCCCGCCGACTCTGTGCTACCACTAAATCCACCACCATTACGTGCAAGTGCAACAGCAACAACAATAATAACAACAAAAACAACAACAAAAACACCAACAAGACTTTTCATTTGAGGTTAGGAGCAAAAGTTCAATTGAATTCCTGAAACTATACAAAATTGTTTCCCTTTATTGTACTAATACCAATACCGATGTATGTGCTTACTACGCACACACACGAGGCGGAAGTTTTGATTACAAAACTGGTTACCGCAAAATAGAAGTTTTGGAATGAAAATGTGATGCAAATTGGCTGAAAACAATTTGCAATTAAACACAAACACAAACACACCATCCGCAGTCCGCAAAATAAAGTTATACAATTTATAGAGATGCATTATATAGAAGCAGGCAGACAGGCTTCACAGGAACAATTAAGCCAGCAAGGACTTAGCGTTATGCTTACGCACCAAATTAATTTCCATGCAGATTAAAATATTTCGTTAGAATGCGGAAACTTCTCGAATAGTAAAATGGTTAACCCTTTCCTAACCTCCGACCATGATACTACCTTAGTTGTATAGTTCATAGAAAATAAATATTTTGTTTTGTTGTGCTATTTTCTGATGATTTTTTTTTTAATAAAATCAATTAGTGTTGAATGGAAATAGTTTTCGTAGCCCCAGAGAATTCAGTTGGTTGTTGGTATACATATGTAAATACCATACTTTTGAAGGAAGCAATACTACGCTTAAATAATGCAAAATTTTTACTGAAATAATGAGTTTTGTTTTCAATCGACAGCTTCACAATTATTAAGTCAGTTCACGTTTTTGAGATTTCCGTACGTTTGTACGTTCGTACGTCATTACGTGCGTACTTTCGTACCTTCCTTCACTTTTGTTCGTTCACCATTTCAAAAGATCGAATAAAGATTTCGACTTCGGATAAATTTTATTTTATAATAATGTCGTAACGTGCAGAAAGGACTTAAAGAAAAAATTAAAAAAAAAAACGTTAAATTTTATTACTCTCGAATATCTCTAGAGCAAATATTGATTTTATTCCTCGCCTATTGACATAATAAAGAATTTGTAAAAATATAAAATCAAATCAACCTACAGTCAAGAAGAAAAACCAATCTTTGGTCTTCACTTAATTGCATATTGAACACCTAAAAACGTTTTCGGAAATCTTGATTTGGCGCTTTTTTAACAAAAAACAAAAAAATTGGGCCTTGCTTCCGGGGGCACCAATGGATAGTTACCAGTGTGGGTCGCACCCAGCCACTTTTTACTTGCGATATAAAGATACTATATGGCAAGTTATGTACTCGGAAAAAAAATTGAACTTGAGATTTTGGTCAGAAAAGTGGGTCTCACATTCTCACTGTGATGTTTTAAAAACTTCGTGTCTCTCTATCTTCTTATAGGGATTCACTACAGAGAGATGGACCTATGACAACAATTGTTTAAAATTCCAAGCTAATATTCCTTTATGCACACTTTTTTCCTCCGATCAATAGGCATTGAAATTAATGTGAAAAATGTAGGTCAAATTTTACACCTGTTCGACACGTGCTCGAGTAGGCAGACACACTGTTATTGGTTCAAGACCTCAAAGGCTATTATTGATATGACTTACAACTTTACGCAAATGACTTGACTTTTTATGTCGCTGGCTCTTAGACTAAAACGGCTGGATCGATTTTCTTAAAACTTGGTTTAGAGTGGTTTTTGGTGATTCTGTCCACAGGTTTTCTTCATTTTTTTTTAAACCAAAAATAATGGTAGGTACCTGGCATACAATTTTCCTTGCAATTTTACAAAATCTTATTTTGGTCAAAAACAGCTCCACAACTTTTCTTAACTAACTTTCAGTAAAGTTTGACTTTGGGTGGGAAACCATTTTTCAGAAAATTGTTATTAATGGTGCCTCCTAAAGGAACCATTTTTTTAACTATCGATTTTCTTCAAAACGGTATGATTGATTCCAGTTCGTGTACTTCTCAAAACTACGAATTTTATTTTGAAAGAACTTCGGGCTAAATTCGTACAAATTTTTAGTTTTGGGAGGTACGTCAACAGGCAGACATTGGAATTGTTTCCGTTGCCACCATAATCACCTGATCTAAACATTATTGAAAACCTTTGGGGATGGCTGACCCGTCAAATTTATGATGGAGGCAAGCAGTATGAAAGCTGTGAGGAGCTTATTGCCGGAATTAAAAATGCCTGGTCGAAAATTTCATTAGATTTATTTAATACAATTGTATGAATCTCTTAAAAGTAGAATTTTGGATGTCATTTCAAGTTGTGGAGGTTATACAAAGTATTCAAACTGTGAAAAATAGTTATAATAATAATAAAAAAAGCAAAAAAAAAATTATGAAATCGATCAACTTCTTTTTTTTCAAACTTTTAACAGGTGCGTGTAACCAAGTGAAGCGATTTAATTGAGCTTATTTTGCCTTTGTGGGAAGTAAGAGATCAAAACAACCGTTCAGTGTGTCTCACTAATCTTGAATTTAGGTTTTTTCTAAGAGAATTAAATAACCTTTCAAATAAACGCATTGTTCGGTAGTTCATAAAAAAAAATAAACAGGATAACTACAATTTATTGAGAGAAAAATGGTGCGACTAACCATGTGAACCGCACTGTAAAAATAAAAACAGTTTTTTGTAGCCAAAATTGTCGGCTTTTTTTTTTTTTATTATAGTATAATATTCTCATGAATAAATACTGGCACCAAGATTTCACCAGTTTATTGTGTATCGTGTCGGCTTAGAGTCAAAAGCGCAGCTAACTTCACATTTGTTTTATCATTATAGACCCCTTCAAAACTTCCTAGAAAATACAATAATTTATCAAATCTTTTCAATTTCATAGAATTTGGCAAAAATGCATGTAGAAAAATACTTAATGTAATTTTGGTTTTATTCAAATAATGCAAACACTTTTTTACTTACGATTATAGGTACTATAAGGCAAGTTTTGGATTCGTGCAAAAAAAAATTTTTGAGATAACAATCAAACATGATATTACGATGATAGAGAACACCAAAAAAGTGGGTGGCACAATTCTGTCTGTCTGTCTGTCTGTCTGTTCGTCTACAGCCTAAACGGCTGGATCGATTTTCTTCAAACTTGGTACATAGTGGTTTTTGGTGATTCTGCCGACACGTTTTTTTCATTTTTTTTTTTAGAACCAAAAATAACGGTACCTGCCATACATTTTTTTTTTGGCAAATTTACATAATCGTATTTTTCTCAAAAACGGCTCGACAACTTTTCTTAAAAAAAATTCAATAAATTTATTTTAGTAAAGGCTTTCTTTGGATGGAAAACCATTTTTCAAAAATGGTTATTAATGGTACCTCCCAAGGAACCATTTTTTTAATTTTTGATTTTCTTCAAAATGGTATGATTGATTTCAACTATTTTGTTTATACAGAAGCTTTCAAGAAATGTTAATAGTTTTGTGTACCAACATTTTTGAAAAAATATTTTTTGGATTTCAAAAAATTTTTCAAATTTTTTTTTGGAAAATCAAATATTTCGAAAACGGCATCGTAGATTTTTTTGAAACTCGATATTTAAGATTTTTTTAGTACTCTCTAAAATATTTTTAGAAAAAATTTTACATTTATGAAAAAATAACGGTACCTTCCATACAAAAGTGAAAATACCGCAAAGGAAAATATTTTTTTGCTTGAAAACGACTCCTACGATTTTGATTAAACTTTTTTCATATACTAAAACTAGTACGATCTACCATCAAAAATTAAAAAATTTTACACATAATAACTATTAGTAGTACCTGTCATAGAACGTATTTTTTTATTTGGAGTTTTCTCGTTATCAGCTTAACGGATTTAAATGATTTTTTTTATATACAAATTTCAGATAAGATTAAATAATATTGCATATCAAAATTTTCAAAAAAAACTTTTTTTTTGAAAATTCCAAACGGGTTGACAATTTTTTTTCAAATTTTGTTTTTATATACACATAAATATATAGTTTAAATCTGCATACCAAAATTTGTTCTTAAAAATGTTTTAAGAATTTTATATATAAGAAATTAATTTAAAAGAAAACCGCTAAAACGATTTTAAATTTTTTTTCCCATACAATCATATTCCATCATGAATTAAGATGGCATACCTTTTTTCACCTCAAACTGTCAAAAGAGTTGTTTTAGCTAATTTAAATGTCGTATTTCATGCTTCTCTACATTCTTCTCTCATAATTTCCATGTTTGTATATACAATTTTCTTAAACTCGCAGTGTCTTGAACATAAGAGCAAGTACGTGCGACCCAGTCGTGCATTTTATTTTAAATAATTTTTGTGTAAAAATGCAAAAAATGCGTTAAAACGGTGTTATCAAGCCATTTCCAAAAATTACTCTAAACATAAATAACAACTTTGTAAATGATGATAAAACTATTGCAAATTAATTTAACCAGTATTTTGTGAGTGTGGGAGTAAGGCTATATAATTGTTTTCAAAATAACGTTTCCCATCATTTCAACGTCGAGTACAACTTAATTAGTGAGCTAGTTTTGACACCTACAACTACAACTGAAGTTATGTCAGTTATCAAGGACTTAAAAAATACACAATCAAAAGGATATGATGATATAGCAACTGCGATTATTAAGAGAAGTTCTGCAAGTATATCACCATTGCTTACAACATTAATAAATAAATATTTTGATGAAGGCACATTTCCGGAAAACCTAAAAATTGCTAAAATCATACCGATACATAAAAAAGGATCAAAAACGGACAAAACTAACTATCGCCCTATAGCCATAACATCCGTTTTTTCTAAGATTTTCGAAAAAATATTTAAAAATCGACTTCAAATACACCTTCAAAATAACCAAATACACCAATCAAATACATCCATCGCACCGTATGATCTTTGCACAGTCATTCAAAAACATATGTCCAAGAAGAGAAAAGTCTCAGCAATTTTCATCGACCTGGAAAAAGCTTTCGACTCCGTCAAGACACAAATATTGATAAACAAATTAAGATTAATCGGTTTTGATAGCAAGGCAATTCAATGGAGCAAAAATAGTTTATAGAAAACCGCAAGCAATATGTAAGCATAAACAAAAATAATTCCGATATTCAAGAATTGATGATTTGCGGAGTACCACAAGGAAGTATTTTGGGACCATTATTTTTCCTTATATACATAAATGATCTCGAAAGAATTTCATTACATGGACTTTATTTCCTTTTTGCGGACGATATTGGCTCGGTTTTTGAATCATCATCTGAAAAAGATCTAGAAGAAAAAATGCAGCAAGATCTGAACCAAATAAACAAATGGCTAAACCAAAACAAATTATTCCTCAATGTCAATAAAACAAAATTTATATAGCTTTTTATCCAAATTCAAACGTAAATATTTTTACAATAACAGCCCTGTAGAAAGAGTAACAGAATTTGTATATCTTGGAGTTCATATTGACCAAGGGCTCAAATTTAAAACCCACACTGACTTTCTGGAACTGAAATTGTCGATGGTCACTGGAGTTTTCAGAAGAGTTTCAAGTTTTCTAGATGATTTTTCCAGAAGAACACTTTTTTATTCATTATTTCACAGTATTCTCATTTATGGAATCCAAGTTTGGGGCACAGTTAATAGAACAAAAATGGGAGAGTTAAAAATAATTCGAAATAAAGCAATAAAAATCTTTTTCGGCATCCAACAAGAGAAAGAACAAAAACATTCATGAAGCTCACAATATCCTACCAATATCCTACGTCTATGAGCATAAGCTATTAAACATCACCCACAACATAATTATGAACCAGATACATTCTACAACTGAACTTGTGCCTAACAGAATTATCCATCAACATAATACCAGAGGGGCCAATCTTATTCACATTTCATCTGATGAGACTTCATCTATACAACTTCAATCAATTACAAAATATAATAACTTACCTGCTTATTTCAAAGCATTAAACAAAAAGCCATTTAGTAAAAAAACTAAAACTTTCATTAAAAGTAAATTCATAAATTCTTTATTTAAATGTATAGTACTTATTTGCGAGAGCGTTTGTTCCTATTTTTTACTTTTACTTGATTTTTATGTTTACATTTTGTTTTCTTTTATATTGAAATTAATTTGAAGTTTTTTTTTTCTCAAACTTTGATATTTTTTTTCTTTAAAAAAATCACTTTTTGTTCCGCGCCACAGTTCTTTTGAATGAATTCGATCCATATTTAATATAAATTTTTGTTATTCTTTGTATTTTATTATTATATTATAATGAATTAATGTATACTGCCCTCTACCGAGATTCTATCTCCATGGGCTATTTTTGAAATAATAAATAAATAAATAAATAAAATAGGAGTTAGCTGCTTTCCACTCTAAGCCGACGGTATACTTACTTTTGAAACACATTTAGCCTGTCCCTTTATATTGAATTTCTTTGAGTTTTTGTTCAAACTTCTGTAAAATAATTTTTTTTATATGAACTTTGACAGTACTTTGGACTAAAATTACAAAAATGTAAATCACAGAAATTCAAAGTAAGCGCGAACAAACATTTTATTTCTTTTTTTCAACCTCCTGACACATTAAACTAATTTAATGAGAAAACAAATGTAGTATCATACGGGCTTAAGCTATGATCTGATCATTGTTTTTAATTCGTTTTTAATATCATGAACCACCATTCAATGACTTAAAGGGAATTTTTAAAATTGAACAATAAGATGTGTCTAGAACTGAGTCTTCAATTTTCCATAGCATCCAATAATAATTGTTAAGTTCCTCAAATCAGACAAGAATTTATGATTTCTCAGTTAATGTTCATTCCGTGCAAACATTTCAAACATATCGTTGTAACGCTCAAATGTCAACTGGTTAAAATGTCGATTTATATCAATTTTTTGTTTCTGAGTATGGGAAAAAATAGTGACAAGTCGATTAAATTTGATATTTTTCTTGACTCTTTAAGAAAATAGTGACTTTTTGTCCAGCCGGTACTTTTTGCAGAAAAGTCGGTAAAATCGATATTATAACCCGTCGGTTTTTATAATTCGTACGTATAGCCTATTTTTGTTTAGAGTCAAAAAGAAAAATTAAATTCCGATGAATCAAAGATAATAGGCGTGTTTTATTATCATCGGGATCTGAATCTGGATTAACTTCTAACACGTGTTACAAAAAACAATTTTGAAAATTTCCCATAAGGTATTTTGTTTTATGTAGTAAGTATAAAAGTTAATAAAACACGCATATATAATATATACGCATAAATAACTTGTTAAATTATCTTTGCTTCTTTCTTAATGAAATGTTTTTCAAAGTTCCTCTAATTTTCAAATATCTACACATAATTCACTTATAAAATGTTCGACGTATGCATATGTACCGTGCCTAAGTGTAACAATATTATTAGGTTACTACATATTTATACCTGCATAATTTTTCAGTTTGCTTTTAAAATTATTTCCTATCTTGCCATAAAACCTACCCCACTGTTTATCATTAAAAATCTAGAAACTAAAATAAAAAGTTAAATGTTGACTATTATGTTCTTAATAGTTTTAAAACTATAAACATTCCCCCAACCAGTTGAATGCCCACACAAAAAGACAGAATCTACTTTATCCAGATCCAAATAATTGATTTATGATTCTAGTCAGTATATAAGTTCACCAATCTGATCGAATTATTAAAGCCCTCATAGATCGTTAGTTTGTTAATTTATAGTTTTTGTTTTATGTTTATAAATGTAAAACCGGCCTTAAAGCAATTTTTTATGACCAAGCAAAGCAGTTTAAGTTTGAAGCTGACTAAGCAGACATTTATACGTAAATTAATTCATTGTTGAAAATCAAATTGATGTTTTATCGGCAATTTAAATAATCGTTTAAATTATGTACATAGCTAAATTTCAGCTGTAATCATGTAGGTATATTATGGTATGGCTTGTTGTAAGACAGTTTTAGGCTAAAAACGATTATGGTCATTTATAGATTGTTTTGATTTCTTGATTGGCACGGACAAAAAAAATATCTAATTAACTTCAGGTTTTGTTATTAAATAAACATTAATTCAACAATAATAACTTGGCTATGAATAATTTAAAAATGTTTGTTCTAATTAGATATGTATGTTTGCCTCCGGCAGAAGTAACGTCAAGTTAATAGAACTGTGATGTTTAGACTTTATAAAAACCATTTATATCATCTTTGAAAATTTGTAATCAAAAAGATTCAGACAAGACGAGCATTCAATTTTCATGACAATTTTATTAAAATGGTTCTCTGTTCTGTACACTTTGTAATATATAAAATTATACAGGACAACATGCGGTATCTAACCATAAAACAAAATTGTTATTGCATATTTTAGCTAAAGTGGCTTAAAATTGAAGAAGCTTAAAAATTATTTTTTGTATATAAAACCAACATTTGTAGAGACAAATTTTAACTGGCAGTTTCAATTTAACCAATTTCTAAGGGTAGGTATCTACTCGTACCTACTTCCTTAATTTTGTAGGAATTTATGATTGAGAGCCGGTTGAGTCGGTTATTTTTTATTCTGTCTGTCTGTCTGTTCGGCTACAACCTAAGCGGCTGGATCGATTTTCTTAAAACTTGGTACACACGGGTTTTGGATATTCCAAAATTCATTGTTTTTCTAGAACTAAAAATAAAATACATATTTTTTACCAATTTTAAAAATTCTTATTTTCCTCAAAAATGGCTCCATAACTTTTCTTATAAAAAATTCAATCAATCTCTTTTAGTGAAGCCTACCTTTGGATAGGAAACCATTTTTCAAAAAATAGTTATAAATGTTAGCTCCAAAAGAACCACTTTTTATTTCCGATTTTTTACAAAATGGGATTTATGATTTTAATAATTTTTCCATACAGAAACTTATAGAAAATATAAATAGTTACCACAATTTCCGGAAAAATCTTATACGATTTTGATAAAACTTTTTCCGAATTCTAAAATTATTGCGATCTTTTAGCAAAAATTATAAATATTTAAACCTAGCACCTATTATTAATAATACCTCTCTTAGAACGTATATAAAAAGTATTCTTAAACCCTCAGCTTCTTGAACATATGTTAGAGTAAGTACGTGCGGCCCAGTCTGCTTGATACAATTTTTTTAGAACTAGTTTGGAAACTGGAGATCCTAAAAAGAATACTTTAGTTTTCATGTGCCCCCTTGATTGGTGAAAAAACGAAAAAAAAAAAATCAAAAATGACACCTACCTACACCCTCATTAATATGAACGCTTCAAATGCACATTAATAAATTCTTAAAATAAGCATACCTACTATTTTTTTAATTTAAATTGTTGTAAGCATTTTATATAAAGGGTGTCCTCGAATTCGAAAGTACATATAATAATATACTTGATACAATTTTTTTGAACATTTTTGATATCCAACTTTTTATTTATTTTTTTTTTTTTTTAATAATTATGTTAAGTGAATTGTTTTTGAAAATTTAATTTTCAAAGTTAAAATTTTTGAAAAAAATTTCAATTTTTTCAATCTTTGCGTACTGTTTGTGTTTGATATTCAATGATCTTATCTCTTATTAATAAAATGCTGGAAACTAAATGGCTGTATGCACATATTCTAGTTTTTGAAAAAAATTTAAATTAAAAAAACTGCTTGTTTCGTAGGAAAATCTTTTAATTTTGTATTTAGAACCCTGAATTCTTATTTTTAAAAAATTATAAATTTTAATACAGTAGACGCTCGATATAGTGAAGTAATAAAAACCAGGCCTGTTCACTGTTTCGAGATTGTTCACTTTTTCGAGCTTTCTTAGGCTTTCAAAGGCGAATTTGACCCAAACTGCACATTTCGTTCGATGTGAATGTTTTTAATTTTAATTAAGCATTAAACAAGGCTTTCAATCAGGTTTAAACAAAAAACAGAAACAATTCGTCAGAGCTCTCAAACTATGTAAAATGCTTGCATGAAATTTTTATACAAAATACGTTCTTATATAAAATTTTGTGTGTTCACTATTGTGGATAGTTCACTATTTCGAAATTCACTTAATCGAGCGTCCACTATAAATTCATAATTTTTCCAGGTTCTGATTGGTTGACCTTAAAAAAAATGTTCAGCAGAGGTCGGACGAGTATAGTGACGGGGTGAAGTAGAAAGAGGGAGTGTTGGATACCCTTGAAATAGAAACAATTTTTATTTTAAAATCTACAAATTACACTTGAAGTTTTTTAAGCTTTGACTAAATTGTTGAAGTCGAACTAAAAAAAATAATGGTATGAATTTTTTGTTCGTTTGCGAAAAATAGGCGTATTGCGAACTTCACGAGAACTTAGCAGGACAACTTTCTTAAAAAAGGAGATAATCGAGCTGAAAAAAACTTGGTTATTGAGAGCTAATTAATTGCGAATTAGTTACGCAAAAAATATTTATTTTCATTTTTAGTTTGCGAAAAAATGGGTGTCCTGCTAACTTCATATGAACCTAGCAGAACAACTTTCTCAAAAATGAGGATAATCGAGCTGAAAAAATTTGGTTGTTGAGTACTTATTTATTGCGAATTAGTTACGCAAAAAAAATTTGTATTGCGTTTTAGGTTTGCGAAAAAATTTGTGTCCTGCCAAGTTCATATGAAGCTAGCAGCACATCCATTTTTTCGCAACCCAGAAATGCAATCAAATTTTTGTTTGCGTAACTAATTCGCAATTATTTAGTTCTCAATAATAAGTACCTCGTGGCTTGATGGTTAGTGCGTAGGACTGTCATGCCGAGGGTGTGGGTTCGATTCCCAGCCGTGCCACCTAAAAACAGAAATGTTTTATTCGAGGTACTGCCTCTTGCGAGGAACTGACAAATCCTCCAAGAGTATACTTGTCATGAAAAAGTGCTTCTCATTTAGCCGTTCGGACTCGGCAAAAAACTGTAGGTCCCCTCCATTCCTGCCAACAAACACGCACACAGGAATGGTTGTGAGTTGTAAGTCACTAGGCCCTGGTTCTCCATGAGCTGTTGCGCCACTCAATTTATTATTTATTTATAGTTCTCAATAACAAACTTTTTTTTAGCTCGATTATCTTTATTTTTGAGAAAGTTGCCCTCCTAAGTTCTTATGAAGTTAGCAGAACACCCATTTCTTCGCAAACCAAAAATGCAATTAAGTTTTTTTTGCGTAACTAATTCGCAATTAAGTAGCAACTAATGATAGGATAGTTTTAAACATGAATTTCCAAAAGTGTCCTGCTAACTTTATAGACATGGTGTCTACCTACTAAATGCCCAATATAAGATTTTTCTTAGAAAAAACGTTTTTTTGTAATTGTCACTTTTTCAAAAAACTGAAATATTTACAGTTATCTGATTTCCAACATTTGACTAAGAATTGAGAAGGGCATTGAAGGTCAGCAATAAAAAAAAGCACTAAGTTACGCAAAATTTTGAAAAAAAAATCTCTGTGATTTTTAATAGTTTGTTTTCTTTGATTTCAATAGGTATTTTGTTTTCCTCCTCTAGCGCAGGGGAGAGGAGGAGATAGAGTTTTCCCCCTTAATTTCTTTTTTCTAAGAATGAATCAGAGGGAATCACCTCCCCAAAATATTGAGCACGAATTAAGGGACACTCTTTTTAAATTTTTTTTTTTTTAACCGCTCTAATGATTATAAAATTTTGTCTTTGTTGTATTCATATTTACAAAAAAAAATCAGCTGGTATTCTTGATTTGAATCTTTTAGATGTTTTACGAGTTGATTTTAAAATTACATGTTGAAAAGCGTTATTCGTTCTTTGGTAAATTTTTTTTTTAGTTATGAAGGTACTTGCATATTTTTGTAATATTAAATCTCTAAAATTCCAACCAACTAGTTAAACTAGATAGCAAGTATGTTAGACCCAGTCGGGCATTTTAATTTTTGGTACATAAGCTATAGGTATGTGTAATTTTTCTAAATATAAAAATTGAAGCGTTCAGATGAAGAAGGGAGTAATTGACATTTTTGAAATTTTTCTTTTTTTTCACCAATAAAAAGGCTACATGAAAATTTAAATTTCTGTGTGATTGGCGTCTTTCTACGATCTCAAGTTTCCAATTAAGCTATAAGAAAAATTATAACAAAGAGTAAATGCAATAAAAAACTTTGATAGTAGTAAAAAAAAGGAGTCAAAATCTTTTAACACCTTTACGCATTACAAAACTCAAATTCAAAACATTTTTGTTTGCATAAAATAGTTAAATACGTTTTAACCCCCACAATTTCTTTGAAGAAATTTAAAAATTTTTTGGCATATAGGAGCTAAGTGGACATTTCCCATCATACAAATATTTAGTTTTGAGAATAAAGGAGTTAAATGTGTACCTACTTTCCAAATTTCCTTAAAATCTTGTGTTATTTTAATATTGTCCGATTTTATCTATTCTTGGATGCACATATTTAGCAAGTACCTTCTATTTCAACTTCATTAACTAAAATTGCTTCGGTTTGTTGAATAAAAAATGTCGACACATCTCCGTTTGGATCCTAGAATCCTTAACCATTGTTTTTTGAGTGATACTTGTGTGTGTGTTTGGACCTACATTAGTTTATTTGTAAACGTCATAAAGTGCAGAAAAGAAAAACAAATCAAATATTTTAGTGAAGACGAGTTAACTGTCCCTTTTTTGCTTAATAATTTAATAATTGGAAGCTTTTCAATCATGAGCAATCCTTTTTAGATTATTATACAGACAAATAAAGGGCTCACAGCTGTACCGAACCAAGCCTTATTTCTTTTATTTTTTGCAAATTTTTGTGAATATTTTCAAATCATATTTTTCATTTTTAAATAAGAGAATAATATTAATAATTTAATTTAGATAATAAACTAAGACTTTGTCCTTTTTGCGAGTAATATTATTATTTACCAATTCTCTTCTTATCTTCGAATTTTCTTTTTTGACTTGTTTCGGTTTAACTGTGAGCCCTCCAAATATATTTTTCGTATGCTTACTCAGCCTTTTTGTCTTTTTCTCTTAAAAGTAGATATAATTTGGCGCTTATATACTTTTCCTCCCATCACCCACCCATTCAATTAAATTCATTCTCAAAATGAAGAATGATTAATAAATATATTTGAAGGCATATGAAGTCTATTCCATTAGAATGATGTGTAGCTTTCTGTGTGTCTTTTCTCTCATATATATTTTTTTTTTTATATATTTTAAAAAGATTTCCTTAAATATTTTTGAACAGTCAATTGGGCATTTCAACAAATGTCATTTGATCCAATTACTATTGTCCCAACAACTCAAGCATGTACATTCATATCCTGTTGTTGACAAGCCCAATGCACATCAGGGACTTTAGAGAAAGATATGCCTTTCCTGAATCATGCATTTATCAAATAAACTATACCTCCTGTAAGGCATGTTTGTTCATATTCATATATGTATGCATATAAGTATATACTCTATATCTTCCACAATGCGTCTATCGTCTAACCTGCCAAGTTATTCAGCAAACCGAAGAAGATGAAGAGACTGAATCAACACACACTTTCCAATATCGCACTACCCATGCATCAGCCTTATAATACACCCAGCTTCAGCCAGCACCACCACCCCACATCACTCAACAAGTTTGCACTTGGAATCAAAAAGTACTTAACACTCACACACCATGAAGATGACCTGGCATGATGTTATAAGGCGTACGAGGACGATATACTCGTATAGTCAAGAATAAGCATTCCCCATTACATAGGCCAAAGTTGAACTTCGTTGTTCGCCTAGAAAGCCTTGATAGTGCGAGGTTGGATAGGACGAGTTGGAATTCACCTTCCACCTGAACTGAACCAAACCCAGATAGTGAATAAGATGGTTAAAATCAGACACATTCAATGTTGCCAACTGTTCTGTTTAGATTAGAGCTTTCGAATAAAGGAAATGAAGTTTTGTTGAATGTTTCAAAGTATATGAGTATAATGATGAGAAACAAGGTTATAGGTGAAATTTCATACTAATTAGATTAATTGTTTGGAGAGATTTAAAATCATTACAAGCATGAAAGTTTTTTACAACAGTAACCAGAAATGCTTAAAAGTCTATTGAACAGTGATAACTGTAATCAGATATGCAGAATTGAAATTGTTGTCTTTCACAGTAACTCTTCAGAAGGTTTCTGATGAGCTGAATTCATAGTTATATAACTCTTATTTTATTGGGGTTTTCGAATTTTTCGAAATATTCCAATCTAGAAATCTAAGAAAATTTTGTTCACTTTATTTGATATTGTGATGCATTACGAAATAATTGTTCTCTAAAAAATACTTTAAGAAATATCAAATAACTAATATTTCCCTTTAAAATATATTTACGATAATTTCAAACTGTTGTATTTCAAATTTTGGTATGAACAAAATATTACATATCAAAACATTTTTTACTTGCGATTATAGGTACTATAAGGCAAGTTTTGGATTCGTGCAAAAAAAAAAATTTTTGAGATAACAATCAAACATGATATTACGATGATAGAGAACACCAAAAAAGTGGGTGGCACAATTCTGTCTGTCTGTCTGTTTGTCTGTTCGTCTACAGCCTAAACGGCTCGATCGATTTTCTTCAAACTTTGTATATAGTGGTTTTTGGTGATTCTGCCGACACGTTTTTTCATTTTTTTTTTAGAACCAAAGATAACGGTACCTGCCATACATTTTTTTTGGCAAATTTACATAATCGTATTTTTCTCAAAAACGGCTCGACAACTTTTCTTAAAAAAAATTCAATAAATTTATTTTAGTAAAGTCTTTCTTTGGGTGGAAAACCATTTTTCAAAAATGGTTATTAATGGTACCTCCCAAGGAACCATTTTTTTAATTTTTGATTTTCTTCAAAATGGTATGATTGATTTCAACTATTTTGTTTATACAGAAGCTTTCAAGAAATGTCAATAGTTTTGTGTACCAACATTTTTGAAAAAATATTTTTTGGATTTTTAAAAAATTTTTCAATTTTTTTTTTGGAAAATCAAATATTTCGAAAAGGGCATCGTAGATTTTTTTTGAAACTCGATATTTAAGATTTTTTTAGTACTTCTTAAAATTTTTTAGAAAAAATTTTACATTTATGAAAAAATAACGGTACCTTCCATACAAAAGTGAAAATACCGCAAAGGAAAATATTTTTTTGCTTGAAAACGACTCCTACGATTTTGATTAAACTTTTTTAATATACTAAAATTAGTACGATCTACCATCAAAAATTATAAAATTTTACACATAACAACTATTAGTAGTACCTGTCATAGAACGTATTTTTTTATTTGGAGTTTTCTCGTTATCAGCTTAACGGATTTAAATGATTTTTTTTATATACAAATTTCAGAAAAGATTAAATAATATTGCATATCAAAATTTTCAAAAAAAAGTTTTTGGATTTTTAAAAAAAATTTCAAACTTTTTTTTGAAAATTCCATATCTCAAAAACGGTTTTTTTTCAAATTTTGTTTTTATATACACATAAATATATAGTTTAAATCTGCATACCAAAATTTGTTCTTAAAAATGTTTTAAGAATTTTATATATAAAAAATTAATTTAAAAGAAAACCGCTCCAACGATTTTAAAATTTTTTTCCCATACAATCATATTCCATCATGAATTAAGATGGCATACTTTTTTTTCACCTCAAACTGTCAAAAGAGTTGTTTTAGCTAATTTAAATGTCGTATTTCATGCTTCTGTACATTCTTCTCTCATAATTTCCATGTTTGTATATACAATTTTCTTAAACTCGCAGTGTTTTGAACATAAGAGCAAGTACGTGCGACCCAGTCGTGCAGTCGGTTTTTTCACTTTTGTATGGAAGGTACCGTTATTTTTTCATAAATGTAAATTTTTTTCAAAAAATATTTTAGAGAGTACTAAAAAAGTCTTAAATATCGAGCTTCAAAAAAATCTATGAAGCCGTTTTCGAAGTAATATAATAATTTACTTTTCAATCCATTAATATTATAGCTTAAAATATTTAAAAAATTTACTTTAGGGCAATAATTATTAGGTGACTGACAGACGGCTAAATTCTAATTTCTATAATGGTACGATTTTGACGACCCTGGTGTAATCGATGATTGTTGCTTCTGTGAAAATGAAGATGTCGCAGCACTCGACAGGGGGATGTTTTGACACTCGACTGGTTGACGTTTATCAGAGTTGATAGATTTCTCCACGATGTCACAACGAAGATCGGGAAAAATTCTTTTTAAAGCAAAAAAACCATTTTCTTTTCCGCATTTCAATCCATGCTCGGTGTTCCATGTAAATGTATTACCCATTATGATCAATTTGTCGTCTCTTAACTGCGCGTTTGATTCGTACAGAACGTGGATAATCTTTATGTACACTTATTCCAGTGCCTTTTAGTTTAGAGGCGCCTCTCAAAACGTTGTAGACATCAGAACTGTGCCTTAGGGTGACCAATAGGTGGTTAATTCCGTCGGATTTGCTGTTCGTCATACGTATAGATTCCACAATATTTTCAGCCCCGTCTGTCAGATTTTGGCAGACTTGTTTGGCCTGTATCAGAGGATCTATAGACTCCTGGCTCGGCAAGTGAACGACGATGTTCTTTTCGTTTGACTTCTGCATTAGACGTTCGATTTGCAGCTCAAGCTTTTCACATCGCTCTTCTGTATCGGCAATTTTTTGCTCCAAAGCCAATTGCCTTGCGCTAAAAATCGCCATTTTGTCCGACAGCTCATCTAAGTCCGACTTTTTGGCCAAGTGTTGTAAATGATCTCTCAGTTTTTCATCCAGAAGTAGGCTTAGGTCTTCAATAGACATAGCATTTACCGCCATTTCGGTACGTTGCGGTCTTTTATTTTCTGGACAAGCGTCTGGGGAAATTTCACCAATATTTCTCTTATTCATGAAGCTTATGACAGTTAATGGATAGAGAATTGCCTTTTGTGTCGTCGATCTTTTGTTTAGTTCTTAAATTCTAATGGACTTACTTTTTTGGATATAAGTGCTGTATTGAAATTATGTTCCTTTGTTTGTTTTTATCGCACTTATGGGTTTTTAATACTTTTATTTCTATTTTTATTTAATTTAAAACTGGAAAAATGCAAGGGCTTACTTTTATTGCGACCGTTTATATCAGCTGTCAAACTGTTTTTGAAGTATGTATTTGATTTTCCAAAACAAATTCTGAAATATTTTTTAAAAATCCAAAAAATATTTTTTCAAAAATTTTGGTACACAAAACTATTTATTTTTTGGAAGCTTATGTATAAAAAAAATAATGAAATCGGTCATACCATTTTGAAGAAAATCAAAAATTTAAAAAATGGTTCCTTGGGAGGTAACATTAATAACCATTTTTGAAAAATGGTTTTCCACCAAAAGAAAACCTTTACTAAAATAAATTTATTGAATTTTTTTAAAGAAAAGTTGTCGAGCCGTTTTTGAGAAAAAAACGATTATGTAAATTTGCCAAAAAAAAATGTATGGCAGGTACCGTTATTTTTGGTTCTAAAAAAAAAATGAAAAAATGTGTGGGCATAATCATCAAAAACCACTATGCACCAAGTTTGAAGAAAATCGATCGAGCCGTTTAGGCTGTAGACGAACAGACAGACAGACAGACAGACAGAATTGTGCCACCCACTTTTTTGGTGTTCTCTATCATCGTAATATCATGTTTGATTGTTACCTCAACATTTTTTTTTGCACGAATCCAAAACTTGCCTTATGGTACCTATAATCACAAGTAAAAATTTGTGTATTATTGTAAATCTGATCACAACAAAAACATAAATGTTAAAAAAGGAGCCAAGTTCTTATGTGTACAAGACAAGTGTGCGTAAAAAGTCAGCCAAAAAAAGTAATGAGATCTAAAATATATGCCAAGTTTTAAGTTCATGAAGTTTAATATCAAATATCTTAAGTAGAGTAATATCGAAACAACTCCTAATCATGACAGAAATTTGGTAATTAATGATTACTGGTTAAAATTTGGTGGGTTCACTGGTCAAGTTTTCATACATTTTAAATTTGTGAATAAGTAAGTAGTTAAGAGAAAACTTGCCAAGTAAATCCACCAAATTTTAACCAGTAATCATTAATTACCAAATTTCTGTCATGATTTGGAATTGTTTCGATATTACTCTACTTAAGATATTTGATATTAAACTTCATGAACTTAAAACTTGGCATATATTTTAGATCTCATTACTTTTTTTGGCTGACTTTTTACGCACACTTGTCTTGTACACATAAGAACTTGGCTCCTTTTTTAACATTTATGTTTTTGTTGTGATTTCACTCCTTTTTGCAAAGATTTATTTTGCTAGGTGAAAGTCAAGCCCTACCGCTCTACAAAGTTTCATAATTCTACGACAACCGAAAGTGCTCCATACAAATAATAGCAATTCTGATAAAGTGGGTGGATGGCACCCCCCCCCCTGAATGGACAATTCCAAATTTTCGATTTTTTTCCTTTCTAAGTACTTCAAGTCCTACCGACCTACCAATTTTCATCGTTCTAACAACAATCGGAAGTGCTCCATATAATTTATAAGAATTTTTTAGAATGTGGGTGGATGCCACGCCCCCTGAATGCAAAATTCTAATTTTTCAATTTTTTCTTTCTAAGTACTTTAAGCCCTACCGACCTACCAATTTTCATCGTTCTACAACAATCGGAAGTGCTTAGTATAGTTTATAAGAATTTTTAAGAACGTGGGTGGATGCCACGCCCCCTGAACTGAAACTTCCAATTTTTCGATTTTTTCTTCTAACTACTTCAAGGCATACCGAACGACCAATTTTCATCGTTCTACAACAATCGGAAGTGCTCCATATAATTTATAAGAATTTTTAAGAATGTGGGTGGATGCCACGCCCCCTGGATGGAAAATTCCAATTTTTCAATTTTTTTCTTTCTAAGTGACTCAAACCCTACCAACTAACCAATTTTCATTGTTCTACAACAATCGGAAAGGCTCCATATAATTTATAGAATATTTAAGAAAGTGGGTGGATGCCACGCCCCCTGAATAGAAAATTGCAGATTTTCGATTTTTTCCTTTGTATGTACCACAAGGCCTACCGTTGCGCGAAATTTCAAGTTTCTACGATGTCGGGAAGTGCTCCATAATTTTGATGATCTGTCAGTGAGTCAGTGAGTCAGTGAGTCAGTCAGTTACGGTTTTTGCGGGCCAAGTTAACACAGCCACCTGCCAAATCCTAAATCTAACACTTTTCGTATCATTCTAGTACATATTAAAAGTTTTTCGTGTTTTATACAATTTTACTGCAACACAAGATTCTTCTCCATCAAACACTGAGTTTTGGTGATCATGTTTTTCGAATTTTTATAACCCAAAGTGGTAGCAGTCCTCAAGGCTCTGGTTTTCAAATTGTATACTTTTTGAAAAGCTTTAATACCGAAATTCTTATAACTACGTTTGGTCCAATATTGAACCAGTGATTTCAAAGACTTAGGTTGGCAATGTAGTGTGATACCATCTTACACATGATGAGAGTTAAATTTTTCAGTGACGTGTAGAGATTTACTGTAAATTTTAAGTACACATACTGGTAGTTATATGCACTGCACTGCATTCCTCCTTTTTCCTGGGTGCAGACGGAGGCAGATGATGACGATGTCGACGGACGGAACAGAACGGGACGGACGAACACGACGATGGACGGAAAGGCAGACTAAGTTAATGTGGATTCAATCGAATTCGAGCAAAATGTGAGTGGTTCTTGAAGATTAATGGCAACTGATATCTGAGCCGAAGGTGCTTGTATTTTATGTCAGTTGATATATTGTACGTGATGCATGGAAGGGTGTTCATATATCAAAGGGGGCTACGATAAAACAACAGCTTACCACTTAATGCTATAGGTTTTATACTCTTACTCTGGTGCTGCAGTTGGCTTAGTCGTTGGGTCGTTTGGTATAGATTTAGTTAGGTGCGGGTACTCAAAGCTACATTATGTGGTGTCGTGGTAATGGCCTAAGGAATATCGAAGGTGGCAAAATAGAATTCAAAAAGTTCTGTTCAAATCAGGCTTTCTTGTAATGGTCTAGAACTACACTAGCATTATATGTGCGTGTTATGGCAAGGATTTTTTCTGTTGCATTACATTTTGATCTGGATGAATCAATATGTAGTAGGTATAGAAATGAAGCCTCACATGACACACTTTAGATTCCATATGAGAAGATTGATAGGAAGAGTGTTGAATGCGTTTTGCTTTTTCCATCAATGGTTTTAAAGTTATTTGATTCTATAGAATATTTCCTATATTTCGAATCAATATGCAATTCATCAGGTAAAAAATAGTACCTACTGAATCTTATACTTAATTGCTTTCATTAAAAGAGTTGTATAGAATTTTTTATTTTATAAAACTCTTCCTCTAAAGCTTGAAATTAGGTAAAGATTCCACTTAATTTTAAAGCTAAAGTTACCTGTATACTATTGAAATAAATCAGCAAAGTAGAGGACTGACTCTTAGCACTTTTTAATTATTGGACTTGTTGAATTATTATTATTGAATCAAAATGGCTCTTAATTAGTCAACAGCAGCGATTCTGGATCTGTGTCATGGTGTCTATATTCATGTCAATAGAATCGGAGGTGGATTTCAGAAATTTAGTTGCAAGAAATCAGCTTAGTGGATTGGAGCTTACGTATTTCTGCGTGAATGGATTTGGAGTTCGAGTCAGACCATCGCATAGCACGTGCTGAATTAATGATCAACCATAAAAGTAGGCAGCGACATAAAACCACGAGAAAAGTCTTATCAAAATCAGTGAATACCGATGTTATCACCAGCTATAATACCGATCTGCAATAACGATTTTGTATTCTATCAACAATGAGTGAATCGACTCAAATAGCGTACAACAAAATGGAACTATCAAAGAATCAGCAGACAGATATATTCTCACAGCTATGTCTCAAAAACCGCAAAAACTATCGAGCGAAACTCTGAATTTGACAACACTCCGCGAACATCTTAGAAAGAAAACAAACCTAAATGAGCAGGAAAGAAACGACCTAAAACGCATACGAAAGAATATTAAGAAAAAATCGCGCGAAGATATCAAAAACTTTAATGAGAGCCTTCTAAAGTCAATAATTGAGATTAATAGCGATGTCTTTCAAACCTTCGATTTACAGATGACATTATTATAATCGCAAACACCAGTGATGAGCTTCAATCTATGCTAAATGAATTATGTTCTAAATGAAGAAGTATTTAGACAGCTGGACTTGGAGCACAAAGGACTTAAGATTAATAGCAGATGTCTTTCAAACCTTCGATTTACAGATGACATTATTATAATCTCAAACACCAGTGATGAGCTTCAAACTATGCTAAATGAATTATGTTCTAAATGTAGAAGTATTGGCCTATCAACAAATCAGCAAAAAACTAAAATCATGACATATGGTATTGAATATGCAATAAGTGTGGATAGTAAATCACTTGAGTATGTTGAGGACTATACATACCTTGATCAAATTATTTAATTCAAAGACAGAGAAATGAAGGATATAGAGCATCCAATGACAAGCGCCTGGAGACAGTTCTGGAATGTTAAGCACCTACTCGATTTGAACGTTTCAAATAAAACAAGAAAATATATGTTCGACTCGACAGTACTCCCCGTTTTAACCTATGGGTGCCAAACGTGGCAAATTACTAAAAATGCTGAAACTAAACTTCGATCGTATCAAATAGCAATGGAGAGAGCTACTTTAAACGTCCGCATCGCTCAAAGAATCAACCATAGGAGTATAAGGAGTCAATCTAATTTTGAAGATGTCAGGCATAGACTCAGAAAACTTAAATGGGAATGGGCTGGGCATATCATGCGTACATCTGATAACCATTGGACAAAACTAGCCACAGAATGGGTACCCTTATATGGAAAAAGAAACGCGGGTGGAAAATTCAAACGCTGTGCTGGAAGGATGACATCCGGGCTACATGTCCATTTTATTGGCGAGAAGCACTCGACAAAAGAAGATGGAGAAGTCTGGGGGAGGCTTATGCTCAAATTTCTTAAAATTTCTTAAAATTTTATATTGAAAGATTAAGTACGTACATATTATACATTTACATAAAAAGTTATTGAATTACCATAACTTTTATCTATTAAATAATGTCAAATTTTCTATTAACCTTTTAAGCTAAGAATTAATGAGTGAATAAAGCTTGGAATAATAATAATAATAATATAGAATTTGTATTATAAAAACCTTCTTATATAGATTTAAATAATCAATCAGACAAAAATGTACACTATTATAACTATAATTTTAGCTTTTGAAATGCCATAATTCTCAAATTTCTTTCAGATGATAGACCAAGAGCCCACAGCAGATTTTAGGTGTGAGTGACAGCAAAAAAAGAGTATAGACGTCGAAAGCTTCATTAAAGGCTTTTCAAAAAATCAAAGTCTTGCCTGTCCACAACTGGGGCCTTTGCGATTAAACAGTGCATCAAAAAAAAAATATATGAATGCAACTTCGAGGATAATCGTGTTAGCCGAAATTGGTTTCCACCCCTCCCTAGATAAGCTCCTCTGATCACATATCACAACACATCACATCATCCGAGACCATTTGAGTGTATAGTTCGCTTTACCAGACCGTTGAAAAAATTCAATATTCTAAGTGAAAACGGTTTTTTTTAAACAGTCTGGCAGGGCGAATTAAACACTCAACTGATCTCAGATTCCGTGATATAGCATCCGCGGAGCTTATCTAGGGAGGGGTGAAAACCAATTCCGGCTAACACGATTACCCTCGAAGTTGCATTCATTTTTTTTTTATGCACTGTTTAATCACAAAGGCCCCAGTTGTGGACTTGCAAGACTTAGATTTTTTGAATAGATTTTAATGAAACTTTCGACGCCTATACTTCTTTTTTTGCTTTCACTCACACCCAAAATCTGCTGTGGGCTCTTAGTCTATGAGGTCCAAAAATAATTTTTAATCAGCAAAGTTTCAAAATAATAGCCCTTAAATTATTTTTAATTTCTGAGGATCATTTCAAAACATAATGCTTTTCAAAATTTGGTACAAATCTGTATTGGAATCACTTTCATATGAAAGAATACATTTAAGCTCATTTATTTTTGTAGCTATTTCAAACATAAACTTGACTAAGTTCTTGACGTGGACAATGCTTTTTTTCAAATATAGGATCATGTTTTAACGAAATTTGCAATTTTTTTAAAATCTTAAAACTAAAATTAAATTAACAAAAAACCTTTGTTATTATAAAACTAAATTTTTTTTTATTTTAATAAGAGCATTAATTACAAATCGTCAATGAGGACGAATCAAACCAAAATAGCCTCTAAAAAACGTTGATTTGTGGGAATCTGAAACCAAAATAACGTAAACCAAAATGACGAATAACAAAATCTCGCTTTTTTTTAAATCTCGAATAACGAAATCTCGGAAATTAAAAATCTTCTTTTTCATAATCTCGCAATTACAAAATCTCGCATTTACATACATCTCGCACCGAAAAATCTCGTAAATTTCAACCAAAATTTCGCCAAAAAATGTATCGCAATTCAAAATCTTGCAAATCAAAATCTCGGAAATTCGAATTTCACAGCAACGTATTGCTTTAGGTTCAGCACTGAAAAATATCCTGCAAATGAAATTAAAACCTGGAGAATGAAAAACTTTTTTTCAAGTTAAAAACTATTTTTAGCAATTAAAACATGAAACTAAAAACTAATTTAAAAAAAAAAAAAATAAATTGGGTGGCGCAACAGCTCATGGAGAACCAGGGCCTAGTGACTTACAACTCACAACCATTCCTGTGTGCGTGTTTGTTGGCAGGAATGGAGGGGACCTACAGTTTTTGCCGAGTCCGAACGGCTAAAATGAGAAGCACTTTTTCATGACAAGTATACTCTTGGAGGATTTGTCAGTTCCTCGCAAGAGGCAGTACCTCGAAATAAAACATTTCTGTTTTTAGGTGGCACGGCTGGGAATCGAACCCACACCTTCGGCATGACAGTCCTACGCACTAACCATCAAGCCACGAGGTACTACAAAAAAAACTAATTTCCTTATGTTTAAAAAAAAAAAAATATAATAAAAGATTTCTATCTTTTTTTTGTAAACTTATAATAAATTTTATTTTTAAGCAAATTGTGCTTAGCAATGCTTCGCAATGTATACATTTTTTGACATGTGGAGTTTTTATTTAGCTCAAAATATTTTTAGTTCAAGGGACGGTTTGTGAGGCCAGAAATTAGCCAAATTCTGCTTGATAATTAACTTATACAGATCCTATCCCAATCCTCTATACTTCTAGGCATAATAAATCAGTTATCATATTTTGATAGCGCTTTCCATTAGCTGTAAAGTTTATTCTTCGTGATAAAGAAAAAAAGGTCACAAAACCACGTCGAAATAAGATTGTTTTCTTGAGCGACGTGAAATCTAATGTTATTAAATAATTGAATCGAACACCTTAACTGATTTCACATCGAAATGTCACCAATCCAGGATGCATTGACTTCTCTTTAAAGAAACCAACAGATGGCTCAATCCTTAGCTTGACATTGGAAAAATTCACAGATTCAAGGTTTTGACCTTCGTATTTACATATACATATGTAAGAAAAAATATGGTAGCTAAAAATAGTCTAAAAAACAAAAATATTTTAGTTGGACACCGCACCTTTCCCGACTCCTGCCACTAATTAATAACAATTTAAGCGCGTGTTTTCTTTTATTTCGAAAATATAATCTGGGTATTACGACTCTTGTATCTCGTTCAGGAGTGCCATATAGAGACTCACAAGTCACAATCAGTCTTTTTGGAATCAACTCATCCATCCTTTATGTTTAATTGCACGTTTCTATAGACTCTCTTCTCTAGATAGCTACTCAAAGAAATCGTAAAAGAAAAAAAAAAAAAACTGCATGCAGAAATGCAAATAATAAAACTATAGATACCTATAGACACAAGGCACACATCCAGAGCCATCAGTTGAAGTTGAAAGGCAACATAGCCAATTAAGGCATGTTAAGTGGCTTTCCCTTTCGACGTCATCGTGTCGTCTTCATTTGCCGCCAGCGAGCGCTTGCAACCGACGACGACGACGATGATGCTGATGCTCTGATGGTATTGCGCTTTGTAAATCCTTTTTGGCTTTTTGTTAAATGTTATACTTTTAAATACTGGGTACTAAATATATCTTCTTTCCCCCTCCGCGTCCAGGTCTTTGATTTTCAAAGGAAGATTCATCTTCTTTTGAGGGAAACTCTTTTACCATATATTGCATGATGCACCTTTGGATATAGATATAAGCCAAAGGCTTCCATATGAACCGAACGTGAGTAGCTACCTACCTAGAAACATGTATTTATTAGTTATCCTTTGCTATGGGATGAACGTCATTATAATCTTCTTCTTCGTCTTCATTGTCATCAATATACAGAAAATTTAACTTTTCGCAATGCATTCGTATATAAAAAAATAATTCCCGAGGAGGGTGTTTTAGGGCACAATATTTAAGACTATCGCAGAAGAAGGGAAGGTCTTATGAAATCTCTCTTTGGTTTTTAGCACTTATCTAACTTAACCTGTTTCAAGAGAAACTTGGGTATCTTTGGAAATTTACCCGAATGAAATTTATATAAAATATATAATGCTGCGGTTGGCACGATGATTGCAAGAGCAGAAAGTAGGGCCAAAGACACAAAAAGTTGGTCAATTTCACATCTGCCTTAATTTTATCAAAACAACACGTTTAACTAATTCATATAGACATCAACACCTGGTACCAACTATCTTATACCAAAATTACGTCAGCACTTTTTGGATCAAGAACTAAAAACTGACATTTCTGAACTTATTACCTTTAAAGTGTGATCAAAACTCCTTTTCTAAGAGAGCTAATTTGACAGTGTGATTCTTGTGTGTTTTATATTTTTTTTTCTAAATCCCACTTTCTGGATTTTTTAATTTTTTGCCAGCTCAAAATTCATTTTGGACTACTGTGCTATGGCAGTGGTTTTCATATATCTATTCATGGCATTCAACCTAGAAGAGTAGTTAAAGAACTGGGAAATGTTTGGAATGGATAGAAGAAAAAGAACCTGAAGATGCTAAAGAAGTCACATCCCTGTCAAGGGTGAGTTTCGCGTTCGTGCCGAACAAAGTCATGTGGTTCGATGGGTGAGCTAATAGAATACGAAATGCAAATGAAGCAGCTTCCCTCTTCAGTTGCTGCGAATGCCGCTAGCAACAGTCACAAGCAGGTCCGATGCCACGACTGCATCGCTAGGTTGGCTATGGCAAGGCTATAATAATGTACTTAGATATAGTTCAGCATACAGGATGACGGGAATTGCTTGGAGACTTGGAGGGAACTTTCGCTGATGCACTCTTAGCTCTTAGCTCGAATATATTTCGTAAAAATAGAAGGAGGTGCATCTGATGAGGGCATACGGCATAATATACCTTTGCTGCATTGGGAAATCCACGGGACAGATGGGTCTCAGCTTCCAGCACACACATGAAAATGCAAAAAAAAAGCAATTGCCACTTTTAATCAAAAAATAGGTATCTATACCTACTTACTTGCTTTTTTTTGAATATAAATGTTCAAGCCTTTTGTTATACTCGCGGGCGCTGGCTGGCTGGGTGAAACTTATTGCTACTGGTTCTGCTTACATTATTAGCGTATATATACTCGTAGTAGTCTCGATTTCCAAATATAAGGCACTGCTTGTCAAAAGGTTAAGGAGACCCATGGCGGTAGTGGAGAGCATATAAAGACTGGTGAGGGATTAAAAATAAAATAAAGATAAATTTTAATGAAGATATTATATATGTCGTTTGTCCCAAGGAATCGACGAAGAAAATTCAACGATATAAGAACGACTCTTGAAGAAGTTTTTTTCTTTCTTCTTTTCTATTTTGTCTTACAAGGGTTCATGTGCTTGAAGGGTTTTATTTCGATTATAAATCATGATTGCAGTCAGAAGATGACTTGAATTTTCAATTTTATTGAAGTTGAAGCTTTATCTTGGCCTTGTTTCATTTCATATTTTTATATGTTAGAATGAAAGCTCATTTTATGTTTATGTTATTTTTGTCATGAAGTTTTCTTTAATTTAAATTGTGTAATGGAAATATTGGGACCTAGTTAAACTTAAAAAAACAAAAAAGTAAACTTTGTAAATTCTTAAACGAAATTTAATCATCATCTTTTAAGTTTTTTTTAAAAAACATTGGTCCTTTTTTGATGGCCTTTTATATTTATAAAATATGATTGTTCTCAAGTGGGCTTTAGGTCAATTGCTAATTTTATATGGAGGGCTCACAGCTTTATACCAAACAAAGTAATTTGTTTGCTAATATTTTTCAACTCAAGTTTTTCATTTTTAAATAAGAGGATAATAATATTTTTTTTTGTTTTGTAGCTTTTTGGAAAGCAAAAAGTCCATTCTTATGGTTTATTTTCAAATTAAGTTTTTTTTAATGAATAGTTTTAGCAAACAAATATTCCAAACTCAACATTTTGAAGAAAAATCAATTTTTATTTTCAAAATCATTAGTTTGAAAGCAACTTTTGCTGAAATTGCTTATTAAAAGCACTTTATTTGAAGATAAGCTATACAAAATGGACTTCTGGCTTTTCAAAAAAGTTATAAAATAATTATGTGTTGCCAATTTTTGACGTGAATCACCTAATGCAAACAAAAAATAGGCAATTTAATTTTCTCCTTCAGCGACTATAAGGGATGAAAATAAAAATCTGAAAAAAATAGGGAATTTAGATTCGATTTAGGTCCATCTAAAATGACATTTTGTTAAATGATGACCCTAATGTATACCTGTAGGGACCTAGGCAGATATAGCAAGTTATCCATTTCGAAACAAAATCAACCTCGAGACTTTGATCAAAACAGACATTGATATAGGGAAGATGAAAAAAGTTAGTTGGGCAAATATGTTTGTCTGTTCAGCTACAGCCTAATAGGCTGGGCTGGTTTTCTTGAAACTTGGTATATTGTGTTCACTGGTAATTTCCCCCACACGTTTTGGATCTCTTTTTATTTTTATTTTGCACATGTTGTTGAACGATATATCCTTCCATGGTGATTTGGCAAAACAAACCAAATAAATGGAAGCCAATTTGGCGGATGAAGCTTCTACAATATGGCCGCTATCAACTGTCAAAGCTTAGAAGTAGATACCTATTGGAAGGCCCTTTACTTATTTCAAACAAGTTGGAATAAAATTGCATATCACTTTACAAACAACATTTAAGTTTTAAAAAAGTTTTTTTTTTTTTAAATTCGATACCTTAAAAGCGGATTTACAATTATTTTATTATAATCTAATTTTGATGCATGTTTTTAACTTTTTAAGACTTGCAAACCAAAATGTGTCCCTAAAAATATTTAAAGTATTTTGTATACAGGGTGCCCCTTAGTTCACCAATAATATTTAAGGGCATGATTCTTGGGCATAATATTCTAAGAACAAAATTGTACTGGGGGAAAGTTGTACATATATAGTTGTAATATTAAAAATCAACAAAAGCAAGTACAATAATGTGCTATAGCTTTTTTGAAAATTAATACTCCATTCATTTATTTCCTTTTAAATTAAGTTGCTAAGAGAATAGTTTAAATTTTTTTTAAAATTAAATTTTGTAACTTTAATAATATTTAATTAATTTATAAAAATTTGCCTTTGACTATACATTTAAATTTCATTAACAACAACTGTCAGTTGACTTTTTGTATCATATTTTAATTTTTGTTTGAAAGATTGAATTCAAATCGCCTTTGACGATATTTTTTATTTTTGTTCACAAAATAATATTTTATAAAAAATCAAAGCCTACTAATTGTAAAATATTATACTCATTTTTGGCACCATAAAAGATAAAAGGAGAGCCAATATTAGAATTAAATCACTTTTAGTTTGACCAGGAAACTGGTAAGTAATACTTCAGAGGTATTCTCATACCGCCTTTTATTACTTTCCAATTTTTCTAAGGGTCTCATTCAGGGCTGTCGTTTCACTTTTTCAGAAAGCAGTACTTCGAAGAAAAAAATAGCAGTACACAGCAGTACGGCAGTAATATATATATTTACAAACATAATTGTTAATGCATTTAATTTTGTTTAAATGTATATATTGTTCATTAAAAATTATCACACACGCGCCCAATACCAATTTAACTCTAACGCACTGCAATGGTAGTATAAAATTATTTTCGTTACATAAAAACTCTTATTATGTTTGTGCACGTTTTTCTCAAAATCTGTTGCTTTTAGGAAAAAAGGTAATATTTTTGGGTAGAATTTTATGAGCTACATACAATATTTATTGTAATTATTTTTATTCTTTTCCCCTCCTTAATATACCAAATTTGACCCGCTGCAACTTCATTAGTACATAGGTACCTATAGGTTTAGATAATTTTACTCCCTAAAAGTAAATTTTCGTCATTTTGTCCTAAAATGAAATTCCATAAGGTTATTAAGTAAATTGAAACCACTCCTTTTTTCCAGATGGTGGCCTTACTTAGCCGGGACACCACAATAGCTTGGTTTATAATGAGAAAACGTAGCGAAACGCATATAGGACAAAAAATATTGCTGATCGATTAATGCTATTTTAATAAATTTTTTGACTTAATTTGCTACTCCATAAAAATCCCGCATGATTAACTTTTAATCTATTGGTTTTATGAAGAAAAAGCATGGTAATTTTTGTTTGTATAGAATTGAATAATTTTACTTTAATATTTCATTCCAAAAAATTTGATAGTTTTCGTGAATTTGGCAAAAAACTGAATTTTACACTTTTTTACTTCTCCAAAAATTCTTTCTTCAGCCAAAATTTAGGGTGATTTTGGAAATTGCTCAGGAAGTCAAAACAAAAATTCTGCTTTGAAGGAGTTTTGTGGAAGAACATAAAAGTCTAAATTTCCTGGGCTAGAGATCCATTAATATAATAATTTAACGTTGCTTGACAGATGAGTTAAAAACTACATTTTGACGTGTGTGGAATATTTCATTTCAAATGACTTCAAAATGTCCATAAACCTCCTTTTTCGGATCATAAAAGAAAATCTGAAAAGTTCCAGAATTTCGAATTTTTACTTGTGATATACAAGCAATGCCTAAGCGACAAACTATGCACTCGTAAAAAAATGTGACGCGAGATTTTGTTCAATAAATCTACGACTTTTTTAATTTATTTATTTTAATGCTTTTTGGATAGGACTATGATTTGCAAATGTTCTGTGAACAAATTTTCAAAAAAGCAGTACTTTGGTCGAATTAGCAGTACGGCAGTACGGAGTCTCAAAAAGCAGTACAAATACTTCAATTGCAGTACTTCGAAAGCCCTGGTCTCATTGTTGATGTCTTTTTCCTTCAGCAATTACTGCGGACTTCGGACCGCATAGTCGCAAGGGGAAAAAGCCCAGCATTGCAACTCCTATAAAAGTATTGCTGTCAGTTTCAATAAAACTAATTTTTGTACGAAACATAATTCCATTGTCTAGAGTTTTTATTTGGAAGATCCCCGGAAACAATTTTGCTCTACCGAACTAAGATCCCGCTACAATTTCAAATTAAAAATTAAAAAAAAATTACAACTTTTTTATTCCAAATTAATATTTTTCAAAATTATTCAATGCAATTATTAATTTTTAGCCTACAACCGACAACCAAATGTAAAAATCTTTCTTAGTTTTTGATGGATAAAAAACGTAAGGTAGGTACTTTTCCAAAAAAAAAAAAATGTTTTAATTACACTGGTCTGCAACGAAAATCGCCTTTAAACCAAAATATACTTTTCTAAAGGATTTTGGCATGCTGAATCCGAATCCGAAGTCAAAATTACTCTAGCTCATCACGTTTTTGAGATATTCCAATTCAAACATGTCAAAAACCCATTTTTTTGGTACTTTTGACGTTGAATTTCTTCACTGATAGAAACTTTTTTTTAAAAACTATTAACAGGACCTGAAAGAACTACATTTCATCTTTCTAAATCATTTTAAATCTTTTTAAAATTAGTTTTCCTCCCAAAGATATTTTAAATTAAAGGAAATCATCCAAGAACTACTTAGCTCTTATAAAGCTCTTAGTTGCAACATGTTGTTGAAAATTCATTTTTTGGACTCACAATTAGTACTTAGATTTGCTCCCGGTTAACCTTGGTGCAGTTTCAAATGAACATGGTGAAATGTTTCATCAAGACATGATGCACATAGAACGAAGTAATAACGGGAAATGGTCAGAAGCAATGCTGGCAGATTTTTGCTGGTCAATTTTTTGTCAGACAATGGAAAATATGAAAAGAAAAAAAACTACAAAATAATATGTTTAAGGAAAAGTTATAGTAAATTGTTTATTTGGATTTTTGAGTTTATTTTATTTTTTGAACCTACTTTTTTAAGGTGTAGTTTGGTAGAATCGGTGTGTTTTTTTATATTTTAAAATATTTTACCAGTTTTTTATACAGATCACTCAGTGAAATACACTTATGGTTTTGTCTTTACGTTTTTTTATTAATGTTTTATAAGATTATAGCTTTTAAACAATTCGTACAGCCCTATTCTGCTATCCAACACATATGGATATTCATTCATAACATATTTATCATCATTCGAAATGTACCTGACTCACGTTTTGGTAATTTTATCAAGAATGTTTAAGGTGATTTTGATGAAAATAAACTTTTCTATAGCACGTTGCACATACGAATACTAAATACCTACAAAATTAAAATTCCATAAGAAGACTTCTATAGGTTTTCCTGTTCCAAACCATAACAGATCCTGTGAATTCCCTAAGGCTCTTAATTTTTATACATCCTAAACCTCACAAGGTCCATGAAAAAATTAAGTAATTAACTTTTTTCTTTCAACTTCCATAAATATATTATAATCAAGGTCGATTTCTACGAGTTCACAGCCATAATAACACGAAAAATTATGTGTTGACATTTTGGTACCTGGTAAAACCATTATAGCTATCGTTTTCCTTTACACGGACACTTTAAGACTTAAGTGATTTAAATATGCTTAACATGCGATCAAAGAAGTTCATTTTGAATGCCGTGATAAAATTTCCTTTCAGATAAAATTTCAAATTTATTCAGGTCAAATTAAAATTGTTGTTTTTTTTTTTTATTTCCATCCAAATACATTTTACTCGAACAAACATATATATACTGACATGTGGGGTTAAAAGTGAATTTCATGGAAACTTTTTAACATGTTCACTTACTCTTAGTTAGCTGTATAGGTATACCTACTCCTAGCTATACAGAAACAAAAATATAAGTTTCATATTTCCTTCCTTTCTGGTGGTGGCGTTGACGACAAGTGCTAATTTAATGGTCGAGTGAATTGCATACCATCATCAGAGAGAGGCATTTGCTCTAATTGGATTTTGTCACTGAATCCACTGTATCCAAAAAGACCCAGACAGACCCGTTTTTTTGTGTAAAATGTATATATAAAAATATACTTTCATAACTCTGCCAATTAGATTAGTATTATTTTTGTTTCCTCTTGTGCCATCTTCCAATGCTGTTTGAAATGGTTAAAACATAAATTACATATTTATTTTAGTTCCAAGTGCTTTAGCTGCACTACTCGTATCTGTATGTTGAAAAAAAGGTGTATACGGCTTGGTTTTTGGTTCATGAAAGGAAAAAATAATTGAATGTGTACCTCGTTTGAGGAATAAGGCAGGCCCGAAGCCGCTGAATGACTTTTAAGGCGTCTTAGTTAGTGAAATATTTTTAGATTTGCTGTGGGGGCTACAGTCCGGTTCAAGTTTGGGTCTCAATCAACAAGCTCCTCCAGACAATTCAGTCCTTAGGTACCTACTCTATCTTCGCACCATAAATTCATGGAGAATTGAGGTCCCCTTTTACTTGCGTAAGTCATCAGAAATATTGGTATGTAATTAGAACTTAATTTCGGAAAACTGTAAAAGAACCAAAATAATGAGGTCATTACAAATTTACAGAATTTATTATCAATCTGTATTGCATTCTTTAACTATTCTATTGCAAGCTCTATTGTATGACAATTAATCAAATCAACATTCTTCTTTAAAGTTATTGGAACCATACTAACATAATTCAAATTTAATTAAAATTTACTTTAAATCAAATTAGATAAATTAGTTATTCAGGTTGCATCCTAAGCCATAAGTACGGACCTGTAATTGGAAGGGGGGTTGTGTAAATGGGCAACGTGTTTCTGAATTAAAAGCAAAGGCCAACAACTACGTATGAGAATTAGTGAAAAGTAACACATCCTTTTGATGCTCTTCATTCGTGCTTGAAAAAATTATTTCATCAAAACAGACCACCCAGACGATTTTCTTTGTAGACAGCAATACCACCTTGCCATAATTTAATGTCAAGGAAAGGTGCTTTTAAATTTATTTTTTAATTTAATTTTTTTCCTTTTTTCACAAATTATTTTCACTTCTTCACTTTGTGGTATTCGAAGTAAGTATTTAATGTTCCTTACCTAGTGTGACTCAAATTGTGGAAATTTTTGTAATCTAGAAATGTCCATGCTGGTTGGGATTGCTAGCGGTTTGAGCTTTTAGCAATTTCTTTAATTAAAAAAAAAAAATCATTTTAAAGTCACAACATCGTCCAATAATTTATATTTAAAGTAGTAATAATGTCAATAACTTATTTTTTTTGTGAGAAAAGTGCACTGTATTAAAAGAATTTGCTCTTCTTTCAAGTGAAATTTTAAGTAAATAAAAATATATACAACTACATACAATCGGATTTATATCAAAACCTCGTTTACTTACATTTTATTGTACATACATATTTAAGATTAACAAAAAAAAAAAAAAAAAAAAACGCCGAATTCAAATATCAGCCATTTAAAGCGTTTTGCTTCGGAAATAAAATGCACGACTGGGTCGCACGTACTTGCTCTTATGTTCAAGACACTGCGAGTTTAAGAAAATTGTATATACAAATACAAACATGGAAATTATGAGAGAAAAATGTAGAGAAGCATGAAATACGACATTTAAATTAATAAAACAACTCTTTTGACAGTTTGAGCTGAAAAAAAGTACGCCATCTTAATTCGTGATGGAATATGATTGTATGGGAAAAAAAATTTTAAAATCGTTGGAGCGGTTTTTTTTTTTAATTAATTTTTTATATATAAAATTCTTAAAACATTTTTAAGAACAAATTTTGGTATGCAGATTTAAACTATATATTTATATGTATATAAAAACAAAATTTGAAAAAAAATTGTCAACCCGTTTTTGAGATATCGAATTTTCAAAAAAAAAGTTTGAAACTTTTTTTAAAAATCCAAAAACTTTTTTTTTGAAAATTTTGATATGCAATATAATATAATTTTATATGAAATTTGTATATAAAAAAAAATATTTAAATCCGTTAAGCTGATAACGAGAAAACTCAAAATAAAAAAATGCGTTCTATGACAGGTACTACTAATAGTTGGTATGTGTAAAATTTTATAATTTTTGATGGTAGATCGTACTAATTTTAGTACACGAAAAAAGTTTAATCAAAATCGTAGGAGTCGTTTTTACGCAAAAAATATTTTCCTTTGTGGTTTTTTCACTTTTGTATGGAAGGTACCGTCATTTTTTCATAAATGTAAAATTTTTTCTAAAAATAATTTAGAAAGTACTAAAAAAGTCTTACATATCGAGTTTCAAAAAAATCTATGATGCCGTTTTCGAAATATTTGATTTTCCAAAAAAAATTTTGAAATATTTTTTAAAAATCCAAAAAATATTTTTTCAAAAATGTTGGTACACAAAACTATTAACATTTTTTGGAAGCTTCTGTATAAAAAAAATAATTGAAATTAGTCATACCATTTTGAAGAAAATCAGAAATTAAAAAAATGGTTCCTTGGGAGGTACCATTAATAACCATTTTTGAAAAATGGTTTTCCACCCAAAGAAAGCCTCTACTAAAATAAATTTATTGAATTTTTTTTAAGAAAAGTTGTCGAGCCGTTTTTGAGAAAAATACGATTATGTAAATTTGCCAAAAAAAAATGTATGGCAGGTACCGTTATTTTTGGTTAAAAAAAAAATGAAAAAAACGTAAAATCACCAAAAACCACTATGTTTCAAGTTTGAAGAAAATCGATCGAGCCGATTAGGCTGTAGACGAACAGACAGACAGACAGACAGAATTGTCCCACAGAATTGTGCCACCCACTTTTGTGGTGTTCTCTATCATCGTAATATCATGTTTGATTGTTATCTCAAAATTTTTTTTTTGCACGAATCCAAAACTTGCCTTATAGTACCTATAATCGCAAGTAAAAAAGTTACTCAACATTTTTTGTAGGAAATTTTTTAAGCTAAAACCCAGTCTTTGATATTTTTTCTGTAAGAGTGATCGTTCAGGAGATATTCCTTAAAAATCGTTTGGGGCGCCTTTGACCCCCCGTAAGATTGTTAGTGGCACTCATATCGATGGGTACTTTTTATAGTTTCCTTAGGATGCCATGGGGATGCTATATACCAAAATCCAGCTTTCCGCCATTTTTACTTGCGATTATAGGTACTATAGGGCAAGTTTTGGATTCGTGCAAAAAAAAATTTTGAGATAACAATCAAACATGATATTACGATGATAGAGAACACCACAAAAGTGGGTGGCACAATTCTGTGGGACAATTCTGTCTGTCTGTCTGTCTGTTCGTCTACAGCCTAATCAGCTCGATCGATTTTCTTCAAACTTGGAACATAGTGGTTTTTGGTGATTTTGCCGACACGTTTTTTTCATTTTTTTTAGAACCAAAAATTACGGTACCTGCCATACATTTTTTTTTTTGGCAAATTTACATAATCGTATTTTTCTCAAAAACGGCTCGACAACTTTTCTTAAAAAAAATTCAATAAATTTATTTTAGTAGAGGCTTTCTTTGGGTGGAAAACCATTTTTCAAAAATGGTTATTAATGGTACCTCCCAAGGAACCATTTTTTTAATTTCTGATTTTCTTCAAAATGGTATGACTAATTTCAATTATTTTTTTTATACAGAAGCTTCCAAAAAATGTTAATAGTTTTGTGTACCAACATTTTTGAAAAAATATTTTTTGGATTTTTAAAAAATATTTCAAAATTTTTTTTGGAAAATCAAATATTTCGAAAACGGCATCATAGATTTTTTTGAAACTCGATATTTAAGCCTTTTTTAGTACTTTCTAAAATATTTTTAGAAAAAATTTTACATTTATGAAAAAATGACGGTACCTTCCATACAAAAGTGAAAAAACCACAAAGGAAAATATTTTTTGCGTAAAAACGACTCCTACGATTTTGATTAAACTTTTTTCGTGTACTAAAATTAGTACGATCTACCATCAAAAATTATAAAATTTTACACATACCAACTATTAGTAGTACCTGTCATAGAACGTATTTTTTTATTTTGAGTTTTCTCGTTATCAGCTTAACGGATTTAAATAATTTTTTTTATATACAAATTTCCTATAAAATTATATAATATTGCATATCAAAATTTTCAAAAAAAAAGTTTTTGGATTTTTAAAAAAAGTTTCAAACTTTTTTTTTGAAAATTCGATATCTCAAAAACGGGTTGACAATTTTTTTCAAATTTTGTTTTTATATACATATAAATATATAGTTTAAATCTGCATACCAAAATTTGTTCTTAAAAATGTTTTAAGAATTTTATATATAAAAAATTAATTAAAAAAAAAAACCGCTCCAACGATTTTAAAATTTTTTTTCCCATACAATCATATTCCATCACGAATTAAGATGGCGTACTTTTTTTTCAGCTCAAACTGTCAAAAGAGTTGTTTTATTAATTTAAATGTCGTATTTCATGCTTCTCTACATTTTTCTCTCATAATTTCCATGTTTGTATTTGTATATACAATTTTCTTAAACTCGCAGTGTCTTGAACATAAGAGCAAGTACGTGCGACCCAGTCGTGCATTTTATTTCATAAGAGTAGCCGTTTTCGAGAGAATTCAATCGGTAGAGTTACGGATTTTATTTTTCTGTATAAAATGTACTCTTTTACACCACCTTTGAGGTTAAGTACAAGGTGAGTATTTCTTGTGTGGTATCCCCCAGGAATGTTAGAAACAGTTTTTAAAAAATATATTTAGGAATTTATTTACAGGTTTTGGGAAAGTTCACCATTGATACGGGCTGCACTACATTAATCATACAGGGTCGAAGGTCACGAAAAATGGTACTTCGTTTATACAGGGTGATTCGAGCAATATGTGACAAAAAGCTAGAGCGTGTGGGGTGAGTTGAGAAAAGAACAAAATTGTATGAGAGGGGGGGTTTCACTCTCCTCCGTATAGACGGAAGGGGCAATTTTTTAAGAAATTGACTTAAGACAGGAACAAAATTTTCCAAAAACAATGGTATTTCTAAAAATACCATATTATATCTTTTTGTAAGGCCAAAAATTCCTTCTTTTATTTTAATTTTAAATAAAGTTGTTTGAGTGAACATTTTTTAAGAAATAATTTTTCAAACTCAAAATTTTGAAGAAAAAAAAAATAGAAAAAATATTTATGTATTTTTTTCAAAATTTAATATAATTAATACTATAAATAAGTAACATCATTACATTTTAAAAACAAATGTAGTACTTAATTACCTGCTTTAAAACAAATTTGAAATTTTCTTTAATTTTTTTTTTTTCAAAATTTTGACTTTGAAAAAGAATGTTTCCATAAACTGTTCAATGAAACAACTTTATTTAAAATCAAAATAAAAGAAGCTATTTTTGGCTTTACAAAAAGATATAATATGGCATTGTTAGCGTTACCGTTGAAAATTGCCCCTTCTGGCTAAACAGGGGTGAATAAAACCCCCCTCTTATACGATTTTTTTCTATTCTCAACCCACCCTCACGCTCTAGTTTTTGTCACATTTTATACGAATCACCTTGAATGTGTAGAGCGAACTATACACTCAAATGGGGTCAGATTTTGTGATATGTGATAACGAGGAGCTTATCTAGGGAGGAGTGAAAACCAATTTCGGCTAACACGATTATCCTCGAAGTTGCATTCATATTTTTTTCTTCGATGCGCTGCTTCTCGCAAAGACCCCAGTTGTGGACTGCAAGACTTTGATTTTTTGAATAGCCTTTAATGAAGCGCTTTTCACGCCTATACTTCTTTTTTTGCTATCACTCACACCCAAAATCTGCTGTGGGCTCTCGGTCTACTTGTGAAACCTGGAAGGTCAAGTCTACCAATATACAATATCTAACGAGAACTTGTGGCGCAGGACAAGTCAAGAGCGGCTGGACGTTTAAATAAGAAAGCGAAAATGGCGTTGGATTGGTCGCACAATGAGAAAACCAAACGATGAAATTGCAAAGCAGTCCTTTGAATGGAATCCTCAGAGTGCACGGGCGGGTTCGAAGACCAAAACCAACATCTTGGCGGAAGCAGAATCCCGGAGAAAGACGCACCTGGTCACAGTTAAAATACCTTGCAGCAGACCGTGAAGGATGGAGACGTGTTGTTGACGCCCTATGCCCCAGCCGGGGTTACAGGACGCGATGATGATATATCGTAGCCAGTTCAAACTTATTTTAGAATTCTTGTTTTCCAAGAACTGCCTTTATATTATAACAGAAGTCGAAAATCCTTTATTAATTAAAACATTAAATGTTAGTTATTAATGTATGATTCACTCATCATACACATATTTATTTCAGGAAGTACATAATGTACATATTTGACTACCAATCAAATTTGTAGGGAAAAGTTCCATAATAGGGAAGTGTTATTTCCAATTCAAAATGTCCACCATTTAATAAGTTGGTTGAAGAACATTCCATCATCGATTCTAGGGAACTTAAATCAGATGCCGAAATTAATTCCTTTGAAAAAAAAAAAAAATAATAATAATAAAGCAAAATTATGAGCCAAACAAAATTCAAAAGCTTACCATTCCAAGAAACATTGTTATTAAAACTACTAGAATGTTGAACCTATTCATTGCTACTCTTCTTGTATAATAAGAACCGTTCGGTTGGTAACTTTTCGAAGAACATACATTTAGTGAGTACTTTAAATTAAAATATTGTGTCACCGCATCATGGTGTCGTGTTTATAAAAAAGAAGGTATAATTAAAAATATTCATTAGAGATAAATGCTATATTTTTTAGATAAATAATATAATAATACTGTCAAATTATATGGAAAATAGATTTATTATTCCTAGAATGAATAATAATTAAAATAATTTCGCTGAAATTGAGGATAATGGAACAAAAGTGCTAATAATTAATTTTTATCCATATACATCAAAGACTATGAAGTAGTTGGTATTATATGACACATTGGTCAGAGTTAATTAAAAAGTTTCCCTAATAGTAATGATAGATAGTGCATCCTTAAATTCTGATATTTATAGATTTTGAATGTTATTGAAGTGCATTTAATTCAAAATAAAAAAAAAAATATTGTCAAAGTCCTTTTCAATAAATTCCCATTTATTACAGATATCAGAACATTAACACAGATTCTAAAATTGTTTAGAAGAAGTATTTTTAGTAAACCGCTTCCGCTTAAAAAAAAACTGATATATTTACAACCCTATCAATAAAAATGCAATGCAACACATACTTCCTCACTAAATGCGAACTTTTGCACATACACTCTCTCATTTGAGCTTTGAAATACATAGCATATGTGTCACAAGAGTCAGCTTCATTTTGTCTCTGGTTTTAACAAAAATTACCCAAGTTTTTTAGTTAAATAACTCATTAATACTAAAATTCCAAAAGCCAGAATCCCGAACGATAGAATCCCGAATGACACAATCCCGAATTCCAACATTCCAAATGCCAAAATCCGGAAAGGCTTAGTAATCGTGCGAATGGTTCTTGTTCATTCTAGATTCGTTCGAAATTTTTGCATTCGAGATTTTTATTTTCTATTTTGCGATTTTTTGCATTCCAGATTCTTGTAATTCGAGATCCCAAAGAGAACACAATGCAAGCCAATATAGTCGCCTGGTTTTTTTTTTTTTAAAGAACTGAAATAGTACTAAAAAAGTATTCTAAGGCTAGGAACGCACTTGCGGTTTAAGTCGCACGATTATTTAGTCGCAAAAAATCCAACAGATAGGCCACAATGTGACACATGTGACCAAGAAATTGTATTGAGTTGCGACCGTTTTTTTAGTCGCGGAGACAGAAAATTGCAAGTGCGTTTCCAGCCTAATACGCAATTTTATCTCGAATTTATTCGCGATTGTTGGCATTCGGGATTCTATCCATTCGGAATTTTGTTCATTCGGCATTTTGGCATTCGGCATTTTGTACCCTTCCCCATTAATGTATCTTCATTGGTGAGTTAGTTAATTGACTATGAATTTTCTTTCATTGGTTACATACCATCACACTGCTCAATGCTTGAAGCATTCCAAAATCTTCTCTACCAACATTCAGCTGACACAAGATTCCACAAGTATGAGTTATTACTTCAATGTGCATTAAGGTGTCATCTTAAGTATGCTCAATTTCTTTTAATTTCTTATTTTTCTCCTCCTTAAAAGTTGTGTCCCTATAAAATGCAATGTGCCATTTTTTTCATTGGATAGGTACCTACTTACATTTTCAAGATCATTTAGAATCTGAAGTTACACAGCACTCCCAAGGAGGTTGCAATGTTGAACTAACAACAAAAAAAAACTTTACCTTTTTAAAATCTTTACCACTTAGTCATCAATACAAACGACTTCTCTATTAACACTTAGGAAAAACTAAAAAAAGCACATTTTTACTTGTGTGCAGATCTGAGTAAATGTGTTTTTGAATCACATTGCATTTTATATAGATACACCCAATATCATTACCTCTACTCTATTTCTATATGGACAAACGAATCAGACTATCTTTGAACAAAATCACTTAGGTATTCATTGCTTTTTGCTACTTCGATATTAAGCTTTTTTAATGTCAGCAGTACCTAATGTACCATTTTTATTGAAGGACATTAAAACAATTGAAATTGAGTAAAAAAATGTAATTCTTTCACAAATAAAACTAAATGGTAGCTCACACCTTTGATATTGTTGGTTGTAAGAATAAATCATCAACTTCAAGAAAATAAAGAGAATAGTGCACAACATGAGATAAGTGTTGCCAGTCTTACTAATTTTCAATGACCAGCATTTTGCGATTCTCGAATATTATTACTTTATTTATCTATTATACATATGCAAAATTGTAAATAATAAAAGAAGATAATAGGTTCTGACCAAGGTTAGGATTTTGTTTACCTAAAAAACTTAAAAAATGGCAAAATAGAATCCTTAAAAAGACAAAAGCGAGCGTTTGTTAAATAAAGGGAAAATTATTATAAATTAAAGTTCAATCATCGTAGCATTAAACTAACAATAGTTTTTTAAAGTTCTTAGGTAATAGCTTTCTACGATTGTTTCTCAAAAGCGTCTTGAAGGAGCTAAAGAGCCTCTCTAGTTGAGCAGAAACGAGTGGAACCTATTGAAAACTCCATACATTGCATTCATCCATTCACTTCAGTGTTTTCGGGAAGTTTGTTATTGACGTCGTCACGTCGGTCGTCTTCATTACAGCATTTTTTCGTTCAACAGTTTTAATTCTCGTATTTGCATTTAAAACAGTAGTGAACTTTTGCAAAACTTCACTTTTACCAAATGTTTGTTAATATTCTTAAAATTGAGAACACTTGCCCAATTGATATTTCTTGGTGAAAGAATAGCTTGTTCCAGAGATTTTTGGGCAAAAACTGTCAGTCTAGTTTTGCTTGTCACTGCCAGCTTAGCTACGGCAACCTGGCATTTGACAGACCAAAGAAATTTCTTGGGTAGAATTTGTCAAAAAGGCTAAATCTTTTACTCTCTGGTGAGCGCACTCTTCTGTAAAAAACAACCAAATTGAGGTGCTGAACAGGAGTTGGGTACAAATTGGTCAAAAATAGAACCATTGGCCGTTTTGGTCAGTGTTTGGAATAAAGCTATATTAGCCAATAAAAAAAGTACGTACACAGACTCAAAACTACCATTTTTATTTTAATATTTTTTTTCTATTTCAAAAACAATGAAAAAATGTGAAAAAGGCAAATTAGACAAAAAAGACAAAAAAGGTACTAACGGATAAAAAAGGCAAAAAAATGCTAAATTTAATATATATTTTTGAAATCAGGAGGACATGAAACGTGCTTGTATAAAGTCGATAAATCATACGATTGCGCAGAAAAATATCCCTGGTTATGACCTTAAATGTTCCAAATATCGTCGTCGTTCAATGAAAACTTCCTTGCTCCATTTTACTTATTTTATTTTGAGACAACTGTACTTTTTAGTAGAACCTTGTGGCTTGATGGTTAGTACGTAGGACTGTCATGCCGAAGGTGTGGGTTCGATTCCCAGCCGTGCCACCTAAAAACAGAAATGTTTTATTCGAGGTACTACCTCTTGCCAGGAACTGACAAATCCTCCAAGAGTATACTTGTCATGAAAAAGTGCTTCTCATTTAGTCGTTTGGACTCGGAAAAAAACTGTAGGTCCCCTCCATTCCTATCAACAACACGCACACAGGAATGGTTGAGAGTTGTAAAACACTAGGCCCTGGTTCTCCACGAGCTGTTGGGCCACCCAATTTATTTTTTTATACTTTTTATGGATTTTTACTGACGAGAACTTGAAAATATTTGATTTAGGGAAATGCTTCCTTTAGAAACAGACAGTTTTTGTTTTTAATTTATGGTCAGCTAAATAAATTTTTTTTTTTCAACTTGCGCCTTGGCTTAATTTATGAAGAGAATTTTTACAACAAAAAACATCCAATTCTTTCTTTTTTAGTCGTAATATTCAAAACATAAAACAATGTAACGAAGTAAATTATTTTATTAAATTCGCTCATTTTGCATATTATACCACTAATAATAACCTATTTACTCTAGATACGGTAAAAAATTATACCATTATGAAATCTACATTTGTTGCGCCAATTTTTTAAAAATTTTGCCACAGGGTTTTCATACGAAATTTGTATACCAGAGGTGCTTAAGCTTTTTCTTTTTTATATATTTGTGGAGTTAAACACAAATTTATTTTTTTTAATAAGAAAAATTCCAAGAGCTATTCAATTTTTGTAGCGATTATGTTTTGGCACCAATAAAGTAGAAAATTGCTGCAAAACAAAGTCGCTGGAATTCATCCATTTGTAGTCGTGGTAGTCAAAAATTTAAAGTAAGTAAAATAAAATGCACGACTGGGTCGCACGTACTTGCTCTTATGTTCAAGACACTGCGAGTTTAAGAAAATTGTATATACAAACATGGAAATTATGAGAGAAAAATGTAGAGAAGCATGAAATACGACATTTAAATTAGCTAAAACAACTCTTTTGACAGTTTGAGGTGAAAAAAAAGGATGCCATCTTAATTGATGATGGAATATGATTGTATGGGAAAAAAAAATTTAAAATCGTTGGAGCGGTTTTTTTTTTAATTAATTTTTTATAAATAAAATTCTTAAAACATTTTTAAGAACAAATTTTGGTATGCAGATTTAAATTATATATTTATGTGTATATAAAAACAAAATTTGAAAAAAAATTGTCAACCCGTTTTTGAGATATCGAATTTTCAAAAAAAAGTTTGAAACTTTTTTTAAAAATCCAAAAACATTTTTTTTTGAAAATTTTGATATGCAATATTATTTAATCTTATCTGAAATTTGTATATAAAAAAATTCATACAAATCCGTTAAGCTGATAACGAGAAAACTCAAAATAAAAAAATACATTCTATGACAGGTACCACTAATAGTTGTTATGTGTAAAATTTTATAATTTCTGATGGCAGATCGTACTAATTTTAGTATATGAAAAAAGTTTAATCAAAATCGTAGGAGTCGTTTTCAAGCAAAAAAATATTTTCCTTTGCGGTTTTTTCACTTTTGTATGGAAGGTACCGTTATTTTTTCATATATGTAAATTTTTTTCTAAAAATATTTTAGAGAGTACTAAAAAAGTCTTAAATATCGAGTTTCAAGAAAATATGTGATGCCGTTTTCGAAATATTTGATTTTCGAAAAAAATTTTGAAATATTTTTTAAAAATCCAAAAAATATTTTTTCAAAAATGTTGGTACACAAAACTATTAAAATTTTTTGGAAGCTTCTGTGTAAAAAAAATAATTGAAATCGGTCATACCATTTTGAAGAAAATCAAAAATTAAAAAATGGTTCCTTGGGAGGTACCATTAATAACCATTTTTGAAAAATGGTTTCCACCCAAAGAAAGCCTTTACTAAAATAAATTTATTGAATTTTTTTAAGAAAAGTTGTCGAGCTGTTTTTGAGAAAAATACGATAATGTAAATTTGCCAAAAAAAATTTATGACAGGTACCGTTACTTTTGGTTCTAAAAAAAAAAATGAAAAAAAAGTGTCGGCAGAATCACCAAAAACCACTAAGTACCAAGTTTGAAGAAAATCGATCGAGCCGTTTAGGCTGTAGACGAACAGACAGACAGACAGACAGACAGACAGACAGACGGACAGAATTGTGCCACCCACTTTTTTGGTGTTCTCTATCATCGTAATATCATGTTTGATTGCTATCTCAAAATTTTTTTTTGCACGAATCCAAAACTTGCCCTATAGTACCTATAATCGCAAGTAAAAAAAGTACAGTGAACGAAAAAATGCACATATTTTAAGTACCCTTTGAGATACCCTATTTTTATTTCCGGTTTCAGAGCATTCATATATATTTCAGGATTATCCTATGTTTGCCGGATACCCTGTATATAAAACATGGAAATTATGAGAGAAAAATGTAGAGAAGCATGAAAGACGATATTTAAATTAGCAAAAACAACTCCTTTGACAATTTGAGGTGGAAAAAAAGAATGACATCTTAATTCTTTATTGAGTATGATTGTATGCAAAAACATAGTTTTAAATCGTTGAAGCGGTTTTTTAAAAAAATAATTTTTTATATATAAAATTCTTAAAACATAAGGACAAATTTTGGTATGCAAATCTAAAGTTAATATTTATGTGCAGGTAAAAACAAAATTTGAAAAAAAAATTGTCCACCCGTTTTCGAGATATCAAATTTTCCAAAACAAAATTTGAAACTTTTTTTAATTTTGATATGCAATACATATTATTTAATTTGATCAGAAATTTATTTATTAACGAGAGAATTCAAAATACGGCTGGGAATCGAACCCACACCTTCGACATGACAGTCCTACGCACTTACCATCATGCCACGCGGTACTACCCTCCAAGAGTATACTTGTCATGAAAAAGTGCTTCTCATTTAGCCGTTCGGACTCGGCAAAAAACTGTAGGTCCCCTCCATTCCTATTAACAACACGCACACAGGAATTGTTGAGAGTTATAAGTCACTAGGCGTTGGTTCTGCACGAGCTGTTGCGCCGCCCAATTTATTTATTAATTTATGGAAAGTACCGTCATTTTTTCATAAATGTACAATTTTTTCTGAATATATTTTAAAAATTACTAAAAACCTCTTAAGTATCGAGTTTCAAAAAAATCGACAATGTAGTTTTTGAAATATTTGATTTTCAAAAAAAAAAAATGTTTTGAAAGCTTCTGTATAAAAAAAAAATATTGAAATCAGTCTTACCGTTTTGAAGAAAACTTAAAAAATGGTTATTTGTGAGGTACCATTAATAACCATTTTTTTTGAAAAATGGTTTTCCCACCCAAAGATAGCCTTCACTAAAGAAAATTTCTTGACCAGTGTCTAATCGATCGACCGGTTTAGGCTGTAGACGAACACGCAGACAGACAGGCAGAACTGTGCAACACACTTTTTTGGTGTGATCTATCATCGTAATATCATGTTTGATTGTTATCTCAATTTTTTTCCACGAATCCAGAACTTACTTATATGTAGTACCTATATCGCAAGTAAGAAAGTTGGCACTTCTACATGTGTTCAGAAGTGAGAATTTTTCTTTGTTTTTAAATTTTAGTGTGAACTTTGGAATTGTCTATTACACTGGAAAATATTTCGTTGTGTTTCTATTGTGAACTTACGAAATGCCTATTACTGTGTCTCACACATAATTGTTCATCATATTGGCATCCTATCTGCCCAGTTACTGGCTCTTTCTAGTAAAGATACCCAGCACCATGTTATAACTAATGCCAGAATGACACGAGTGTCATAATTTTTTTCCATTTTTTGAACAACTCGTCTTCATCAAATCGTCTTTAGCCTATCAGCGCTGTTGTCATTTATACAAATTGCACCATTTCAATATTGTGCTGACACTATTCTACAAATTATGACAAATTACAAGACAGATAATTAACTTGCCCATATTTTACTGGTACATTGCTAGTATATTTAGAGTGATAATATATGACTTTGTATAAGTAAATTGATGTCAATGTTTTGCGGCAGAAAATATCACAAATTTGGCAGTAGGGTCTTGTAAATTCAATTTTTGATTCAAGGAAATGTGTGAAGATATGCCTTTTTTCACCTGCTTGGTGTGTCTTGGCTCAAACAATGATGAATTCTTTACTTCATGTGTAGCGTGTGTCAGAATAAAACGTTTTGATTGATTCAGTGTGCTTCAATTTCCACTACTTATATTTTCACTAAAATAACTCTAAAAGACAGTAGAAAAACATGTAGTCTTAGCGGTATTTTCCGAAGCCGTTACCGTAAAGCTAACTATTAGAACAAATGAGTAGGTGAACAAATGAGTAGGTACTCAAAGTGTGTTTGACTTATTATAAGAAAGTAGAAACTTACACAAAATTAAAAAAAAAAAACTAAAAATTTTCGTTACACAGCGTTATAAATTTTAGCTGGTAACACCGGATGCACTTCTATCGGTGCAGTGTGGTGCGGTGGTGGCGCCAAATTGTATATCGGGTCGAAGTCACACTCCAACTATACTCAACTAAATCGAAGTTAGCAGTTAAGTATAAACAAGCAATATGTATAAGAACTCCCAGTTAGAGACAAGTTATCCATTACCTTTTTTATGCCCCAACCATATCGCCTTAACCACCCACCGCACCGCCTTAAGTGGAGTATAGAATCGAGTATAGCAAGTTTTCATTTGAATGCAGATCGAAATCGTGTCGAATGGTTTTCTAATTTTTTTTTCTCTTTCATCTGGCTTATAACATTCCTCGACCTAAAAAAGCCAACAAAATGACAGAAAAGGTAACATTTTAGTGAAGTGCCCATGGATTTGTGGCTACAACCGGCGGCGGCGACCGACGAACGACGATGATGCCATGATATGGTTGGGTAGTGTGTTCTGGCTTCCATGTTATACATAATTCTCTGCGGGACTAGTTTGGTGAGTTAAATAAATGATCATCAACTGGCAGTATGACGGAAACTAATGACTTTTTCAAATGGTGTTGAGGTTCTACTCAACTTTATATTTTTTTTTCTGTGAAATATTTAAAAATGCAAACAAAAAATATAATTGAAATATAATTCTCAAAGGATTTGAATATTGCTACATAATTATTATCATAATTATTATGAATGTAAAAAACTTTATTTTGAATTCAATCAAATAACATAACATATTTTATCTACACGATGTAATGTATCTAAAACTAAAATTGCAAAAACCCTTTGTTTTTGTAAGCTTTGGCTTAAATTAGAAAAACATATGGAATTCGCAGTTCTTTTTATAGTGGAAAAGTTAATTAAGCGTAACATTTTACCTAATTTACTATGCATGGCAATAAAGTAAAATATAATGGTTCAATGATCAAACAGAATTTTTATAATACCAAAAATGTGAGCTGAATTACGTAGATTCACATATTTTAATGAGAACTATTAAATTTTAATATCCAAGTTGATATATCCACATTTAAACCACTAATAATATCCTTCAATTAAGAAACAATAATACAAAATATCAAACAATCTATCACTTACTTTTGTATGCGCTCATTTGATAATATTTTAATATGCAAACGAGTTTTAATTGATATTGCTGTGATTAATGATGTAAATGTATTTTTATTAATCCGGCTCTTGTTTTGGGATATTATGTAAGTTTTTTGACACACAAAATAAGACTTATTAGCTATATATTTTTGTAATTGAAAATGGTTTTACTATGAAAATATTCTTAAATATGAAAATATCTATGAATTTTTAAAATTCGGTTCAAGGTCACAAAAAAAAACTTTTGGCACCTTATTTGGTTCAATTAATAAAAAAAAGTATGTCATTTGAAAGGCCACTTCACGGTTATAAAAGGTCAGCTATTTTTAGTAATTGGTCACCCATACATTTTTTTTATGAATATTTATTGAATTTGTAAAAAAATTCATTTAGGGATATTTGCAAAAAAAATTAATACCACCCGGAAGGCCCTAAGATCTATATAAAAGGTCAGCTAGTTTCAGCAATTGGTCAGTTATAAATTCTTGTATACTATTTTTGTTAGTTTTTTTTTCAAGGACATGAACGATTTTTGGCACCTCATTTGGGTAATTTTACAAAAAAAAAATGCTTTCTGATAGGCAACTAGATCGTTATAAAAGGTTAGTTTATTTCAGTAGTTGGTCAGCCATAGATTGCCTTTACGATTCTTTTTCCGTATGCCAAAAATCGTTCATGACCTTGAAAAAAAAATACTTAAAAAAATCGCTATGACCTTGATTCGTTTTTTTTGCAAATTCAATAAAAACTAAAAAAGAAATGTACCAATTACTAGAAATAGCTGACCTTTAATAACCGTGAAGTGGAGTGGCCGTTCAAATGACATATTTTTTTATTAATGGACCCTAATGAGGTGCCAAAAGTTTTTTTGTGACCTTGAAATTAGTTTTAAAAATTCATAGAAAAAAATCTATTACTGAAAATAGTTGACCTTTTGTTACGATCTAGAGATCTTTCAGATGGTAAACATTTCTTGGGAATTTCCCACAAATGAGGTGCCAAAAATCACGCGTAATCTTGCGTGACCTTGAGAAACTTTAAGCCTTGATAACTAAGTTATCTAGGACTGACCAATTTCTAGGACTAGTTGACCTTTTCTGACCAATTACTGACCAATTAGATAGCATTATTTTTTCCCCAAATTTCCCATATATGAGGTGCCAAAGGTCCAGAGCCTGCTTACTCACGTACAATTTTAGGAAAATCAACTAATAATAAAATTTACATTTTTTTTTTTCAAAAAATATTGACTTCAAAAACTGATTTCTCAAAAACTATTCACTTAAGAGTGTTCCGAACTGAACAAAACCAGTCATTTGCTAACTTTTTTTTTTGCGTATATAAGACCGGTTTTTTTCATTTTCATCAGATACTCTGTTATATAATACTTTTTATTTTTAATAATTGGTCACTAGTAGGCGTTTTATTGTACTTAAAAAAGCATTTTGTAAAAGTAACGGATTTTAAGTTCCAAATTTACATACATTTTCTGTCAAAAAGTGGCTTTTAAGAATTAAAAATTTCAATATCAGATGATACTATTATGATTGTATAATTAATGAAAATTGTAAAAAATAAATTGAATTTATATCCACTGCAAAAAAAATTGTCAAAAAAATACCTACCGCTAGGTATAAAAAATTAGCTGTCAAAAATGCGTTTTTTCAAAATCTACCAGCATTTTTATTTTGTATTATTAAAATTTTTATTAGGTGCAAAATTAAAAATTTTCTCCAATATTGGAATAATAAAAACATAGATTTTTATGTTATTAAACATTGTTTTGCAAAAAATGCTATAGTAAGCTACATTTGCTTTGATCGGACAAGTAAACGCTTCACAATATTTTTCATGAAATCACCATTTTTGTCCGGAAGACTCTTAAACAACTTGATTAAAAAACAAAAAAAAAACAGATAAAAGAAAAGAATATTGGCTTTACATAAAAACTATAGTACATCATTGTATTTTGTTGTTAAATGAAACCAGAAATCACTAAAAATTAAAATTATCAAGCCAATTTTGAAATATCGCATTTTTTAAAAAAATATTTAGATTTTTTTGTTTAATTTACAAAATATTTTATTGAAAATTTTGATATGCAATATTATTTACATTTTATGAAATTTTTTTATAAAGAAAATTATTTGAAACCGATCGTTGTTTATCGTCAGTTAATAAGAAACAACTTCTTAGTTTTGCTGTTTGAGTTCGAGTGACTTCACTTCTATTCCTCATTTCCTACGCTACCTATGCTATGGATGGCCTAGATCTTCATCACTTCCACAGTTCAACCACGCATTCTATTTAATTCGCTTATAATGCAACACATGTTACACTTGACATAGTTCACTACGATGGGTCAGTACTGCTTTTGCTTGCAATAGGATCCTGTATTGTATTGCTTGCATTGTATATAGTTGACTAACTTCGATTGCCGTTCCTATTGTATAACACGGCCATTCCAAAGTAACGGAGAAGACAATCGGACGCTTGTAGTAAGGTTTTTCTTGTTAAGAAATTAATATTTTTTTATGAAACTTAGTGGTTTTTAAGAATTCATCACAAAGTACACGACACAGAAGTTTCACCAAAAAATTATGAAATTTAGTAAGTTTATTCAAAAAAATAGACGGTAACGGAGAAGACACGTACGATTTAGAGATTTCTGACCATTGCCTTGAAGTTTAAAATTCTGCGCCGTCCATTAATATATGAGTTGATTTTTTTTGCACACTTTCATAAAACCAACATTTATCAAAAACCATCCTTGGTTTAATGCCAAGTTTCATTTTACTAACAGAAAAAAATATGAAAGATGGTAACGGAGAAGACAGCTAATGGTAACGGAGAAGACACGTACGATTTAAGATTTCTTTTTTGTTCAGTTATATTGTAATTCGTATTTTTTAATTATTCTCATCAATGATAAAAGTGATTTAGGCATTTGAAAAAATGTGTGTAAAATTTCATTGAAATCGGTTAACGTTAACACGTGCTAGCGAGCACTTGAAATTTTTCATTCAAAACACATGGGGTTTTCACAGTTTTTACTCAAAATATCAGCAAAATTGTAAAAGTTGATGGAAAATCTTTAAACTCGGCACATAAATTAACTACTGTTAGGAGTATCAAAAAAAAATATTTTCAATAGTTTTGCATAATATTAATCCCATCAACAAATTTAATTAAAAATCGTTGTTTTTGTGCATTTGTTGCTGTTTTAAATGAAGTAATTGTTGTTTACAAAAATTAAAAAAAATATATTTGTATACTCCTTATGATATTTAGTATATGTGCCAAGTTTAAAGTTTTTCCATCAACGTTTACACTTTTACGGGCCCTTTGAGTAAAAGACTTTCAAAACACCATGTTTCTTATATGAAAAACCTCAAGTGCTCGCTAGCACGTGTAAACGTCAACCGATTTCAATGAAATTTAACACATATTTTCTTTTAGTTACCTTGATCCATTTTAAGCAAGGGGATCAAAGAAATTCAGACTTTAAAAAAAGTGCCTGTGAGTCGTTGAAATTTGGATGAGAAAGTGCAACTTTGTCTTCTCCGTTACCCTGTTTCAGACAGTAAGACATGATTTAAAAATCTATAAATAATCCACCATAATCCTTTTTCAAGTCTTGCTTTGTATGCGGAATAATTTTACAAACACTAATATAGTTCACCATTTATACCAACTTTTGTCATTTTACGGTAACGGAGAAGACATGAAATGTTCAGTCATTTTGAGGCGTAATACTATTTTTACAGCACTCTTTACTGAAAAATTGTTCTGAGTTTAAGTAATGTATTGAAAACACTAATAAAAACTTAACTGCACATCGCCATTTGCATCACAATTTATAGAGAACTGATAGCGGCAAAAATGCCGAAAAATACCCAGATACGAAAGATAATGTATGAGCTTTTTTGATCACTTGCCCATTTTACAACAACAAGTAAAATTTTTATTTACAATTTTTTCGTTAACTCTAATATATACTCTAAATATTGGCATATTTAAATTTATTTTTTTCCTTAATTTGAAATTGAGTTGCTTGGTTTCGAAATTTTTGGAATGGCCGAACAGTGGATGACACATGCGGAACACTTGGTCGTAATCGAACTTTGAAATGTGTCTTAAAGGCGATTCATGGGAATTATGTGAGTTCTGCAGAGCAAAGAAAAATTACAACTTTTTACCGTGGGACGTAGATCTACGTCCCACTTTGATAAATTTTGCCTTAGCTATGTACTATATCTGATGTAAAAAAGAAAGATTAACACACATTTATACATAAACATAAGGCGTCAAATATAAGTTATCAGTAAGTAGTTTTATCAACATACTCGATTTTTGAGGAAGCGGAAAAAGAGCTTGTAAACACAAATTCTTGAAAAAATGGAAATTTTTATTCGTACTGGATGCAATATCTGTGTAAATCTATTATCTGTGGTCCTGGGTTATATACTTTTAATGGTTGCTAAGTGTAAATTTGTTTAGATATATTTTATAGAAGACCGTTATATTTTAGCACAGAAACATTTTTGTGTCAAAATAGTTGCAGTCGTTTTCAGGAGAAATTAGATTTTCTTTAACGTTTTTTAACATTTGTATTGAAGGTACTGTTATTTTTGCTTGAACGTAAATTTTTTGTATATTTTAAAAAAATGTTAAAAGCTGTTAAGAAGCTAGTTTTAAGAAAAATCGACAGGATCATTTTTGAAATACATATTGAGGTTTCTAAAAAAAGTTTGGGAATCAGTAGGTACCAACTAACTATTTAAAGTTTTGGGAGCTTCTGCATTATTAATATTATAATTATTAAAATCAGTTTTTTTTTATAATATAAGTGCACTAAAGGGGGTTGTGACTACTCTTAAAATGATTGAACACAGTGCGAGCGTAAGGAAAATAGGGAAGGATTTGAAAGGAGATACCGATGCACATTACTTTTGAAGTTCTGAATATCAATATGGAAGGGAAAAATAGAGCCGGGTAAAGCATTCCACATTCGTGTTGTTCAGCTGGAAAAAAGAATCTCTGTACTTTACAGTACGTCCGAAATTGGGCTCAAGAGTAAACTGATGCGCATTCCTAGAAGTGCGAGTATTACGGTGGAATTGTTTTAGGTGAGGAATGCAGTTTCCGTTATATTACAGTCACCTAGCTATTTTTTGCATTCCATCTAAAAGGCTTAAATGAGTTATACCCCTGTCCAAATATGAGAATTATATTCAAGCTTTGGACGGATGAAAGCTTGGTAGATTACAGCCAGATCAGAAGGGGAGACAAATTTCTTGCATCTTCGAAGAAAACCTAAACACTTCGCAGCGTTTTTGGCAACATTGAATATGGGTTCATTCCACAGAAGGTGATGTGATATGCACATACCCGGAACTGAAAGCTGAGAAAGATAATTGAAAATCAAAAAATATGCTTCTTCTACTGGTACCATTATTACCCAATCATTTTCCGTCCAAAGGTACCCTTCACTAAAAATAGTTAATCAAAAGAAAATCATGAAAATCAGTAAGTTACCTTTTATCTAGAAAATCGAAAGGCCAAAATATGGCTCTATAGGAAATACCATTAAACACCATTTTTCCAAAAAAATCTGTATATACATACTTACATATTGATGGTTGTTTGTCATTCCTACCACACTTTTTTTTTTATTTGTGTAGAACAAAAATTACAATACCTGCCATTCAATTTTTTTAGCAATTGTTCAAGAATGTATTTTTCTCAAAAATGACTTTTCTTAAAAAAAATTCAATAAACTACTTTTAGTGATCTTCCCTAGAAGAAAATCTCATTTTTCTCGAAAACAACTCGTACGATTTTGATTTTTTTTTGTTTGTCCTAAAATAATAACAGTCTGCTATTAAATAAAAAAAAAATAAGCAACTGTTAACAGTACCTCCTCTAGAACGCACTTTTTGATTTTGAATTATTTCTTTAATAGTTGATCGGATTTAAATAAATTTTACCTCGATTTAAATTTGTTTACAAATGCATAACTTGCCATATACAAAGTACCGACTTTATATCACGACTCACGACCTTTTCATTAAGAATGACAGAAAGGGCAGTGGCGTATACAAAATAATCCACAGTAAAGTGAAAGAGCTTCAAAAGTTTAAACTTCTGCTACCATATCCCAGACAGTAATTTCCATACAGAAGCCCCAAATAAAGCTTCTGTGCAGTGCGTGCAACATAAATAATATTAATAATGATAATTTCTTATATGATAATTGTAGCAAAAATAATGACACACCATTACGTGAAAACCAACAATTAAATAGTCGTCAAAGGATGCGCGACTGAATGCAATTCAGGCCAACCTACCTTGCAGCTGCAACAGGCATGCAAAATGGAATGAAATCCGAAACTTATTCCCTTCCATGTTAACTGTCACAGTTGTTTACACGGCCCATTAAACCAGATGTCGGATCGTCAGCTTAAATCTCTTAAAAATTATTTAACCATGTTTATGGGGGTTGTATGTATGTATGTATACGAAAGCAGAGGAATAAATGATAACACGAAACACGTTATTGTCTGCTCTTGGATGTTGTTCCACCTTTCCAATATTGAATTGGAATCTGCGTATACCAACAAAATGACAGTGAAACTTATAGATATAAAATTTACTTTTACACTGAATAAAAAACGATGGGTAAAATAATTTAGTATCTGGGTATTGGATAATTCAAATTGAGTCGAAACTATATAAAAAAAACGAACGACTGGGTCGCACGTGGTGCTCTTAAGCTCTGGGGCAAATATAAGAAAAGAAATTTTAAATCGATCTATTGGTTTTTAAAAACTTAATTTTTATAGGTACCTACGAGTACCTACACAAAATTTTTAAATCAGGATTAAGGAAAAAAATTAGAATACATTTTGTAGTTTCTTTAACAATATGCTAATATAAATTAAATTTAAAACAAATTATTAATCCGATTTTGAAGTAGTGTTCGTTTTTTTTTGTTTTATTTAAAAATATTTGTTTGAAAATTTTAGTATGAAAATTATGTTTTAACTTAATATTCGTATATGTTGTTTAAAATCCGTTTAGCCAATAACTAAATTCAAAATCCAAAATATGGGAAGCAGGGTAAAAATTGATATTAAAAAGTTAGCCGTACTGACAAAATGATAACGACGGTACCTATGGTAGGCAAGGCCGTAGCCCCCCCCCCCCCCCCCATTTGTTAATCATACTTCTCCATTTTCGTATGAAATTTGCACTGAAATTTCTGCGATTGTCATTAATTATGTTAAATACTTTCTGAATTATGTAATTAGCTCACGTAATATATAAATTTTAATGAATGCAGTAAGTACCTACCTTGATGATTTCTTAAGTCAGCTTCCTTAAAATGAGAATCGTGTATTCTGATTTCCTGAGTTCTTGGCAAAAATTGACAATTTAAAGTTTAAAGGCTGAATGCATGATATGAGGAATACTTACAGTTTCAAAAGTTTGCTATTCCAGTTTTTTTTTTCTTCAAAAATTAGTTAAGTATGAGGAAATGTTCTTTAGAAGATCCTTCATCTACGTAATTAGGTAAAATTTATAAGAACTTGTAATTTCCTAAAATTGTTTGTACTTGAAAAGTGGTGCTTTTTTCAAAACTACATTATTCCACTCAGTCTTTCACTTCAAAACTAATCTATTCCCTTACAAATCAAATTCTGCACCAAAAATCTTCTTTTTCTTTAAGGTTTTATATTTTCAAAACTCCTCTATTCCTATACTCTTCTGAATCAAAAGTCATCTATTCCCATACAAATCAAATCAACTTTTATCGAAACTTTCAAAACTATTCTCTTTCAAATAAAATTAATTTTTTTATAATTTGTAGGTTCCCGAAATAAGTTCAAAGCCTTAAGGAATGGATAAAGGTCATCCTTAACTTATATTTTAACCAATCGCTTTTATCATTTTTGTAGCTTTTAACAGTATTTTTTTTCACTCAAAATTCTTAAAAGTGGAAGAGAAGTGTCTTGAAACAATACCCCTCATATGGTAGACAAAATGCCATACACAACATGATATACATACACAAGCTTCTTAAAACTTTGGTGACTCTAACGGTTTTAACATACACACCGGAAAGAACTTTTTCGACAAGGAAACGTCTAAAAATTTACCTAAGGAATTCTACCGATGAAGATTTACTTTATCGCCCCCCAATAATTATCTGGCTACGGCCTTTTTTTCATCATCATCGTGTTCTGTAACCCCGGCTGGGGCATAGGGCATAGGGCGTCAACAAAACGTATCCATCCTTCACGGTCTGCTGCAAGGTATTTTAACTGTGGCCACGTCTTTCTCTGGGATTCTGTTTCCGCGAAGACAGTTGATTTCCATGGGCACTACGAACTAACTCCCAAATGACTTAACTCCCAATGAACCAACTCCCAAAAAAAGTGGGACTTAGTTCATATGTACTAACTCCCATTTTTTTTAAGAACTAAATCCCAACCGTGTAATGAACTAAGTCCCAAAATGAAGATGAACTAAGTCCCAGCAGTGGGACTTAGTTCATTATGAACAAAGTCCCAAATGAACAAACTCCCAGTTCCTTTAGAAATAAAACATAAATAAAATTTCTCAAAGGAACTAAGTCCCAAACAGTTTTAATCGCAAAGCTTGGCAAAAATGAAACCAACATCCATTAACTATTGCATTTGGCATAAAAGTTTTCAATGCGATTCGAAGACCAGCTTCATAGTCCGTCATAAAACTTTTTGCCTCAAATTTGAAAATACTTTCATATATGTAACTAAACAAATGGGTATAACAATCCCGACTTTTTTATCCATCAGTATAAAGAAAAAAGGATAGATCTGCAAAAAATGTATGTTCCTTAATTAGATCATAAGAAAATAATGACAGTGAAGGCTCGGTGCAGGGGGGGGGGGGCGCGCGCCCGTGACCACATGTTCACATTAATGAAATAATAAAAAGTGAAAACCCAGGGAAGGCTCGGCGCGGGGGGGGGGGGGGGGGGGGGGGGCGCGGAGCACGCGCGCTCGCGCCCGTCCGCACGCGCAAACACACCGGCGCGCGCACGCGCGTACGGGCGCAGCACGCGCGGACGGGCGCGGCACGCGCGGACGGGCACGGCACGCGCAGACGGGCGCGTGCTCCGCGCCCCCCCCCCCCGCGCCGAGCCTTCCCTGGGTTTTCACTTTTTATTATTTCATTAATGTGAACATGTGGTCACGGGCGCGCGCCCCCCCCCCCCTGCACCGAGCCTTCACTGTCATTATTTTCTTATGATCTAATTAAGGAACATACATTTTTTGCAGATCTATCCTTTTTTCTTTATACTGATGGATAAAAAAGTCGGGATTGTTATACCCATTTGTTTAGTTACATATATGAAAGTATTTTCAAATTTGAGGCAAAAAGTTTTATGACGGACTATGAAGCTGGTCTTCGAAACGCATTGAAAACTGTTATGCCAAATCTCCTAACGCTGTATTTATCTCCGGTTAAAATCTGAACTCCGTTACAATAAATTAAAAATTATCAAAAATTCAATTTTTGACAAAATGTACTATCTCCTACTTTTAGCTTAGTTGTTGCTCTCTCGCAAAAATAAAAATGAACTAACTCCCACTTTTTTCCTGGTGGGAGTTAGTTCATTGGGACTTTGTTCATAATGAACTAGGTCCCCAATGAATTAACTCCCAACTTTATGAACTAAGTCCCACCAGAAAATTTGATGGGAGTTAGTTCATTTCGACTAGTGGGAGTAAAGTCATTTGGGAGTTAGTTCGTAGGGCCATTTCCATGTTGTTCTTGGTCTTCCAACCCGCCATGCACCCTGAGGATTCCAATCAAAGGACTGCTTTGTAATTTCATTGTTTGGTTTCCTAAGTGTGTTAGCAATCCAACGCCATTTACGCTTTCTTATTTTGACTTCCAGCCGCTCTTGACTTGTCCTGCGCCACGATTCCTAGTTTGATATTATTTGTGGCCAGCAAATCTTTATGATGTGGCGAAGACAGCGATTCACAAAAGCCTGTTATTTCCTCGAAATGGTAGAAGTGACTTTCCAGGTTTCACAAGATAACAGCACAGATTTGACATTACTTTTTAAAGTAAAATATTTTTGTTTTATATTTTTAAAATGGTATAAAACATGTATGGTACCAAGCTTCTAAAAAATCGACCATGTCATTTTTGGAACATTGACTTTTCAATAAAAAAAATTATTGTTTGAAAATTTTAGAAGACAATACTATGTTGGTATACTTTTTTGAAGCTGTTGCACAGAAAAAATCATGAAAATCAGTTATACCTTTTTAAGAAAATTCAAAAAGTCAAAAATATCGTCATATGGGAGGTATATACCAATCACACCATTTTTTCAAAAAAAAAAACTTTTCAAACTTATGGTACCTACATAGCGGTTATTTGCCATTCCTCGAACTTTTTTTATTTTCAATGATTTTGAATGAACAACAACAACTTGCATGTGTTACCACCAAGTATATAGGCTGGAGTTATAGCTATTTCTCGAGAGCCACCTCGATCATCAGACTCCTTTAATGGTGCTTAGTCTGGTTATGCTCGTATTAATTGAATTCCTTTTTTTAACACAAAATAACGGTAGGTACCTCCTCCATACTATTTTTCAGCAATTTTACAAAATTTTAATTTATTCAAAAAGGACCTTATAACTGTTTTTTTTTTTAAATTCAATTAATTACTTGTAGTAAAGGCTACCATCGGTTGAAAGACCATTTTCAAAGAAAAAAAGCCGTGTCTTTTACTTTAGATTTTCTGTAATATTTTTTCCCACTTAACTGGGAAATAAGTCCCGAATTCGATTTGGGACTTATGTCCCATCCTGCAGAGACATAAGTTCTGAATTTTTTTGCCAAAAATGGGACATAAGTCCCGAATGAAATAAAAACAATTCTGTGGATAGGTATATAGGATAAATTCAAAGTTTTTCTAAATCCAGATTCTTAAAATGTAAAAGAGACTTTGCATTGAGTAAAGTACCTACTCACCCTAAAACGTTTTTTATTTCGAATTATTTCTTGATTGGCTGGTCGGATTTTAATAAAATTTCAAAAAAGTATAAATAGTATTGCATTTCAAAATTTTCAAAAAAATATTTTGTGAACTTGAAAATTTTAAATATAATTTTTTTTATATCGACTTACTTTCTTTTTCCAGTTTCTTATGTGTGTGTTTATTGTTTAGTGCCAATTTGTTTGATTGGTGTGAGTAAATCTGAATGAAAAATGAGGATGGCAGTAATAAAATATGAAGAGTACAGGGATTAAAATTTCATCAAAAAGATCATTCAATGTAAACATGTCAGCTGATTTTGGGAGGAAAATTTGAACAATGTAAATGCCGACTTATCAATTTTTGAACAAAAACACCATCAACACACATAATGGAGACTGGGCACTTCAGAGAGTTAAGACTTTGACAACTCAACAATCATGATAAACAAAACGACGAAACAGGAAATACATACGAAATACACAGATAATTATAGATATGTATCTATGTACTACAAAATAATGTATAGTTAAAGCTTTTAATATTAAATTTAAAATTGTAAGAACATCAAAGATCAAACTACATATATATTTTTCAGTGTATTTGTAAATATGCCTTTGTTCGGTATGCTTCTGAAAATACATACAAATTGTTTTGTCAGTTTCTCGTTTGGGAACATAACTTTGGAATGAGGAGGACATGGCATTCACCATAAATTTCACACTAAATGATCAAAATGAGACATGAACTCGAACCTTCCCATTTGTCCAGGCAAAGCCTGCGATGACGACCGAAGTCGCCGCTCCCACCGCTCCCGCCACCTCCACCTGGCCGGCAGTTCTGCTAGCCATTTGCTGTTCGCTGGTACATCTGTGTTTTGGTTGTCATCCTTGGACCATGGTCGACTAAAGATACCTACAAAAAAAAATAATCCTTATATACAGCTAGATGCAGATGCACGCATGGGAATGTTAATAATTCCACTTTTTAAGACTGTACTGTCAATTATTATTGTTATTATATTATTATCCACTTTGAGTTCACTGCTCCGTTCACTTCACAGAGTGTTCACTAATTAATAATAGCAGTCCCCCGGTACGGATTAAGTGTTCGAGTTCGAGTTTTGAGTAGTTGGCGGCGCCGCTTGACTTTATTTTTACTTGCATGCTAGCAATTTCTGTTCATTAGCCTTTTTTTCCATTGCTGATGTCCTAGTATTCCCAGAGATTCGGGTGATCTGATAAACGTCGCTTCGCGTCGGGTGAAATTCAGAAGCCTAGTGTGTGTCGGAAAGAGCCAGTAGTATTAACTGAATTGGTTGGAGTATGGGCACTTAAGGCGATACACAACACAAAAAAAAAAGTAGGAAAAATCCTTTTACACACTGATAATAGACTCTTGCTATGCATGGACCTCTGGGTTCCTATATATGTATTACATTAAAAGAAAAACAAAATGAAGGTCCAGTGCGCACTGGGCATAAAGTTGATGGTTGAATTCCATTTGAGATGGAAATGGAATGTAATATATAATATAATATGACATGGCCGAACACAAGCCTGCAATAAAAGATGAGAAAAATTGTCGAATATAAAATGTTAATGTGTCAAGTAGTTTTTAATTAATTTATAACGTATAGCCGTAAATGAAAAACGGGTATTGACAGACATACCGTTCATGTACTTGCTAAAATAACGAATTTCCATGAATTTAGCCCAAAGTTCTGTTAAAGTTCCCTAAAAAATAAAATAGAATTGTACTAAAAATAAAATAAAATAAAATTGTACTAAAATTCGTTGATTTGGGAAGTAAGCAAACTAGACATAATTTTCGAGTTCGAGTGAATACGGTATGGATGCGTATTATTAATTGCTTCTACGGCACAGCGCACGGTTTTTATAGAAAAATATCCAAATGTACACATAGACCCTACTCGATTTTTGCGCTGTACTCGAGGAGGGTTTTTTTATGATAAATCATAAAATCTAGCTCATTCCCTACTCGATTTATGTTCTAAAACGGAGGATGTTTTCAGTTGACTTATTATTTTAGTTCACCTGGAAACCCTACTATGCTTCAACACAAAACAAAATTAGCAATTTAGGCTTGATGAATTCTTAAGTCAGATTAAAATGAGATTCGTGTATTTTGATTCCCTCAACTCTTGGCAAAAATGAACAAAAATTTAAAGAAGAAAACTTCAATTTTTTAAACAAATTTTGGATCGTGACAGTTTAAAGTCTTAAAGGCTGAATGGTATGGTAGACAGAATTCCATACACAACTTGATTCACATACACAAGCTTTTTAAAAATTGACGACTCTAACGGTTTTAACATGCACCCCGTAATGAACTTTTTCGACATTGAAACGTCTAAAAAGTTCCCTAAGAGATTCTACCGATGAAGATAAACTTTAAGGGTTGGAGTTAATGTCAGTTCAACGACAAATTGAGACTTACACTGAGGAAGTTATCATATTGGAAGAATTTATTTCTCAAAGAAGTGAGATTTGCGCAAAAAATTAAATGTTTGACTCTTAATGCAAAATAAAAATCAAAATTTTCAAAACAGTGTTCCACCTATTATGTGCTTAATATTGTATAATAATTTAGGTGCAAAACATTTGCCTTTGCCTAAGCCACCCATTAAGTCATTAATTAACCCCTTATTAATAAATGATTGGCTTGAAATTGGAAAACAATAAATTTTGGATGCAAAAACAATTATTTGCGTACAAATAATGCTGTGAATATGTTTTTTTTTTTGCAAGTGTAAACATTTTTTTATTCAGACTTTATCTCACGCAAAACAATCACCCAATTGTTTCTTTTTGCATGAAACTGTAAACCAATCATGCATAAAAGTAATTTTGTGTTTCATCTCAATAATTTTTGACATGCGAAAATATTTTTAAAAAATCGCTTACAGCACGGACATTTTTTTTTTTGTGAGTAAATTTTTTTCCCAACCAGCTTTTTTTTTAACTCAAAAGAACTGTATACCTATGTAGCAAAAATGTTGAAATATTTTTTCGAACAATTATATCCCCCAGAATTTGGTACGAAACTTGGTGAAGCTCAACTATTTTTACGTAAAATCCTAATTTTTAGTGAAAATCACATACATTTTTAAAAAGGGGCCAATTAGTTGATTTTTAAAAAAGTGGGGGCTACGGGTCCCGAACACAAAAAAAGTGGCTAAACGGCAAAGCTGCCAGAAGCTAACTATCGTTTCAAATGTGTGAAAATCATACAACAGTGTGAGTTTTGGTTACAAATAAAATCACGACTGCGTGGCACGTATTTGCTCTTTTCTCCAGTAGTATGGCAAATCACCATACAAGGTAATAATTTCGAAAAACGCAAGAACACTTAATTTTTCAAAGTTTTTTATGGATGCTCAGATTTGAGAAGATACCAATACACAAGATATACACAATTTGTGTTCCCAAGCTAATTGTACATGTTGTACAATGAGCTTGGAAACAAAAATTGTTCTTCTCTTTCCAAGGAACATAAAAATTGAATTGATAACACGAAAGTAGGCCTTGCAAATGCCCGCGATATTCTGCAGCTTAAAGTTGTCTCATGTCTGCCCTAATTATAATCATCCATCATAGTGTCCTGTAACCCCAATTGGGTCATAGGGCGTCAACAGAACGTCTCCATCCTTCACGGTCTGCAGCAAGGTATTTTTACTGTGGCAATTATAATTATAACACAATTCAAAAATATAATTGAGACTGAAGTTTTTTGGTTTGACTGCATATAGGCCTTTGGCGGTAAAATATACATTTAATTTGAGGCTTTTACTCTGGGGGGACACGAAGTATACCTACCTAGATATGCTTTTATGTAAGCATAAATCTTCAAGTGGGATTAAACTCAAACAGAACATGAGAGGATTATGAAGTTTGCATCCTTTCAATTCGCTCTTTGACTCACTCTGATGGCAAACCCTAACATTAACATGGCTTTAACTATAATAACTATAGATTGAAACGTTTTATTTTTTCTTTTTCATCGCAGCAAAGAGTATTTTCGTTTATTAATAGTAAATATTGGCGTTATACATTTTTAATTTGAAAAAAAAAAGAGTATCAAGATTAAAAAAAGGGATACCTATTATGCTAAAGGCATACTCCTGAGAACAGTTCAATTGAAAATGCTTTGATGTGGTTTTACCTATTTTTCTATAGATAAGGTTTCCTGGATTAAGATGAGATATGGTTGCGTATTGAATTTTAGCAATTATTATTCAAAAGCAATTCGTTGTGAATTAAAAAATGTTTCACCATCAAGAACGATATGGATTAAAGTTATTGAATAAAAGTATTAAATTTATATTAAAGTGTATTTTAAATTTAATCATGACAAATATTAATACAAGAACATCTGCAACATCGAAAAAGTCTTTCACCTGTTGACTTTGGACAGTATTTTTTTAATGTTTTTTTATTATTTGAAGTAAAAGAAGCATCTAGTTTTTAGATCTTTAAAGTTTGAAATAAAATACAAAATTCGTAAAGTCAAACCTTTGCGGTTTTAACCAATCCTAACATTTCATGAAGGTCTGAGAAAGTTTTTTTGTAATATAGTTCATCAGACTTTCGTCGTCGCCTTTAATTCGAGCTAGAGTATAAATGGTTGGATCAATATCCTACTTAAAACTGTTTCTTAGATTTCATAAAAAAAACAAATTCGAATTGAAGTAGCCACCATAAAATAGTTTTTATTTAATTTCCAAAGATTTTGATTAAATTTCGTAGATACTTTTTGTTACTAAAGCAATTATATAACAACTTCGTTTCAGATTTTTGGCGATAAACTCACAGAACAGAAATAATTTTTTTTTAAGTTAACTGTTGAAAATTGCTTTATTTTTACGTTATTTTTGTTCATCTCCATCTTATAAACTCAAATGCACAACTGGATCGCACGTACTTGCTCTTATATTCAAGTTTCTTGGAACTTAAAAACTTTTAAAATATGCAAATATGTTTTATTTATAAAAAAAATATAAAAAACACTTAAATCGTTATTTTCATTATATAAAAGCTGGTAAAACCGCTTAGAGCTCTAAAACAAGTACGCTTTGTATTTGATTACTTGGGGAAACTTAAATATTTAAATAACCAGGCCTGTTCACTATTTCGAGATTATTCACTTTTTCGAGCGGGAGTTTTTAAATGCTTTTTAATGGTGAATATGATTTGACATTTATTTAAGCGTTAAACAAAGCATTCTTTCAGGTTTAAAAAAAAAAACAGAGACAATTTCGCAGTTTTCTCAAGCAATCTTAAATGCTTGCGAGACATTTTTATACAAAATATAGTTTTAAATAAAATGTTGTGTGTTCACTATTGTGGATAGTTCACTATTTTGATATTCACTAAATCGAGCGTACTGTATTTCAAAATAATTCATCAACCCATTATTGAAATGTCTTATTTAAAAAAAAAAAAAGATTTGAATATTTTTTTAACAATCCAAAATTTAATTGTTTTCAAAATTTTGATATGCATATTTTTAACATTCTAAAAAAACCAAAAATTTTAATTGAAATCGGTCAAAAAAAACCGTTATATGTACCCTTAGAAGCAGCTTTTGGTAATTTTAACTTGCAATATACTTATGTACATATAAGTAGGTTCTATATGGCAAGTTATACATTCGTAAACAAAAATTGATTTTGAAATTTTGATCAGACTTGTCATTACGATGATAGAGAAGAAGAAAAAAGTGTGTCTCACAATTCTGTCAGTCGGTCTGTCTGTTCTTCTACAGCCTAAACGGCTGAATTTTCTTAAAACTTGGTACATAGTGGTTTTTGGTGATTCTGTTTTTTCATTTTTTTTTAGATCCAAAAATAACGGTACCTGCCATACAATTTTTTTTAGAAATTTTACATAATCGATTTTTCTCAAAAACGGCTCCGCAACTTTTCTTAAAAAAAATTCAATAAATTACTTTTAGTAAAAGCTATCTTTGGGTGGAAAACTATATTCAAAAAATGGTTATTCATGGTACCTCCCAAAGAACCATTTTTTTATTTTAGATTTTCTTCAAAATGGTTCGACTGATTTTAATATCTTTTTATACAGAAGCTTCCAAAAAAATATAATCAATGTGTACCGAAATTTTTGAAAATTATTTTTTTGTAGTTTTAAAAAACGTTTCAAATTTTGTTTTATTTTGGAAATCAAGTATTTCAAAAACGACATGTTCGATTATTTTGAAACTCGATACTTAAGAGTTTTTTAACACTCTCTAAATTATTGAAAAAGAAAAATACTTTTATGCAAAAACAACGGTACCTTTCATACCAAAGTTAAAATAACAAAAACTTTGTTGTAATGCTAAAAATAATACGATCTACTACCAAAATTAGAATGTTTTGAATTTTTAAAAAAAGTTTCAAACAATTTTTTTGAAAGTTCGATATCTCAAAAACGGGTTGACAATTTTTTTCGAAATTTTATTTTTATATGCACATAAATACCTAAGATTAAAGTTTTTCCTTAAAAATGTTTTAAGAATTTGATTTTAAATTTTTTCTCCATACAATCATATTCAACCTAGAATTAAAATGACGTTCTTTTCTTTCACCTCGAACTATCAAAAGAGTGTTAGCTAATGTCATCATCATCATCGTGTCCTGTATCCCCGGCTGGGGCATAGGGCGTCAACAAAACGTCTCCATCCTTCACGGTCTGCTGCAAGGTACTTAAGCTGTGGCCACGTCTTTCTCTGGGATTCTGCTTCCGCTAAGACAGTTGATTTCCATGTTGTTCTTGGTCTTCCAACCCGCCGTGCACCCTGAGGATTCCATTCAAAGGACTGCTTTGCAATTTCATCGTTTGGTTTCCTCAGTGTGTGACCAATCCAACGCCATTTACGCTTTCTTATGTCGACGTCCAGCCGCTCTTGACTTGTCCTGCGCCACAATTCCTCATTTGATATTATTTGTGGCCAGCGAATCTTTAGGATGTGGCGAAGACAGCGATTCACAAAAGCCTGCAATTTCTTCGAAATGGTAGACGTGACTTTCCAGGTTTCACAAGCATATAACAGCACGGATTTGACATTGGATTCGAAGAATCTCAACTTAGTGCGTAAGGAGATTTGACTGGATTTCCAAATTGGGGACAGAGTACCGAAGGCAGCACGAGCTTTATTTATTCTACTTTTAACGTCCAGATCCGTACCACCGTTTGCAGAAACAATACTGCCAAGGTAGTTAAATTGTTCCACTACTTCAACTGGCGTCTCCTGTAAAATAATACGCTGCTGTGTGGAGCGGCCTGTGAGCATTATTTTTGTCTTTTTGCTGTTAATTCTTAGACCACTCGACTCTCCCTTCACTTGCAGTGCTTGGCACATCCCGTTCAGCCCACTGATGTTATTTGCCAGTAGACATATGTCATCGGCATAGTCTAAATGACTGAGCCTTTCGAACGGTCTCCATTGAATGCCCTGTGGCTCAGCTGTACCAACACTGGCCGTCAATACGTCGTCCATCGCCAGCAGGAAGAGAATTGGCGATAGAACATCCCCTTGTCTCACACCCTGTTGCACTACGAAGGAGTCGGATAGCTGCCCATTGTGCAAAACAAAACACCTCGCGTTGTTGTAGGACTCTTTAATAATGGCAACAATTTTTGGTGGAATTCCTCTACCAAGCAACGATCTCCATATACATTCTCGGTTAACTCGATCAAAGGCCTTTTCAAAATCCACGAACATGAGGTAAAGCGGTGATTGATATTCCATCGACTGCTCGAGGACGATACGCAGGGTGTTGATATGGTCGACACACGATCGACCACTGCGGAAGCCAGCTTGATGCCTCTTGAGTGTAGACTCGATTCTATCCTTTATTCGCTCGAGTATGATTGTTGCCATTAGTTTTGGGAAAACGGACAAAACGGTGATACCACGCCAATTGTTGCAATTCTTTAAGTCACCTTTCTTTGGCAACTTAACAATCACACCATCCTTCCAGTCCCTGGATAGCTTTCGTTTTCCCAAATGTTTTTGTATCAGCGGATGTAAAATACTAGCCGCTGCTACGGGATCGGCTTTCAGGAATTCAGCTGGTATTCCGTCCAGTCCAGCTGCCTTGTTGTTTTTGAGGAGATTTATTGATGTACGAATTTCCGATTCTGACGGGGGTTCGATGTCAATACCCCTATAGGACCTGCGCATCTCGTTTAGTTGGGGCACTTCAGCACTCTGCTCAACTGAATCCTCATTTAGCAGGGCACAAAAATGGTCCTTCCATCTACGAAGCTGATCTCAATTGATACCAAAAGTGTGCCATCCACATCCATTACAGGATGATTGGTGTTGCTTTTTTTCCCGATAACATCTTTGGCTATTTGGTACAATTCCCGGATATCTCCTCTTCTGGCAGCGCTTTCCGCATTATCTGCGAGTCCATCCAACTTCACCCTCTTGTCACGTCTCACACAGCGGTAGACCATCTTATGTGCAATGCGGTACTCTCTTCGCAAGTCAGCCTTTCGTTGAACATCAGCTTCGGCATTTATTTGGATTTTCAACGATTTGCGAAGTTCGATCTTATCCCAGGTGTCTTGGGATATCCAAGAGTCTCTACGTCTCGTTCGCTTGGGTACAGTTTCGGATCCAGCCTCCATAAAAACACTTTTAATTTCACCCCACATCTCATCAATTGTTGAATTCTGGATTCCATTTAATGACGAGGTTCTGTCGTTAAGGGTGGTGACATAGTTTCGACATATGTTGGGGTCATTTAAAGCATTAGTAATGAATTTTGTGCTCCTTGCTGCATCCTGCGCTGGTTTTTGTACGGCAGCGGTTCGTAGTTTGAGACTCATCAGAACCAAATGGTGGTCGCTTCCCACATCGGCATTTCTTATACTCCGGACATCACACATAGACTTCCTCCATCGCTGCTGAATCATGATATGATCAATTTGGTTTTCGGTTTGACCATCCGGATGCACCCAGGTAATTTTGTTGCACGTCTTATGTTTAAATACAGTCCCACCTATCACAAGACGATTCGCGTTACAAAAGTCGACAAGCAAGTCACCATTTTCATTCCGTGACCCCACGCCATTTCTTCCCATCACGCGTTCCAGTCCGTAATTGTCTGAACCGACTTGGGCATTAAGGTCTCCCATAACGACTATGATGTCGGCTCTCGGAACACTACTGTAAACCGAGTTAAGATGAGTGTAGAACGCGGTTTTGTCTTCCTCGGTCGCTTCATTTGTGGGGGCGTAGCACTGAATAATTGTGGCGTTACGAATGTAAATATCGTTTATTATGCCTTTGAACATTTTTCTGACATGATTTCAATGTCTTTATATACAATTTTGTTATGCCCTTAGCCTCTTGAAAATAAGAACAAGTACGTACGACCCAGTCAAGAACTTTATTTTAATTTTGTTTATAAGTACACTATTCCTACAACAATACACTGATTTCTTGTATCAAAATCCGTTTTTGAGATAAATATGCTATTCCTAAACGGTTGTAGTTGTATGACAAGAATCGTTATTTTTGGTGCTAAAAAAATTTTAATCTCAATATAAGAACCTCCCTTGTGTATTTATGTATTTCTAGCCTATTGAATAGACCGGAAATTGAGAGGTATAAAGGAACAATTACGTGCAAGGGTTTTTATTATTTAATGTGTTTGTTTGGCCCATAAGCATGCTTAAAACCTAAATTCACCCATGCGTTTCTGAGAGAATGGTCACACTATCCACTTTTCAGTATTTTTGGTATAACTCGAAAACTAAGCGGAATTTGACAGTTTTACATATGATACTTTTTGTTCAAAATTAAATTTTCTATTGGAATGGATAGTTCAAAAAATTTTACGAAAAAAATTAAGCAGGAAAAGTTAACAAGAACCAACTTAAGAAAAATCAAAAAATCAAGAATATCTAAATTTTTTAATAAATTGTGCATAACATTTTTTGAAGCAAAGATAGGGTCAAGACATGCACAAACAAAACAAATTAGAGACTAAAGGGCTTAATATGGCATGTTCAAAAATTAATATTTGTTCAAAATTGACAGAGATATTCCCATTCAAACCTCATCATTTCTTATAATTTTTCTCAGTTTTGGCCCGAAAGTCCCTTTTTCGGTACAATATGGCAAATTTCACTTTCGTAAAAATGTTCGAAATCAAAATTTTGATATAATATGACATTATAACTATAGAGAATTTATAAAAAGGATGTAAGTTCGCAATTTCGTTTTTCGGCTGTTTATAAATGCGTTCAGACCTACAGTCCGAACGGCTGGTCCGATTAACATAAGATTTGGTATTAGGCTCTAGGAACGTTAAATTTGTCATAAAGTACCAAAAAATAGGCTTTTGGGCAAAAACTGCGGAAAATGATAAGAAATGGTAAAGTTTGAATGGCTATATCTCTGTCAATTTTTAAATAATATGGCTTTTTAACAAGCCGTAAGACTCCAATTTACTTTGTTTATGAATGTCTTGAGCGTATCTTTGCACCGAAAAAAGTTATGTGCAATTTAGAAAAAAATTTAAAAATCTTTGATTTTTCGATTTTTTTTATGTTGGTTTTTGTTTACTTTTCCTGCTTAATTTTTTTTAAGAAATTTTCCAAACTATTTATTTCGATAGAAAATTTAATCTTGAACAAAAAATATTATATGTAAAATTGTCAAATTTGGCTTAGTTTTCGAGTTATACCAAAAATACTGAAAAGTAGCCAGTGTGACCATTCTCTCAGAAACGCATGGGTGAATTTAGTAGCATTTTCGGTTTTAAGCATGCCTATGGGCCAAACAAACATATTCAATAATAAAAACCCTTGCACGTAATTGTTCCTTTTTAAAAGGTCTATTCAATAGGCTATTCAGCTCAGTTTGGGGTTCTAGTTTTTGGAATTTTCAACTAATTTTGAGTCTTTGGTGTTCATTGATTTCTCTTAAAACTTCAGAGACTTGCACTTCTCACTGCATATAGAATATACTGTCCAAATTTCAACTCAATCGTCAGTTAGTGTCGGTTACTTTAAGTTCATTTGTCTGTAAAGGACGTTACTAAAATTGAGCTCCATTCCGTAAAACTTTTTACATCAAGCTTTACATCAAACACAAAAATCAAAGAATTTACAAAAAAAAAAAAAACGAATAAATAAAAAGTGAACATCAAAATCATACAAATTTTGTGGTTGGGACTTTAATCGTATTCTCTGGAATCACGTTATGTCCGTAGCTCTGAATGGATACAAGGTTACCACTTTGCTAGATTTTTACCGAAATTTTTTTAGTGCTACAAATTAAAATATTTGAGAATCTATATAAATATAAAACTGCAGTTTATTTTAACAATAATTTCCAAATTGCCTTGTGTTATAATTACTATTTTACCCATCATACTGTTAGACCAATTTTGATGAAACTTTCTTCCGAAATGAAGTCTTTTAAATAGTCAGACAAGTGCAAGGAACAATATCACCAAGGATATTCTTTCAAATTAACTAAATTGGGTTCACGGTACCTACTCGTAAAGATGCTTGATTTTTGTTTGTTTTAAAATTTGTTAAACATATTTTCCTTAGAGTGGCAATGGTGGATGAATTTTGATACCTCAGGCTAACTTGATGTTGATGTTGTTCCATGTGGAGCTCTCTGTGTTCATGTTTTCTGTTCAGGTTCTACCGAGTGCCGACTGCCGATGGGATGCCGACCGTCCATCCGAGCCGAGAAACACTCTTGCAGATGAGGACAAGTAATTAGAGAATACTCTTGAGGTGGAGCGCATTTTATTTATTCGCGCTCATAGTCCGCGAAGTGGTGTTAGATAAAATAGTGGTCATAAATTAGCCCCACGACCGCTGAAAATTTATAGCATAAACGCAATATCGAGTTACCTTCTGCATTGGACATCTGTGGGGATGCTGTGATGGCCGCATGCTGCATCCAGGAATCATGTTTTGCATGTACACCTTAAGTGGTTAATTTGCTTAAGGTATAACCGCAATGAGTGGCTGAAGTCGAGGGGCACATATAGCGACACGATGGCAATTGCTTTGGTTGGGATGGTCTTTTTTTTTGCCAAGTAAAATAGACACAGACACAGTTGGTATGTAGGTACGTATTTTTGAAATGGGTTTGCTGGAGATACGGTAGCACTAATTTGCTTAAGTTTGACCATTTATTAGGAGTTGTATAAGTTTAAACTTTTTTTTTTTTTTGAAATATGAGCATCAAATTTGCACTTTTGTAGTTGCTAAAAGTATATATTATGAACATTTTCACATTTGCATTGGCAATTAAAATACCAGACCTGTCAACTTAAGGTGTTACCGACACCGTTCATTGCAAGGATTTATATTTTTTGTATTGAAAAGTCTTGTTCGAAAATTTTTCTGCAAGAAAGTGCTAACTGGTATGAGTAGGTACTAATTTGATATTTGATATAAGCTTACTTTTGACAATTTCAATTGCAATACCCATGGAATAAATCTACAGTTAAATTATATGTGCATACCCATTGCTAAAGAAAAATTAAGGTGATAAAACAAGTATTTAAATTATTCAGCAACTTTTCAATTGTACTTTTTCCACCTAGCATACATAGGTTCTGTTTTTTTTTTTTTTAATATTATCGAAAATAAAAGTTACAGTTTTGACCATCCTTGGTATCTGTGATGTTTTTTGTGTATTGGAATATAACTCTTTGTAGATTGTCGGCTAAAAACTCACAATAAAAATTATGAGGTTGAGGGTTTTTGTAGATTGATGATCAAAGATTGATTTACCACCGATTTGAAATGAGTTTAAAAAGAAGGTTTGTACTTTTATAGTAGGAATCCGGGAGTAGTAACCACAGATTTACAAATATTTGTTAATTTATTGAAATGTTTCTAAAAGCATACTTTTGAGGGCTTAGCCCAAGCTGGGTTGGGGTCAAAGCTAGCGGGGTCAAAATCCTTTTTGTTTCAGCTTTTCACAATTTTGCTGGTCAAAACTCTGCTTTTCAAAATTCTGATTTTCAAAATTAAATAAAAGGTTTGAAAAGAGTAAAAATGTAAAATGTGCTATGTACCTACTTGTGGTTTTGTTAGCATAAATTAGGTATAGGAAACATTTTTTTCTTTTGCTTTTAAGATTGCTCTTTTTTCCTGACCTAAGCCACACATTTAGTCATTAATTAACCCTTAATTAATAAATTTTGGGAATAAAAATGGAAAATAGTTATTTTTGGGCGCAAAAACATTTTTGCATGCAAAAATAATAATTGTTTTACCTTTTAAGGCCTTTAGTTTTTAATGAAGGGTAAATAGACTTAGAGCCCACAGCAATTTTTGGATGTGAATGATAGCAAAACATAACTATTATTTTGAGATGTATCTTAACTTTTATATAAAAAAATCTAAGTTTTGTTGTTGCGTAATGCTGCATTGAAAATGCGCTTTTTTTGAAAGTCCAGATAATAGGTATAGAACTACAAAATCATATTTATTGAAAGTTCTGACTGCTCTTAACATGAATATATATATACTCGAATACTGTCTCAATAGAACAATGGAAGGTACTTAAGGAAGAATCTTTTTCCGATCACAGGTTAATTGAATTCTTTATGCTTAATACAACAAACTCTCAAAAACCTTTTAGAAACTTCAGGAAAAATAACTGGGATATTTTTAATGGGGAAGTAGAGAATGAAATCAAATTGCTTAATACCAATGCAATTGATAATACTGAGAACTTAGACAAAGCTGCCGAGAAATTCACAGAAATACTCAGCAATGCTTTTGTCAAAGGATGTCCATTAAAACCAGGTAAAAAAGGCAACAAAAAACCACCTTGGTGGACAATAGAACTGGGTGACATTAGGAAAGAAACGAGGCGACTTTTCAATGTCGCCAAGCGCACCAGATCAGACATCGACTGGGAGATCTACAAATGCAGTCAAAGAAAATTCAAAGCTGAAACACAGCGAGCGAAACGCAGCTCGTGGAGAACCTTCTGCGATGAAATAGAAGGCACCAATGAATCAGCTAGACTAAGAAAAATTCTTTTCAAAGAACCATGTACCTTAGGTTCCTTAAAAGAACCAAGTGGTCGCTGGACAGGATCATGCAGTGAAACTCTAAAACTCTTAGTTAATGCTCACTTTCCCGGGTGTAGCTCTAACCCAAGCTATAACCGGGAAACTGAGATATTTACAGAGCACAGAACGCCGTCGGACATTGTAACGGAAGACAAGATTAAATGGGCAATAAACTCTTTCTCCCCTTACAAATCCCCGGGACTAGATGGCATCTTTCCAATGATGTTACAAAAAAGTGAAAACCTCATTACTTCACACCTGAAAAACATATTCTCAAGTTGCCTCAGATGGGGATATGTACCTCAAGCATGGCGTGAAGTCAAGGTTGTATTTATCCCGAAGGCTGGTAAGCCCAGCCACACGGAAGCTAAAGACTATAGACCAATCAGTCTCACGTCGTTTACTCTTAAAACTCTCGAGAGATTGTTGGACATCTATATTCGCAGCTCACTGAACCCAAAGGTGATTTCTCCAATGCAGCATGCCTATACGAAAGGCAAAAGCGTAGAAACTGCACTTCACTGTGTTGTTAATACAATTGAAAAAACTCTCAAGGACAAGGAATACACTCTTGCTGCCTTTCTAGATATTGAAGGAGCTTTCAATAATGTGGAAAACGATGCAGTTAAGAGAGCCCTTGTAGAGCTGAATATAGAAAACTCAATTATAAATTGGACTATGTGCATGTTAAAAAACAGGCATATTAATACAGAACTTTAAGATTCACGTTTAAAAGTATCCACATCCAGAGGAACACCCCAGGGAGGGGTGCTTTCTCCGCTTCTTTGGATACTAGTTATGAACGAAATTCTTGTGAAATTAAAATATAGTGAAGTCAAAGTAGTAGGTTATGCAGATGACCTAGTACTACTTGCGACAGGTAAATTCCCATCCACTTTTAGTGAACAAATAGAATATGCCCTGTCAAAGGTCAACACATGGGCAAAGAATTGTGGTCTAATGGTCAATCCATTGAAAACTGAATTGGTTCTCTTCACTAACAGAAGAAAAATACCAATGTTTAGATTACTATCAATTGCAGTGACTCCACTCAAAATCTCGGATCAGGCCAAATACTTGGGTGTGATCCTTGATAAGAAACTGAACTGGAGTCTCAACACTAAAGAGAGAGCAAAGAAAGGATCTTTGGAAAATCCTGGGGACCCAATCCAAAAATTATCAGGTGGATGTACATGTACACGGCAATAGTTAGACCGATACTTACCTACGGTAATTTAGTTTGGTGGAACGCGACTGAGAAAGCAACAAACCTGAAAACCTTGACAAAAGTTCAAAGATTAGCATGCTTAGGTATTACGGGGGCGTTGAAAACTACTCCCACAGCGGGACTGGAAGCGATACTCAACATGAGACCCCTAGATCTATTCGTGCAAGAATCTGCAGCATACAGTGCCCTGCGCCCAAGCCAGACTAAATGCTGGAAGCAAAGCACATCGGGCCATACTCAGATTCTGCAGAGATATGTGGGAAATAATGTTTGCACAGACTACACAACACCCCATTTAAACTTCAACAGACCCTTCACTACCTCTTTTCCTAATAGAGAGGAGTGGGAAAACAACCAACCTTTCAGTAATGCATCTACGATAACTGTCTTCACTGATGGTTCGAAGATGGACACTGGAGTTGGTGCAGGAATTTTCTCGGAAACTCTGGGACTAGCTAGCTCCTTCAGACTTCCGGACTTTTGCAGTGTCTTCCAAGCCGAGGTCTTGGCAGTGACAAAAGCAGCTACGCAAATATCAATGATGGCGATACCACGAGCTGATATCACCCTCTTTATTGATAGCCAAGCAGCAATAAAAGCAATTTCTGCCACCGAGATACATTCGAAGCTTGTGACTTGCTGTCGCGAAGAGCTTAGGGTTCTTGGCATGCAGCATAACCTTAGACTCTGCTGGGTTCCCGGCCACAATGATGTACAGGGAAACGAGAGAGCTGATGAGCTGGCGAGAACGGGTTCGTCGCTTGATTCAAGTCAGGCCGAACAATATATCAAAGTACCAACCAGGAAACAGGAAATTGGTAACAAAATATTAAAAAAAATCAATGAAAGATGGAATCTGCCTGAAACATGGGCCACAACTAGAAAATTATGGCCAAATTTCAATAAGCAGAGAACAGACAAAATTATGGAAATGAACAAGAAACATCTCCGTTCCCTTGTCAGCATAACCACTGGACACAACCTACTGAGATACCATAAAAAGAAAATGAAGCTCAGTACTTACGACCTTTGCAGAGGGTGTAGCGATGAAGAAGCACATGAGGATACCTCACACTTCCTTTGCCACTGCCCAGCACTCTGTCATTTAAGAAAGCGACATCTAGGAAATCATTTCTATGACGACCTAGAGGAACTTTCTGGAACTTCGGCTAATAGCCTTCTGAATTTCATCAACGCCTCTAAATGGCTTGATTGCTAAAAGAACACATAGGTTTTTACATTAAGTGGAATACAATTTCCTAGGGTATCACAACGGATCTACATAGATCTAAGTGTGACGGTAACGAGATCAACTGTCAGCCCTTCTACCTAACCTAACCTAACATGAATATGGGGGTCCAAGACTTCTTAGGTGGGGCCTTCTGCGTGCAAGACGAGTCCAAAAAACATTAAAAAACGATTTCTAAATAAATTGTGATAGCATTTAGAAATTTGTTCCCACTGATAGAAGCTTCCCCTCTGATGACGAATATGGGGGTCCAAGACCTTTCCTGTGGGGCCACCTGTCTGCAAGACGCACTCCAAAAATGCAAAAAATAGATTTTACAAATAACTGTCATAGCAATCTAATTCTTGTTCCTGATCATGGAGTACCCCCTCCTCATTACTAAAATGAGGGTCCAAGACCTTTCACGTCGGGCCACCTGTCTATAAGAGGCACTCAAAAAGGGCAAGAAATCGATTTTACAAATAATTGTGACCCAAAAATTGCTGTGGGCTTTCGGTCTAAAATTAATGACTCATTCGGTAATTAATAAATTTTGGGTATAAAAATAGAAAATAATTCTTTTTGGGCGCAAAAACATTTTTGCATGCAAAAATAGTAATTGTTTTACATTTTAAGGCCTATAGTTTATTAATGAATGTTAAATTAATGACTCATTTGGTGGCTTAAGCCAAGGTACCTACCTATACATTTTTCGCCTTGAATATTATATACAGTTTTGAATTCTGAAAAGGTGGACAATAGTTTTAAAATGTTTGATTTTTTTTTCATGGAATGTTTACCTGAGTTTTTTTTTGGAAACTTTGCCGCTATCTATCACTTTCCCCAAATTTGTATCAATTTTATGCGGCACTTCCGATTGTTATGTATGTAAGTGAATGAATATAAAAGTAAAAATTTTAAATTTTCCACTCAGAGGGCGTGGCATCCACCCACATTTTTAAAGTTGTTATCAATTATACTGTGAATTTACGGTTCTTGTAGAATAATAAGAATTGCTATAGAGAGGTAGGGCTTGAAGTGCCTATGTACTTACTAAAAATATCGAAAATTTTCAATTTCCTGTACAAGGGGCGTGGTATCCTATCTACCCACTTCTTAAAATTGTTATCATTTAAATTGTGCACTTCTGAATGTTGCAGAGCAATGAAAATTGGTAGATTGGTAGGGCTTGAAGAGCATACAAGAAAACAAATAAAACAATTGAGATTTTCAAAAGATACATATGAAAAAAGACAAGAAATTAGGCTAAGCAAATGTTTGTATAAATGTTCATATGAATTTTAAAAATTAAAAAATCAATAAAAATTCCTTACATAAAAAAATTAGTTTGTAACTTTTAACCTTTCCGTAACTATAAAATTCATTTCAATCAACTAGCCCTTTACTTTACCTAATGATGGTGAGTTATTCTCCAAACATCTTTTATTTTAACTACCGATTTTCAAAACCTTATATTAGCCTAAGAGCCAGAGCAAAACAAAAATAGATTCATATTGTTATTTATTACTGAACTGATTTTCTTGATGGAATATGTTCAGGGATGTCCCCCGAATGTGAATCTAAGTTGGCGGGACGGGGGAGCGCGAGCGTCATCCACCATCTTGGAAAACGCGTTTTATCAAATACCTCGAAAGCCGTGTGACGTACGACTAAAATCGTAAATATTTTTGGAAGCTAATATTCTTTTATTATTCTTTTATCTTTTTTTTTGTAATCAAGCTCTGAAAAGTTTTTGAGAAATTAAATTTTAAAGTATATGTTTTTGAAAACAATCAACTTGACAAAAAAGTTCACATTTTTTTTTCAAAAATATTGATTAATATTTAATTTCTCAAAAATCTTTCACAAAAATAAGTTGATTACAAAAAAAAAAACAAATACAAGAATGGAATTTTTCTAAATGTATTTTGTATTCATTATTCATTTATTGAAAACTTCGTTTTCGAGAAAAATTTATGAAAAAACGTTTGTAGTGTAATACGCTCGAATCACGTTTGAAGTGCAACAACAAATAGACTCGTATGGCCAATTGAGAAGAGATATCGATGTACTTCGTCCACAAAAATAAAGAACAAAATATTCTTCATATATGTTATACTTAGTCCAAAATTATAAATTTTTGAGTTATGGTGTTGTTGTACAGCATATTAAATCTTTACTCAAATTAAAAACTAATTTCAAATAATTAAATGCACTAAAAGCCTTCAGGCAATAATATAATAAACCTATTGCTCCCACTTTAAAGCAAATCACTTCCTTTGATAAGGTTCAGCCTCAAGGTATAAACGAACAGGTAGAATTATTTTAGTTTTGCTACTATCGCTATTTCATTATTCAGTTTAATTTTTTTACGAGTGAAAAGCCTAATACATAATTCAAAAATGGAACACAAAATCAATTATTCATTTCCCAACCCATATCCATTTATTAAGTTCAATGACCTCCACTAACAAGCTATTGTCTGCTCCATTTCGACATTCCTTTTCTTCATTCAGATTTCAAATTCCCTTACACAACTATAACACCACAAGTTGAGATTGAGGGTATGACTATAAGTGTGCAAATTGTATACGCCTGCTACATATCTATTTCACATGCTTTACTCTAATTCACTTACACGATAGTGGTGCAGCAAAAAGAAGCATCAGCAGCAGCTTCCTTTTCCGTAATGATCCTTTCCCCATTTACATCCACTTTAGACATCATAACCCCGGCCGCCATGCAGCCAGTGCTAAAGAATCTCGCAATAAAATTCTTGATTACAGCAATAAATTACCAAAGATAATCCGCTTTAATGACATTTTACCATTTCTCTGCTTCCAGTTACCAGCGACACCAGCACTATCATAGCAACAAGGAGCTGCAACGACTTATCTCCGGCTGAGAGTACAGCGACCAGGAGGATAGTTGCGAGCAAGGGAAGTAGGGTAGAAGCAAAAGTGGAAGGACCATTAGACACAGCGTAGCGTAGAATATCGATTCACCATGTGCCATGGAGAATTGCTTGGGAGGACGGCGCAGCAAACAAAAGCAACAGCCACCACCACCACAACTACTAGCACTACCATCAGCACAGCAGCAGCAGCAGCAGCATCATCAACAGCAGCAACAGTCTTATATCCAAAATCATCTCTACCCCCAGCATCAGCATCAGCATCACCCACATTCGCATCTGCAGGCGCATCATCATCATTACCAGCAGAAGCATCAACAACAACAACAAAATCAACTGTTCCACCAGCAGCAGCATTCACATCACCCAAGTTACCAGAAGTACAACTCAGGTGCAATGCCTGATCGAGTTCCGGGAAGTGGAGGTGGAGGAGCTGCACAGCAGCAGCAGCAGCAACAGCAGCTACATCAATCCCAATCCATTTTATACCCCCACTTTCCATCTCCACTTGATTATCCGTCACAAATGGGCCTGACAACAAATATGAAACAGATTAATAAAACACCTCCTGCCGCCAGTCCAACGATAACAGGTGGCGCTGGGAATGGTGGACCACCAACGCAGTCTAGTAGTGTTCATCATATGCATCACCATCACACCCAGTCACACCATATGAGTGCTGCAACGGCTGCTGGTGAAACTCCAGCCAATATAAATGCATTGGGTGGTTTGGGATCGGGGAGTGTTGGCATAAGTCCAAGTAACCGAAGAATAATTCCCCGTTATCCTGATGATCCCAACGCCATCGAGGTGTGCACTCAGGACAAAGACCAACAGCAGCACCCGATTTCGATAAAGTCATTCCGGGGGAAAAAGTCGTCGCCATCGGTGAGTGTCTCGACATCAGGAGGAGCTGTGGCGTCGTCCCTGGGTAACGATGCGGCTGCCGTGAAGTGGTCGTCTTCCCAGTCCAATATAGGGATGATTGAGACAATGGCAACAACTACGACATCACCTGGCCTTAGTATGGTGCACCATGCCATGCACCACCAAGACTACTCATATGCCTACTATGAACCTGGAGCTGCAATGCGCCACTCAAACATTCCACCACCGGAACAACTACCTGGCTCTTCGAGACCGCCACCTCCAAACTCAATAAGGGCGCTACTCTCTAAGGGTAAAAAGAACAAACAACTGGTTTCGCCCGCCACAAGACAGTCCTATCAGACACGGTACGGTGGCACCCATGAAAATTTTTACGAGGAAATTTCCGGAGAAAATCGGACCCAACAAATTTCCGCTGCTGCATCTACTAGTTCTTCGTCTGGATCGGGTTCGGGAATGCGAGCGACAACATCACATTCAGCCGGTTCACTCAATCAGTCTATGGTTGAGGAAGAGTTCCGTCGTGTCCAGAATCGTCATCGAAAAATCTTAGGTGAACTAAATTTATCGGTGGAGGCTATGCTGATGCCCGAAACTCCACCAAGTGGGAGTCCGACAGACGAGGATAGCCAGCCATCGACAACGGTGGTGGTTGACACACGAGCATCCCGGAATCGTCATCACGATGCAATTTCCGAAGCAAACATTGCAGATCTGCTTAGCACGGTGGGGCCCTCTGATGACCTGCTGTCACCGGTAGCAACAAACACAAATCCAGCCTTTTGCGGTGATTTGGATAGTGGCTTCAGTGGCAGTAGTGGGGCAAGTTATATTGGAAGTCTGCGTTTACACAAAACGAATGCAGCTTTATCGAATTTATTGACCGCTAGGCAGACAGCTACTGCGGCAGCGGCAGCTGGCCAGAACAGGCATAATTCACAAAATTGTGCCTTTTTTGGATCGAACAGTTGCCGTTCGTCGCAGCGTTCACAGGACCAGGAGTCGGGAAATAGTGTTTTCCTCACAAGGACGTCCTGTGGTCATCGAGTGTTGAATTGTGCGAAAATTAAGGCTGCTGAAGATCCGGGACCAATTGTGCCAACTGAATCAAAAGCCAGGAGCTTCTGGAATCGAAAAGGCTGGCGAAAGCTACCAGGATTTTCATCAACTTCAAGTATAAACGATGCTGGAATTTCTGGTGAGTGTTTTTTTCAATATAATGATTGTTTATTTCAGAGTAAGGCTTATTTATTCAGTCTATACCCTTCTGCTCCTATAACCAAGCTGAATTTCTAATATGATCTATGCTCAAAATATTGAACATTTTGAAATATTTATAAATATAATTAATTAGGTACTAAATACTCTCATAATTCCTTATTTATGTATCTACTTACATCTACTTATACTTGAAAATAAAATATTTTTAGTTTTCTACCACCGCCTTCCAAACAGCTTCTTCTTGTTCCCTCTTCTGTTATTCCAGTTTAAGACCAAGAGTCCACTGTGAATTTCCGGATGTATGAAAGAAAATCCAAAATGAGAGTTAAACTGGACACATAATAAAAAGATTATAAAAGAAGTAAAAAGTGTAAATATCCTTAGTCACCACTTTATTGAGAAAAAGTAGGTCCCCGTCCCGATTCTTATTTTTAATGATTAGAACCAAACAAATATTTGAAATAAAAAATGACTGCCTTCTAACTCCTAATGGCTCTCGACATAACTGATCCGCCTACCATCCATCTTGAACCAATCGCCAATCCATGTCCGATTTTTGTCCGATTTGTATCTGATCTGTCACGTATTCGTTTCGAATCCATCTTGGATCCGTACTAAAGTATCCGTTTTATAGTACTCGGAGTGCTTCCAAACGCTTTAAGGGCCATTTTGTTCTCAGCTAATCAGCAGAGTTGTAAAAGATTGGAATCTTATGCGAATGAAATCCTTAGTGATTTAAATATAAAGATTGCATTCTTTGCATTAAGAATGCAACTTCAAATATTGCAGTGGCCATTTTGTTTTTCCTTAAAAAGATTGCATTTTTTTTTCAATCTTATGTTACCATCAACTGATTGCAATCTTTTGGGACTTCATGCCATATTTTTGTATTCCTTTGAATTCTTTGGCATCTATTGAATTGTTTGCATTTTTTAAAAGTCTTTTGCATTCTTTAAGTTTTTTGAATTCTTTTGAAGTTTTTTGAAGTCTTTTGAATTCTTTGAATTCATTTCAATCTTTGGCGTTTTGCCCTCCATAATACGTATATGTAATGATGGGGATGCATTTTACATTTAAAAAGAATATACTAATATTTGCCTCACCCCACAACACATGACAACCCCACCACCTTTTATGTTGAAAGGTTGAGTTAAAGCCTTAGCTGGAAGTGGAAGATACATATATTTGCTTTAAATTTGGTAGAAAACATTAATTTTTGAAGAAAAGTTCAAATTTTAGGTTTGCCCATATAGAACAAGAAGGTGAATAACGGGTAGCGTGGCAATCGCAAATAAACTCATCAGACATTAGTGATTCATCAATTTAGTAGGTACTCGGGTAGTATTCTCCTAACATTAAAAAATTAAATGCACGACTAGATCGCACGTACTTGCTCTTATGTTCAAGTTGTGTGGGACTTAAGAACTTTAAAAAATATTCAAGTAATTATAGAAAAGCATAAAAAGCATTTAAATCGTTCTTTTAATTGTATAAACAGCCTGATAAATAACTTAGAGCTCAAAAAAAAGTATGCCATTTGATTACTTGAAAAAATATGAATATATGCAAGAAAAAATTAAAATCGTTGGAGCCGTTTTCTTAAAAATTAATTTTCTATATATAAAATTTTTGTAACATTTTTCAAAAAAAAAATTAGGTATTCCAATTTTGAGTATATGTTAATATACATACATATAAAACTGAAATTTCAAAACATGAACCCGTTTTTGAAATATTGAATTAAAAAAAAAAATTGATTTTTTTTTTACATCCAAAATTTATTTTTTCAAAAATTTTGGTATTCAGTAGTATTTATATTCTAACAAAGCTTTTGTGCAAAAAATTTTATTGAAATCGGATGAGTGGTTAATGAGAAAACCAAAAATCCAAAAAACCGTTAAATGGCAGGTACCTACCGTTAATTAATGTTTTTGGTGATTTTTTTTCTTATTAAAAGATACATGATATCTACAATAATACACTGATTTTTTTATCAAAATCGTTCGAGCCATTTTTGAGATAAATAAGCTTTTCCTTAACGGTTGTATGGCAAGTACCGTTATTTTTTGAGCTAAAAAAAAATTTTAATTTCCCCTCTGGAGAGTTACAAAAAAACCTTAAGTTCAAAATGTGAAGAAAATCGCTTCAGTGGTTTAGGCTATAGGTTGAGGTACGGCCAGACAGACAGACAGATCGACGCGCCGCGACAGACAGAACTGTGCCACCCACTTTTTTCGTGCTCTCTATCATCGTAATGTCATGTTTGATTGTTATCTCGAAATTTTTTGTTTGCACGAATCCAAAACTTGCCCTTTAGTACTTATATCGCAAGTAAAAATTGTAGTTGTTTTTGAGGTAGATCAACTTCAACTTCTTGCTTTTATATACATGGGGTCCCTTAATTTGTCAACAATATTTTTGGGCATGACTTTTGATTATAGTACAGGGGGAATATTGTAACTGCACCACCCACCCTCCCCCCTCTGACTTTTAATACAAACAAAATATTAGAAATTAACGAAAGCACACACAATAATGAGCTATAGGTTTTTTAATGGCTTATAGGGTAAAGCAGGTTGGACCACGCGAATAACTCAGAAACGACAAGAGCCAAAGAACGTTGATCATACACGAATGAAGCATAGTTACTAAATCACACGTGCTAAACTGGTTTAGGGTGGATTTCTACTGCTAAATGTGAACCACGCGCTAATTTGTGTTTTTTTGGGTACAAAAGTAAAAAAAAAACAAATTTGATTCTTTTTGAGTTATCTTGATTAAAACATGCGAATTTTTCAACAAAGTATAGTAATTTTATGTGTTCTGTTATCGAATTTTTGTATTCTATTTATGAAATGAAAAATCTTCAGCGTTTCTTTTTAAACTGACGGAATATTTTCATCAAGCTAGGTGTGGGGTAAGTTGGACCAGGTGGACCAACTTGCTCCGCTGAATTAAAAATTAACGTTTATATTGGGCAAAAGTATGAAAAATGTTGGAAAGATATAGTTCCAAAGAGCAAGAAGAATATTATTGCTGTATGTTGTTTTCGATGTGTATGGAAGCATATGCTGAGACTTTACCCGCCGGAGAGGAGTGGGTACAATGCCATTCTGGCTAAAATCAAGCCCTAACAATATTCTCTATTAAACGCACGTTATTTTAAGTTGTGCTTCGATTTAAATTTTAGCTTGGGATCAAATAAAGTTCAAACTAACAGTACTTATGTGTTTAATAGAGCTTATTTTTCCACTTTTAAGGCTTTGGTCCTACTAACTCCATCTGCTGGTCCCCGCTAGTGGGACAAAGTTGGACAACTGGGACTTGGTGCATTAAAAGTAATTTTTTTTCAAATTTATTTAAGAAGCCCAAGTTAAATTCTTTCAATGGATTCCAGTTTCGTTTTTATGTTATGAATAGGTAAAAAGTTACGAAACTTCAAGTAAAAAGTGGTCCAACTAGTCCCGCTCTACCCTACTACATTCTTTTATCTATTTTCTAAAAAGACTTCTGAGTGAATAGTTTTTGAGAAATTAATTTGAAAGTCAGTTTTTTAAAAAAATTGTAATTTTTTGTTCACCCAAAATTTTCAAAAATATCAACATGAAAAAAAAGCTAGTGGTTTTCCTCATACCGCCAATCTGTACATCTGTTCATCTGTTAAGTGGAAGATATAGGTATTTGCTTCAAATTTGGTACAAAATATTTATTTTTTGACTCTCTAGAAAAATATTTAAGTTTTAGTTTAAGCTCATCCAGAACGAGTAGCTTCCATAACGTGTGGAACGGTAATCTCAGATGACTCATCAGTTGAACTCATCAATTTTCAGACAAATATTCGTATATTCCCCTAGATTTAAAAAAATATTTTATATGTACTTGAGTCCCGTCAATTTAGACTTTTTTCTTACAAAAGATTGGAGAAGCAATTTTTTTCTTGATTCCATTGAAGTACCATTCAGAAAGCTTAAGTCCAAATTTTCGACCATCAGCCCTTTGCAGGTTGCCGCTATATTGATCTGAAGAGTGACTTTGTTTTCAACGAATAGCATCGGTACTTATAAATTTATCGAGAAAATAAAAATGCATTCCTAACAAGAAGAGTAAGTTCTACAATAATTTTGAATGTATGGAATTTTTTCAAATTAAGTGTATTTAACGAGTTATAACCAAGCAAACAAAAATGGAGTTCACACTTTTTAGTAATTTTTTTCCTTCCACATAAAGCGAAAATTTCTTTCAAAAGATCTAGTAATCAACAACAATTTTGTCCTTAATATTTTCTCTTTATAAGCAATTATTTACCAACTGTATTGCCTGGAAGGTATCCGCAGATCCGCACACCATCATAATTAAGTGTTTCAAAAGTGTGAGTGTTTTTTCCCAATATGGAAACAGGGAAGATATTTTTTATTCTTGGGTTCGTTGAAAAACTATTAAGAAAGCTTAAATCTAAATTTTCGACTATCAATCCATACCAGGGTTGCCGCTATCTTCAATTAACGAGTGAACTCATTTTTCGCAAAGAAATCCGTATTTTTAATTTTATCGAAAAAATAAAAATAAAAAGAATAAGTTTTACGAATTACTTTTGTGGTATTTTTTCATGTTTTGTGTATTAAAAGAGCCCTAATAAATTATAAACAAAAATGGAGCATTTTTTTATTCAATTTTTGTCCAGTGCTATGTAAAAATTTTTTCCTTTAAGTTGTTTAAAAATCATTAACTTACAGTTTTTTTTTATTATTTTTTATTCCAAACAGTTGTTTACTTACTGTAGAACCTGAAAAGCTTCCAAACGCAGCACCACACTCAAAATATTGGAAGCAAAATTGTACCTTCCTATAGTTTTCTTGGTTTGAATCAATAGAAAAGGCTGGGTTGTTAGTTTTGAGAATAGAAATTACTCTTTCACTCAAAATTGTGGAACATTTATATACAAATACATATTTGAAAACCCAAATTAACACATGCTCGCACTTTACTCTTATAAGCTGCTATCTAAAAAAAAAAATAAATGTGACTTCTCTGCGCTCAATATTATGTGATGAATCGATTAATCAAAAATAGAAATGGATAATCCACATCATTTCTAATGATTTTAGATCTTAAAACCCATCAGATGAAAATGTAAATATCAAATAGGTAGGTACTTGAGAAAGATAATCTCGAAAATTGCGGTTTTCAAACACATTAATCAAAAATTCCGTAAACATGGATAAAATAATTTTGTCTTACCTTTCAAAAAATATAAAATTTTCTAACAACAAGTATCATCCTGATTTATTGCGAATTATTTCTTAGCCGTCTACTTCTCCATTTTTGACTTTTAAACGTTCATATCTCCATTCTTTTATTTTTCCGAATTTTTCATTGCAGGTACAACTTTCTTGGAATTGCATAATCTATCGAATATCAAAAAAAATAATCTTTCTACCTTCCCCCGTTTAGAAAATAGTCAAAACCGAGTTCACTCACTAAACCAAGACGGCGGAAACCCTGCAAAGGGTTGATGGTCGAAAATTTGGATTTAAGCTTCCTATAAAATACTCTAGCGATAACAAGAACAAAATGTCTTCCTCGACGTTTTGTAAAATTCCCATAGGAGCTATGACTAAATATACTGGACTACTTACATATGTGTATTCAAAATTAAAAATATCATTAGTTTAAAAATAGATTTGCGTATTCTTTCAGAAACCTAAGACTAAATTGTGGGATAATTATCTTTTTTATTTAAAATAACCTTAACCACTTATTTTCAACTATATGAATGTAATTTTTTTTTTCTTCACTTCTTAGCACTTTTTTCTCTGAAAATCCTCACAAATTAATGATGAGCTTCATAATACATGTAGATGGGTATATAAATATAGATCCCTAACAATTGAAAATTAATTTTGAATTTAATCCGCCTTGCTCTTCACAAATTCCAATCTACTTTGGAACCATTTCGCTCAATTCATTATTCACAAATTATTTCTGAGCTTTATTCCTGATCAACTAAAAAATCTCACAAAGTAATTCATTTCCGGTGGGGCAAAAATGCTGCGCGATGAAACGGGATAATCCTCATAAATCCTCAAAAATTATATTATAATAAGTTTTTGTTTAACCCATCTACAACCCCTCCAACACGAACCCGGACCCCTCATCCACACTCTTCATTAAGTGGATTTAATCAATTATTTCACCATTATGAAATAAGGACTCATAAACACACATCGACCTTGTGTGTGTTGTTATGGCAGTCAGGAATCAGGATGCACAATGCATATCTGCAATACCCAGAGAAATATGCATACATTCAGGTGTAAAATTTGTTGACAGTTAGGCTTTTTAATGATTTTAATATTTTTTTTTTTACTGTTTATTATCAACATCGCTCGCAAACTTGTTTAGTGGGATGGGTCCTTAACAAATTCCTTTTTCATAAATCTTGGTCTAGAAAACAGATTACGTTAGACAGCTCTTCGACAATATTGAAACATGTGTAATACCAAGCCATACATTATTTATGTTAAGCAAGGTTTTAATTTATAGAATTTTACAGTATTCGTTTCAACATCAAACCAAATCCAGCTCTTCGGCAACAATGAAAAATTTTATTAATAACTTTTGAGTTGAAACAGCTCTTTAAAGTTAGACGAGGTTAGCAAATATTACTTTTGCAATTTTAAGGATTGAATGAAGAATTAACGAAACTAGTTTCCGTATACAAATTTAAAACAAGCTCAAAACAAACTCTAAATTCATCAGCAAAGCTATAGGTGTCATACTTCAAAAACAAAAATAGCCCCAACCACTTGGGATGTTGCCATACATTTAAATGCATACCGATACACAATCGCCTTTTAGTTTTGCAACCACACGTTATATTTGCACAGCAGTCTATTATATTGAAAGGACTTAACGTTTATTTTGGGACAAAAGTCGTGTGGAAAATCTACGTTTGTGCGGTTTTCCAACCATCAACAATGATTAATCCGCCGAATATCTATGGGATTTAATGTTCAGCCCCTAGATACCATGCTCACCTTGACTGCGGTGTTATTGTCTGTTCAATTTAATATTCTATTCTGGATTTAACTTTCCCCATGCCATATAGTCTCTAGCCGGAGGACCAAGGGAGATAGAGCAACAATTCTCACCGCATCAACCATTGTATCCGAACAACGGGACCTAAACCACTGTCACACAATGACAGCAATAGTTAACTGAGATCAATTATTCAGTGGGTTGCAATTGCAGTAGTTGTCTAGCTAATTGGAGGATACAACCATCCGCCATTCTCCTTCGCTCCTTCGCTCCTTCTCTCCGACCAACGACGAACGCGGACGCCCGCCTGGCTAATTTCCATTCAATTTGAAATAGAGGACCGAATGCTGTTGCAGACGTACAATCGTACATACTAGTAGCTACCTAAATATATTTAATTCCATTTAAATAGGACATAAATAAGCTTTGCAATTTGGCGCATACATTAATCATTGCACCGGGGTTCTGAATAGGAAGTGTACACATATATTTATATATTGGTCCTGGACATTGGTGTCAATGCTGATGCTGATTTTGACATTGTCTAATGCAAGTGTTCAAACAAAATTTAAATACCTTTTGTCAGCACAATTTTGCGCCTGGATTTTATTTTAAAATCTTTGAAGTTTGCGAGCATTGTGGGCTTTAAAACAGCAAATCTATATACAGCTTAATCAAACGAATTGGTGTTTTGAATACAATTCAAATAAACCAGACTTAACTTTGATTAGACTAATGATTTTTCAGTCACTAGTATATTATTATGCACAAGTACATATACATAATATAGACCATTTGACAGTTGCAGCAGTAATTAATTCATTGAAATTTCTTTGATTTTAGCAACTATTTATCAAGGTACTGTTAGTTTTCAGTTGATTATTTTAATCATGTAATGTATTGGTTTATGGACAGTACGCCTAATGCTATGTTTCCACCTAAGGTTTATCTAAGTTTAGATTAAATATATCTTTTTGGTGTTTCCACCGCACAAAAAGATTTAAAAAAGATTAAATCTGACAACACTTTCAAAAATGCAAAATGGCGCTTCAATTTTTCTTATGAAGGGCAAAAGAGACAGAATGTTTTATTCGAGTCAAACAATGAAGAACTGAATCGAGTCTCGAATGAATCGTTCAGCACCATGTTAAAATAGGTTAGTTCGATTTGTAAAACTATTTGTCCTAGGAAGATTTAATAAGATTAATTTCTAACCTCCAAGATTAACGAAATATATTTGTATGGTAAATCTTCAAGATTTAAGGAAGATTTGAGGTAAATCTTATTAAATCTCAGATTAGCGTTAGGTGGAAATGTAGCATAAGGGTACAGAAATAGATTGGTTTTCATATCCACAGCAAAAGGTCTAGAATTGTAAGATATACTTATATAAATAGTTGCAATATAGATTCAGAAAAGCTTTATGCTACATTTCCACCTAACGCTAATCTGAGAATCAATAGCTTGATTGTGAAATTTTTCATCAACTTTTGAACTAAGAATGCTGCAAATCGAATTAAAGGGGGCTTATTCACCCCTTGTGTGAAATCGTTTGCCCCTTTTCAATGATTTTTTTATACTGTGTAGCATGTCATGTTGGCTTTATTTTAAGATCTTAATCATGAAGATCGGATGAGTAAAAACGGAGTTATGATTTTTTAAAGTCAACCATATAAAACTCGAACTAAAACATTCGCTTTAGATAACTCACTGGTGGGTACTGAACTGAGTACTGTTTTAGCTCGAGTTTTATATGGTTTTAAAAAATCATAACTCCGTTTCTACTATAGTTTTCAGTTTTCTCAAAAACTAGAAGTCATTTTAGCATTTGGTTTTCAGTTTTGAACTAAGAATTAATAAGGGCATTGAAAATCAAAATCAAAAATAGTACTTAATACCATAAAATAAAAAAAAAAAAATAGATTAACAAAAAAAAAATCGTCTTTTTCTCAAAATTTTGAGTTTGAAAGTAAATTTTTCAAAAACTATCAGCTAAAAAAACTTTATTTAAAAAAAAATTAAAGAATGGATTTCTGGCCTAAAGATGAGCAATGGATTTTCGTCCAGATATTACCATTGTATTTTTATGGTTATTTTTCTATTTGAAGCCAACTTTTCTTAAAATTGCCCCTCCCGCCTAAACGGGGGGATATATACCCCCCATCCGGTAATTGTTTTCTTCTTTTGGCCCAATCTACACGCTCTATTGCTTTGATGCAGCATATGTCAAAGACCATGTTTTTGTTATTATTGTTGTTTAAAATTTTTTATTGCTATATTTTGAAATGCCGTCCCTTGGAAACCGTTATGTCTACAGAACCGGATTTGGACTCAAATTGAAGCAAATTTAGTAAGGTTGAAATCGTAGAGCAATGTTTTATTCGGAAGTTAAGGCGTAATGGTTAAAATAGCCAATAAGTAAGAAACCGCGAAAAATTCGCGGTTTTTTGGATTTTTACCAATGTTGCATTCGGCGCTCGAGGTCGAAAAATCAGATTTAATACTAGGCTATCATCATAAACAACTCAGCAAAAAATCAGAACTACTGGACCTGACGCAAGGTCTAATGTATATAGTTACTGGACTATCATATTTTTTCTTTGATTTTAAAAGTAAGAACACTTTGACTACCTGTATCATCCGAATCTTTTGACCGATTTTAAAATTTCTTTCGGCTTTTGAAGCATCCTATATTTCCTTATCCAGTAAAAAAATTAGTTTTGGATTTTAAGCACACACGAAAATTAAGTTTTGCAAGCACTTTTGCAAAAAGGCGCCACGGTGCGGTGCGGCATAGCATCGTAAGGTTTCTTTATATGTAATCCAGCTAATTTTTCCCCATACCATAACATCCCAGAAATTCCAGATTTCAGCAATGAAATCAGTCTCGATCGAAATTTAGCTGGATTACATAAAGAGACTTTACCATGCCACGTCGCCGGATTAAATTTAAGAATCTTTGATGGAAAAAAGTGAAAAGTGACAATACTCACTACTAGAAATGCCCAATAAAATACTTTTTCAAAAAAAAACTAGTTTCATTTCCTTCCATTAACTTTTATAATCAATTTAAATACGTGTGTCTATTCAGTTGACGCAAAAAAATTGAGCCAAAAGCGCATTATGGACTTTTCGCCTATGTGCGGACTTTTAACCCTGCGCCAATTTAAGTTACTTCTTCTTAAAAATTTCTCAAAATCGAGCAAGACTAAAATTATCAAAAATATCGTAAGATTTGAGAACATTTTTTTCACGAAACCTTAAATACTTTTTTGTGGAGTGAGAAGTTTTCATCACTCTAATATGTAGTTACCTTCTAATGGACAACATTGTTTTTGAGATATGAGCATGAACTCAACCCCATGCTTTTGTCCATACATTCTGTATGGAAATAAATATCAATAAAAAAGCTCAAATTTTAGGGGGACTAATGTTAAAAAAAAAAAAATAACATTTTGATTTTGTTGGCACAGTCTCATTGTACTAACCTAATGAGTTTCGACAAATGCTCTATAATTATCCATTGCCATGTGAAAAAGTTTTTCTCATCTTAGCCCTTCAGACTTGGTAAACAGTTGAAGATGAGCATAGGAATAATTGAGGTTCTCAACAGCTACGAAATTTATTTACTTATTTTTAAGGGGAATTTCGCAGTGTAAATATAACAAGTTATGTATTGTTTGTTTTTTATTGTAGGTATATATCCTTGAGAAGTGGTTTTTTTTTAGCTAATGCTAGACAAACTTTTTTCATATAATTTAATTAAAATTCACAAAAAAAATATTCCTAATTATGACCTTATTTAATATATTATAAAATTATATGTAAATGTAGATTCAATAACTCAGAAGAGATTATTTATTGTATTTATTAAAGCATGTTAAAACCTAGTACATAGGTACATATGTACTTCCTCGTCAAGTGAACAATCGCCAGTGGAGAAAGTGATTTTTTGACATTTCTCACTGGTACAGACCTGCGAATGTGTTGTGAACGTTGGACGTTTAAAACCAAAATACCTTAAATAACAAGTAAAAAATGAAAAAGTAGGAGTCCTAATTCAAAGAATTTTAAAGAAAGAATTTTTTCAATTCACAAACACAAGCGAAAAACTTACGAACTGCGACAAACTTTTCTTCTATTGTAATCGAACTGTCAACTGTTCACCAAAAGAGGCCGTAAATTTTTGACGGGAATTGCTCGTGAACGAAAACTCTCTACACAGCTTCACGAGCATGTTCACGAGTGAAACAAAATGCAAATTTTGTATGGATTCACGACATGATTCGCAAGTATGTACTAAGCTTAAGAGTTTATTCCATCCTCGGATATAATTTTAGTTATAGACCATAAAATGTTTACTCCATGAAATTCCTTTTAAATAGTAAAACTTTCAATCGAAATTTCAAACTTAAGAGAAAACAGACTTTCCCATCAGGCATCATTGTATCGATCGGTCCATGATGTCACTGTGATTCCTTAATTTCCATTCCAATCAGCTACCAAATATAGCTTGTCGAATCCTGAATGCTGCCGTTTTTGTGGCTCAAGCCGGCTGAACCAATTTTCTGTCTCCATTTTAATTCCATGAACCATCATGCGGCCAATAGTTAGTCCAGCTACGAGTATATACAACAACGTCAATGTGGATTGGGAGAAAGATGGTAGAAGTTCGTTCAGTTCTACTCAATAAATGTCAGAGTGATTGAATTTATTGCTAATTGATTGCGTTTTTCAATTCAGACTCCGAATTGGAAAGAAGTGCCTTCTGGAGAAGTCTGCTTTTACCTTATTCAACTATAACAACAATAACGAAGAGTTGTAGCAGTGGAAACAAAACCTAGATGAAAACCACAATTGTATTATGTAGTCCTCATTCATGCTTATGGGTTGGCGTTCTTCAGGCCTTAAGTCCAAATGGATTCGAGGAGGCGTTCGTTGTGGCCGTTGGCCGTCGTCGTCGGCAGCCAGCGGTGCGGTGGCGGGCGTTGAGAGGCCAGATGCAGGGACGTAAAAATGCACGTTGGCCTGCCACAAACTGTCGGTCGGTGGGTTCTTACAAACGGCCGACCATGTGTTAGCTCTGTGGGTATGATGGCCAACGTATAATGTTGAGGAAGACTCCAACAACCAACTTACCGACCAACTCGATGAAATAAATGAATTTGCAACAAGGCACGAAAGGCCTGTCAGATGATTTAGAAGAGTTTAGCGTCAATGCAATTTTATAATTGAAAACGTGATGCTCCTAAATGGATTCTGAGATGTTCGCTTTTGAATTATTCGTATAGGTAAATGGCTCGATGACGCGATGGTAGGTTCGGTTCGGTTTAAGTGCGCTGTGTGTTAATCCATTCACATTTGATGCTTTTATAAGTCCTCCAGAGCTTAGTTAAGTGAAAATCCTACTCATGAGCCTTTCTTCAATAACCAAATGGTAGTTAGTGTTTGAAAGTGAATAATTATTCAATTTGGTTAAGTCTGAGTGGGTTTACCACATAATAAACGGTATTGGTAGAATCTGGTGAAGTATAATTTCTAACCATTATCATGGAATTTTATAGCTTGTACATAATGTTGAAATGAATCGCAACAGGGTTTTACTTTTTAAGTTAAGCCAGAATTTCCAGAAAGAATGCTCGTCGATAGTTCACGCAAGAGAAAATGTTGCATTTTAATGTTGTGGAGGTAAACAATATGTTATTGCTTATAGTGTATAGTCTAATGAAGGAATGGTTATTTCTTTGCATAGCCTTTGGTGTGGGTTCTGTTTACCTTTGGGCTGTGTTGGGAAACTTTTTAATAAACATTTTTTTTTGATATTTCGATATATAATACCTACCTCGCTAGGAATTTCTACTTCTATGGGCAACTACCTATTGGTTTCGTATGAAAAAAAAAACAGATTCAATCAAACATACAAAAGTAAATTAATACAACAATTATATGTAGGTACATAACTGGCTTTTGTCACATCGCGTTTGTCATTTGTATGCAAAAGTTAAAGACATATTAAATATATTTGTTTGGAGTATATTCTCTAAAACAAAAAATACTTCCGAATTTATCCTTGTCTTTGTGAGATAATGATCATACAATTTATTTTGTATAATTTAGAAACAAAGCCGAATTTAACACTTAAAACTTTATGTACAAAATAAATATAAATAGGTATGTTCTCTGTTTCCCTTTGAAAATTACCATGTTTTACAGATTCAAGTCATTGCACACTGCAAAGTATAGCGAAATTATATGTAATATTTACCTTACTTGTGATGATATGATTTTAACTGCATGTCAAATCTAAGAAAAAGTTGATATACATAAATGCATATATTTATTGTTTAATAATAAGCTATTAAATAAAAAAAATAGTAAATAAATAACGAGTTGAATAAATACAGAAAAAGACAGACAACTTAAGTTATAATAGAATATTACAGAAATACTTATAAATAATGTACTTAAATAATTTATGAAATTTTTAAGAGAACTAATTTTCAATATCAAAATAAATAAATAGTTTAGCAAAGATTATATTTTAACAAACAAATTAATAAATAAAATAAGTAAATAATTAATTAAATAAGTGGATGTGTAAGTAAATTAATAAAAACAGTGCATCAAAAAACTGCACGTACATTTGATTTTCTTAAATAAAAAGAGTTTTTGAGTTTCCATTGTCGTTACAAATGACACCGTTTGCATTAATCGTTGGCTTTAAATATTTTACCTCTACGGCTTTCGCTACACAAATTATCGGGCTCTGGACCTTTGGCACCTCATGTATGGGAAATTTGAAAAAAAAATAATGCCATCTAATTGGTCAGTAATTGATCAGAAATGATCAACTTAGATCAAAGATTAAAGTTTTTCAAGGTCACGGGCAATTTTATGCACTTCATTAGTGGGAAATTTTTATAACTGTATACCATCCGAAATTCATCTAGAACGTGACAAATTGCCAACAATTGTCAGTTAATTGGTGAGCCATAAATTTTTTTTCAATGAATTTTTAAAGTTCGTTTCAAGATCACAAACAAAACTTTTGGCACCTCATTTGGGTCATTTAAAAAAAAGTGTGCCATTTGAAAGGCCACTTCACGGTTATAAAAGGTCTGCTTCTTTCAGTAATTGGTCACCCATAGATTTTTTATGAATTTTTAATTAATCTAAATAAATATTCAAGGTCAAAGCGATTTTTGGCACCTTACTTATGGGAAATTTGCAAATTTGTACCATATAAAAGATCTCTACATTTATATTAAAGGTCATCCAGTTTCAGTAATAGGTCAGCTTTAGAATTTTTTAATGAATCAAGGTCATAGCGATTTTTGGCACCCCATGTATGGGAAATTTGCAAAAAATTAATACCACCTGAACGGCCTTAGGATATATATATAAAAGGTCAGCTGTTTAAAAAAAAAAAAATATGTACTACCTAAGTTACTAAATCATAATAAAAGGTCAGTTAGTTTCGGTAATTGGTCAGCCATAGATTTTTTTATGAGCTTTATCCTTATGCCAATAATCGTTCGAGACTCTGAAACGAAAATTTAAGAAATCGTAAAAATTAATCTAATTGGTCAGAAAAGGTCAACTCGTCCCAGGTCAGCCCCAGATAACTTGTAATCAAAGCTTAAACTTTCTCAAGGTCGCTCAAGATCACGCGAGATTTTTGGCACCTCATTTATTGGAAATTTGCAAAACCGCATATTTTGTTTTTTTGTTTTTAATTTTGATTTTCTTAAAACTAGTTCAATTTAAATGAAACTTTGTGAAAATATATCTTGTTGTGTCCTTAATAACCACAGTTGTTTTCAAAAAAATACTTTTTTGCAAACAAAATCGAATATCTCAAAAACTAATTAATGGTTTTGCTTGAAAAAAAATTCTGGTTATTAAGGACACAACAAGATATGTTTTCACAAAGTTTCATTTAAATAGTTTTGAGAAAATCAAAAATAAAAACAAAAAAAAAATATACGGGTTTTCACCAATATCTCGGAAATTTTGAGGTTATGTTAAAAAATGATTTGTATAAAAGTAGTAGATTTTTGCGTGATCTACAACATTTCTACTGAACACTTTTCATTTTGGGATCAACTTTGGTAGGAAAACGCAATAATACAATATCCCCCCTCTTTTTCACCCCCCAAATCCCCCCTCCAACTCCGCTTCTGGAAAAAAGATTTTTTTACATTCCTTATAACCCCCTTCACCATTTTCAATCGTTAAACTGCTGTTAACAATTTTTCTTTTTTTCGAGTAAAAATATGTTGACAAGCCTGCACTATAGTCTTAAGTTGGAAATAAAAAAAAGAATGAATACAAATTTTTCTAAATTCTAAAACAAAAAAACATTCTTGGTCAGTCAAAGATTTTTTTATGAATATTTAATGAATTTAAAAAAATTCAAGGTCAAAACGATTTTTGGCACCTCATTTTAGGGAAATTTGCCAAAAATGTGTACCATTTAAAAGATCTCTAGATCTATATATGTAACTGGTCGGCTAGCTTCAGTAGTTGGTTAGGTATAGATTTTTTTTAATGAAATTTTAAAAATTTCAAGGTCAAAGCGATTTTGGGCACCTCATTTATGGGAATTTGCAAAAATTTAATACCATCAGGAAGGCCAGGAGAACTAAATAAAAGGTCAGCTAGTTTAAGTGATTGGTCAGAAATAGTTTTTTTAATGAATATTTAAATTATTGTTCAAGGTCAAATTAATACCACCCGAAAGGCCCTAAGATCTATATAAAACGTCAGCTAGTTTCATTAATTGATTAGCTATAGATTCTTTTATACGATTTTGTTTAGCTTTTTTTTCAAGGTCATGAGCAATTCCTTGACCTTGAAAAAAAAATACTTTAAAAAATCGTAAAAAAGAATCTATAGCTGACCAATTACTGAAACTAGCTGACCTTTTATATAGATCTAGAAATCTTTCAGATGGTATACATTTTTGACAAATTTCCCTAAAATGAGGTGCCAAAAATCTTTTTGACTTTGAAATTTTGTTTTAATTCATTAAATATTCATAAAAAAAATCTATGGTTGACCAATTACTGAAAATAGCTGACCTTTCAAAACCGTGAAGAGGCCTTTCAAATTGCATACTTTTTTTTTAATTGACCCAAATGAGGTGCCAAAAGTTTCTTTTGTGACCTTGAAACGAACTTCAAAAATTCATAGAAAAAAATCTATGGCTGACCAATTACTGAAAATAGTTGACCTTTTATCACGATCTGAAAATTTTTCGGATGGTACCTATACATTTTTTGCAAATTTACCAAAAATCACGCGTGACCTTGAGCGACCTTGAGAAAGTTTAAGCCTTGATTACAAATTATATAGGACTTACCAATTTCTGGGACCAGTTGAACTTTTACTGTCCAATTAGATGGCATTTTTTTATCAAATTTCCTTCATATGAGGTGCCAAAGGTCCAGAGCCCAAATTTTACACCTGTTCGACACATGCCTAGGTAGGCAGCCAAACGGCTTATGGTTCAACACCTCAAAGACTATTATTGATATGACTTATCTACAACTTAACGCAAATGACGTGACTTTTTATGTCGTTGGTTCTTAGACTGTTATGTTTGTAATCAAGTCATGTAAAAAAATTGAAATATGGAGATAAAGTATATTAAAAAAAAGAACCCGAAAAACCATTTTTGAAAATTATATATTTGCAATTTTACCTACACGGTTCAAAATTTTGGGGTACTTTTTAATATTTTCTGGGTTAAAAATATGACAACACCAAAAATATATTGAAATCTAATACTTGGAAAATATTAAAATTTTGAAGTTAATTTAAAATATATGAAAGCTTAATAATATCAGATATTACAATGGAATACGAAATCTGTAATCTTTTTTGTATTACAAATAACAATCTGAAAAGGGCAATTGATATGCATGTACATACCTAAAGTTAAATTAAAAAATTATTCAAAATCTCCGTGGTTTAACAAGAGGCTTTGTAATGTAAGCAACAAAAAAACAAAGCATACAAACGGCTTCACAATTCCGTTAACGACAATAATTTAAAGAATATTTACATTGAAGTGAAGCGAGAATTCGAAGTTCAAAAGTAAAAACTATCCAATGATATTCCTATAGTAGTATGCAATACCTTGGTTCAACTTTTTCTGATATCCCGTCTATTTGTAACAAATTTGCGGACTTTTTAAGTTCCAACTACTCTAAGATTGATAGTGTGCAGTCAATTAACCGAACCGCATTATATAGTCATAACTGCACGGTTCATATCAGTCAATTAGAAATAAATCTTATTGAAGTCCAAGACGGTTTGTTGAAATTGAATAGCGATACTTACCCTGGTCCTGATTAAATTCCACCAATTGTTCTTAAAAACTGTGCAGCAGCTCTTTCTGAACCTCTTCTTTATATTTTTAATAGCTCTCTTAGGAGTGGAGAATTTATTCCAGCGTGGAAAAAATCATTCGTAACACCAATTCATAAAAATGGTGCTAAACAGGATATTTCCAACTATTGCCCGATTTGTAAACTTTCGAGCATACCTAAGCTCTTCGAAAAAATTGTGTTTGAAAAATTGATTTTTCTTCTTTTCTTTTCGCAGGAAGATCAACAACCACTAACCTTGCAATCTTTTCAAATTTTATCCTTAATAATCTCGAGGAAGGAAACCAAATTGATGTTGTTTATACTGATTTTGCGAAAGCCTTCGACAGAGTTAGTCACTCTATTTTGCTTAATAAACTTGCATTATTTAGTTTTCATTCAAATATGTTGATAGGTTGATGTCATACCTTAAAGGTCGTGTACAATTTGTATCTATTAATCAGGTGCTATCAAAACCAGTTATGGTAACATTCGGCGTCCCCCAAGGTAGCCATCTTGCCCCCCTTCTGTTTCTGTTATTTATAAATGACATGCCTAATATATTCTTAAATTCCGAACGTCTATTATTCGCTGACGATTTAAAATTTTTCAGATGCATTAAATCGATTGATGATTGTTTTCTTTTAAAAAAGGATCTTAAAAATCTTTTGGAATGGTGCACTGTTAACCAATTATCGTTAAACGTTTTTAAATGTCAATGTTTTACTTTTTTCCGTAACTTCTCACCGATTTTCTTTGATTACAATATTGATAACCAAGTGCTTGAAAGAGTTTTTGAGAAAAAAGATCTTGGTGTTATTTTTGATCCTAAACTGAACTTTGTTAAACACATCGAATTTACGGTATCAAAAGCCAATTCAATGTTAGATTTTATCAAACGAAATTCAAAGGGCTTCAGGGATCCTTTTACGCTTAAATCGCTGTATAGTTCCTATGTTTGATTAATTTTAGAGCATTGTTGTGTAATATGGAACCCGTTTTACAACATTCATTCTAATAGACTTGAAATGGCCCAGAGGAAGTTTTCAAGGTATGCAATTCAGAAGTTGGGTTGGAACATCGAAACTCCAACCTATTCTACGAGATGCCAACTACTTGGAATTCAATCTCTTGAAAACAGACGAAAAATTTTCTCCGCAATGTTCATTTGTGATATTTTGACTTATCATATCAAGTATCCTTCTCTTTTATCTTTGATACGTCGCTTATTCCATGAAAAAGAACTCGCTGTGATAGAGAAACTAATCTCACTTCTAATTATATTGACTTCAGTTTTCATTTAAGTAGATTTTCATTTAAAAATCAATTGTTATTGCACTTTTTAAATTAGCTTATCTTATTATGTATTTTATTATTGTTAACGTTACGTTATTTATTTTGTTTATTTTTTTTTTTTTTAATTTCAATGGTATAATTTTCGGTAGTCTAATTGTAGATTTAAATGATCTCTTATTGATGTAAATAAATAAATAAATAAATATTTATCTATACGAATTTTATACAAAGTTATCAGAAAATGTCTTTAATATTTACAGAATATTAAAAATTAATATTTTCTGTATTGAATACGGCTGTAATACAAAGGCTGTATTAAAAAATACCCCAGGATGTTTAACCGTGTACTTACATATTTTCAAAAACCTTTTCTCGGCTTCCGAGGGGTTAAAATTAATAGTGTGGTCCTATGGTTACACCTGGTTAGTCGAATATACATTATTTCGGAGTTTTAACCTGGTAATTGGCAACCCGCTTCTCTTCTTTCTACAAGTGATGCCACTATGGTAACAGTATACTTCTTAAAAGCTAAGTTAGGACAATAAATATATACATATATACTAAAGATCAACTTTCAATGACAGATGCCCTCATATCGTGTACTAACAACCCGCCCCTACATTTATAAATAAGGATGTGTTAATGTCGTAATTTGTATTGAGACATAATTCAGCCTACATCTTATGTGGTTTTCCATTCAACCATTTCGGATTTGGTGGTCAGATCATAATTTTTTAGTGGTAAATAGAACACAAAATGAGATTTGATTTGCTTTTGCAATTGTGTTAGTGACTATTTTTCTATTGATGAATTTGTTCAACAAACACCACCTTCTTATCGAAAGTAAACAAACACTGCGAAATGCCGAATGCAAACTAATACGTTCAGATTTATGTCAGTTTATTTTGGTGTGTGTGCAAATGCGTGTAAATCTTGCTAAAAATTGAGATTTGAAGAATCGACCTGAGATCGAAAAAAAAATCGATTTTTTTGGTTGAATGGAAAGCAAAAGTTGATCTCAGGTCGAAAAAATCAGAAAAAAGTCGACTTTTTTGGTCGAAAGGAAAACCACATTAGAAACGATTGGTTCTACAAAAAAAAAGAGCCAAAGCTATTTTAGTGCGTAATTTCATAAGCTTTCATCTTTGTATTGACATTTTTCCTTGTTTAGTTTATAATTTTCGAGAAATTAAACAAAAAAAACTTAAAATGCCTATTTACTCCTTTGAAACCTCCTTATGTAAAAAAAAATCATCTGTAAAATAAAAAAGTTTCTATTAAAAATTAGCTAGGTCATATTTTTTTTTTAGTTTTAATAAGTAAATAATGAAATATAAGAAAAGATATTAAAAGTATGACTTTAGCATGTTCCGACACAGTAGTTCTTTCTTATTTTTGACTACAATATGTACTCTCATATAACATATTTTGGAATAATCTTTCCTGGAAAATTTTATCTCGAAGTTTCCCAGTTCCTCTATTATTTGAGAAGATTTTCGGGGTTGGATTGCAAGTTATGTATCTACCTGAATATAAAACACCCTACCATTAATTTACACAAGTTCTTAAGACTCTCGCTACTTGCTAGCAAATCGTCCTTGAATTCAAACTCAACACCACTTGATATTTATGAGAGTACCTACTTCCTTGAAAGACCACTACACTATCACAACTTTCAATACTCAAGTTCTTTTCTATTAAAGTGCTTCCATTGGAAATATACAAATTCAAAATGCATAAGTTTTCATCGTTATCCAATGTAAACAATGTTTTTTTCTTTTGCATTCTTTGGTTGATATGAAAATTCTACAAACTCCTCCGTTTACCACATAAAAAAACACATGAAATGGTTCAATGTACTTTTGAAAAGTAAAAAAAGACGAAAGGAAAGGAAGATTCTACAATGTCGCATCCACATCGTTGGCGGTGCCTTTAACGAGTATAAAAAGAAATTTTGGAAATGCGATGTAGGTAGGAACCTATCCTATACCTAGTATTTTGAAACTCCAACATACGTAAAGTAAACTTCTCAAGAAGATATCTTTTTGAATTCAGTTAGTGTAGTATAACACCCTATGTATATGTATGTAATAATATAATAGATATGAGTTTAACTACATATTTGAATGTTCTGAAGAAAAATTTGGAAAATTTGGCGAGGACCCTTCAAAAATAGAGCCAGAAAAAAATACTAAAAAATATACTACAACCATCATGGGGATAAAATAGACTTTTAACTTACTGCAGATGGAAACACAGTTAATGATTGTCATCTTCATATATCCAGTGCCGCTTTACCAAGGTGGCAAAATAAGGCGATCCATCAGGAATCTTTATCAAATTTTGTTTGTTTGGGCTTATATTCTAAGTAGAGCCATTGAAACCAATACTAGAAATACCCGGGAACTCGAAATATCCGGGTACCCAAGTACCCAAAATAACAAGGTATCTTCAATTAAATAGAAACCCGAGTACGCGAAAATGTGATAATACACATTTTATTATTCTGCCCTCCTAAGCGTAAATGTCGTATCTCTCTTTACCTAAACGAATTATAAGACTTAAAACTCAGCTTTTTGTTTGGCTTCGAGGAGAATATAGCTATGAACTGACTGACCATCAGATGCCAGACATCTAAATGTTACCTACTTATACACGCTCTAGTGTGACTTCCCTTTTGTCAATATCCTTTACAACAAAATTGGACCCAGTCAATAGACTGTGTTTTTATTTAACTACGAACCAGCCAAAAAATCATTAAATTAAAGATACTCAGTTTACAGTTGCTTTTGAAAAAAAAATCCAATTTTCCACCTATTCTTTTTTGCCTTGGACTAAGCCACCCATTAAGTTCACTCTTAGTTAACTAAACAATTATGGATGCAAAAACCATTTCTTTTTTTCATCAGCGGGTAGAGGCGATGGCAGGCAAAATTGGCTTTTTTAAGGACAGTCCGTGAATGGGGGTTGAATCTTAGCATCTCGTTTATGCCCAGATACTTGGCGCTGGGCTTGGCTGGTAATCTAGCTCCGTCTGGGAGTGCTAGGATGATGCTTCTGCAGTTTCCAACTGAGCAGCCTCGTCTGCCTACTGGTCGTCTGAAGCAGACAAGCTCCGGATACCCCATTTGGTGTAAGACTCGAAGAGTTTGCGGATGTGGGCCTCAACTGCTCGGACAGCTGTTAATGAAGATAATGATGAGTAATATGTGAGCGAGTCATCAGCGAAGAGAAGGTTCTCGCATTCACTTGAGGTTGGTTGGTCAGAGGTCATGATGTTGTATAGAAGTGGTCCAAGCTTCGACCCTTGGGCAACTCCAGCCCTGATGCTCTTCACTGTCGATTTGCAACTCTCCAGTTGCACGAAAAAGTTCCTGGAAGAAAGAAAAGAGAGAACAATTTGTATTAGTGTTGAAGGAAAGCCTAGTAAGTTGAGTTTATGGATAAGGGCTTCAATCCATACACTGTCGAATGCTTTTTCGACATCCAGAAATCATCCGACGGTAGCTCGATGGTTGTTGAAAGCTGTGGTGATGTCATAATGGAACTTCAGGAACAAATGCAGAGTGGAATGCTTTTCCCGAAAACCGAACTGCATGTCTGGGATGATCTTACTTACGTTATTGAGGAGGAATATCGCCCTGTAGTTGGTAACCATGCTCCTTGCACCTTTCTTGAGAATTGCCACGATTTTTGCAGTTTTCCGTTTGCGTTTGCTACAGCTAATTCCAGACAGTCTATGGCTTTGTCAATTTCAATATTCTGCAGGTTCCTATTTTGCGGTGGAAGTCTTATGGTGTCTTCAACGTCTCTTTGTAGCCTGTCTGTATCCAGTATTCTGTAGTTGATGAAATGCTCCACTGGTTCTGTCGGTAGGAATCTGGCTTGGTGGAGTTTGATGCTTAGTTGGAAAGCTTCATGGTCCGAGTCTCTGGAGGTGAAGTTGCTGATATCTTGAAGAATATTAATAAAATTAGACGATTGATGGTGTCCTGGGGAAGGTTGGTTGGGGTTGGGAAATAACCACCAATGAATGCTGATCGCTGTTGGTATCCAGCCAGTCAGCCAAAGGTGATACCTTGCTCACCACCGATGAGTCCATATGTGGTTCTCCTTAAGATGCTGTTGAGAATGTGAAGATCCTTGTGGATGTTGCTCATGCTGGATTTGCATTTGAAGTAGACACTGATGATAGTGAGAGTTTCTCTTCCCATTTGTATGGTGACGGCGGCGGTGGCTTTTCGCTGGTAAGTAGACCTGTGATGATTGTTTCGCTGGTGTTGGGGGCTGAGGCGGACGGGTGGTGGCAAGGGGGGGACATTTTCCTCTCGCTTTGGAAAATACCACGCTTACAAAATACTTTAAATTTTTACTAGAAATTTCTTACTATATCTGGGCACCCCCTGAAGATTTGCCTCCCCCACGTTATAATTATATGAGTGCATATGTGTCGAGATGCAACCAAAGACAGTTTTCAAGCGTTTTCGACAACTGTAAGTTCGAAGAAATCCCGATAAAATAAAACTCCCATTGAAACTATATGTATGATGTGGAGAATCTGATTAAGTTTTCGGTTATTCCAGATAATCCTTACAAGTTCTACAAACAAATTTAATCAGCTAACGCAAACGAATCTACAGAAAATATTATTAAAAAACTCTGACATTTCAGAAACTTTTTGTGTTTAAGTTACCTACTATTTAAAATGGGTTTTTAAATTTATATTATTTATTTATTTTTCTTGTTTTTATTTTAATGTTAATACAAATTTATTCAATTTTTTAGTTTAATTATAGATTTTATAATGATTTTTGTATTTATTTATTTTATATGAAAACTAGACTATTTAACTAAACTCAACAAAAACATGACTTCGTGTTGTTTTGAAAAAGGGCATGGTTTTTGTGATCAAAATTTAGGTGAATGTTTTTAACAAATTCTAAGGGAAATGAACCTGCCGATGAGATATATAGCAGAAAGAGATCTACATCTATACTCTTCCAGTATTGTCATTTTTATTCAAGTAGGAAAGAAAAAAACCTTCTCATAACAAATTTACAAAATAGATTTATTGAGTTTTGCAGAAACGGTCCTCAATTGTATTTGTTCTTGACATGTTTCAATGTAATCTAACACAAATTCCAAAACTTGTCTTTTTGATGCAAAATGTACCTAAATTTCAAAACTGTTTTTTTTTTTCAAATTAAAGTTGAAAACGGCCTGTTCGAAGCAAAGTTCGGTCTTGAATATGCAAACATGTGTATGTCCTGAAGCACAAACAAACATTACACTCCAAATGACAGAAAATGTATATTTGGCATCGCTTCGATGCAAGTCGAGAGTGTCAACGTCCTTTGCGGCATAGCTTTTGTTGTTAACTGTAAACGTTTTTTATATTTTTTATTTCACCAGTTGCAGGAATCTCTTTAGCCATCTTTGTTATAATATTACTTAAAGTACGGATGTGTTATTGTTATGGTAGATATGGAAATGTTGAGGGTGATGTTCTTTAAATGTTTATTTTATTTTATTGTTAATGTTTTTTTGTTGTATTTACCATCAACTGCATCAGTGTAAGCTTCTTTGCATTAAACATTTTTAAAACAAGAGAGACAAAGTCAACCCAGGTTATTATACCAACAAAAAAAAGAATGAAATGTTTAATTTGAAAGAAATATTTACCATACATACATACCTCTCTGTGTACATTTATCTAGCTTTATATGAAATAGATACAAAGTTTGAAGCTCTACTGCACAGCAAAAGGGTGCAATTATGCACTCTTTCCACACCTACTTAAGAGAATATTGCTTTTGAATTCTTCAGAAGAGGAACTTTTGAGGATTATCTACTTGAAAACAAACAAAATATAAGTTGAGATAACTGGAGCAATTGTATTTTTAGTGAGATTTGAATTCAAGCAGAAATATTTTTATTTTATTTTGTTTTTCTTATTTTTTCATGACAAGATTTTTATACTTCCAGGGTTTTAAGGAATAAAATAAATGTGTAGTCTTTCAGTAGTTTAACAATCCTATTTGTTAGAATAGAAGAGAGACCCTTGGTGATAACAACTTTTTGATAATAAAAGAAATACTCATTGAGTCATTGTTCTTTGTACAAGAAAATTATATTTATCCAAAAAACAAAAAGAAGAAGAATAAATGTAGCGGGAGTTTGAAACCTTTGGACTTCTAAACTAAATGGTCGAGTTTTGACAACAGGGCGGATACTAGTATAGATAAATACTCAAAATAAAATATAGAAACTATAAAAATAAAGCTTCAAAATAACATTTTCAAAATCTGGAAACGATTTAGTAATATTTTTGAGACTAGTTGAACTCAATTGCAAGAGAGGTCCGAAAATGAATTAAGAATTTTGTTATTTTTTTTCTGCTAAAATATTTTATAATTTTTTTTAAACTATCCATTTCAAAAGGAAATTTGATTTTGAACAAAATATTTTAAGGATAATATTGTCAAACTCAGCTTAGTTTCCGAGTTATAGGAAACTTATTTTGAAAAGTTGCCAGAGTGACTATTTTCCCAGAAACGCAAGTGTTAACTTAGTAGCATTATCGGTTTTAACTAAACTTATGCCTCAGAAAAACATATTCACTAATAAAAACCTTAAACGTATTTTTTCGTTATTAAAAATAATATCACTAGCCTAATTTCTTGATTTTGAATTCAGATATTTAAATACAGGGATATTTCATCCTAGTTGGTCTTATGTATTTGAGTTTTTAAGAACACGAAAAATTTCTAAGGTACTATTTCCTATTTGGTCCACGTTAAAAAAATATCGATTAATTTTGATTTTGGTCGCAGGGAAAAAAGTAAAAAAAAAAATATCCTTTACAGGTCAAAAAGTCAACAAAAGTAAGAAAATTAGGGACTTTGGTGAAAACTGTAGAGGCTATAGGAAATGTTTCCCAATGGAATACGACTTCTCAAACAGAAAATAAAATAATATCTCCAATTTGGGAAAAAATAATTTCACTGCAGAATAAAGGCCCAAATTGAAAGTGAAAAGTATGGAGAGGTTCTCAATTTTTGGAATACATATTTTAATATCTAAAGCCTAGTACGCTGCTGAGGTTAAACGAAAATTTTCTGGGGTCTCCAACTCGAGAATGAAATCAGAAACGAAGTGATTACGAAAAAAATGTGGATAGTTTTATCGGAAATATGTCAAAATAAATAAATTAAAAAAAAAATAGTTCAAAATCTTAAGATTTTTCGTATCGTCTGTTGTGTTGCTAAGGGTTCCAAATAATTGTGTTCTTCAGTTCGTTTCGACGGTATTTTCTTACATTTTCATTTTCAAATAAAATTCAACAGCTAAATATAACAAACTGTCAAATTTTCGTCTGAAATAATGTTACGGTCAATTAATTGTGTACGAAAAATAAGTTGAGAGTATGATATAATCTATTACGATTTTCTATTTTATTAACATTTCGTTATCAAAATGCGTACAAGACAACAAAAATCACAACGAAATTTTTCGTTCATAATTTCGTTGTGTGAATTTCTGTATAAAATTTTCGTTTCGCTTCAGCTGCGTTAAATGCTTAAATCTAAATCTTAAAATATATTGATATATGCCAGTTGTTGCTTATACACTCATAGCCTTGTTTTATATCGTGTGTAACATGAATATTTCGGAGGGCCCTGGCCTTATGGTGCTGTATGCTGTATGTATTCAGTGTTTCTAATAAGTAGGCTTTGACAAGTTATGCTCTAGCTTCCTGCTTCTTCATATTATATTAATTTTTTAAGCAATCTAAGACTAAGTTCCAAATTTGAGAACTTAATTCAAAACAGATCTCTTCAATTTCCATTAACAAAATTTTCCTCCAAAATCACATTATAAATAAATCCCAAATAGTGAGGTTAACACTTCGCCTTATTTTTCAGAAATGTGGTAATTTTGATGAACTTCTCCTCGGTGGCACTGACTGCAAAAACGCGTTTAAGTTGTCCTTTTTTTCCTTTTTAATTCAATGTAAACTTCGATTGCGCGATCATCCCTCAAGACAAATATAAAACTGATTTCCCCGTCCAGTTCCCTGTTGTAAGTAACACACTCTGGTGATCAGCTTCTCAACTACAACCATACCAGAAATTCCGGATTCACATTCACCGATTTACCATTTCCAGTGGCACTTCAATCCGCTCCCTTCCTTCTGGGATAAATGCCTTCAAAACCATTACCGTTTCCCCAACGACATCTTGAAAACTACCTCGAATAAGTAAGTACTCCTGTTATAGGGCTATGGGGTAAGTGGCCACCAACAGCTCACAACCGCATCAATGCCTTCGAGAACACACAGGGTGCGCCTGGTCACATGCAAATAGTCGGTCACTGCCGGTTTCTTTGCCTCAGTAACGAAATGGCACACAGTAGTACCCTGTGAACCCGGGATCTTGTGCCAGAGCACTTTGTAGAGCAAGAACCTTAATCCTCCACCGAAGTTGGAAAACGCGATACTGTAGCAGGACTCAAACGTGCATTATTGTAGGTACCATCAACTCTTTGATTTTATCAGCTAGTTGCGGTACGCCTCATCATCTGTTACTCAAGGCCATCCATAGAAATTCCATATAGAACAGAGATTCTCCTCAAGGAATCATAAATATGAATCCAACCAGCAGTCCTGATGGGGGGGAAAGTTGTTTGCTTTCAGAACTAGTCAATTCGCTTTCGTCACGAATTGTATTTGGATTGTGCTACATTACACCTATTATTTAGGGATGCGCAAAAAAAAAGGAAGACAAAAAGGTGGATTGGATTGATGCGTTTTCAGAATGGATGTCTTTGTTATAGATGGTTCAGTTTTTTAAATACATAGTTTACTTTTAAATAGGAAAAATATTTATTAAAAACAATGGCAACACAGACGATATATGTACATGTTTTAGGTTTTAAAACCTAGGCATCAATTCTGCCGCGTTAAGAAGAAAAACCGTATCTGTATTTTTGACATTTCGAGATAAACACGTTTTTTCATTTTTTCTCTATCTTTTTTGTTTTGTTGATGCGGGTTTTTCTGTTGTATTTACAAATAAATTATTTTGTTGTTGCCTTGATTACACTAGTTTACAAAATTTTGGGTCATGGTAGGGTCCTTAGAAAAAATATATTTTCTAGACTAATTTTGGGTCACTGAACACTAAAATCAATATTATTTTTTTTCCCATTTTCTCAGCTATTTTTTCAGATATTGCCATAAATCTCGCTAAGGCTTAGCTAACTTACATAAAATGTGTATTTTCTAAATCTTCTGATCTGTCTCCTTCCGACGATGTACTGCTTGTATAAGTCGGACCTAAATTTTATAAGTCACAGGCGTTCAAAGTTTCAAAAACTAGTATTTTTGCAAAATTTCTAGTTTTTGGCTGCTCCATATCGATAGAAAAAAAAAATTTAAAATAATTTTAAGAACTCATTTGAAAGACAATCTTTTTAACAAAGATTTGAGTCAAAGTTTTTAAAATCGGACGATGAATGTAGAACTTATTAAGCAATTAGTGAAAGAAGGCAAATTAATTTTTTTCAATAAAAGTCATATAAATGTATTGTAATATTTTCTCAGGTTCGTTAATAAAACTAATTTACTTTATTCAAAACGTCCACTTATTTATTTCGCAAAATAAAACACTTTACTTTTCTTACTACAAACAAAACGATTTATTATTCACCACTGAATTAGTTCCAAACTTTACTTTTCACTTTTATTACAACCAACTTTATTCATTCACGATTAAAAACAAACTGTGTCGCTGCCGTTCAAACATGTGCCTTTTATACTTGTTCTCCAATCTCTGGAAATAAGGAGAACGTTCTGGTCTCTGCTTCTAGAGCTTTCCATAGGGGAAATTTCCCAATAATTTCCCTTCCAAAAGCTTTTATTTGACAGCTGGTAAATCTGCTATAATCCGGCAGATGGCGCTTCCTTCGTTTGAGAGTTGCTATAATTATAGCTACTAAGGGTATGTTTGCACTGCGACCGTAAGCTTTATTGTGTTCGTTTGTTTGCTTTTCGGAGTCGTTATAGTTCAAATTTGGAAAGTCATTACACTGCCCCCCTCTTAGGATTGATCGTCCCGAGCAAATCCATCACTTCCTTCACCATTATAACGATGTAAACGGTCGATGTGAACTACTTTTATTTTGCCTCTTAATCCTCTCCGAATGCGGTAGACGCCATCGTTTACTCGTGTTACAACAGTATAAGGGCCTTCCCAATTTTGTTGAAGTTTCAGTGACATTCCCCTCCGACGCTGGGAATTATAAAACCAAACAAGGTCTCCCGCTTGGAATCCTGTCTTTGTTGCTTTTGTGTCGTATCGCTTTTTCATCCGACCACTTGATGGCTTCATATTTGCCCTTGTTCTTTCATGAACGTCACTCAGCCTTTCTTCTTCATTTCCCTTATCACTCCGATTCATGGGGCCAGTCTGTTGAATTTGCACTATCCTTTCGTTGTTCTTCAATGCCTTCTGCTGAGTCTCGATTGTCAGGACACCGTCCATTGAAACCGTTGAGATGACATCCTTGGCATCATACCCCTTTGGTAGCTGGTACTTCCGTACAAACTGACGACTTATGTAGCCATGTTCATCTTCACGTTCATGATTACCTTCCACTACCACGCTGTTGCCAACAGTTTTGACCATTAACTCATTTGGCTTGAAATGGCTGACATCCATGCACACTTGAAATCCGTCCGTTCCAACTTTGTAGTTTTCTTTGGAATCACGCTTGTCACCCTTTCGCCGGATAGGAGTTAACTGCAGCGGAGTCACTTTTGGGCGATAAATATCGCTTCCCGAGTCATCTTTTTGCGCAGTCCTCATTTTCCTTTTACTCCAATCGTAAATGGGATCGGCTCTCAGTCGCTGGATGGAAACATCTTCCTTTTCTTTTTCATGCGTGCAATTATTGTAGTCTGGTTTCCATGGTCTTCTAGGTGGCAATCTGCATTGGCGTTGGAGATGTCCAGTCCTGTTGCAATTCCAACATGGAGGTTTTCTAGGTGGCAGTCTGCACTGGCGTTGGAGATGTCCAGTCCTGTTGCAATTCCAACATGGAAGTTTTCTAGGTGTCAGTCTGCACTGGCGTTGGAGATGTCCGATCTTATTACAGTTCCAGCATCGAGCAGGTCCATCTCGCTGGTTTCTTTGGAACGCAGTTCTCTGGCAAGAACACTCCTCAACTCCTAGTTCTCTTACCCGATGAACTCCTTGAGAAGCCTGTTCTGCTGCTTCCATAGTCAGGGCGAACGCCAATGCTTCAGGGAGTGTGCATTTTCCAGCCGTTCGAATTGCTCGCTGAAGGTTGATGTCAGATACAGCACGAACAAAGGCTTCTGTTGCGAATTGGTTGATGATTTCATCTCCTGCAGCTGGATATGCTAGATGTGCCAATCGTTCGATGTCTGCTTGAAGCTGTTGCAGAGTTTCTCCCCTCTTTTGGATTCTAGTATTGAGTTGAACACGGAAGACTTCTTGCATATGGCCATCTCCAAAGCGTTTGTCAATGGCCTGAACAAGAGCACTGAAGTTGCCACTCTTATCTGCTGGTATGGTTTGCAGCAGCAGTTCCTCTGAGGGCAAGCGTCAGAGCTATGTATTTGTCCTCCTCATCCCAGCCATTTGTTGCTGCGGCTGCTTCAAACTGCTTCTTGTAGATTGACCAAGAAGTTTGTCCATCGAAGGTTGGGGGATGCATCTCCTTTCTCCTAGGACAGTCACCAGAACTTTCTCGAACCTTCATTTTTCTTACTTTGTCCAATTCCTTAGTAATGGATTCGATTTTATCTTCCACTTTTTCGAACTTTGATTCTACTGTCGACAATTGCTTATCGACATTAGACAATTGTTGATCGACAGTTAACAATTGTTTATCGATAGAAGAAAATTGTTTATCGACACGCTCGTCAAGGGCAATAATTCTATTGTCAAAGGCATCTAACTTAAATTCGAGCATATTTGTCTGTTTTTCCAGCAGACACTTTTGTTCTTGGCTTTGTTGCTCGAATCGTTCGAGAAGATTCTTTTGTTCACTACGTTGTTCTTGGCTTTGTTGTTCTAGAAGATTCTTCTGCTCTTGGCTTTGTTGTTCTAGAAGATTCTTCTGCTCTTGGCTTTGTTTTTCTAGAAGATTCTTCTGCTCTTGACTTTGTTGTTCGAAACGTTCGAGAAGATTCTTTTCCTGACTATCAAATTTGGCAAGTAGCTGAGACAGCATGTTGGTCATGCCCGATGTACTTACTTGCTCTTGCTGTTCTTCCATTTCAATGTCGAATATAAACGTGTCCGGGTTTTTTCCACATCTTCTTAAATCTTCTTGCAGACGAATTATAAGATCATTCTTTGTTCCAGCAGTAGGAAGATCTCGTTTATTCAGTTCTGCCTTTAGTTCCACTAAATTTAAATCATTCAAAGATTTACCCATTGCCTTTTTTTTTTTTGTTCACTTTCCACACAATAAATTTACTGAGTGCACAAATATATTATATTATTCCACTTCTAACACCAATGTAATATTTTCTCAGGTTCGTTAATAAAACTAATTTACTTTATTCAAAACGTCCACTTATTTATTTCGCAAAATAAAACACTTTACTTTTCTTACTACAAACAAAACGATTTATTATTCACCACTGAATTAGTTCCAAACTTTACTTTTCACTTTTATTACAACCAACTTTATTCATTCACGATTAAAAACAAACTGTGTCGCTGCCGTTCAAACATGTGCCTTTTATACTTGTTTTCCAATCTCTGGAAATAAGGAGAACGTTCTGGTCTCTGCTTCTAGAGCTTTCCATAGGGGAAATTTCCCAATAATTTCCCTTCCAAAAGCTTTTATTTGACAGCTGGTAAATCTGCTATAATCCGGCAGATGGCGCTTCCTTCGTTTGAGAGTTGCTATAATTATAGCTACTAAGGGTATGTTTGCACTGCGACCGTAAGCTTTATTGTGTTCGTTTGTTTGCTTTTCGGAGTCGTTATAGTTCAAATTTGGAAAGTCATTACAGTATATTAGGGTGTCTGTTATTTCCCAAAATCATTTTTTAAGGTCAGAAACCCCTTACATCAAAATTCTATGCCCTAAAATAAAGGCTTCCACCAAAAAATGTTTGTCTAAGGTGATAAATCGGTGCCTCTTAGGCCATTCTCTTTTCCATACAAAGGAGAATTGGACACACCAAACTCCAAGACCAATAATGACGTGATATATAGCGTTGGAAAGGTATTTTTATAAACTACAATAGTTACTAAGAGAGTTTATTCCAAAACTCTATGTGAAACAAGTTATTTGCCGGTCAAAATTTTGTTTCAGTGCATTTTGGTGTGAAAAAAAGCTACCCTTAACTAGCGAATAACTTTTTTCACATAGAGATTTGAAATTAATTCTTTAAGTAACTATTGTAGTTCATAAAAATACCTTTCCAACGATATATATCACGTCATTATCAAAATTTTCGAAACTAGTGTTTTTTATCGGATGTACAAATGCTTCTATGGTAGTCACTTTTTTTCTTAAAATAAGTGCTAAAACGTCAATTTTTCTTAAAAATAGGATGGTTTTTTGAGCGAGCGTCATTTTTCTTAAGCGTTTTGAACCATAACAAAAGCAAGTTAGGGCTTTTGTTTTTAAGTAATAAATAACCAACTCAAAGATGTCAAAACTGGCCCTAACTAAAAACAGCTAAAAAGTCGGTTACGTTATATCTTCTTAACACTGCAGAATTGTTATATTTTATTTTCAAATCAATTTGTGTATCACATAGGTTTAGAAAAAAACTTTTTAAAAAATTGATACCCAAAGTAGCTTATAATAAATATGAAAAGTGGCTGATTCCCCGCGAGTTAAATTACGAAAATAACTGGCATGACTGTTATGGAGTTTTATCCCCCCATTGTGCAAGTGTGTCGCTTGGGCCCAGTGCAAACATCTAAGGTAATATACTGCGCATGTTGTCAAAATTGTATTTGTCAGAAATAAAAAATGGCAATTCGTGAGACGCAACACCAAATTTTAACACATATTTTGACAGATGCGCAGAACTGAACAAAAATTGAAACGCTAGTGATATTACCTTTAACATAATGTACTTTGTTTACACAGGATCCTACAATAACAGTAGGTAGTTACTTCTTATCTTCCTTGGGTGGCCCTCTTCAGGTTGTTGCCTTATCAGTTATTCTGGCTTTAGTCGTTCATCTCACAGTCAAAAGTTTCATACAATAGTCAAAAGAATAAAAACAAAGCATTTTTTTTTTAAATACTAAAACAAACAAATATTAATTTGTTTATAGCTTTTAAAGCGAAGTATACCGTACAAAAAACATGTATTTTTTATATGAGTTTTATTTAACAAAAATTAGAATTTCCATTTTTTCACCAAAAATCCCAATCAATATCTAATCTTCATCATCTCCCAAAATTTCATACTTCTAAACACAACCCTTAAAAAGATAAAATTCAATAACCTCAAAAAAAATTCAAATAAGCATTACCAAGCTTAACGGCTACATGGAAAAATAATTTTTAGATTCTGCACATCGGCTATTCCAAAAATTTCGAAACCAAGCAACTCAATTTTCAATGAAGGAAAAAAATATATTTAAATATGCCAATATTTAGAGTATATATTAGAGTTAACGAAAAAATTGTAAATATAAAATGCTACTTGTTGTTGTAAAATAGGCAAGTGATCAAAAAAGCTCATATACTTTATCTTTCGTATCTGGGCATTTTTCGGCATTTTTGCCACTATCAGTTCTCTATAAATTGTGATGCAAATGGCGATGAGCAGTTAGGTTTTTATAAGTGTTTTCAATACACTACTTAAATTCGGAACTATTTTTCTGATAGGAGTGCTGTAAAAATAGTATAACGCCTCAAAATGACTGAACATTTCATGTCTTCTCCGTTACCGAAAAATGACAAAAGTTGGTATAAATGGTGAACTATATTAGTGTTTGTAAAATTATTCCGCATACAAAGCAATACTTGAAAAAGGATTATGGTGGATTTTTTATAGATTTTTAAATCATGTCTTACTGTCTAAAACAGGGTAACGGAGAAGACAAAATTGCACTTTCTCATCCAAATTTCAAAAACTCATAGGCACTTTTTTTTTAAGTCTGAATTTCTTCGATCCACATGCTTGAAATGGATCAAGGTTACTAAAAAAAAATATGTGTTAAATTTCATTGAAATCGGTTGACGTTTACACGTGCTAGCGAGCACTTGAAATTTTTCATATTAAATACATGGTGTTTTCACAGTCTTTTACTCAAAGGGCCCGTAAAAGTGTAAACGTTGATTTAAAAACTTTAAACTTGGCACATATACTAAATACCATAAGGAGTATACAAATATATTTTTTTATTTTTGTAAACAACAGTTACTCCATTAAAAATAGCAACAAATGCACAAAAACAACGATTTTTAATTAAATTTTTTGATGGGGTTAATATTATGCAAAGCTATTGAAAATATTTTTGTTGATACTCCTTACGGTAGTAAATTTATGTGCTAAGTTTAAAGGTTTTCCATCAACTTTTACAATTTCGCTGATATTTTGAGTAAAAACTGTGAAAACCCCATGTATTTTGAATGAAAAATTTCAAGTGCTCGCTAGCACGTGTTAACGTTAACCGATTTCAATGAAATTTTACACACATTTTTCAATTGTCTGAATCACTTTTATCATTGATGAGAATTTAAAAATACAAATTACAATATAACTGAACAAAAAAGAAATCTTTAATCGTACGTGTCTTCTCCGTTACCATTAGCTGTCTTCTCCGTTACCATTTTTCATACTTTTTTCTGTTAGTAAAATGAAACTTGGCATTAAACCAAGGATGGTTTTTATAAATGTTGGTTTTATGAAAGTGTGCAAAAAACATTCAACTTCATATCTTAATGGACGGCGCACAGTGGGCAGAAATCGTTCATTTGGTGGCCAAAAATCTATAACCTTTGAACCAGTTTATATTTTCTTATGATTTTGTTTGTATTAATAACTTTATTTTAGTACCAATTGATTTACATTGCCTTGTTTTAAAAATGTTTGTTACTTTTATTTAAGAATTAATAATAAAATGAGTTTGTTTTTTCAAAACAAAAAATTAATTCTAAGTTACAGTTCAAGACTTCGAATAATTATTTTTGAACATATTCTAAGAAAAAAAATCGTTCTGGAGAGGGGTCTTTATCCCCCCGTTTATGCGTGGGAGGCAATTTACAAGCAAATTGACTTTAAATGTGTAGAACATTTCAAACAAAACAACAATAACACTTACAATACTGGGATGTATTGCTAAGAACTTATTGTTCTATTTTATAAATAAATCACGTTATTTCAATAAACAGCTTTTGAAAAAAAAAAAAAATATTTTCAAACTCAACATTTTGAGAAAAAAAATTTGTGGAGAAGTTTCTGGAACATTTCCCGTTTAATGGGACGCAGTTTTTTTGCATGACTTATCGAGGAATAAGGGGGGAGAACATTAATTGTTTGTTTTTGCTCAGGCGTCGTTTTAATGTTAAGTATTTATCTTTTGAAAGTCCTAAGTCCAAAAAATTGCTAAGGCTTCCTCTGCTGAAAACCTTGTGGTTTCAGCTTCTTGTAAAATATAAAGCTACGCATTCTATCCAATCTTATTTGGTTGCTCTTTCTACAATTGTATAATACAATAACTTCTGACTTCTTAGGTTGGTGATTTTGTATTTAATTATGCGTGTATTTTTTTCACATTAACATCAGATCTTGGACAATTAGCTTCAAATTAATTTATTTTTCATCTTTTTGATCTATCAGTATAGTATTTCCGGTCGTCCTCTTGTGGACATTTTTGTAAGATGAGCATAGTTGGTATTTTTTCTTTGGTCAAACATTCCGTCTAAGCTTATATATAAATCACTTACTTACTTCCTTACTTTAAGGTGAAACTGTCTTTGCCATTCGTCGTCAGGTCTTCACAAAAAACAATCAAAAAGAAGCTTTTAAGCCACCACTGTGCTTATCAAAAGTTTAGTTGCAAATAATTTTAAATCAGTCTTGCAACAATCTATTACTAGGCAAGATTAGGAGCTCAGTGTTGGCAGGTTCAGAGAAAACTGGTACAAGCTCACTTGTAACTTGTAAACTGAACTAAATGAAAACAATAAGGTTACCCTCATGCAAAATGTTAGGAAGGAAAATTCGCTATTCAGACTTTTGATCGCTCTAACTCCTAAAATCGGATTCATGCGGGTATGATTTTTTTTAAATTTCGATAGAGCACATATTTCACTTTCAATAAATAAATAAATGAAGATTGTGAAAAGTTGTGAATTTTTGTTCCACTTTAATGAACCTTAAAAATTGGTTTAAGTAAGATTGGTTTTACAAAATCTAACGGTACTATCCGGCTTACCGTTTTTTAATGTGTTTAAGTTTTAATTAAAACAAACAAATATGTAGAAAAACTTACTATAACCAAACCGACCGTTTTCTAAACGGGTTTTCTTAAAAAATCGTGGCTTTAAACCATGCTAGAAAATGTCTTTTACAAGAATACAATTTTTTTCTAAGTCTGAGGTGGTTCTTCTCTTAACCTGGACATATTTAGGAAAACAAAATTTTACATATTGCACGTATGAGTATTTTTCTACTGACTTATAATGAAACTTGAGTATTTTGAAGACATGAAAAATTTGATTTTTGGCCACTAAATCGACTATTTTTGCCCATTGTGCGGCGCAGAATTTTAAACTTCAAGGCAATGGTCGGAAATCTCTAAATCGTACGTGTCTTCTCCGTTACCGTCTATTTTTTTGAATAAACTTACTAAATTTCATATTTTTTTGGTGAAACTTCTGTGTCGTGTACTTTGTGATGAATTCTTAAAAACCACTGAGTTTCTTAAAAAAATATTAATTTCTTAACAAGAAAAACCTTACTACAAGCGTCCGATTGTCTTCTCCGTTACTTTGGAATGGCCGACATCTGTGGGATAAAACCTTTCCAACAGTACTTAATTCATGCTTTTGCGTTGAGTCTTAACGGAGAATAGTGTACTGAAAGAATTTACATACAATTTGCTAAGCGTATTAATATATATGGATATAATTCTATAAACCTAGTTTTAAAGATTAAAATTTCAAAAAAAAAAATTAATATTTTTTTAAAAATCCAAATTTTTTTTTTTTTCTTAAGTTTTGGATAAAAATCTTAATGGAAACCAGCTGAGCCGTTAGTGAGAAAAACTTAAATTAAAAAAACAGTTGGATGGCTGGTAGGTACCGTTATTAAGAGTTTTTCGTATTATTTTGATTATCAGAAAGTATACCATACCCATAATAATTCACTGATTGTTTTTTAATCAAAATCATAAGAGTCATTTTTGAGATAAATCACCTTCTCCTTTACGGTTGTATGGCAAGTAACGTTATCTTTTAAGCTAAGAAAAATCAATTTCCGATCTAGGGAACCACAAAAATACCTTAAGTTCAAAATTAGAATAAAATCGCTTCGGTGGTGTAGGCTGTAGGTCGAGATACAGAGAGACAGGCCGACAGAGTAGTGCCACCCACTTTTACCGTGTTTTCTCTCATCGTGGTGTGATGTTTGATTATCCTCTCGATTTTTTTCACGAATCCAAAGTTTGCCCTATAGTTCCTATATGGCGAGTAAAAAAGGAAGCAATCTTTGTATAAATTCCTGTGTGGAGTTTCTTTCTTACTCATTTAAGGCTTAAAATAATTAATGTGCCTTAAAGTTTCTCAATTAAGCTCTAAAATGTGGAATAACAATGTTGCAAAACCTTTTCTAAGTTCTTTTTAAACGACAAGGCTATTCGGAAGGGAAGAGTATAAAACCATCAAACAAACTCCAGCAATTTCCTTTAAACATGGTTTTCACATTTTTACCTCACATGATATTCGACTATAAACGCCACATATTAATGTGTTGTGCCTTAAATGATCGATAAAATCCAGCTCATATTATATAAAGCCCCTAGAATTAACATGTTGGTTCATCGTTAAAAAAACATTGCTTCAACTAAACTTTGCTAGCCTATCTACATACATATACACATGAAACTAAATAAGTTCCAAAAACTATGATTCTAGTTGCTACTCTTGTTGCTACACGATGCCACGACAAAACCGATATCCTGCCACAGTATAATGCAATCCACAGATTTTACTACTGAAGCCCATTATAAATTATATGGGGCAGGCAACAACTTTGTTTATACTCTCGAATTTCAAAATGTGTGCTGAAAGCAACTGCAATAGCTGGTTGTCACGGGATGCATACTAATTGGGCATAGAACAAAAGTTTCTATAAAAGCACCTTTTAGCCACGTTACTGCGTACTGGACCCCATCGTGCGACCTTCCACGAGCATCGAAGGTGAGGCAACATGTTATTTCGGTCTTTCATTTCTGTGGTTGTGTAAGCACAGCACAGCACAGAGAGGTTTGTGGCAAGATGTAAAATTCATGCTACAGGTGACATTTCATTTTCTTGGATACAACTACTTGTAGACCCAAATACACATGCATAGATAGCTCCTTAGGAAGTTTGATTTCGTGCTGAGTTCTTAAAACAATTTACATCAATGAAACTTTTAAGTAATTCAAATGGATCTTCCCGCCCCGCGAAACTGGGAGCTTAGCAAACCATATTGAGAAACGTTTAGGACTGTTCATTAAATATAAGGATTCAAATAGATATGTAGCAGTGGCGGGCTTAGATGACATAATAGCCCGAGCTTTGTATCCTCTTCTTATCAGTTTTAAAGTATCAAAACAGAATACGAGTATTGTTCGTTCTTTTTGCAACTTCTTTCCCTAAAAGTTGATTTTTTTTTGTTAGTTTTGAATATGGTCTCAAGTAGGTACCTACTTGCTTTTATTTTGTTCAAAGTGCAACCGGCACTTAAAGGGAATTAAGACAATTAGAGGAAGATAATTATGGACAGAACGATGTCCCTTTTATACTGGGAAGGCACTTGAGATTTTCTGTCGTACGATTATTCAGTCGCAAGAAATAGAACACATGAAATTAAGACAAGGAACGCGTTTGTGATTTTCGATCGTAGGGACTAAAAAAAGAGATCACAGCTTAGTAAGATTTGTTGGTGTCATGCACGTAAACGTTCATACACATTTAATCTCATGTGTTCTAATTTTTGCAGCTGAATAATCGTGCTATAAAAAATCGCAAGTGCGTTCTAAGCCTAAATATGAATGAACGGACATGACACCTAAAAGTCATAGATACCACGCTGTGATCACTGTTTTTGGTCGCTGCTACAGAAAATAGCAAATGCGTCCCCATAGCCTAATCCTGATTGCTTGACTCGTTTTTCATATTTCAATGAGTGCGAAGTTAAATTTTCTCCATTTCGCACACTTTTACTTTTGATACAAGTGAGAGACAAAATGTCATCGATTAATAGGGGACTTAGATGGTTATAATCAGGGGTAGAATTTTGCTAACTTTTCCTTTTGTGTCAGTCATCGTATAAGAGTATTAACCTTATAAAAATACTTTTTATATCCTCGGTATACCAAAAATTTATAGTTTATTTTACCTTTGTTTGCCTTTTTCGCATTTATTCCTTCAAAGTTCATTGCTTTTTAAACTAAAAAGTGTTAGAAATGAAAATAATAATTTTGGGTGCGAGTGTAGTTACGTACTTTTTTTTATTAATTAATATTATCTTTGTTCCAAACATTGACAAAAACGGTCAATGTTACTATTTGTCACCAATATTTGCCAATTCCTGATCCACTCTTCAAAAATTTGTTTGTTTTAGACATTTCCCATTCCTAACAAATTCTATTTAAGAAATTTCTTTGGGCAGAAACTCTTTGGTTTTTCAAATGCCGGGTTGACATAGTTCAGATGTCAGATACATACAAAACTAAATTCTTTCCAAAAGTTGCCACCAACAATTCCACCCTTATCAGCATTTGTGTCCAAAAATATCTGAAAATAAATAAAATAAAAAATATTTTCAATGTTCTCTCAGTTGAGTTCTCGTTTCGTTTCTCGACAGCAGAACAGAGGAGGGCTTAAATAGAAAATAGTAATATGTAAATGAAGATTGCTTCTTCAATATTTTCGATTTTGTAACAAGGTACTTCTAAACAGGTTTGTTCGTTGAGCCTGGGATCGCCTCAAAACGTGTTTTTTGAGACTTATTGTCACCCTGAACTCACCTTGAAGTAGATCTAGATTCTTTTCTATAGGCTGAGTTGAAGCAAAGAATACAATAAACTGTCAAAATGGGATGAGCTCGGAACCATTTTTTTGTTGTGTTTTAGGTAATTCTTCTGTTTTTGAGATAGAAATTTAAGGGATAGAAAAATTTATTTTAATAATTGCAAATGGAACGAGAGTGAGAACATGGTAGTGGACACACAGTCCGTGCTGAGGATCTGGAAACAGCACTTCTCCAGACTGCTAAACGGCGAAGATGGCCAAAATTCCGCTGTAAGACACAACACTCCATTCAACCTGGACGATGATGGTTAAAATTTCTATCCACCCGACCTAAATGAAGTGCGGTTAGCGATAGCCAAGCTTAAAGCGTACAAGGCTGCTGGTGCGGATGGCCTGTCAGCCGAGCTATTTAAAGCAGGGGGAGATGACTTGGTAGGGAGTATACACCAACTTATCTCCAAAATTTGGTCGGATGAAAGTATTCCCAATGAATGGAACCTCGGTAAAGTGTACCACATCCACAAGAAAGGAGATGCTAAGGACTATAAGTCTCTTTAACGTCGCATACAAGAACCTGTCATCTGTACCATGTGATCGCTTAAAACCGTTTGTCACTGATCTGATTGGCCCCTATCAGTGTGGTTTTAGGCCCGGCAAGTCAACCGTCGATCAAATGTCCACACTTCGACAGATTTTGGAAAAAACCCAGAAGTTTCAAATCGATACACACCACCTCTTTATCGATTTCAAAGTCGCATAAATGATAGCGTAGATAGAGAAGAACTATACAGAGCCATGTCGCATCTCGGCATCCCTTCCAAACTTGTCCGCTTGTGCAGGATGACTATGGAGAAATCTCGCTGTTCCGTCAAAGTTGGTAAGAACACCACCGAACCCTTTGATGTCGAGAAAGGTTTGAGACAAGGCAATGCGTTATCATGCAACCTGTTTAGCATCGTACTTGAAGTAATTGTACGCAACTCGCAAGTCAAAAACAGAACAGTTTTTCAAAAGTCCGTTCTACTACTTGCTTATGCAGATGATATTGACATCATTGGGAGAACAAAACGAGCTTTTACCCGGTGCGTTTGCAAGTATTGAATCGGAGGCGGCGAGAATGGGTTTGGCTGTTAATGAGGGCAAGACGAAGTATATGCGAAGTCGTCAAGGATTTTGTCTACCTGGGCTCCACTATTACATCGCAAAATGACAACAGTGAAGAGATCAAACGAAGAATTACTCTTGCCAACCGCTATTTCCTCCGGCTAAAAAGACATTTGGAGTAGTAAAGTCCTCTCCCAAAGAACCATCAATGGGGGCCTTATATAAGACCCTAATCACCCCGCTGTATGTAGCAGAAGCATGGACCCTGTCAAAAACTGATGACAATCTGCTTTGAATGAAAATTCTTCGGGTGATCTTCGGTCCAGTCTGTATTGATGGAGTATGGAGGAGAAGATTTAACAATGAAACTTATGGGCCTTACGGCTACGTCGACCTGGTCAAAAAGCTGAAAATACAGCGGCTGAGATGGCTCGGACACGTGGAGCGTATGAACACCGACGCCGACGCAGCAGCCCGACGAGTCTTTGAATCTACCCCTGATGATCTGCGCAGCCACCTTAGGAGGCGCACACAAGTGGAGAACGACCTCAACCAACTTGGAATGCGCAACTGGAGGCAGCTAGCTTGGGACCGAGCTGGCAGGAGGGACTTGTTGGTCGAGGCCGTAGTCCACCCTGGACTGTGAGTGCCATCTAAAGTAAGTAAGTAAAGTAAGTAATAGCAAATCGAAACTGTGGTTTGTTTTTATTAATATATTATCATTTTTTTTATCCTGTTTATCTCAACAATGCAATTGAGAGCTCTTTAGTGTTTTTTGAGAACCGAAAAACTTGGGCTTATTAAGAAAACCTGGGTCAACGCTGGGTAAACTGCAACGAAGTCACAAATTAAATTGTATTTCTAAATTACACAATCAAAACATTGTTAAAATGAAAAAACTCAGAGAAGAATTCATTTTTAAGTCCTTTTTATTTTTGTCACTCTAAATTAGCCTAATACTAGATTGTCATATTGGCACCAACATTTTATAGCATTGACCTCCAATTGATAATTTCTATTATTTTTATAAATAATGAAAATACATAATATAATATCTTAACTCACCCATATAAGTCTTTTTATACAATATTATACTGTAGAAACAATATCCCTTTATTATTAGAAATTATTATTGTTATTTAATATTACATTTTGTTTTGCTTTATATAGATGTTTTGAAGCAAAACAGAAGATAATTAAAAAAAAATAAATAAATTTAACATAAAAAAAAAATAAAATAAATATTATTCTAATAGTGAATCATCTCAGTTTTTGCTTGAAATGTGTTATTCGGGCGCGAACATCAAATAGCTGTTATAATCAATTTTGTTTTGATTAAAAAGGAAAATTTAATTGAGGACAATCAAAACCCTACTCTTAAACCTTTTTTTCTAATTCTCCTTATTTTTGGGTAGGTGCACAACTTTTTAAATGTATTTTTATATTTATTTATTTATTTATTTATTTATTTATTTAATCTACGAGCTTCAGACTCAACAAATATTTGGTGGAGATAATTCACATTGTAATTGTGAATTATATAGAACGACACAAATTGAAAATTGTTTCCTTTAAAATATAGTAATGCATACGTCGATGCAATCAAATACAACCTAGCTTGAAATGCCAGTGAGCGATAAATTATTATTGAATGGATCATAATTTTTAAAACGATTAAAGTATAAGCTTAATTAAATCGCGTCCAATTGACACAGATAGTGTACGTTGAGGGCTACCTTTCACAAAAGAAAAAAAACTATGATATTTTATTTAAAGAGCATGCAATAGATGAATATGCAGGTAAATGTAACGTAAACATAAATAAAAATATGAAAAGTACCTACTTAAAAAAAATACTATATGTACATAGTACATACATATATTAAATTTAAGCTTGGAATTTTTAAAGGCTGTGTATTGGCTGTATAGTTTATCTACATATATTACAAAGCTAACTGAGTTAGCGAGTTGTATAACTTATAATCCTTCTCAATTATTTAATTGTTTTAAATGCAAAATATTTCAAATTGTCTAAATATTGCTTAATTAAAATTAAGTTTTCACTCTTATGACATAATTAAGATTTGATCGTATAATAATGCGAAATTTAAAAAAAAACATACATAGATGGCCAACGGGATTAGTGCCAAAACTCACTCAATTTGAATGAAGAAAGCTTGACTCCTTCAGTATGATCTAGCATGAACTTGGGACTATACAGAATCACTCCAAATGTGCTTAGTATGCAGTTATATAAAACCATTTTGGAGGACTTAGATTTTCACCGACAACATGACATGTCTACATACCAAATACTTTTATGGAAATAGTAGCTTTGTTACACAAAAATAATAACACTTTGAATGTGAATCCATGCTGCAGTTTTTTTTTATGCTGCACATGTAACACTGCAGCTTATACAGGGATTCCAGATTTATTTTATGTAATATAAGATTTTTTATCAGATTTTTTTCTGCACAGTCACAGTCACTTTTTGTTGTTGCATAGAGGTGACCATGCCATACATACACATGTGACATATTTTTATATTAAATGATTCGGTTATAGAAAATGATTTTTTTTAAGGACTTAAAAGCTTATTGCTCATCCGTTTCATAAGAGGACATTTTAAAGGCAAATTCTGAAGTATGAGGGATTTTGGTTTTATAATTCAAGGTATTTTTGTAATTTTTTAAGCTTTAGTAAATTGAATTATTTGATGATAAAGTCATTCATTACACAAATTTTTGCATTTTCATAAATATGACGGATTAGGGCTGAAGTTTTAGATAAATTGAGCAATTTAAGATTGTCGCTGTTAAATTTTAAATCACGATTTTAATATCTTTATTGATTTTTATTCGGTTTTTGTTCTTAGACGTTTTAGGTAAAAAGTAATCCTATAAGCACTTAATTAACCAATATTTTGAAAAAAAAAAAATAATAAAAAAAAAACAATTTTTAAAAAGATTCTTGCATAGATATTTACTCTTGGTTGTTTGTCTCCCTTTTAGCGTTCAAAATGTACTTGTATTACTTAAACCATCAATGCTCACCCACGTTGATAAATACCTTCCCTCAAGTCTACTAAGAATATATCTGATTTATATAGTATTTTATTTCTAAAGCTAAGCTAAGAAAACTACATGTATAGCTTATGGGAATTATTTTAGCCGCAAGAAACTGTTTGACGCTTAAAATGTTTGTATCTAACCAAAGGAAATAAATTTTATATTCACCACGATATATTTTTTTGCGCAAAATAATGTCACTGAGACTGTCGAATAGTCTCATTTTGTTTTTACAAACTATACATTTTTGTACGCCACGGACTTTTTTCTTTAACGATTTTCTTTCACCACCAAGTTTATTTTCGTTCAAAAGAACTCTATACTAAAAATCATCAGCAAAAACTAATACACTTGAGTCTAAAATAAACTCTGGTAGATCATTTATAAAGAACAGAAAAAAGTGAGAACCCAAATGGTTTCCTTGTTGAACTCCCGAGTAATTTAAAATAGCTTTCGAAACATGCGAGCCTAATTTAACTGTACTGTACTGTTTACGGTTAGTTAAATAACTCATAATCCAGCATAACAAAGTAGAGTGAAACCTAAAGTTTAATAATTTACGCTCTAAAACATGGAATTGAACACGATCAAAAGCCTTAGCTAAAACTGTGTAATTGCATCAACTTGAAAGTGTTGTTCAAAACTGCTAAGACAAAATTTAGTGAAAATCCCCAAATTTGTTTTCGTGAATCCATTACTCACAAGGCCATGTTGGTCCTCTGAAATAAAAGATCGCGTGACAGAGTAGATTTTCGGCTTGACAATCGCTTCAAATTTGGTTAGATTAACTATTTATAACGATAGTTAGGTAATATCAGTTTAACTTCTCAAAAATTCTTGCTTCTTTACTTTATGCTGGCCAAAAATTAATTATTCCAACTTATGGGAAATGGCAGAACATCATGTCCCTTTTTTTCAAATGTAAATTGAAATGGTCGTGCTCATGTCGAAAATCACTTTTTTTAACCACTCTATAGGCATTTTGAGTTTTGTATTCCATATCAAGACCTAATGCTAATAAGCTCTCATGCTCATATCTTTTCCTGTACTTATATTAATGTATCCACCCCTATTTTGTCTGTAGCCTAACAGAATTAAAGAAAAAAGTTCTTACATATTTCCTCAATCAGTAGAAAAATAAATAAATCCTGAAAATGGATAATTTAATGACTTTGAGTTAGAATGTTCGTTAATTCAAAATCTAGCCACCTACGTGTCGACATTTGCAACTCATTCATTTATTTTTCGAGTAGATGGTTTTTGTCTCTGATATTAGCTGTGACGTATTCGCGCAGTAATGATACAAACCATTATTGCAAGTTGGTTTATTGGTTACCAGTGACTCTCAAACTGAACGTTTATTTTTCGTTTTCACAATTGGACGCAACTGGCGCGGCGGATGCGGAAGTTGAATTTAATAACTAATTTACAAAATTTAAGTGCTAATCAGCAAAGCAAATTTACTTATACATAAATGGTAAGTGAAAAATGTAGAAAAATCCTTTATACAATTTGAATCAATGGGTGACAGATTTGTTTTTATTTTATAAATGGGAACTTGCAATATTACCCGCTCTGTATAGTGTATTAGTCAGACAAAAATTAAGAAATAAAACTGCTGGCTGCTTTGTTTGACAAAAGTTAAGAAATTAATCGACACAATTTTTGTATGCTTATTTTTCGATGCTGATTTGATAATGCACTTCAATGTAAAATCTCAACGTCAAAAATACCTATGTGAACCTACCAACTGACCTATTTTTGTTGACAAAATAACTTGATTAAAAATCCAATTGGAATTTTGTTTTAGGATTTACACTGAGGTGGGAATTAATTTCTGTGAGTGAAATAAGTATGTGAACAAATTGAATATGCCTAAGCCTAACGGAGTCTGGAAGTTTGGTAAAAGGTAGTTAATCCACCCAATAAATTAATTATTTAATAATAAGTCCTTTTGACACACCTTTTTTTAAGAAATGTAATCGAAGCTGTAAAATTGATTGAGAAGTTGACCAAAGTGGGTTCCTTCAAGAAAGACGCTCATCACGTTGGTATTTGAGTACTGTGCGACCATTGAACATCGAACTAGAGCCTAAATTGGTAGACCGATTTCCTTCAAATTTAGTACCTAATTACATTACATTTTTAGGTGAATCTTTAAAAGAAAAATTTGAATTTTTTTGTTTAAGCTCAGTAATAACTTGCTTTAACTTTTTTATTTACAAACGATTTTGGTTACATTGTTGATACCTTTGATGTCCTAATTGATTGAAGTAAAACTGATAGTTTTTGGCGAAAAATGCAAAAATAACGGAAAAAGGATGTTGCAGTGCTTTGAAAATTGTATATTGCCATATAAAAGTAGTAAAAGTATGGACATATTGAGTAAATTTTTGTATAACCAGAAAGTAATCATTGCTTGCAACTTTTAATTATGTTGGTACCGTAAATATTTTGATGAAACCCAATTTTGAAGACTTCTTTTAAGGAAAAGAAAAAACAAAAATAGTTGTGGTAATATTGGATAACATGGCAACACCATTTTTTTTTAACAAAGCTTTTTTGATGAATAAACAATTTCAAAGCGCTGTTTTACAATGTCTAAGTAAGCTCTGATTAGGTAACCAACACATAACACATATGTAACATTGCCACAGGGTCATAATTACACATTAAAAAAATTCACGATAATCTTATTTGTTATAACACACCTGCATTGGTTAAGAATCTATTTATTTGGACGCCTGAACTTATGACCGCAGATAACTAATCAAGAACTTTGGGCTTAGACATTGTGATACATGCCCTTAGCCGTATGCAAAGTTTAATCCATATTAGTTAAGTAGTTTTTAAGTTAATACAAAAAAAAAATTTAAATGCACTCGATCGCACGTACTTGCTCTAAATTTTAACGGTTTAAAAAATACTGTTGTGCATAAGGGCGGTCGTTAAAAAAGGTCATCTTGGATTGGCCTAAATCGGTTCTAAATGAACAAAAAAATCCCTAATTTTTTCAGATTTTTATTTTCATCATCTATGGTCGCTGAAGGGGTCAATTTAACTGTCAATGTATTTTGTTGCATAGATTTGCGTAAAATCTGTCAACAAATTCAGGGCGTGTAAGGTGGAAGCAGACAAGAAAAAAAATCTTCGGGAGGGAGCAATATTTAACACCGCTTGGGCAAGAGGGGCAATTTTATAGAAAAAAATACCATAAATAGAAAAAAAAATATTTAAGAAAAATGGAAACACTTACAGCATTGTTTTATTAGGATTTTGGAAAGTTAAACGCCCATTCTTATGGTTTATTTTCAAATTAATATTTTTTGATGAACAATTTGAGCAAACAATTGTTTTCAAACTCAGCATTTTGAAGAAAAATTAATTTTTTTCCAAATTTTTAACTTCAAAAACAGTTTTGACTGAAACTGTTAATTAAAAGAACTTTATTTAAAAATAAACCATAAGAATAGACATCTAGCTTTCCAAAAAGCTATAAAATTATACTGTTAAACCTGTATGTGACTACATTTTGTACTCATTTTATCAAAGTGTCAGCAGAGCAAAATAGGGATAAAATGTCAAAATAGCTTTTTATGGCCTTTAGTCCTACAAATTGGCGCTTCGTTCGGCTTACTCACTTGAACTCATCAGTGACATAGTGAAGGCTTTGTTATACGCAATTTGTTTTAAGTTCAGTTCAACTTACATGAATTTTTCAACGAAAATCCACTGTAAACTATATCCAACAAGATTAGAATTCCCAATCATTAAGGTGGAAGTTTTTTTGCCTACTTATTTGAAAATCACATTTTTTAAAAAAATTTTGCGATATTTTTACATTTATGGATATAGTGCGTATCCACTCACACCTATCAACATTTGTATAAGAAATTGTACGTTGTGCTCTTATTTCATTTTCAGTTCATTAAAAATTAGAGAAAAATGTAGTTTCATATGGGCTTTAGTGTTGCTGTTATTTTTTTTAATTAATTTTTTACTAATTAATGCAATTTTTTATAAAATTGCCTTTCCTGTCCAAGCGGAGGGAAATTTCCCCATTTCCGTACATTTTTTTTGTTTATTTCCAACCTACATGCCCTGAATTTGTTTGCAAATTTAATGCAAAAAAATAGGCAGTTAATTTAATCCCTATAGCGACTACACTGAGGGAAAAAATGCAATTTAAAATCTAATAGAAAATATTTGATTTAAAGTTGAATAATATTCAATAAATCATATTTAATTTCAAGTTGAAAACCTGTTGATTTAAATAGGCAACGTAGATTTAACAAAGCCAGCTTAGTTTCAAAGCGAAACGTATTCAATTTTACATAGAAATCAACTTTTCGAACATTTAAAGTACACTCAACCAGTGTTGCGTTTCCCCAACTGGTTGAAAATGTAGCGTGAGCGTGGCGGATTTAGTTTACTTGAAAACGTAAACCTTAAAATTTAAATAATTTTAGCCAAAACGCAAATTGAACTGACCCGGGCTCAACTTGTTGTTCCAGTTGTGTGGTGAAGAGAAGGTAGGCTTTTAACAGTTGAATTGTTCACCATAAGATTTTGACAAAACCCAAATTGTAAATTAAACTAGTTCTGCGCATTTGTCCAAGAACTTACCGAAAAAATAAAAGGCCAATCCCTTAGTAATGGCTTTTTAACAATTATGGATAATACCAAAAACCATTAGACCCAAAAAGTACAGCTGGAACAATAAATCACGCTCGGGTAAATTCAATTTGCGTTTTGCTTAAAATGATTTGTTAATAGTTTAAATTATTTGCGTATAGTTTAACTAATGTAGTAAAAACACTACAACTGTAGTAGGGGGCAACGCTGCACTCAACGTAGTTTCAAAGTGCAAGATGCTAGTATTTTTCGAAATCGAATTTTAAATTTCCATGCACGTACTTTTAAAGTGTTGCATAGTTAGGCCAACGTAAAAGTCAGATTTTTTAATTTATATTTTAGCTAAATATATAGAATTTCGAGAGCGCTTCGTAATTTCACGAAGTATCTACAAAACATTTGTGAGCAAAATTAACGCGCATTCAAAATTCACTTACATTTAATCAAAAAAAAATTATTACTTTTCTCATATTTATTTTTGTCATTTGCTTAATGAATTGGTTTCCATTTTATTTTAAATCAATAACTGGACGAAGTTGAATTAAAGTTTTAAAAAGTATTTTAAAATTTGTATGTATTTCAATCAACGATGCTTGTACTTTAATCGAAATTGATACATATTGTTTTGAAGATGGGTGAATTCAAATCAACGATGATGACATCTCAAATGAAGAGAAAAAATGGTAAAATCATATTTGTTTTAAAAGAGGGAAACACTTTGAATTGATGTCATTGCTACTTTGAATTTAAAATTTTCGTCTTCGATGCCAAATCGTTCCGAAAAATATTTAAATCAAAGTTGTTTCCGTTGATTTTACGTTGTTTTTTTTCTCGGTGTATAGGGTATGAAAATAAAAAGAAAAAAAGGAATTAAGTTTTTTTTCTTTATTATCCTAAAATTAAAACTCAAAAAAACCCCTATAACGACCACCCTAATACACTTCATATGAAAATAATGGGAGAAATGTTTAAACATTCATTTTTAAAATTATTTTAAATAAATGCCACCTAAGTTCTAGAACAAATTTTAATGCATGGAAAATAAAATGCACGACTGGGATCACACGTACTTGCACTTATGTTCAAGTTGCTAGGTACTTAAAAACTTTTAAAATATGCAAGTCATTATAGAACAAATACATAAATAATATAAATAAATAAAACTTAAGAACTAATTTTGTATATACAATTTTAGTTATACATATTTTTAAAGCAAAATTTTGGGATGCCAGTTTTGAGTATTTATAAATATACATTTACAAAATTGTTTTCAAAAAAATTTACAATCCATTTTCAAAATATTAAATTTTCAAAAAAAAAATTCAAATGTTTTTTTTTTAAACCAAAATTTACTTTTTTCAAAATTTTAATATGCAATATTAATGACATTTTAAGGAGCTTTTGTATAAAAAAATTATTGAAATAGGTTAAACCGTTAAAGAGAAAATAGAAAATAAAAAAAAAACCGTTATATGGCAGGTACCGTTAATAACAGTTTTTGGAATTTTTTTGTATACCGAAAAGTATAATAATATTTTTTTACCAAAATCGTTGGAGCCATTTTTGAGATAGACTAGCATTTTCTTACTGGTTGTATGGCAAGTACCGTTATTTTTTGAGCTAAAAAATATTTCAATTTCCCCTCTGGAGAGTTACAAAAAAACCTTAAGTTCAAAATTTGAAGAAAATCGCTTCAGTGGTTGAAGTTGTAGGTTGAGGTACAGACAGACAGACAGACAAAATTGTGCCACCCACTTTTTTCGTGTTCTTTATCATCGTCATGTCATGTTTGATTCTTATAATTTTTAAAGTTTGAAAAAAAAAACTTTTTATTCGAAACTAATACTTTTCAAAATTTTGCGTTATTAAGTACAATTTTAGTTCTTAGGATTCAATCAGTGGCGTAGCGAGCATTTCAGGGGCCCCGTATCAAACATTTTTTAGGCGCCCCCTTTTTCCTGACAGTGGCACTACCTTTTTTGTTTCCTGCAAATAAGCTTACATAAACTTATTTTAAATTTATAACAATCTAGGAACTTTACATAAATAATAAATAAATTGGGTGGCGCAACAGCTCGAGGAGAACCAGGGCCTAGTGACTTACAACTCACAACCATTCCTGTGTGCGTGTTTGTTGGGCAGGAATGGAGGGGACCTACAGTTTTTTGCCGAGTCCGAACGGCTAAATGAGAAGCACTTTTTCATGACAAGTATACTCTTAGAGGATTTGTCAGTTCCTCGCAAGAGGCAGTACCTCGAATAAAACATTTCTGTTTTTTTAGGTGGCACGGCTGGGAATCGAACCCACACCTTCGGCATGACAGTCCTACGCACTAACCATCAAGCCACGAGGTACTACGGAACTTTACATAAGTTAAGCTACGATTAGACGGTCAACGCAAATAGTCAACGCGTTGACTCTCTGACGTCAAATTCTGTCCAAAAGTTGTCTTGTCGTGTGATCGTCAACGCAGAATACTGTCGAGGCGTTGCAGCTGCGGTGACACTCTCGTTGACACAAGTTTGAGGGTCAATGCGATGATTATTTTCGTTGGCCGTGTAATCAATTTGTCAACGAAGTTAGGACATGTTCACCAACACGTTGAATGTATTTTTAGGTTGAGGCAGAGGTTTCTACGTTGACATAGCATAGCTTGCGTTGACCTTCATATCAATGCAGTTTATTGAGGATTCTTAATACATCGACAGCTAAAATACCTTATATAGTATATGGATGATGTTTCTGGTGTATTCAGTAAATGCGCTCACATAATTGCTGACCGTCTAATCTAAGCTTTGGTCTTAAAATTATGGCGGTTCAATGATTGCCTTTTATTTGTTCGGTAAAAGGGACAAAATACAGTTTTTTTTATAAATATCTTAAAAACCATTTATTTTTTTTTTCGAAAGATTTAAATTTAAGCTCATTAAGTTCTACACAAATTTTCGGCAGAGCAACAGATTTTTAGAAAAACAAACAAACAAAATTTCTTACGCACATCGAGTCCTCTATATCGTGGGGGCCCCTTTATCTCGGGGGCCCCGTATCATTGATATGGCTGACACCGCGGTAGCTACGCTACTATATACAATACTTTATTAATTTCCAGTCAAACACTACAAGCCGTAAGCTAACATATGATGTTGTAGTTTTTGATAAAATCGAAAATAAAAAAGCCACTAACTACAACTTTGAGGGTGGGAACTGGTTCCTTGGAGGAATTTAACAACAAATTAAAGTCCTGCGTGTCAAATAACAGAAAAAATTGTTTTGATAAATTTTTAAAGATTCAGATTTTCGTGGATCTCGAAGAAAATTTCTTCCAATGACGTTAATAAGTCCAGAAAGTCTTTATTTTTGGAAAAACAAGTACGGGGCAAATAAAAGTGATTTTATTCGCTTGTTTTTATACATATACGTTCGGAACTCTGACTTCTTAATAAATAAGGAGTTTCTGCAAAAATTTGGAACTAATATTGAATGAAATATATAAATTATTTTTGAGAAGCAATACAAGAACTTTAGTTTTTTCTTTTTTTTTCTTATTTTTTTTATAAATTTTGTTTTTATTCCAAAAATTTTGGGCGGGTTTGAACCCCCAAACCTCCCCTGCGTTCGCCTCTGGATAGCTGGCCATATCTGCACAGTACGTAAAATGTTTATATCTTCACTAATATTTCATATTTAAACTCACTGTTTTTGGCACTTCTTTAATAATTTTAATATGGAATTGCGTATTGATTCCCAAGATGAGATAGACTTTTTGAGGTTAATTAAAGTTTTAAGTGATTTCTAAAGATGATGGAGCTTTCTAAGCTAATACGATATGCCATCATGTGTGGGTATTTTTTTTTTTCTGTTGTATAAGACTTTTTTTGTTGTAAGACTTTTTTGTCGCAAGTAAAATTTTATTTTTCTATGGATGGTACTGGTTATTAAAATAATGGGCTTGGTAGAGCTGTTTCTTACAGAAAAATAGAGTATATACTCAATTTTTCACAAGAACAAAAATTACAAAAAATGTTGGAGTCATTTTCGAGAAACCAAGATAAATAAAAAAAAAATGGGCAGAAATAAGTGACAGTAGAATTTTTTTACTAGAAACACTTCCCCCCTCAAAAAAACAAAAAAAAAAACAACTGAAAATTTCATTGAAATCGTTTGGTTCGTTTCCGAGAAATAAATTATGTTTGCCCTTATAGTTAATTTCATAGAAGGCATTCAAAAACCCATATTTTTCTGTCGTAACCAAAGGAGAGACCGTCGAGAGACTCCGTAAATTTCGGTCCAAAATAAAATGTATGCTTTTAAACTAGTATCATCTCAATCTCGTTTCGGTTTCACATACCAAAAAAACAACTAGACCAAAACTTTTCTGGTCTCATGGGCTTGTCTTATAGGTACCTAGTTTTTTTTTATAAAAGACGACAGAATTTTATTAAAAAAAATAGCAAAAAGTTGTACACTAGCTCTACTATATAACCATGTAACAGTACATACATATTTTTAAACCAAGAAATCATTCTTTACTTTCGTTTTTAAATGAAGTTATTTGTATGTACCTATAAAGAGTCTTCGAAGAAATAACTTTCAAACGAAAAAAAAACTTGAGATTTTTTTCAAAGTTTAGATAATTTTTCATTAAATTTTAATTCAGATTTCAACAACAACTAAATTCTTTACATATCAAGTGTTATAGATTTTGAGAAAAATAAAGATTGCATTAAAAACTTAAGAAACTATTTTTTTTTTCGTATTTAAACCTACAATAACACCATCAAAAACAAATTTTTTATTTATGTAAGCAAAAAGAATTTATTGAATGTAAAATTGGTTCCACGTACCTACCTATGTACATTATGCATACGCAGACATATACCAAGATTCTTTTTCTGTAGATACCTGAGTACATGATAGATTCTCTCAACAGCAAATACCTACATATCGCCCAATCAGTCTTGAGATTTGTTTATCAATGAAATCAAAATAATCGCAATTTTTTTGTTCGTACGAAAAAGCCTTTGAATTGAAAACTGAATTTATTTCAAATTCTCATTGGAGCAACAAACTTCCAAAGGCAACGGAGCTATTTTAAGAAAGCCTGCTCCCTCCCAACGCTTCTTATGCCTCACAAGACTAGGCTGATTATAATCTTGCAAAAAACGTTCTATCTTAATAGATTTCTATAATCATTTTCTATTTAAAGAGCAGGACCTTTTGATTTCCGGTAAAGAGAAAAACCATAACTTGAAAGGAATAGTTAGGTACCTACTTGCAGTGGCTCTTCAAACAAAAATATCCCTATAGCACTTGTGATGAGTACCTACAGGTACCTATCTACCTATAGATATGTTCATAAACAACACACCTATCTCACTTTGTCTACAAGTGGTATAGGATACCTCCATGGTCCTATTCATATTCTGAATTGTTTGTATAAATACTTGATCCACTGCATGCATAGAGAAAAACAAGAAGTGCCTCTATCTAACCGAAAGTATCTACTACCGCATCCAACCCCTACCCAACCTTGTGCTTATTCATCACCCTGGAAGCTATACCAAACGGCAGAAGCAGCTCAGAACGATTTTTTCAAACGATCTTCAAGAGCCATTCCATTCCATCCAGTGTTAGGTTAGGCATAGGCCCGCAGTACCAGTCCCAGATCATGCTACTGCAGCGGTGTTCTCCAAAACAACCAGAAGTGCGGGGTTTGGGGTGAACCTCTGATGGAAATAACGACAACAACGCGATGACGATGTATAGTGGCGGCGGCGACGGTGTTTTTCGATTTGGATGGCAAACGGTCTACGGACTACAGCACTATGGGTCTACCTACAACAACACCGACACCGCTCTTAATAATATACTCAGACTCACAGCGGAGCACATTCAGATTCAGATAGAAGAACCAACGACAAAACGAATACAAGCAGAATATGGGCCTCCTCACGCTTTAGATACTGCTCCGTCAGTAGAATCAATCTTGTCGAAACGATCAAATGTGCGCTTCGCGTCGGTTATACTCACTTTCGCTGTAGTAAAGTCAAATGTATCTATAATTTTGTTTATTTTTCTTTTTTCTTATGAATTCCAACGAATATTGAATTTTTAGATTTTTATTTGAGAACAAAAATAAAAAGTCCAAAACCTAATCATACAATTTTTCAATTTAAAACTCAAGCTGCGTTTCAACTTCCGACTCCAGTTTTCAAATTGAATTTTTTGTTTTGTTGGTGCGTGGTCTTTGACGTGCTTTTTTTTTTTTGTTATGGCGAATCAATGTGGCGGCCATGGATTATTTTTAAAATTAACGACAACGATGGTTCATGAATCATGACCCTCGGGACTCTTCATCTCATCCAAAGTATGGGACCGGGGCGGCACTGATTGCAAATACAAACGAAAAATAGAAATTATCTCTAAAGAAAAATGTTTGTTGTTTTATTTCGCTGTTTTAACGGTTGCGTCGTTTTCCATGGTAAATTAGTTTGGTAATTTCTAAAAATACAAAAACAGCAATACAAGTGACAATAACACATATGCAGAGCAAGTGAGATAAGTCCGGTCTCCGTGTATTTTGTAATTTGCATGTCTTCTCGTTCTGGTTGTGATCTGTTTAGATATAATTATGCAAGAAGGACGATAGTATATGCAAACGCAAATGCATATCTTTTATCTTTGAGGTTGTGTTTCGATTTCGATCCTGATATTTATCCCGGCATTTTTTTTAGCACTCCTTTTCATTTCGTTCCGCTTTGTTTTTGTTTTTATTTATATTTGCATGTATGTATTTTGTTTTTCAAAGAGAGAATGAGATAAACAAATATACCTTCCTATATTTAGGAGTTTAATTAATAATCTTAAAACACCTTAGCATTCAATTAGATTTTTTAAGTGAATTAAATAAACATTTTTAGCTTATGTTACTTTTTCAGCTTTTTAAATTATTTTTTATAAAACATCAGTGAAACCCTACTTTGAAAAATAAATCGTTACGAAGTGCCAATACGAAATTTTATACGAATAAAACTTGTGTGCGTGTAAAGGGACTTGTTTAATACCTTAATAACTATATGGGTGGAGATTTTAGGATTATGATAAATCAAAGAATGATCAAAGATGGCTTACAAAATGATAAAATCAGCACTAGAAGGATCACATCAGCATCAATATAACAATGGAGTGATTTTGATAAAGTGCACCTATATAGGTAAGTTAGAAAACTCAGTGTATTTTATATTGATATCTTTTTTTTGAGATGGAGAAATCATGGGGAAAGTACATAAGTATCCACTTTTTAGAAGAAGAAGTACAATTTATTCTGTACTCCTCGCCGATTGCACCAATATAAAATTTAAATTTTTTAAAACCCACATTTCCTTTTCCCATAAAAGAATATCATCTCACCCATGTCCCATGATATTTGTATCAACGTTTTGGAAACGTCTGAAAGATTTCAGCCGAGTTTTAAAATTAACTTGTATTAGAACCAGAACTAACAAATACCTTGGAACTATTGCCATAATAATCACATTGGATTGTATTAAAATTATTTGTTCCGTTTTCAAAAAGACCAACACTATCAACCCCCCCCCACCCTAAACTACAATATTACGGGATCATAAATGTAAGCATACTGTACCACTGTTAAAAATGATATTACATAATAATAATGTACATTCACGCCCTAAAAGAGTAGACAAATTCTTTCAGACATTATTTGTCAGAACAAATGCGAAACATGAATTTTGCAGATTTGGCGAACTTTTAAATAAGGAAATATTCAAAGAGCAGAGAGCCAATTTTGTGGGTGAAGGTATAACCAAAATTCATGAACGTAATATATGGATATATCAGGTGGTGGTTACTAGATTCAGATTCACCAGGGCCAGGGTGGAGAAGGGGGGTTGAAAACGGTGATTTTTCGGATTTTTAGTAGGGGCTACTACCACATACATACATTTAAACTAGAAAAAACTAAGCTATGATTAAGAATTTTGAGGTCCCAAACGTTTTAAGTGTTGCCACACCTAGCCAGATGCTTACAAAAAGTGTCAAAAATAACTTTTTGCAGTCAGTCTTAGTGGTATAACCTTAAACACATAAATGATAAGTCAAAAAATGAAGAAAAATCTCCTCATTACAAAAGTATGCGTGTTAGTTGTTTAAAGTAGCACCTCAACCAACCAGTTATACCCGCGGCATTAGGCCTGATTTTCACTCCTTACGTACTTTTCGGTCGTCTGGCTGCTTCTGGCGATACCTACCTAAAACGTCTGACACGCATATTTTTGTGGTCTTTGCCATATTATTATTTATATTATTATACCATACTGATCGAAAAAAGTGATTTTTTGAAACTTTTTGTAGGCGTCTGGCAACAATGTCTGGGACCCCAAATATCATGATCAAAGCTTGGCTTCCAAAAAACCCGGGAAACGACCGTAAAAATCCTGCACGACTGGATTCGAAATCAGAGCTCTTGAGCACCAAAACCCACACTTTCGTAAATTTTGGTAATACTTTGACTGCAATAAAATTTGCAACCAGCACTCGGTATTAAACCGACTTCAAATTTTTTCGATAAAGTATGCGAAAGATGTATGTACATTAGGGTGATCCTTATATTGGACATAGTCTTGAATAGTCCTCATTCGATACAAAACATTGAAAAACAATTTCCCTGATTTTTTCAGATGTTAGTTTCACCCCAATCTTCTCCCTCTTTTCTCTTTACGTAACTAATTATAGGTTAAAGATATAGGGGAATCTTTCGAGTAGATTAGATTCAGACTAGAAAAAAATAGTAATTTGACCCAAAATAGAATAAGATTATTAAAAAACAACGGAAACACTTACAAGAACATGCTATAGCTTTTTTAAAGCCATGAATCCATTTGCTATCATGCTTCTAAAGTAAAGTTTTTATTAAAAATAGTTTTTGAAAAAATTCATTTTCAAACTAAAAAAATTTTTTTTTTTAATTTTTAAATTTGAAAATTATTTTTTCAAAAACTATTTACAGTAAAAAAATGGATTTGTGGCTTAAAAAACCTATATCATGACATTATTTCTATTTCGGTTCAACTTTTTAGAAAAATTACCCCTTCCGCCTGAACGGGGGGAATAGACCCCCCTTCAATACGACCTTTTTCTCGTCTGAATCTAATATATACGCGCTCTAATCTTTTTCCGTGTGTTATAAGAATCCCCTTAACCCATAATTAGTAAAGGGAAAAGAGGGAGACTAATGGTGAAATTATTAAAAAATTAGGAGATTTTTTGTTCATATTAAGAGCCATTTGATGCATATCCAGCTCGAAATTTCAAAAAAAAAAAAAAAAAAACAATATAAATACCACCCTAATGTCCATATGAATTTGTACTTATACTACGAGTCTAGACTCAAAAATAACGACTTGTTGAGCTATTATACGCAGAAATAAAAATAAATACATACAATTTTGAAAATGATATAAAAACAAGTCAGTCTGATTTTTCTCTAGCTATAAAAAAAAGTAATAATATAATATTTTGAATTTTTTTAACAATTTGATTTTGTTTTAAGAAAATTTTCAGAAAGTTGATCCAAATATGTTCTCCCAAAACAGGAGGATTAAATTTTTTCTTGTAGCAACTCAATCTGTATGCTCTAGCGTTTTGATGCATCTTGTAAAAACACCCTGTTTAAAGCTTCTTTTTTATTTTAAAGCTTTAAAACTTGTTTTTTCTATTCAAACTTTAACTAAATAAAATGCACGACTGGATCGCACGTACTTGCTCTTATGTTCAAGTTGTGTGAAGCTTAAGAACTTTAAAAATATTCAAGTAATTATAAAAAAAACTATAAAAACCATTTAAATCGTTCTTTTAATTGTATAAACAACCTGATAAATAACTTAGAGCTCAAATAAAAGTATGCCACTTGATTACTTGACAAAAATATAAATATAAGCAAACAAAAATTTTAAATCGTCGGAGCCGTTTTCTTAAAAATTAATACAAATTTTTTTAAATTCTTCAAAAAAAAAATTTGATATGCCAATTTTGAGTACATACATATTAATATACACTAAAAACTGAAATTTCAAAATAATTCATCAACCTGCTTTTGAAATATTGAATTTTCAAAAACAAAATTTGAAGCTTTTTTTAAAAATCCAAAATTTATTTTTTTCCAAGATTTTGGTATGCAGTATTATTTATATTCTAAGAAAGCTTTTATGAAAAAATTTTATTGAAATCGGATGAGCAGTTAATGAAAAAACTGAAAATCAAAAAAACCGTAATATGGTAGGTACCTTAAATTAATAAATGTTTTTGGTAATTTTGTTTCTTACCAGACAGTACACCAAACCTACAATAATACACTGATTTTCTTATCAAAATCGTTGGAGCCATTTTTTGAGATAAATTAGCTTTTCCTTAACGGTTGTATGGCAAGTACCGTTATTTTCCCAGCTAAAAAAAATGTCAATTTCCCCGCTGGAGAATTACAAGAAAACCTTAAGTTCAAAATTTGAAGAAAATCGCATCATTGGCTGAGGCTGTAGATCCAGATACAAACAGACAGACAGACAGACTGAATTGTGCCACCCACTTTTTTCGTGTTCTCTATCATCGTAATGTTATGTTTTATTGGTATCTCAAAATTTTTTTTTTTGCCCGAATCCAAAACTTGCCCTATAGGCTATTGATTATGTCATATAATAAGGAAGTAAGACGTTCATAGAATTTTATTGTAAAAATCATCAAAGGGGCCATTGAAGATGAGGAAACCGCGGAGTGCTATTAAATTGGAGGGTGCATTTTTGAGAGGGGGGTGCAAAAGCACCCTTTTTGGTTTTTTGCATATAACTCGAAAACGAAGCAAAATTTCGAGATAATTCTCACAACTTTTTTTGTAGAAAATAAAATTTGCCATCAAAATGGATTTTTGAAAAAAAAATTTTTTTTAAATTTTTAGTTAGCTAATTTTAAAAAAAAATCATTGCAAAAAAATGTGAAAAATCGCATTTTTTGGTTTTTTTTACGTATTTGCTTATATCTTTCTTGCCAGCAGAGATAGGTATAGGCATTGGTCCATATAAAAGAAAGATAATTAAATTTTCTTTAAAATAAATTAAAAAAAAAAAAACGGTTTGGATATAAGTCGACGAGAAATAGTCGTTCAAACTAGGCTGATGTTTAGTTTTTAAAGCTTTATAAGTGGCATTTTTGGCTATTTTGATGGACTTGTTAGATTATACACTCAAACTGGGTGTATTAGGGAGTCATGACCAGTTGATACAAAAATAAAAGTCAAGTATCAAATTTTTCACAGTTTTAGGGTTGCCATATTATTTTTTCAAATTTTTAAAGTAATTGTCAAAACCAACACACTTGCTTTTACAAAGCCGGGTTTTGAGCACATGTTAGCATATACCTTCTTGAACATGAAAAAAAATTGTGTTAGACCAGTTTTACGCTTGAAGGTCCCTGCCAGACCAGCTCAACGTTTTCTAAGTAGGTATTAATGAAATAATTTTTTTTTATTTTGGAATACCTAACTCGTCTGGCACTATTTTGTCCATATAACGAAAGGCATAAGCTACCAAATACCCCAGTTTGTGAAAGTAGATTTGTTAGTTTTGATAATTATTTAAAAAATTAGAAAACAAAAGGAAAAAAATCACCAACATTAAGGGCCGTCTGGCATGCATTTTCGACAGCCAAACTCGTCTGGCACAGATTTGTCTCTATTTAAGGAGACATTAGCTAGCATATATTGAAAGCCCGGCTTTGTAGAACAAGGTTTGACAGTTATTTGAAATTAAAAAAAAAATTATTTCTTATAATACCTACTTTGAAAATGTTGAGCTCGTCTGGCAAGGACTTTCAACCGGAAAACTTGTCTGGAACTATTTATTTTTTCATGTTCGAGAAGGTATAAGCTAACATGTGCTCTAAACCCGACTTTCTAAGAGCAAGTGTGTTGATTTTGGCAATTATTCTGAATTTTGAAAGAATAAGATAGCAACCCTAAAACTGCGAAAAATTTGAAACTTTACTTTTATTTTTGACTCAACTGGTCATGACTCCCTAATACAACCAGTATGAGCGTATAATCTAACAAGTCCATCAAAATAGCCAAAAATGCCATTTATAAAGCTTTAAAAACTTAACATCAGCCTAGTTTGAACGACTATTTCTCGGTCGATTTTTATCCAAACCGTTTTTTTTTTTAATTTATTTTAGAGAAAATTTAATTATCTATCTTTAATATGGAACAATGCCTATACCTATCTCTGCTGGTAAGAAAGATATAAGCAAATACGTAAAAAAACCGAAAAATGCGATTTTTCACATCTTTTGCAATGATTTTTTTAAAAATTAGCAAACTAAAAATTTTTTGTAATTTTTTTTTCAAAAATCCATTTTGATGGTAAATTTTGTTTTCTACAAAAAAAGTTGTGAGAATTATCTCGAAATTTTGCTTCGTTTTTGAGTTATATTCAAAAAACCAAAAAAGGTGCTTTTGCACCCCCCTCTGCACCCTCCAATTTAATAGCACTCCGCGGTTTTCTCATCTTCAATGACCCCTTTGATGATTTTTACAATAAAATTCCATGAACGTCTTACTTCCTTATTGCCCTGTTTTTTTGGACATAATCAATAGCCTACTATAACCTATATCGCTCCTCCTTTTTTCTAAACAGGGAGAAATAGACCAACTCTTAAATTTAATTTATTTAATATTTCACGACAAAATACGTCTTATACTGGGTATCCTATTGTAAATGGTCAAAACTGAATATGATGATATGACAGGTGTTGACCTCTCCGAATTTAGTTACTTGCTCATACCATCATAATGGTTTTTGAGCTTTAAAAAAAAAACTATTGAATTTATAAATTATAACCCACCCAAGTGGGCCAAAAGTCCAGAAAAAATAGAATAATCTTACGATTATGATTTTTGTGAAATTTGTAACTTTGAAAAACTCAATCAATTTAGCTTAAGCCACAAATCATTTCGAAAAATATGAAAATTTCGTCTACCACAACACCTCTTGGCTTGTGGGAATTTTTGAAATCTACCTTACCTAGTTTACTTTTAAGAAACGGGTTTTCAAAAAAGTAAGTTCGAAAATTACATCCTTTTAAAATTTAACCTTTTTTAATTTTCGAAACACAAATCAAAAAAATTAATTCTGAAAAATAAGTTAAGATTATTTATATTTTAAATATCTTACTTCTACTTTAGGCTCTTCCTGCATGAGCCATAAGTCTGAAAAAGCATAATACTTTCAGTTTTCAATACCTGTATTGAAGCCAATTTATTAAAAATTCAGCTTCGTTCACGTTCACATTGGATTTTGAGCAAGCATTGAGGAAGGGCTTGACAAATGTGCACGAAAGTTTTTTTATAAATGTTTTTGACCCTTTAACAATGAATTCATAAATTTGTTTGTTTCTTTTTTAATTGATACTATTTTTTTTTCTTTTCAAATATTGAAATAAAGTTTTTGTTGGACTAAGGCGCCAGTTATAGCTATCATTGAAACTCATCATTGAAAATTTTAATGATTGATTATGAGACGTTTAGGAACTAAAATTATTTATTATTTTCATGGAAAAATAAAGCTAAGGACTTAATTAATATTTCTTGCCAAAAAAATTGTTCAAATAGGCCCAACTTTCCACATAAAAAGACTTTTCTTATTTCAATGATTGAACTACCTTACCAATGATCATTGAAAAATTAAAAGTCAATTTTTGTGGAAAGTTGGGCCTATTTGAATTTTTTTTTTGACTAGAAATATTAATGAAGTCTTAAGCTTTGATCGTTCATCAAAATAATAAATGATTTTGCTTTCTAAACGTCTCAAAATCAATCATTAAAATTTTCAATGATGAGTTTCAATGATAGCTATAACTGGCACCTTAAGTATGGACTCTTAACCCAGTTTCTTAAACAAATTATTATTCCTACTGGGGTCATAGCCCACTTGGGTGGGTTGCAAGTTCATAATGCATTTATGGACTTTTAACCCAACCCAAGTGAGCTAAAAGTCCATTTTGGGAACTCGATTGAATTTTTCCTTAAAAAATTGATTTCAAAAATATAGTCCTAAAAAATATCGGTTTGGTGTTTTCTTAACTTCTGAAACACTAGGAACGATTTTATATTTGGTTTTCGATAGTTCACTAAGAATTTATAAGGCCAAGAATAATGCCCTAAAATATTGTTGATGAATTAAGGGACACCCTGTTTAAGAACTTAAAATTGTATTGTTTTATAATTGCCATTATTTTGGTGAATGTTTAATATTGATTATTAATTCTTAAAGTCTTATTTCTAGTTAGGTATAGGTCTGCAGATACACATCCAAATGTATGAGTTTATTTTTTTTTATCGAAAAAACTAACCACTATGACTATCATACATTAATACTCCATACACATTTTTGTATTTAGCCGACCTTAGTCAAGACTCAAGAACAAGCCCATTATAACCTACACCTACCCAGAGCGCATCGCCCAAGCAACAGTTTATAGCAATCTAAAACGATAATAATAATTTTTAATCAAAGTTGAGGATGTTTTATTATTTTCCGCATTATTTGCCACTTTAAGAACATCATCAGAGTACGGCTGGCTATCGCACTTCTCGTAATGAGCTCATTGTAAATGCATTAATCATATCAAATAGGCAAACAAGTTGATGATGCTGATTGTCATTGTGCTGTGCGTATCAGTCAAATAGCAAACAAGTTGGCTTGGCATTACTTAATGCAATTTGTTGAGGGGGCAATAGTCTGCCAAGTATGCGAATCGAAAACTATGATAAACAAAGAACGGACAAATAAAATAAAAACGCTGCAAACGCATTTGAAGTTGAAGAAAATCAAACAGATTTCGGGAGGTAAATATTTTTCTTAAGATATAAATTAATATTATTGTTATGAGTCGCATGAAGTGTGATAAATGAATGTTTCTGTCTACTATGTGGTATGTTGGTAGGGGGGGGGGTGGGGAGTATTTCTCACTTCTTCAAACACGCAAGTATTAATAAATGAGACCTACTGATTTGAGTATCAACTTTAGGACTAGTACCGATATTTACGTTAGTACTCTGTGAAGAAATTGGCTGTAAGTAAAGCTTACCAATCTCAAAAATGGCTCTAGCAATTTTGATAAAAAAAAAACAGTAGGTATATTACTGCAGATATGATGTACTTTCAGGCAAAAAAATACCAAAAACTGTTATTAACGCTAGCCGCTATATACCTTTTTTTATTTTCAATTTTCTCATTAACGGCTCAACCGATATCAATCACATTTTTTTTTTTCGAAAAAGCACCTATAAAATTTTAATTACTCGTATATTGCATATCAAAATTTTGAAGAAATAAATTTTTTAATTTTTTTTTCCAAATTCAATATTTGATAACTAGGATTATAATAATGTATATTTATAAATACTCAAAATTAGCATAGGTATCTACCAATTTTGTTTAAATACTACTTAAATTTGCGTCTAAAAACACTGAGAGAAAAACGTCAGGTAAATAATTAACCTGGGCCTTATTAAATTCACGAGGTGCACAATCCCGTATAAAGTTACAGAAATTTCAGAAATTTACCTGATTTGAATAACCTTATATTCAGTGTTAAATTAACCTGGTGGATGTTCTTACCATATTCATGTCCTGTTATTTTAACGCTAAATTCTTGTAAATAAGAAAGTTTAACAAGAATATAGTGTTAATTTAAACCGAGGTTGAGTTTTCTTAACACTGTTTGTTATAAATTTCTATTTTACCACATATCAGGTTGAACATATCAGTTCATTTCAACGTGACAGCAGTGTTGAAATACACACACACAAGAATATTTAAAGAAAAATATTCTAATATAACCTGGCCTCCTGTTAAAGAAGCACTCTGCCAGTTTACTTAGTGTTAAAACACATACACATAAGCCATCCAATGAGTTTCAACTTATTGATATTTGGCTCCAGTTTTTTGTGTAGGGAATTGGCCCAGTAGATGAGTGCTATATCCGTGTGTGGAAGGTTCCTAGTTCAAAACTGAAGTAAGATCCCAAATTACACTGAGCAACACATTTTGGATTTGTAAAGGTATTGCTGACGCAAAGTAATTTTTCTTATAGTTTTTGATGCACTGAATTCAAAAATCAGCATGGACAATTGAAATTACATAGTTCGCATTTTTGAAAAAAAGATTTATGAAGTTTTTTCACAAAAATAAATTAAAGTTAAAATATTTTGTATTTTAAGTTTCAAAAACTGACCCTCACATAATCGGGGGGAGATACACCCCCTTCTGATACAATTTTTTCAGGCTATGACACAACACACACGCCCGATTATTTTAATGCATCTTATGCAAACTCTGCAAATCAAAGTGTGAGCCTATTTTGAGATTCACAAAACGGAGCATCTACTGTACTTAGTAAATTTCTATATGTACTTTTAGAATAATTCTAAACAAGTTGAGCGATAAGCAGCGTAAGAGGCGGCTCCTAGACGTAGACGGCTGATTCATTGAAACTTGTTAAACTAACTATAGATTTTCATGTTAAATTAACCAGATTTTCATGTTAAATTTACAGGACATTGAACATTGAGCCATGTCAAATTAACAATAATTTCAGGAAAAATTTACAGAATTACTATTTTGTGGCAGTTTTAAATTAGCAAGGTGTCATGCAGATTTTACCTGCAAACTACGTTGATTCAAAACGACATCAGATATCTGGTTAAACAGTTAACCTGATAAACCATGTTGAAAAATAATAATCTGAAAATCAGGTATAATTAATCAGAAATTGGTTCATTCCCTGCTTTTTTCTCTGAGTGAAGGGTACAGCAGCATCTACTTGTGATACCTAAGCGAAACGCAATATATGGAGTTGAGTTCACTTAAACTTCTTTTTTTGTTACCAAAACTTTATTGTGTATAGAAATTAGTTTTTACGAAAACCACTCCGGGCTGCTTTACGAATTGTTTATAAAATAAATTAAAAGAACGGTTAAAATGTCTGTTTTTTTTTTTTTTTCTATAATAACTTGCATATTTTAAAAGTTCTCAAGTTTCAAGCAACTTGAACTATAAGAGCAAGAACGTGCAACCCAGAACCCAGTAGTGCATTTTATTTTGTCTGGATAACTCATGTTCTGTAGGCAAGTCATTTGCTCCATTATCAGAATTTTTGTAGTAAAAGTCAACCCGTCTTTAACGATTTTAACACCTATAATTTTGTGCATCAATGTTATTTGTAATTCCAGTACCTCTAGTATTATTTTTATTTAATAAATATTAAAAATAAAACGAATTTTGAATTTTTTAAGTAACCAACTGCCTTTATTTTGTGCTATTCCTGTGTATCTTGTATAACTGTGTAAGAAGTAAGACATCTTTGGCTATATGAGCATTTAGTCTCGATTTGAGAGTAAAAACTGAGCGTAGTTGCTTGACTCAGCTATGCGTTATCAGATATTAAAATGTGCGTTGTTTATCAAACATTCGCCTGAGTTACGAAAAGTATTATCGGTTAACGCATTAAATTCATGTAATTAATACACTTTGTATTATGATAGTGAGATTCCGAATTTTTATTAAAAAAATCAATTGAATCGTTATTTCCAGCTCTCATATCATATTAACCGTTAAATCGTTGCTATATTAACTTTAAATCGATCTATCTTTAAAACTCTATTATCAATAAAGCCATTTATAATGTTTGTTTTTTGAAAGAGTAGATGAAATTGGCTTTCATCAGTAAATTTCTTTCTTTAATGATGAATCTTGACACTTTCCTTATAAATTTTGGATGGTGATAGTTATACTAACAATTTTTTGCATTAGTCAAGGCAATTAGCCAAGTCAAATCAATGAATTCCTTGAAAATGGAAATTTCCCGCCATGTTTTATAATTTACTGCAATTATATTTTTAGAACTTATTTATTCAATACAATTAGACACAATAATAGAAGATAATTTTTGAAGCTTTAAGAAACTATCATCATAGTAACCATTAAATGTGATTAAAAACCATCTTTTTAATTTATACCTTTTTAATTTCACGTGTACCGCTTTACGCACAGCACATGCATACACTGAAATTTGTGATGCGCCAATTTCATACAGGCCAGATTTAAGCATGTAGAGAGCCCTTTCCAATTAGGTAGCTAATCTCTTGATGTCTTTGATCCGTCATCATTGACTTGTGTCCAATCTGTCTCCGCTTCAAATTTGTTATGTCTTTGGGTGAATTAAACCGTAGAGAAGCCCGTAAAGAATGCAATCTTCAAGATTGCTCTTCCCTAAAGAAAGCAATCTCTACATTGTACTTAACTATAAATCAATCTATCTCCAATCCCTTTTCGAACCATATGATATATCCGTCGCGTCCATCCATCTTCAATCCGACTTTAATCCGTTATGCATCCGTCACCAATGTGTCTTTCTATGATCCATCTCCTATCCGTTTTGTGAATGTATTCCATACTTTTCCGATCCCTCTCCGATTCGTTTGGATTCGTCTCAAATCCATCTGGTAGGGAAGAGCGGGGCTAGTTGGACCACGGGGCATGTTGGACCACGCGAATAACTCAGAAGCCATTTATGAAATTGAAAAATTCTGGGCGGTTTTTCAAAGTTATATATATTCATCAAGCTAGGTGTGGGGTAAGTTGGGCCAGGCGGACCAACCTGCCCCTTGAATTAAAAATAAATGTTTTATATTTGAAAATAATATGAAAAATCTTAGACAGATAAAGTTCCAAAGATATAAATATTATTGCAGTATCTTGTTATCGTTGTGCATGATGAAAGCATATTCTGAGACCTTCCTCGGCTAAAGTGGGTGCAATGCCATTCTTGCCAAAATTGAGCTCATACAAGATCCTCTATTACTGCCATGTGGTCATTTACGTTATCTTTAGCTGATGTTTTGAATTAAATTTTAGTTTGGGATCAAAATAAGTTCAAAATAAAAGCGTTTGTGTCCTTAATAGAGCTTATTTTCCCAAACTTCGTCAAACTTACCCCATCTACTGGGCCGACTTGCGACTTGCCCCGCTAGTGGGACTTGATGCATTTGAAGTTTTCTTCTGCTTTAAAATATTTTAAGTTTTTTCAAATTTATTTTAGAAACTGAGGCTACATTTTTTCTATGGATTGTTTATTCATTGTTATGTTATAAATAGGTCTAAAGTTATGAGATTTCAAGTACAAAGTCCAACTAGCCAACTAGCCCCGCTCTACCCTATCCACCTCCGATCCATCTTTGGTTCTTCTCCTATCCATGTTCGACTTACTATTTACTATTACCAACTGCCTTCTGTGTTCTGTCCGTTTTTGATTTGTTTTCGAACCGTTTTTGTTTCGCTAAAATCAGAATTGTGAAATAATAATAATATTTTACAAATTAAATTCATGTTTAAATTTTGTATGACCCTTAGGGCCAGTTTGTTCACACCTTGTCAACTTAAATCAATGATTATTCCAGTTGGTTATCATTGAATGCGTTTGTTCAGCAAAATTTTAAACAGAGAATCCATGATTTGAGTACTTAATTGGAGAAATCACTAATTCGCCGATTCTGTCTGATTAGCATGATTTAATCAAAGATTTTCTGGAATTTCGTTTGTTCATCATTGGTTATTTCCTGAGCGTAGGTATAAAAAAGAGAAACAAAATCTATTAAATTCCTTCGAACAAAGAACATAAATGAAGAGAAACCAAGCATCGTCCATCTTGCAAGAAAAAAATAAACAATTTGTACAGATTTTACTACAAATTGTAGTTATTTTATTTACTATCGAAAAATAAATTGCTTTTTTGCAAGGCCTAACCCCGAGGCCACACGAGCAAGTACTTGCAAGCAAGTTGCAATACATACAAATTTGTTTACTAACACAAACAAACCCAAGCAACTTGCTTATCAACTGGCATGCAAGTTTTGAAGCCAGTAGTGAAGCGAGTTGAGAAGCAAGTTGGGAGACAAGCAAGCGGAATGCAAGTGGAAAGCAAGTGGGAGGCAAGTGGAATGCAAATTACGAATTTGACAGGCAGTGTATGTAGCCAACTTGCTTGCAAGTACTTGCTCGTGTGGCCTCAGGGTAATATAAAATATGCATAGAAAAACTACAACTGGGAAAAAATCCCATCACTAGGTTTCACAAAATGCCAGCACTACCTACACACTTCAACTATATATTTGGAAAAAAAATCAATTAGCCGCATTAAAATAAATACAAATTTCACGTGTGTAGCTATTCTGTATAGTAATTTAACAGGAAATAATCTTAAATTGAACACAACATTATATTTCAAGCACTGATTTTCCGTGTTTTTTTTGCACAAAAAATGTTTTTTTCGAAAGCTCACTCACACTGAAATAAGTTAATGACGGAATATGTCTGACAATTGATTGACAGATAGACTGGAAAATGGAAAGATTATTGGAAAAACTATGATTTATTAATCAAACTGAAAATTGAGTGAACAAACACTCTCTGATTATCACAGATTCATAACTATGGGTTTAACAGAATCAGTGATAATCTAATTGCTGATTTAACCCACTGTGAACAAACTCGCCCTTAGTCCAATTGCGTTTCGCCCAGGCAAGACAGTTGGGCTCATTAGTTAGATGCTGTCGTTACCCTTCTAAGACGCAAAGTTATTTCCCAGACTCCCTTCTCCAAATATTTCTCTCTAAATTCGATTATGGGCAGTTAACTTAGTTTAGTTAACTAAGTAAGTAACTAAAAAAGTATTTTTACTTGCGATTATAGGTACTATAAGGCAAGTTTTGGATTCGTGCAAAAAAAAATTTTTGAGATAACAATCAAACATGATATTACGATGATAGAGAACACCAAAAAAGTGGGTGGCAAAATTCTATCTGTCTGTCTGTCTGTCTGTTCGTCTACAGCCTAAACAGCTCGATCGATTTTCTTCAAACTTGGTACTTAGTGGTTTTTGGTGATTCTGCCGACACGTTTTTTTCACTTTTTTCTTAGAACCAAAAATAACGGTACCTGTCATACATTTTTTTTTGGCAAATTTACATAATCGTATTTTTCTCAAAAACGGCTCGACAACTTTTCTTAAAAAAAATTCAATAAATCTATTTTAGTAAATGCTTTCTTTGGGTGGAAAACCATTTTTCAAAAATGGTTATTAATGGTACCTCCAGAGTAACCATTTTTTTAATTTTTGATTTTCTTCAAAATGGTATGACCGATTTCAATTATTTTTTTTATACAGAAGCTTCCAAAAAATGTTAATAGTTTTGTGCACCACAATTTTTGAAAAAATATTTTTTGGATTTTTAAAAAATATTTCAAATTTTTTTTGGAAAATCAAATATTTCGAAAACGGCATCATAGATTTTTTTGAAACTCGATATTTAAGACTTTTTTAGTACTCTCTAGAACATTTCTAGAAAAAAATTTACATTTATGAAAAAATAACGGTACCTTCCATACAAAAGTGAAAAAACCGCAAAGGAAAATATTTTTTTGCTTGAAAACGACTCCTACGATTTTGATTAAACTTTTTTCATTTAGTAAAATTAGTACGATCTACCATCAAAAATTATAAAATTTTACACATAGCAACTATTAGTAGTACCTGTCATAGAACGTATTTTTTTATTTTGAGTTTTCTCGTTATCAGCTTAACGGATTTAAATGAATTTTCTTATATACAAATTTCAGATAAGATTTAATAATATTGCATATCAAAATTTTCAAAAAAAAAGTTTTTGGATTTTTAAAAAAAGTTTCAAACTTTTTTTTTTTGATAATTCGATATCTCAAAAACGGGTTGACAATTTTTTTTCAATTTTTTTTTTTTATATACACATAAATATATAGTTTAATTCTGCATACCAAAATTTGTTCTTAAAAATGTTTTAAGAATTTTATATATAAAAAATTAATATAAAAAAAACCGCTCCAACGATTTTAAAATTTTTTTTCCCATACAATCATATTCCATCATGAATTAAGATGGCATACTTTTTTTCACCTCAAACTGTCAAAAGAGATGTTTTAGCTAATTTAAGTGTCGTATTTCATGCTTCTCTACATTTTTCTCTCATAATTTCCATGTTTGTATATACAATTTTCTTAAACTCGCAGTGTCTTGAACATAAGAGCAAGTACGTGCGACCCAGTCGTGCATTTTATTTTGCTTGCTAAAGGGAATCTTCTGCGATCCGATCTCAAGTATGACTACCAATACCTATTGATTGTTACAGCGTTGGTTGTATAGAGACAAATTTATCTTTACTTTTTACACACCAACAAGTTTATCTGTTTGTTTGTGTTGATCTAAAATGATAAACTGTAAAATCAACAATGCCCTCAGGTAGACTCAAAATTAAACTGATAGTTAATTTTATTATTGAATAAGATAATATTATTGCTTGTGTTGGAATAAAAAGGCATACTGTAAAATCAACATTGTTTTCAGGTTAAATGCAGTTCAATTTCATGTAAACTTTTTCCTACACTCGAATACAATACCCAAGATGAGGTTAAGTTAAGTTAGGAAAACAATATTGTAAAAATAAGTACATCAAGTGTTAAGTCAACATACTATCATGTTAAATTGAATTTAGCAAAACTATATTAAAATGGCAATCATTTCAATTTTTGCAAGTGTTTTACTTGCAAGAATTTTAATAGAGATAGCTCTGTGTAAATTTAAACCCTAGGCAAGGTGTTATTGGAACCCCTGAGTGTTTTGTCATTTTATACGAGAAAACGCGCCTCGTAAATTTGAATAGCAGGAAAAGGATTTTGTTGACCTACAAAATTAAAAATAGGCAAAATAAAATCCTAAAAAAAGCAAACACAAGGCATTTATAAAATATAGAAAAATGAATAAGTAACTTAACTTTCAATTATAGAGGCATCTATAAATAGCTTGTTAAATTTCTCAGGTAACAAACTTCTACGATTGTTTTTTTTTTAAGCGCAGAAATGAGTGGATCCTTGGAATAATTGACGTTACTATTTTGACAGCATTTATTTGCAGAAACAATTTTAAGTCCCGTATCAACATTTAAAACCAAAAGCATTTACCAAAAATTGGCAGTCTTTTAAATTTTGATGAAATTCTCTCAGAGAGAAGCAAATTGCGGAAAAAGTGTGAAACGATTTGGTAGCAAATTTTGGCAAAGACTTTTTTTAATTAGGTATCTGACATCAGACACCTATGTTAACCTGGAATTTGACAGACAATCACCTAAAGAAATTTCTTGGCAGAATTTGCCAGGAAGGTGAAATGTTTTACTCTCCGGTGAGCACTGTGTTCTGCCACACAATTTTTCGGCAAAAATTGGCCGTTTTTGCTATTTTTTGGAATAAAGCACATGTTAAAAAATTAAATAATTATCAAAATTATTTTTTTATTTTCAAAAACTTAAAAAATAATGAACTTTGAAAAAAGGTGAAAAAGGATACAAAAAAAGTAAAAAAGACACTAGCGGGTAAAATAGAAAAAAAAGGCAAAATAAAATATATATTTTTGGGAATCAGAAGAATACAAAACATATTTGTATAAAGTTGAAACCTTTCATGTTCCTTGTAATAGAATATTTGTTAAATTCTTACGTGACGTAATCATTTAAAATTCAAACAATTTCCCTAATTAATGTCTTTTTTTTCAATTGTTATGTTTTTTTTTTTGAAATAATAAACAAAAATAAACTCGATTTCAACACCAGGAGAAGTTTGAGAATAAAGTTATTTCAGTAAGATTCTTTAAATACTCACCAAATTAATTTCAAAACTCTATCAACGTATTTTACAAAATTATAAAAGAGACGCAAGAGCAGATTTACCCTCGATTCTCCTATGTTATTTTGATTATTTAAAAAAATAAACCCTACTTAAACATACATATTATGTATGTAATGTATGTATATCAGTCTATCAGTACAAATTTTTTATATTGAACTCTAATTTTAAACAAAATTACCAACAGCTGCTGTAGGATGATAATCACTGGAAGATAACTGATATACGGTAACGTACATAATTATTCTTGTGTTTTATTTTTCTCTGAAAATTATATTTTAAAATAAACAAATTATATTAATGACACTCATGACACATTCTGTCAGCGAGCTTTCAACATAATCGCATTCATCTGATTCATAGAAGATATTCCATATTAAGCCTACGAAATGAGTATAATCAATTTCTATCAACAGACAGCAGCAGCTGAAATCTGTTCTCTCACCGGCAACTATTACCATCAAGCAATAATATTAAATATAAACAACAACACGTACTTACATGCATAGCATACGTATGCTACTTTGAAACAATTTCCAAAACAATCTAACGATACAGTAGCAACTTTGCGCTATAACTTTCCTCCTTAATCGATACATCATCAGTTAAAAGTGAAAACACGACCATTCGACTATACGAGCAGTAGCTGTCAAATGCCAACTGTCATCCAATCCAATTCAAATGTTCCAGCGCCAACAATATCCATCATTATATGGGGCCGCGGGCATAGACTTCGACATTTATACACAACACACACACACACACATACACTCGCCATACTGCATTTTAATAGTTGATTTCAGTGGAAGCTTAAACGAATGAGTGGAGCCTTTTAAGAGTTCAAGTTTTATAGCTACCTACCCACTAACCTAGTGTTACACATCTACCTACGAGCTCTCCGTTCAACATTTTTCACAGTTAAAATAAATCGATAACCCAAAACAGAAAGAATAAGTTGTTGTTAGAGGAAAAACCAGCAACAAAACCAAACTGTGAGTGAACATCTCTATGCGATCGAATTTGGGACTTTAGTATAGAGCCATTTGAAGAAATAGTCTTCTCGTTTGGCAATACTGACAGTTTTATCTGGAAAAATATATCAAAGTGTCAGTGGCAATCTATGGTGGCACATAATTAATTGCAAAATGTATGTACCATGTTTATACCATGTTTTGTTGTCAGCGAGTCGAAGACCCTCATTGCCAAAAGAGAAAGATTGCTCGGTAAAGTCTTTTGCCCAGCCTCTGTTAGTGACATTATAATAAAGCCTGTATTAAACCACCTATATTTTACTAGGAGTACGTCTAAAATTTAATTCTTGAAACTTATGATAGTGTTTAGTCTGGTATATAGTATACACCTGCAGTTTTTCAATAAATGAGGCACTCAAGATCTTCCAAATATTTAAACTGTAAAAATACAAAAACAAAACTATGATCTACACCTTTTATATTTGAAGTTCAACTTCTACCTTGTTGTCAATTAGGTATCTATGCTTAAGATTCTTAGGGGAACAAAAATATATAGAGCGGATGAGTCCATGAATTAGTATAGCTGCTAATATTATGTTACATCTCTGTGTTTCGAGAAGTTTGGCTGGATAATATTTTTACTAAAAAAAATAATTATAATCCATATTTTTTGTAAAATCATATTATAATAACAAGTAACTCTCCTGTTGAATTAAAATAAATAAATATTTAAATACTAAAAGTTGGCATACCAAGTTTGTTTTTAAAAATGTTAAGCAACATTTATGTAATTTTTTCAGAAAACCACTCAAACGATTTTAATTTTGTTATTGTGTATGTATTTATATTAACTCGAGTTATCAATTTATTGGCGTTATTGTTGCTGAGTTCTTAGCTGTCTTCCAAGCTGAGTTTACAATTGAGAGAACGAGTTTCATGTTTCGTTACATCTTTTGTAGACTACTTGCATTATATTAATTATACAAAATATGTACAAAAATTATAATACATATATTAATTACGTCTGATTCAATCATATTTTTATTTTAAATCTGATTTATCTGCTAAAAATTAAACATTTGTGTACACATGTGACGTATACGTATTTTTTTTGTATTTTAATAAAATGTTTCATCTTTCAAAATCTCAGCCATCTATAATCACTTTTTCAAAATAATGATATCTAGGGATAGCATTTTACTAACTTCATCTTTTTGTATGTCCAATCGTATGAATGAATCGATTTTATTCAAGCACTTTGCATGCCCTCCTGTTTCCAGAAATTTGTATTTTATATTACCTTTTTTTGTTAAAGTAAAAAAAAAGTATTCATAGATTTAAGTGTCAGTGCACGTAATTTTTTAATTTCTCAATTTACTTACACAAGCTTCGTTCCAAACATTGAAAAACTTACTTGATTTTCACCTATCTTTACCCAGTTCCTTTTCACTTGCTTTGGTCAAAAAAGAGTTTTTAGCTGAGTTAAACATATCCCCTTCCTGACAAATTCTGCCTATGAAATGTTTTTGGGCTGAAATTCTTTGGTATGTCGAATACCAGGTTGACATATGTAAGTTAGATGTTGGATACATACATACAAGGAAATTCTAAAATTCATCAAATTTTGACAGACTGACTACTTTTACTCAAAATCTCTGGAACAAAGCTATTATTTTTATCATCATCATCATCATCATCATCATCGTGTTCTGTAACCCCGACTGGAGTATTGGGCGTCAACAAAACGTCTCCATCCTTCACGGTCTGCTGCAAGGTTCTTTAGCTGTGGCCACGTCATTCTCTGGGATTCTGCTTCCACTTAGACAATTGATTTCCATGTTGTTCTTGGTCTTCCAACCCACCGTGCACCCTGAGGATTCCATTCAAAGGACTGCTTTGCAATTTCATCGTTTGGTTTCCTCAGTGTGTGACCAATCCAACGCCATTTACGCTTTCTTATGTCGACGACGTCCAGCCGCTCTTGACTTGTCCTGCGCCACAATTCCTCATTTAATATTATTTGTTGCCAGCGAATCTTTAGGATGTGGCGAAGACAGTGATTCACAAAAGCCTGCAATTTCTTAGACGTGACTTTCCAGGCTTCACAAGCATATAACAGCACGGATTTGACATTTGATTCGAAGAATCTCAACTTAGTGCGCAAGGAGATTTGACTGGATTTCCAAATTGGGGACAGGGTACCCATCCCATTTTAACATCAAGATCCGTTCCATCGTTTGCAGAAACAATACTGCTAAGGTAGTTGAACTGTTCCACTTCTTCAACTGGCGTCTCCTGAAGAATAATACGCTGCTGTGTGGGGTGGCCTGTGAGCTGTGATGAGCATTATTTTTGTCTTTTTGCTATTAATTCTTAGACCACTCGACTCTCCCTTCACTTGCAGTGTTTGGGACATCCCGTTCATCCCACTGATGTTATTTGGCAGTAGACATATGTCATCGGCATAGTCTAAAATGACTGAGCCTTTCGAACAGTCTTAATTGAATGCCCTGTCACTCAGCTGTGCCAACACTGGCCGTCAATACATCGTTTATCGCCAGCAGGAAGAGAATTGGCGATATTTTATTATTATTATTTTTATCAGGGAATATCAACAAGTGTTCTCAATTTTAATGAATATCAACGAAGTATTAATAAAATTGAGATGTTTAAGATATTCACTGCTGTTTTAAATACGGAAAAACTACTGCGCAAAAAAATGTGTACTGAATGGCGTTAATGGTGACGTTGATTTAAAACTTTCCCGAGAACAATGAAGTTAATCGATGTACCAATTACAGTTTTGAATTGGTTCCACTCGTTCTTGCGCTATAGTTTAGAGGCTTTTTAGTTGCTTCAGGGCGCTTCTATGGGACTTTTGTAGAAAGCTTTTACCTGAATACTTTAAAAAGCTGTTGATAGTTTAAAAATTAAATGTTAAGTTATGTTAATATATTGTTTTTTTTTTTTTTGATAAATTCCTTTTTTTTTTGCCTTTTTTAAGTTCTTAGGTGAACAAAATCTTTTGCCTGGTGATATAAATTATTAACACAAATTAAAACATAGTTTTCAAATTTTAACAATGTTTTACTTTTAACCGTACAAATTTGGAATGGAAATCGTATATCTCCCAACAAATATACTCATAGTAATTTTAATGTGCTACACATCATACAATGTTAGACAATTTATCAAAAAATAAGGTACTTAATACCCAAAAATATTAAACTATTGTAATTTTCATTTTTCTCAAAAACCAGAAGACATAAAAGCATCTGGATCTTGGCACCAAAGTTTCAACTGAGAAGACTATCGGGTAAATCCAAATTAATAATCAGCTATGTATACCACATGAAATTTTGATAAAAATCAGTACAAAATACTATTTTCTTAAGTTTTATTTTTTTATTTTCCGTTTGAAAATATTTGTTAAAAAAAGAGGTTTAAGTCCTTGTTGCGAAAATAAACGTACATATTTTCCATAGAACAGTCCCTGGTCTATTGCTTGTGAACATGAAATTCAAGATGACACTGAAAACTTTGAAGTAACGATTAGAGTATTAAATATTAAGAACTTGAAATGTTAATAATAATGATGATTAAAAACAAATTAAAAAAGAAAATTACCCTCAGATTTTTCAAATTTACCTTTTTAAAGATATTCTGGTGACATAGGGTATTACGCTCCAAGTGATGCATCCATACAGAAACACGGATTCTGGAGTAGATGTAGATTGTAGATAGGTCAAACGTGGAATGATGAAAAGCAAATGCATGTTCAAAATACAACAAGAACCATTTTTATAGGTAAAGAAAAACAAACTGATTTTCAGCTTTTTAAAAGCAATGTTCCTGGTTGGAACCACACGTATTTGTAAACACACGTTGAATGTTAAATGTTGGAAGATGTAGAGTTATGATATATATCTATTAATACAATTTAGGAGACAATGTGAGTGGACGCAGAAATTAAAACTATTAAAAAACGATTTTTGAGTTGGACTGAGTTATCATTAATGACAAGTATTTTTAATTTAAACAGCTCCTCTGTCGATTTTAACATTAGTAAGATGGGATTAAAGAAAATATTTCGAACCAGTGCTCCACGGTCGTGATTGTTCTTATTTTTGATACCACGTGTATGACTAAAGTATTTCGTATATTGTTTGATTATGTATTTATATTAATTTTTTGTTTAATTTTGTTAATGTATTAGTATATTATTATGCATGTGTTAGATTGCCTTATTTTACTAACCACTAACACATGCACTTATGATGAGCCTCTGATTGTAGGTTGCAGTTTGCTCTAAGCTCACTACAACTAAGAATCTGAAGTGTAAAAAAAAAAAAAAAAAAAAAAAGTACGAGACAACAGAAAAAAATACATTTTTTTTCACAAAGTAGCTAAAAACCGCAGAGCAATTTAATTACAATTTAATTAATCCAATTCTGATCTTGAAAATGGAACCTATACTTGCTTTTTTTTATTTTCACGAAATAGGTCCGCTTTTGTGCTGATCTTGTAGATGGTTACTCAGGGGCGTAGCGTGGGTGGGGCGGAGGGGGCGGTCCACCCCGGGCGGCACTTTATGGGGGGCGGCAAATTTTGCGGCACTATACACGGGGCGGAGAAATTAAATAACTAATAGGTATTGATTGTAAAGTTTTGCCGCCCTCAGCAAATGTATTCATGTGAATTACTGAATTTCAATCCAGGCAGGAGCTTACGCGATCAGAAAGGCAACGCCTTGAATTTCAGGGACCGTATTCACGACTCCATACATTGAAATACCGATTCGCGAAACTATATTGCTGAATACCGAAGGTGCCCTGCTGTTCGCATAGTTATTAAATTTTAGCGTCCCTAGAAAATTCTGTCCGGGGCGGTACTGAAACCAAAAGTTTTGTCATAGACAGACAATTATTACCAAAATTCTTTTGAACAATGGATAGGTACAAAGGTAGAAAGTAAGAAAATAATGATTGAATATTCAAAATATTAAGGTGTTCTTAAGAACTTTGCAGCTATTACGGCGGGTTTATACAAAACAACCATTCAATAAAAAGAAAACTCTTATTCACATTAAAATGTTTTCAAAGAAAATGTACTTTTTGAACTTTTTCTTTTGAATTTTTGATTAAAATCAGTCACAAAGCTTTCAAGAAAACCAAAAATCATTGTTGTTGAGCTGTTTTTCAGAAAAATAATATTTGGTAAAATTGCTAAAAAAAATTGGGTTGGGGTCAAATTCTGTCTGAGGAAAAATTCTGTTTTCAAAATTCAATTTTTCATAATTCAGCTTTTCAAATTTCAAATTTTTTTTAATAAAAAAAGGAGTTACCAGTTTTTCTCTGTAAGGCGACAATTTGTTTTATGTCACATGTCATGTATGATGGTTAGCGTCAATATTTACTTAAGCAAAATATTATGACCTTTCCCTAAAAAATTATTAAAAAACCCTCAATCAACAACTCTGCATGGCCGAACTACTAAATAGAACATTATACATATATACAAATTTAGTAACACAAAACTGTTCTGTATTTCGATCTAGCTGAAGCCCTTGGAAAGATTCTCTTCAAACTTGGAATTCACCTTTTTAAGGTTTCACTAGAAGGAACATTTATGTTTTTAGCTCCAAAAATAACGGTATCTTTCATAAAACTGTTATAAAAGACAAACTTATTTGGCTTGAAAACGACTAGGTTAATTTTGTTCATGAATTCTTGTGTCCAAAATAAAAAGCGAAATTTACTTTCTCTTAAAATTTTGTCAGGCAGGATAAGAAAGCTGAATTTTGAAAAGCAGTTTCTTTCTCTAAACAACAGAGTTTTGAAAAGCATAATTTTGAAACCAAAATTTTGACTTATTTTCAAGGAAATTGTGTGAAAAGTGGCAGGTACCGTTACTTTTGGTTTAAAAAAAAGTAAAAAATATATGAGGGGAATAACCAAAAACTAATATATACCAAGTGTAAAGAAAATCCTTCCAGCCGTTTAGCTTGTAGCGGAAGGGACAAACAGACAGACAGAATTGTGAGACCCACTTTTTCGTCTTCCCTATCAATTGAAATCTCGAGTTCGACGATGAGAAATCACTTGAGATATTTTTTTTTTCATAAACAAAAGTGGAAATTTATAAATAATAAATTTAGCTTTGCCGAAAAATTTTATTTATTTTTTTTTCGTTTATATTAGTAGATTTTTTTTAATTTGAATATTTACAAATTTGGAAGGGGTGGCAAAATTTTCCACCGCCCCAGGCAGCAGAAACTCACGCTACGCCACTGTGCTTATCGATACTTATTTCTGTTTTTAACTCCCAATAATCAGGTCCAGTTTTGTTCACCAGATCCTAATTTGTTTTTATTTTTAAGATACAAGTTTGATGTTCTTTCTTATCGATAGATTTAAGGTAAAATGCTAAAGCTTGAAAGTTTTCTCACTTAAATTTGGAAAGAAAAAATTTCGGTAGTGGTGTATTGGCTCAATCTTATTAATTGTTGAGAGCCAAGACCAAGTGACTTATACAACTCTCAACTATTCCTGTAAGCGTGTTGTTGGCAGGAATGGAGAGGACCTTATTCACGACAACAGATATTCCTCGAAGATTGGTCAGAGTGCCTCGTAAGAGACAGTACCTAGGAAAAAAATATATCTCCAAATTAAAACAAAACCTTTGGCATGGCAGTCCAACTCACTAACTATTACGCCTAGAGGTACTGCTGCTTATGTATCTTATTACATATTATATTAGCAATCAAATTGATACCATAATTTTTGTTATACTAAAAGTATAATTTTTTTCTTGTTGAAGTGCGAAATTAAAAATTGAAAAAATTTGTTCAAAACTGTTATCTGGTGTTTAATTTTTGTTGGCCGTCCGAAAATTTCGTAAAGTTACTTTTGAACTCAGAACATCAATTTTCAAGTGCTATACCGCAGCCATAAAATGCCCATTAGTTACTTATTATGTTCTTTTTGCTTTACGAGTTGATTTAATTTGAACTCATTACTTTTTATGAATCTGTCGGTTTTTCAGTGTTCAGTGCTGATATGTCCTCCCCAAATCAAACCCCTTGATATCTTTTATTATAGTTTCTACTTTGAAATTATAATTTTAATGGGTTCTTAATTCAATTTCTAGAACAACCCTTCAGTATTTAAAATTGATGACCTCTTTGACTTAATTTTCCAAGAAAATATTAAAAAAAACTTAATTTCGGTCATTGAATTAATCAACTCAATCATATCGATCACACTTAGCTACGCATATCCAGTTCACTTTCTTTTTCCTCGAATTCATTTAAAAACATTCTCTACTCAAAATCAATTTGACCCAATTCTGATTCGAAAAATCATTAACTTTCAGCTTAATTACACCAAACTCTATAAAAGTTCCCACTTGGACTTGAATTGGTCTCGGGTTTGCCTCGGAAGCGATCACAGTTCATTGATATGAACAAGTACTATTATATACTATCAGACAAGGCACACCGAAATGGTATTTGGCTGTTGCAGCTTCATTTTTATAAAGACACTATACTGCACTTCAACAAAGACCTTTATTCTAGGAACACCATAATGACAGAATTGCATGTTGCAACGAACTTGCCACAGACTCAATCGAAGAAAACTGATAAAAATGAAACTTTAAGGCCATTGATTGTTGTGTTGCAACAGCACTGGGTATATAGATGGCTGGGTGAAGTGCGTCATTAGACCAATAGTGCCATTGGCAACTAACGTTTCATATAAAGATACTTATCTAATCTACCTAAGGCTGTATCTTCGCTTGAATAGTCAGCTAACGAATATACGAAAATATAGAACACACGCTATGCAAGCTGAAATGAAAGAGTCATCATCACACGCGCTCAGCATAATCAGACAGCCTCCACCGTGCCGTCGTCGTCGTCGCGTCGTTATTTCAGTTCAGTTCATCTGTTATCTAAATGGAGCGCGTACTACGTAATTGTCGGCACCAGAGTAGCAAAAAATGGTCCAGTTTTCCAACATCAGGATAAGAAGCTGCCAATTTGGCATGCATATTTGTATATTGGTTTAAGTTGTTTTGCGTTCGTGTTGATATAGGATAAGGTATTTGTAGGGTGATAAACAAAAATACATTTTCAAAATTGACGAAATGTAGGAACGAAAAATACGTTCATTATTACCCTGAGGTTAAAATCAAACGAACTTTGCCACTTGATTTATCCCTACTTATGAGAGAAATTACTGTAGGTATACGACTACGTTATTTATCCCGATTCTTATTTCTGAAAGCTTTTTTCATTACAATCATGAAAGTTCGACAGTCGAACTTCCTAATTGAGACTTTAGATGTGACCAATAATCACAACAATATAATTTTGTCTGACCAGGTCTAGGAGTTTTGTCCTTTTATTAAAATTTTTTTCAGAGTAATATTCAATTCGTCAGCTTTAAATATTCCAAAATTATCAAAAGTCTAGTGCGCTGTTGAAGTGAAACAAATATTTTCTGTGATCTTCAAATCGACAGTGAAAAATAAAAAAAAAAACAAGCGGAAAACAGGGTGTTTTTTTTAGAGGTATACAACTTTAAGCTGGCAACACTATTTTATCTGGGGCCATTTTGTCAGCTGTTAAGTGATTTATTTTTTATTTGGTTTGACATTTCAACATTTTAAGCCACAGGACCACCTAGTAAACAAGTAAACAAGATTGCTGTTGATCCCAATTTTGGTTGAATGGATACGTCAATAAACAAAACTGCCGTATTTGGAGTGATGATAATCCTCAAGTGTATGTTGAGATACCGTTACATCCACAAAAACTGACTGTTTGGTGTGCTTTATGCGTTGGTGGAATAGTTGGTCCGTACTTCCTTAAAAACGATGCTGGCCAGAACGTTACAGTCAATGGTAACTACTGTAGAGCCATGATTACTGACTTTTTCGTTCATCAAAGAAAGAACAATGATGTGCAGCAGCTATGGTTTCAACAAGACGGTGCAACATGTTACACAGTTCGTTCCACAATTGATTTTTATTGATATATTATATATATAATTTGTCATTGAACAAAATCTTGACCTTTTAAAATTTTGTATTAGATTCATTTTTCTTCAATTTCTTGATTTCCAAATTATGTGTTTCCATTTTATTTGTCAATAAAAATTCAACATCAAAAACATAAGTTCTGTTCCTTTACTTTGAATTTCTGTGATTTTCTGTGCTTTTTTGCGCGTTTTAGTCCAAAGTTGTGTCAGAGTTCGTATGAAAAAAAAATTGACACAAGTTTGGACTAAAAATCACAGAAACCTAAAGTAAAGGATCAGACCTAGAAACACATTCACGTCAAATTTTTGTCAGCAAAAATACTACGTCAGATAAATAGTGTTCGGAAAACAAGTGGAGATTTGGATTAGGTAATCTACTACAATTTTCCATTTCACTATGGAATGGAATAAGTATTGCAGAACAAAAAAAAAACGAAATTTTTGTTTGGCTTTAGCTTAAAATCAAAATAGTATTGAAACTCTAAAAACTTCGTTAAAAAGTTTACGGTTTACATCAACATTATGTAATGTATGTAGTACACTCCTCGTCAACTGAATACGCACAAACATTTTTTAATATACTTTATCTATTTTTTCCAAACAGTGATGGTTATTATGCCATCTGTTGATGCTAACTATTCCCTTAAGATGTTAAGCAGATAATTCCGAAAAAATTATCCAAAAACAACCGTGAGTTTTTCTTCAACCACTTGCAAAGTGTTTTATATGCAAAGTAGGAGTTTTTTTTTTAGTCAACTGAATAGGTACAATGCCATTTTCTTCGTTGTTTATAAGTTTTTTGGAGTGCTTGACAGTTTAAATTAACGATTTTAGTGTTTTCAGTAAAATTTAATTCTTGATTTCAAATTTTAAGAAAAATGGGTAGATCTACGTGTCTTAACAGTGTTGAAAAAGATAAAATCGATTTACTTAGAGACCAAGGCCTAACTGGACGTGCAATAGCTGATAAAGTTGGCCGAAGTTTTAATGTAGTTTATTCTTACTTGAAAAATAAAGATGCATACGGCAAAAACATGAAGGGAGGTAAGAAAACAGCACAACAGCAGCTGAGAGACGAAGAATTTTAAGATATGTATCAAATTCTTCTGATTCTGTGGCAAAAATAAAACAAAAAGTCGGCGTAAACGCAAGTTGCTCAACAGTATTAAGAGTAATCAACAACTCAAGCCATCTTAAACGAATGAAACTTAAGAAAAAACCACCACTTGACGAGAGACGGAAAATGTTGCGATTAGATTTTTCAAGACTTCACATGAGTTGGAAAAAAGAATGGTATCACGTGGTTTTTTTTTTCAGATGAAAAAAAAGTTTAATTTCGATGGCCCTGATGGGTTCAACTTCTATTTTCACGACTTAAGAAAAGAAAAAAGATTTTTAAAGCGCCATCATAGTCGTGAAGGAGGTGTCATGATATGGGGAGCAGTCAGTTATTATGGAACAGTTGAGCTCGAGGTTGTAACATCAAGAATGACAGCAGCTGGGTATAAAGTAATTTTGGAAAGAAATTTTCCTAAATTTTCTAACATCTTTGGACCCATAAACTGGACCTACCAACATGATAATGCGCCTATTCACTCAGCGCGCATAATAAAAACATGGATAGAGGAGCAACAAGTGCCGCCGTACTCACCTGATCTAAACATCATAGAAAATGTCTGGGGATGGTTAGTACGCAAAGTTTATGAGGGTGGTCGTCAGTTCGAAGACAAAGAAACCTTAATTTCTGCAATCAAATTAGCGTGGAGCGAAATTTCGTTAAATTACATTAAAAAGCTATACGATTCCATGCCGGATCGAATTTACGAAGTAATTAAAAATAAAGGTGGAAGTACCCACTACTAAACTTAAACAAAAACTTGTTTCATTCCATTCTAATACCAATTTTAATTTTTGTACCTATTCAGTTGACTCAAAAAAAAACTTCTACTTTGCATAAGTTACACTTTGGAAGTGGTTGAAGGAAAAACTCACGGTTGTTTTTGGATAAAACTTTGAAATTCTGTTATTTATATGTTACGAAAATTTTTACCATCAACAGATGGCATAATAACCATCACTGTTTGGAAAAAATGGATAAAATATATTCAAAAATGTTTGTGCGTATTCAGTTGACGAGGAGTGTATATCCGGTAAATAAATTTCCTGGCAGAGAGCTTTAATTCAAGAGTAATCAACCAATCATTGTGCGCTAATATAATTAATCCAGTTAGGTACATTCCCAAAAAACCATGACAAGCGCATCCCTCGATCACAAATCTAACAAATCCTCTTAACTCTTATTTTCTGTGATAATTCTGGTTTATGATGTAATCAAATCAAAACCAAACCAATACCGAATTAGAAAACACGCCACTGCCGCCGCTAGGTAGACATCAGTCACATTTAACTTCATACCTCAGGGAAAACATACCGTTGCTGATTGACAGTTTAAGTGAATGAACGTAACAAATCATCTCGTTGTTAGTCGACTAGAAATATACAGAAATTGATACTTTAAAAAATCAGTTTACCCTACAGCATAACAGCAAACCTTTGCTTGGGAACCCAAAGTAAACTATAATTCTATAGATACCATTCATTCATCTAAAAGTTGGGACCGTATGTCTCGTAAAGTTGCCAAAATTGTTCATAAACAATTTAAATGCAAGCGACACATTCCAAATGCCACAATTCCCTCACCCGCAACCCTGGATTGTCGAAGATAGGCATAGGGTGGTGGTCAAACTAAGTTGTAGGCTGCTAGTGGAACGGACCAAACGATCCGTGATGCCTATCACGGTATCATAGCCTGGGACAATGATGGAGAACGACGAGAGCTAGAGCCTATGAGGACAAAGTGCGGTTCTGTCAATGAAATGGAACGCACCATGCCACACAAATCAAAGTAGTTACATACCTACATAGTTGAATACAATTTTGGTGCATTGGATATTTTATAATCAAAGGCCGATTTGCAATTCAACACCGCATTAAATTGATCTTGATTAGAACAAATAGCTCAAATAAAAAAACTAATTCTTATAAAGGGTCCGCCAAATAACTTTTTTTTTTGAAAATGCTATAAAAAAAAATTACTGAATATTTTCTCAAATTTCTTTTTATTTGAAAGTACAATCCATCCGATTAATAATGGAAAATAATTTCATTAAAATGGCTGCTTCGCTAAGTGGGCCTGCGATCGACTTAGAGAAGATGCCGATTTTGCCAAAAAAATCATCTTTTCAGATGAAGCTCATTTTGATCTTGGCGGGTGTGTGAACAAGCAAAATTGTGGCATTTGGGGCACAGAAAACCCGCACATTGAAAAGCCGATACACTCAAAACGAGTCACTGTTTGTATTTGGTGCGGATTTTGGTCCAGAGGCATAATTGGGCCATTTTTCTTCGAGTGGCCGTTACATTTAATGGCGATCGTTATCGGGCCATGTTGAACGAATTTTTGTTCACAAAAATTGAAGAAGAGGATATTGGCAACATTTGATTTCAACAGGACGGCGGCGCTACGTGCCACATAGCCATAGTTCATTAATTAGATAATTTAATTGTAGTTTGTTCAGTTGAGGTGAGCTCGTAAAATTTCAGGATTCTTGATAACGCAACAAAAGAGACAATCGTTAATTTGGAGTCTCATTTTTACTAAAAATGATTTATGTATTTTCTCAAAACTTATACCTAATAAATCTCAACAAATATCAATAACAGCCACTTTATCTACTGTTTTTTTGAAAATTACTTTTGTTTTCAATTACATCAACCAACCAATTGAATTACAAATATTTGACAATTTTCAATTGCATGTAATTAGTAATTCAATTTCCTTAATTAAATCTAAAAGTAATCCTTAAATGTGTTTTGAGATTTCAATTAAACGTAAAATTGTAATTGAATTTTTTGATCATTATTTTGCCGCTCTATTATCTACCTAACTTCTTGAACTAAAAGACCATATTTTCTTTAAGTTCTATCAGTTTCTTAGACTCTAAGTGAAAGTTAAGTTTTAGCCTTTGACCATAAACAGATACAAGGGACAATTTAAAAAGGCTTGGTGCTTTTATCTTTACTTTGAAGTGTGTGTCGCAATGGTTGATTGGAACAATAAAATTTTGGTGGAGGTGGGACATATAACCAATCGTGTTCAGATTTTGAGAACTTGATTATAAGCGAAATGCGACACAAGACATGTTTCTTTGATTCACTTATGAAATAGCACAACATAACGCACAAGTGCTTGTGACATACTTTTTTTTTATTTTATTGTCCTATAAGATATCGACATTATATTATTTGTTGGCAGTTTGTATCTTTCAACAAAAAAAAAAAATTGTGCCAAAATAGTTTTGTTCTAGATTATTTTACGATAAAAATAAATATTTTGTGGTGATTTAAATACTCTTCTGTCTACTCCTACATGATTTAGAGGGCGTATTGTTTAGCAGAATGATTTTTGCAGTTTACAAATTCAAGAAAAATAACAGATTTCTGAATTATCAGACTTTAGTTTATGTGTGTCCTATTTTTGAATTAATTTTAGTTTTTCATTCTATTAATTACAAATTACAAAATGAAATCTAAATTAAAATGAAACTTCAATAAATCTCGGATCTATAGGTTTAGAGAAATAAAATCCACTACCTGGAAGCACGTACTTGTTCTTATGTTCAAGAAGCTTTGAAATTATTATTAAAGGACAAAATTTAAAAGCATGAAATTTGATAGTTTAATTCTCCTCCCTTAATAGCTAATAATAGTAAAAAAGAATGTTTTCTAAACAGTTGATTAAATAAGGTTGGATGAAAAAAACCAGTTTGAGTGGTTTTAAAAAAAATTAAAAAAATATAAAATTAAAGTATTTTGAAGGAAATATTTTGGAATGAAAGTCTTAAGTATTTATCATGCAAATAAGAATAAAATTTCAAGAAAAATTGTTAACCCATTTGAAACGAAATTTGAAACTTTTTAAAAATTCAAAAAATTATTTTTTGAAAATTTTGATATGCAATATTTCTTAAAATCATTTGAAATTTAAATACAAAAATTTATTTAAATGAGAAAATTTAAAGTCAATAAAACTGTTATATGGGAAGTACCTACAATTGATAGTGGCTAATTAAGATTTTTGTAAAATTGTTGGTAGTAGATCGCCCTTATTTAAGCATACTGAAGAAATTGTATAAAAATGTTATGAGCCTTTTTTGAGAAGAAAAAACGGTTTAACGGTTTTTAAATATTGTAGGGAAGCTAGCGGTATTTTTTCATAAGATCAAAATATTTTAAACAGTATTAAAAACCTTTAGGGTTTAAGAAAATTGACTCTGTTATTTTATAAATATTAAGTTTTTTTTTAATCCAGGGGGTCAATTCTCGATCTGTGAAACTGTGAAATGAAAACAAAGTTATCATTTCAGTTTTCACAGAGTCTTATCATTTTATTACTTCACAAACACGCGCAAGGCGATTCCCGAACTCGTTATGAAAAACAGCTGTCAAAGTGAGTACTAAAAAGTACTAACATGAAAAATGCTACCACTTGCTCATAGAAAAGATGATTGTGACGTCATAGAAAGACCAAGATGGCGACTTGGGTGTTTTAAATGAGAACAATTTGTTTGTGTTTATCATTTTTCTGTTCACTGGTTTTCACAGATTGAAATGATTGTGATAAACGAATTATCATATGAAAACATTTTGGCATTTGTGTTCATTTTTTCACACTTCGAGAATCGCATTTGGCGTGAAGGCGTTATCATATTTATCACTTCACAGTTTCACAAATCGAGAATTGACCCCCAGAAAAGGTTTTTTTGAAAATTTTGTTACCCAATAGGTACTTCTAATATTTTTTATAAGCTTCTGTATAGAAAAAATTATTAAAAATGTTTTTCTACCCAAAGCCATTACTAAAAGTGATTTTTGATTTCTTTTTAAGAAAAATTGTGTTGCCGTTTTTGAGAAAAATAAAATTACCTATGTTAAAATTAAATATACATACAGTGAGCGTCAAAAAAAGTGTACAGCTGTGAACTGCGTTTTTATAACTCTGTTGAAGAAAATTGATTCGATCTTTTAGGAAAATACTTATCTTATTTTTTGAAGCGGTTAATCTTCAATGAATATTGGCATATAAAACTTAACAAAAAATATTATAATAAAAATTCAATTAAAAAATAACAAAAAATACTTCATTTTTATGGCGTCAAAAGAAAGTGTACACTATTCAATTAAAGCGAAAAACTTAAAACCAATACTTCATCTGCTTCCCTTTCGCCCTTAGGACAGCTTCTATACGTCTGGGGATTGACTCTACTAGCTTCCCTGTCAATTCAACAGGGATTTTTTGCCACTCTTCAAACAAAATTGAATTTTGTGCCTTTTTGCTTAATAATTTCCTCTTTTGGATCTGTTTGTACAAATAATCTCACAAATGCTCAATGAGGTCAAAGCCTGGGGATCGCGGAAGGTCAGCTAGTGACTTAGAAGTACCATGGAGTAACCATTCCTTGACCAATTTCGATGTATGCTTAAGGTCGTTGTCTTGTTGGAAGACCCATAAATCAGTTAACCCCAGTTTTGCAACACTAAACGGCAAATTGTCTCTTAAAATTTTAAGGCAATCTTCAGTTCTCATCGTACTGTCAATAAATAAAAGGTTTCCAACACCAGATGACGCCATACATCCCCAGACCATTACCAAACCGTCTCAGAAATCCCCAGACCATCACCGAACCGTCTCAGAAACATTGCCGTATAGCCATACCTTTCCGAAAAAAAAATCGAAATTGAAAGCTTCTTTATGCCAAAAAATATAAAAATTACGGTTCATCATTCTGGGGAATGATCTTGTTAGTGGACAAGAGCAAAATTGCTATATTTTTGGGTCAAGACAGCCGTCAAAAATATGGCAACTGAAAAACACTGAATTAAGCGGGTTTCTTGCTAAAAGCACGGAGGTGGTTTGGTAATGGTCTGGGGATGTATGGCGTCATCTGGTGTTGGAAACCTTGTATTTATTGACAGTACGATGAGGACTGAAGATTGCCTTAATATTTTAAGAGATAATTTGCCGTTTAGTGTTGCAAAACTAGGGTTAACTGATTTATGGGTCTTCCAACAAGTAAACGACCTTAAGCATACATCGAAATTGGTCAAGGAATGGTTACTCCATGGTACTTCTAAGCAACTAGCAGACCTTCCGCGATCCCCAGGCTTTGACCTCATTGAGCATTTGTGAGATTATTTGTACAAACAGATCCAAAAGAGGAAATTATTTAGCAAAAAGGCACAAAATTCAATTTTGTTTGAAGAGTGGCAAAAAATCCCAGTTGAATTGACATGGAAGCTAGTAGAGTCAATCCCCAGACGTATAGAAGCTGTCCTAAGGGCGAAAGGGAAGCAGATGAAGTATTGGTTTTAAGTTTTTCGCTTTAATTGAATAGTGTACACTTTCTTTTGACGCCATAAAAATGAAGTATTTTTTGTTATTTTTTAATTGAATTTTTATTATAATATTTTTTGTTAAGTTTTATATGCCAATTCATTGAAGATTAACCGCTTTAAAAAATAAGATAAGTATTTTCCTAAAAGATCGAATCAATTTTTTTCAACAGAGTTACAAAAACGCAGTTCACAGCTGTACACTTTTTTTTGACGCTCACAGTAGGTACCGTTATATTCGATCCTAAAAAAAAAAGAAAAAATGAGTCAGAGAAATGACAAAGCACGCTATATGTACCAAGTTTGGAGAAAATCGATTCAGAGAGACAGACAGAATTGTGACGACCACTTTTTTCGTCTTTCCTATCATCGTAATAACAAGTGTGTTCAAAACCTCGAGTTCGATTTTTTTACCAATGCATATGCATAAATTGCTTTAACCTATACATACCAACATACATAGGTATGTATCGCAAGTAACAATGAATAATGTTGAATTTTGATAAAAAAGCCTATTGTTGCGTTTGTTTGTTTCAAAACAATTGTTTGTCTTCTTCATCTGATTTTGAAGGATGATTTGTATGGAAGGTTGTTTATGGTTTCATTTAAAGAACGCCTTCATCAAAATCAGCATTTCGTTTGCATGCTTAAAACCTTTCTCCAAATTCCAACATAACTTAGAAAATGTTTGAATGCTGAGGATTGAGGTTGGTGGTTGAAGCCGGAAGATTCAAACCAACTATTGACACAGCACAACCCACAGAAACTTCCTTACTGAAACTTGTTTTATGCAATTGTAAGAACAAATGTGGGGCTGGTTGCAGGCTGGTCTTGAGTGTTTTGTTAGTTGCTTTGATTGTAACGAAAAAATCTGCAAAGATAATTATTCAGATAGTAGACTTCGAGTAGGGAGAGTTATTTCTGAAAAATTGATTATAAATGCAAATGAATCCTAAAAATCAACGAAAGCACATACAATAACGTGCTTTAACTTTTTTTTTTAGAACTTATGCTCCATTCTTTTATTTGTTTTCTTAAGTCATATTGTTTCAGTGTTTTTGAGAAATTTAATTTAAAAGTCAAATTTGTTGGAAAAAATTGTGAACTTTTTTCAAGTTGATATTGCAAAATCTTGCGTTATCAAGTGCTTTTTTTGTGTTCAATATCCAATGCTCCTATCAATTTTTTATCGGATACCGAAGACTAAATGAAAACATCTTTCCTTATTTTTGAGAAATAACAAAAATGGAAGGTACTTATTTCCAAAAAAAACATAACAAAACAAACAAGCAATGGGAAAAAGTCCGTTTCATTTTTTTTTTTATTTCTCGTAAACTAAGAAAGATTTTGGGATTTGGTTTTCGGTATTTGACTAAAAATTGATAGGAGCATTATATATTGAACACACTAAAAGCACATGAGAATGCAAAATTTTGAAAAATATCAACTTGAAAAAAAAATCATTTTTTTTTTTCAAAAGTGACTCACATTAACTTTTTTTTTAATGCAAGAAATTTTCAAATTCTATTATTTTTTTTATGCAGAAAATGTTCATATTGCATTTGCATTTTTTTTAGTGCAGAAAATTTTTACTCGCATTAACATTTTTTTAATAAAGGTAACAAGTTTTCGATTTTGCATTAACATTTTTGTTTTGAATGTAAACAGTTTTTATAAGGCAAGTTTTGGATTCGTGAAAAAAAATTTGAGATAACAATCAAACATGATATTACAATGATATAGAGAACACCAGAACAAAAGTGGGTGGCACGATTCTGTCTGTCTGTTCGTCTACAGCCTTCACGGCTCGATCGATTTTCTTCAAACTTGGTACATTGTGGTTTTTGGTGATTATGCCCACACATTTTTTTATTTTTTCTTAGAACCAAAAATAACGGTACCTGCCATACAATTTTTTGTGGTAGTTTTACATAGTCGTATTTTTCTCAGAAACGGCTCGACAACTTTTCTTTAAAAAAATTCAATAAATTTATTTTAGTGAAGTCTTCCTTTGGGTGGAAAACCATTTTTCAAAAATTGTTATTAATGGTACGTCCCAAAGAACCATTTTTTTTAATTTTTGATTTTCTTCAAAATAGTACCTACCATCGATTTCAATTTAGTCTTATATACAGAAGCTTCGAAAAAATATAAATAGTTTTGTGTACCAAAATTTGTTTGGAAAATATTTTTTGGATTTTAAAAAAATGTTTAAATTTTTTTTTGGAAAATCAAATATTTCGAAAAGGACATAATCGATTTTCTTAAAACTCGATATTTAAGAGTTTTGTAGTACTCTCTAAAATAGTTTTGGAACAAATTTTATATTTATGAAAAAATTATGGTACCTTCCATACAAAACTTAAAAACCGCAAAGGAAAATATTTGTTTGCTTAAAAACGACTCCTACGATTTAGATTAAACTTTTTCCATACCTATACTTAAATTAGTACGATTTACTACTAAAAACTATAAAATTTTACACTTTTTATTAATAGTAGGTACCTGTCATAGAACGCATTTCCTATTTTGAATTCTCTCGTTATCGGCTAAACGGATTAAGATGATTTGAGATTAAAGAATATTTCATATCAAAATTTTCAAATAAAAAGTTTTTGGATTTTTAAAAAAAGTTTTAATTTTTTTTTGAAAATTTGATATCAATTTTTGACAATTTTTTTTCAAATTGTGTTTTTATATACACATAAATATAAACTTTAGATTTGCATACCAAAATTTGTTCTTAAAAATGTTTCAAGAATTGTATATATACAAAATAATAAAAAAAAAAAACGCTCCAACGATTTTAAATTTTTATTTCCTATATCATATTCAATCAAGATTTAAGATGGCATTCTTTTTTTTTCACCTCAAACTGTCAAAAGAGTTGTTTTAGCCAATTTAAATGTCGTATTTCATGCTTCTCTACATTTTTCTCTCATAATTTCCATGTTTTTATGTACAATTTTCTTAAACCCGCAGTGTCTTGAATATAAGAGCAAGTACGTGCGACCCATTCGTGCATTTTATTTTTGTATGCAAAGAATTTTTACACTGCATTTTTTTAATGCAACCAATATTCGAGTTTGCATTACCATTTTTTGTTTAATGCAAAACATTTTCATATTGCATTGAAATATTTTACTTATATTTTAATAATTAATGTAAACAAAAATGCATTAAAAAACGCATTTTACATCTCTAGTATTATCAAATTTCTTGTCTTAAATTCAGATTGTCTTAAAGGCGTTTTCAAAATGGTCGCTAACGCACGACATTTACAACTGCAGCGTTCCTAGTATACTTGCTCAAAAATGACTAGAGTACTTATTCCCATTATTAAATTTGATCAGGGGGGTCATTCCGTATTTCGATTATCGCCAGACGATATCGTTTAGACGATAGTCTTGCTCTACGTAACATTGAAAATGACTATCGTCTTGGCGATCTCGTTTTGGCGATGAATTATTTGCTTTACGTAAGTCAATAATCGTCAAAACGCTATCGTCAAAACGATAGAGCTTAGACGATAGCTAAATAGGTATCGTCTTGTAATTATTTGAATGTTTTAAGAGCGATAATTGGTTGTTAGTTGATTTTAACCATTGTTTTTTGAATAATACGAATACAAAATACAATAATTATTGAATAATTATGGCATTAATATCAGTTCATATAGTTTCGACTATTCAGACAAATTTTACCAACAAATCCTACCCAATAGGATACAAAATTAAAAAGTATTTATGTATCTGCCCAGTGGTCAAAATTCGACCATTTATACCAAAATAATCGGTCATCAATACAGGCACCTATGTCAACAGGGCTCTCATCGCGTAAAACGTTGATCGTCTTCACGCATAGTTAATCGCGATATCCATTATGCTAAGGGGTTCCTACTCTATATGGTTTTGAGAAAAAAGCAATAAGTTAGGGAACGAAAAAGCATATATTGGCTTAAAACTGATGCAAATACTTTATTCAATATTAAATAATTTTGATGGACATCATACATCTTTTGACAATTTTGCACTTATCAACTATCCAAAGAAGAGGAAATCTTAGAGGTTGAGAGGAGAGCCAATGGCAACCGTTAGAAAGCAGCACCGTGATTAAAGGCATTTTGTTGCTGCAAAATCATACCTCAAGCTGTATATTCGATCGGATATTTTTGGTACCTTAATATTTTTAGTATTACCTCTTGCCATAATGGTTAATGCGTTGGACTGTCATGCCGAAGGTGTTGCTTCGATTCCCAGCCACTGCCACCTATAAACAGAGGAACTGACAAATCATCCAAGAATATACTTGTCATGAATAAGTGCTTCTCATCTAGCCGTTCTGACTCGGCAAAAATTTGTAGGTCGCCTCCATTCCAGCCAACAACACGCACATAGGAATGGTTGAGAGTTGTAAGTCACTAGGGCCTGCTTTCCACGAGCTGTTGCGCCACCAGATTAATTTTGTATTATTTTGTTCATATTTGTATTCAACACTGGGCTGCTTGTAGGCTTAAATCGTACTTTTAAGGGGACACTCAGATTGACCAGCTACTTTAAGAACGTTTTCTATATTGTTGCGTATACCGAAAAGAATCAATTTATCCACAAATACAACTTTTAACGGATGATATTGCAAATAAATTTTTAGAATAACTTGACATTTCAAATAAAACGACAAGGATTTTTAGTTTTGACAGCAAAATTTAATTTTCAAATTCATTTTGTTCATTCAAATAAAAAACGATAGACGAGACGATAGTGATTGAGTTACGTGAAGCAAATTATAGACGATATCGTTATAGATAATCGTTTTGACGATTATCGTTTTAAAAATTACGGAATGACCCCCCAGTATATGCGACGCTTTGAATAATAGAAAATCTATTTTGCGTCTGTCAAATGGCCTAATACTAATCGATTATTGTTGACATAACAACCTCACATTAATTTTCGTTTTGTAAAATCAAGAGGTCAAAATGACAGCCCATAGTTACAAACCAGATAAAGTCAAGTTAAAAAAAGGAACCTTTATCGAAGACATGGGTCACATACAACATAAAATAAAGCAATGATATTCTCCAGAAACTACATATAGACAGATTAAATGGACCTTTGTCCAGACGAACTCTAAACAATTATTTATTTCGTTGAAGCCTCAGACTATTTTTTTTTTTTTAATATTTGTAAGCATATTACCAGTGCAGGATTTATTTAAAGATCCTTAAAAGATACTTACAATTTTTTGAAGTGCACTTTCCGCACAACTAAATGTGATGCTCTTTTTAAAATTAATTTTATAGACTTATCCTTTAAAAATCGAAAGTAGTTAAGTAAGGTTTAGTAATGTTGAAGAGAGCTTTCCATGATAAAAAAATCAGGAACATTAAGATCATTAGCAAGTCTATTTTGGTACCACACGAATATAGGAGACTTCATCCTTAGCTCATAGACCATTTTGGGGGAATGTGGTAGAAGTTTTTTTATATCGAGTATCTATGTACATATTAAGAAATATGCCGAGTTTGAAGAATGAAAACCTATTACATTTTTGTTTGTATCCTAAAATAAAGAGGAAAAGAATATGTTTTAAAACTTTCGAGCATTTTTAATTCACTTTTGACCAAGTGTGCCCCAGCTTAACGAGATGCGTAGATCATATAGGGGTATTGACATCGAACCCCCTACAGTACTGGAAATTCAATCTTCGATAAATCTTCTCAAAAACAACAAAGCAGCTGGACTTGACGGTATACCAGCCGAGTTCCTGAAAGCTGACCCTGTCAGAACGGCTAGTATTCTACACCCGTTGATACAAGCTGTGTGGAAAAATTAAATCTATCCCAGCGACTGGAAGGATGGTGTAATTGTTAAGTTGCCAAAGAAAGGTGATCTTAAGAATCGCAACAATTGGCGATAGGTATTACAGTTTTGTCCGTTTTTCCAAAATTAATGGCAACCACCACTCTGGAGCGGATAAAGGTTAGAATCAAGTCTACATTCAAGAGGCATCAAGCTGGTTTCCGCAGAGGGCGGTCTTGTGTCGACTCAACACTCTGCGAATCGTCCTTGAGCAGTCTGCGGAGTTTCAATCACTACTTTACCTCATGTTCGTGGATTTTGAGAAGGCCTTTGACCGAGTCAACCGCGAATGTATATGGAGATCACTTCTTGGTAGAGGAATTCCCCAAAAATTGTTGCCATTATAAGAGAGTCCTACAACAATGCAAGATGTTTTGTTTTACACAATGGGCAGCTATCCGACTCTTTCGAAGTGCGGCAGGGTGTGAGACAGGGAGATGTTCTATCGCCAATTCTCTTTCTACTGGCGATTGACGATGTTTTGACGGCCAGCGTTGGAGCAGCAGAGAAGCAAGGCATTCAATGGAGACCGTTTGAAAGGCTTAGCCACTTAGACTATGCCGATGATATATGTCTCTTGGCAAATAACATCAGCGGGCTGAACGGGATGTGTCAAGTTCTGAAGGTAAAAGGAGAGTCGAGTGGTCTTAAAATACATAGCAAAAAGACAAAAATAATGCTCAGAGGCGGCTCCACACATCAGCGTATTTTAATACAGGAGACGCCAGTTGAAGAGGTTGAACAATTAAACTACCTTGGAAGTATTGTTTCAGCAAATGGTGGTACCGATCTGGCCGTTCAAAGTAGAATAAATAAAGCTCGCGTAGCCTTCGGTTCTCTCTCCCAAATTTGGAAATCATGTCAAATCTCCTTGCGCACAAAGTTGAGATTCTTCGAATCCAATGTCAAATCCGTGCTGTTATATGCTTGCGAAACCTGGAAAGTCACGACTACCATCTCAAGGAAATTGCAGGCTTTTGTGAACCGTTGTCTACGCCATATTCTAAAAATTCGCTGGCCACAAATTACCTATATCAAACGAGGAATTGTGGCGCAGGACAAGTCAAGAGCGGCTGGACGTTGACATAAGAAAGCGTAAATGGCAATGGATTGGTCACACACTGAGGAAACCAAACGATGAAATTGCAAAGCAGTCATTTGAATGGAATCCTCAGGGTGCACGGCGGGTTGGAAGATCAAGAACAACATGGAAATCAACAGTTCTAGCAGGAGCAGACTCCCAGAGAAAGACGTGGCCACAGTTAAAATATCTATCTGCAGACCGTGAAGGATGGAAACGATTTGTTGGCGCCCTATGCTCCAACCGGGGTTACAGGACTTGATGATGATGATTTGACCAAAAGCAGGGCTCTACTCTCCTCCTCCAAATAGTTATGTACCTTTAAATGCTTTAAATTTTTGTTCGCTCGTATCTATCAGCGTCAAGTTTGATCAAAATCTCAAGATTGGTTCTTTCCAAATGCATGAATATTTAATATTTTTAATATTAACATATATCAGTTAAAATATCCTTATCTAACCTGGGCCCCAAGTATCATTTTAAGGTACTGGCCTTAAATGGAAAATTTGCTGGCACTGAATCTTGTAACCACTCCTTTGTGTTCTGCTCTGTTAGTATACCTACCTACATATCGTATATACCTACTTGACATACAACGTACAAATATTCAAGTGGGTCCCTACCTCCAACCTCAACCTATAATTCAAATGATAAACAAAACGGCCACTTAGCGAATCACATTCTGCCCACAGCGACCAAAACAAACTAAAATTCTTTAGAATTCAAATAAAAATAAAAATAAACCATAAAACAAAAAACTAAATCACAAAACAAAACTAAAGCCTTGTTGCAAAATAATTCGTTTATTTTTGTTTTTTATTCCACTTTTATTCGTTCAAAAAACTGGTGATTGTGACCTGAGACTGAGAGTTTCAAAACGAAATTGAAAGGGTTAACTCAAGATCCAGAATCCAGCTTATTTATCGTTTTGTATCACATTCGTATAACTATACGAAATGGTGCATTTGATTTTCCATCCGTGGGTCTTCGATCGGCTTCCTTCCAGCAAACACATTTTAGACACAAAAGTGTGTTGTTGAGAACCAACTCGTGACGTAGACCCTTTTTGTCGCCCTCAGGAACTATGAGAATGAGTTCATGATATGCCAACACACACCCTTGGTTTGGCTGTGTGTATATTTATCCCTTTCAAAAGAAACAAGAAACAAACCCATAAAAAAACGATACCTAGAGTTAGTACACACTACGACTGAATGGGCACTGTGCAATGTGCAGTCAAAGAACTTTTCATGGTTGAATGGATTTGAACCGAAATAGATTTCAAAATACGAGTATATATCGAATCCAATGTCAACAGCGCGTTTGGCAATTTGTTGTCGATTTGTTGTGGGAACAGGAATTGAATAGAAACAAAAAAGAAATATTTTGAACTTTAGCTGATTGATGGCGATTTATGTTGGGTTTATTTTGTAGACAATAAAGTAATAAACTCTTTTATGTAATTCTGATGAAAAGATGCAATTCATAGGTAAATTTAATCTTTTTTTACCTTGATTGGAAATTATGTTGAAAATATAATCTAAAATTTGAGTTTTAACGTTTAGTCTGCGGAGGTTTTTATATAGACCCCAGAGGCCAGGACCGGACAGACAAACAAAACGAATGCACAGCAAAGTGCGACAAACTTTTCCATAATAATTTCAAATTTGATCAAAATCTCAAGTTCCATTTTTAGCTAAAGGATGCTAAATTTACAATAATTTGTACAGAAGTTTTGCTTTTACAATGGTAAGACTATTCCTAGTGACTGTAAATTTGACAACTGATAGGTGATTTGTCCTGAAGTCTTTATAGACATGCCAAATCAGAGTACTTAGCAATTTTAATTGCCCGTAGGAGTATGTCCCCAGCAGCTCAAAAATCTCCAGTCTATGCGTCGTTTACATGCTGGCTCCACCTGCCATGAACGATGTCAAGACTATGAACATGTCTAATAAAAATCCAATGGAGCCTGAAAAATCCATGTCTTGTCGGCGACATGTCGAAGAAAACAAACTTTTGAACAAGACATGAACGCTGTTCAAAGCCTGCCATGAGATTTGTCGTTTCACGTGTGTGTGAGTTTTTTTCTGGTTTTCCTTGTATCTATAGGTAGCTGGATATTAAAAAAGTTCTTTCTTCTTTTATCTGGAGTCTAAAGGCCGTTTATTGTTGCAAAAAATAGAAGTAGTGGTGAGAGGGAAATGAAACGACATGACATGAATTGCCCAGCGAGAAAAAATCTGATGTTTGTTGATTGGATTGTGGTTGCGATGTTGGGCATCTGAATGCCCTGTGGAGTCGGGGTGTTAAGATATTGGCTTTGGCTCGCTCAAGGAGCTTGAAAAGAACACCAATAAGACGTTTGTTTTATTCGAGAAATTATATATCCGAGAAAAGTGTTCACTGACTGACAAATTTAAACTTTGGATTTCGGTGTGAGAAGTGAAAAGATTTTGAGAACTCTAAATAGATTTTAAATAAAGGGAAATAGGAATTTCAGATTCCGGAAAACGTTTTTGAAAAAAAAAAAAAAATATTTCGAGACGTAGTATACCCTCAATTGTGGTGAAAAAATCATATCCGAGCAATAGACGGAAAAAGTACTAAAAACACAGTTTTCAAAAAGAAACTTAGTTGTTTAGCGAGCCAAAGAACCATTTTAATTCAAACTTTTTTCACATATTCGTATTCCTACGGTCCTAATGCAACTTTTTGCAGGTATGTATTAGATTTTAAATCTGAACAGTATTTTTTTCACCATACCAAAGTGACGCACCCTAACATACATGTACATAAGGGTGGTGGGTAAAAATGGCTTTAATCTTGAATGGGCCTAAATCGGCTCTAATATATAGAATACAAAAATTTCCTAATTTTTTTCAAATTTTTATTTCCATCCCCTATAGTGGCTGAAGGTATAAATTAAATTGAAATATATTATATTATACTAAGTGATTTGCGTGAGACCTGTCAACAAATTCAGAGTGTATAGGTTGGAAGAGGAGAAGGAAAAATCCTACAGGTAGTGGAGGGGAAATTTTACCAAAAAAATCACATTGTATATGTACCTACATACGAAGGTTTTTATGTTCTGAACTAGAAACACGTCACGCTTTTGAGTTATTTGAATCTAAATTAAAAAAAACACAAAACAAAATTTTTAAGGTTATTATTACATAGCCATTTTTTTTTTCTAAAAACTTCCTCAAGGAATCTAAAAAAGTACGTTACTGTAACATATGTAGATATATTGCTTGCAAAATTACATAAGACTCATGACTGGCTAGCACGTAGGTACTTGCTTTTATGTTCAAGTTTCAAGCAGCTTGAGGAGTATTCACATGAGAGCGACTTACAAACGACGAATAAACGAACGGATTTATAACATCTATAAAATAAAATATAATGAAATAAAATTCTTTAATATTTTTAATGAAATATTTTGGTATGAAAATCTTAAGTATTTATTAATGTGCACAAAATTAAATTTAAACAAAAACATTGCTAAAATACAAAGGCGTGGACTACTATACTGCCCATAATCTAGTAAAGGCCCTATCTACAAAATTTTCGATTGCGTTCAGCTATTTAAGGCCTGGGCAAACAGATCGTCATCCGGTGTTTTTTGTAAGAAATTTTATCTTCGCGATTTATTTTTGATCCAGTGAAGTATTGATTGTGTCACCGGGTTGCGTTACGTTTGACCAGGACATAAGTTTTTTCCTTTATAACTCAGAAGTATGAAAATTGTAGTTAGGACCTTTACGAGATTATGGGCAGTATAGTAGACCACGTTTAGAGAATCATTTTAATTTTTTGTTTTTAATAACAAAATTATTTTCAATTTAATTTTTTTTTTCTCAATATGAATTAAAATATTTAGATGTTCAATGTAATTATTGTTTTAGTGTAAAGGTTATCAAAAAAAAAAAGTAATAGACATTTTAAAATGTACTAACAAGAGAAGTCCAAGGGGCGCGTGTGGTCCGGTGTCTATATGTTCAGATATCGAATTTTCAAACAAACATTTCTATTTTGAAATTTTAGATTTCTCTATTTAATATGAACTTTGAATATACAAAATTTATTGAAATCCCCTCAGCCGATAGTTAGAAACTTCAAAATAAAAAAAAATCGTACTATGGGTGGGTACTTTTAATAGTTCTTTAGTGTAAATTTTTATAATATATGGTAGTAATTAACACTAATTCTAGATACAAAAAATCTATACAATTCTTTGGAGCCATTTTTGTGAAACATAATATTTTCGTTAACAGCTATTTACCGTTACCGGTACCGTTATTTTTTCAAAAAACTTGAATATTTTCTTAAAATTTTCTAAGGAGTGTTAAGACCCCTTTGTACTTAGTTTCAAGAAATCGACTGTGTCGTCTTCAAAATATGTATTAATTAAAAAAAAAAAATATAGAATACTTTTTTAAAAATCAAAAAAATGTTTTGTTTTTAACTTAGGTACCTACCTACACAATATTATTTATACTTTTTAGAAACTCCTGCTTAAAATAAAAAATTTCAATCAGTCATCTCATACCTTTTTCAAGAAAATTGAAAATAAAAACTCGTTCTTTGGGAGGTAAAATAGTTTTCAACCAAAGGCAGCCTTTACTAAAAATAATTTATTGATTTTTTAAGAAAAGTTTTGTAACCTTTTTTGAGAAAAATACGATTATGTTAAATAGCTTAAAAAAGCGTTTGGCACGTGTTTACCGTTATTTTTGATTCTAAAAACATGAACAAATTGTGTGAGAGAATGTCCAAAACACGCTATCAACTAAGTTTGAATAAGCCGTTTTGCCTCTACGGACACGGACAGACAGAGAGGCATATAGACAAAATAGTGAGATACAACTTTTTGACTTCCCTATCATCGCAGTAATCCTAAATTAAGACGAATATACAGGGTGTCCCGCACATGAGTGGAAGTATCTTAAAGGGGGGGGGGGGGGTGGGGGGGGGTTCAGTTTCTGAAAAATTGACATAAAATGCCAAAAAAAAACATTAAAAATCAACGAAAACATATCTAATAATGTGCTATATTCTTTTTAAAGTTAATACTCCATTCTTTTATTTGGTTTTTAAATCAAGTTGTTTAAGCCAATAGTTTTTGAGAAATTAAATTTCAAAGTCAAATTAGGTTTAAAAAAAATTGAGATTTTTTTTTATTAAGTCGATTTTTTTCAAAATTTTACGTAATTAATTGCTATTTTTGTGTTCAATATTCATTGCGCTCATTTATTTGTAGTCCATTACCGAAAACCAAATGTTAAAATCTTTCGTAGTTTTTGAGAAATTAAGAAAAAACAAAAGGTACCTACTTTTTCCAAAATAGGCCGAAAAAAAATAATTTATTCATGAATTATCAATAATCTAACCCTTTTTTTCGGGCTTATTGGTAAAAGTACCTTTAGTTTTTTCTTAATTTCTCAAAAACTAAGATAGATTTTTACATTTGGTTTTCGGTAATGGACTAAAAATAAATGAGCGCAATGAATATTGAATACAAAAATAGCAATTAATTACGTAAAATTTTGAAAAACATCGACTTAAGAAAAAACTTTGAAATTTAATTTCTCAAAAACTATTCGCTTAAACAATTTGATTTAAAAACCAAATTCAGGAATGGAGTATTAGCTTTCAAAAAAATATAGCACATTATTAGGTGTGTTTTCGTTGATTTTTAATATTTTTTTGGCATTTTATGTCAATTTTTCAGAAACTAACACCCCACCCCCCCCCCTGCCTCAGGGAGGGGAGATACAACTTTCCCCCATACAATTTTTTTTTTATAATATAGCCAGGAACCACACCCTAAGATACTTCCACTCAGGTGCGGGACACCCTGTATTTGTGAAAATCATCTTTTTTTTCCTTAAAAAAAATACAACAACAAAAAATTTCACTAATATACAGCTACTGTTCAAAATATTTACCGTCTTAATATATGTTTAGAAAACTTTCTCCCACATAAAATGTTTATTTCACCCCCACTAACAGTTAAATTCTTCCTTCCTCGCTTTTCAATCATTTGTCAATTTCATATTCAATTTGGCGAAAAAAGATTTGGCATCTTCGTGTGTATGCATAAGTTTTCATTTCCTATTCAAAATCAATCAAATTCATTCCAATCGAATGTCATTCCTGGAAAAAAAAAATTATGCCGCCGCCGCCGTGCGCCGCGCTGCCATACCGCCCGCCATGGCCATGGCCATATCGATGGGCAACCAATCACATTCCAATTGGGAAAACATTAATAACCTTTATACGTAGGTATAGTGAGTAATGCCAAAAAATATAACGGCATTTTTTTGCATGTGAAAATTAATTATTTATAAGCACTTACTTACAGCCACAATCTGTGTTGTGGCTGTGTGGCGTAAATTCCATGCGGCTTTCATCTTACATGTGACAGATGCAGGTGTGCGATGTTCGGCGATGTTGTTTTTTCCTTTCCATAAAAAAAATAAAACGATTTAAAAAAAAAATTCAAACCAGAAACAGTGAAGTCTCTACACCTATGTTGAAAAATGTAGATACAATTTGCCGAGCGCGGAACCTTTCGATGAGAATTGTTCATCTTTTTGACAGGCAAGTATCCTCCTGCCTCAATCTACGCTCAGATGCAGTATTAAAGCAAAAAGAGGGGAAACTATAATATCACATTTGAGTCGCATAAAATTGCTCATTATTTTTGTAGGCTAAACAAAGTGTATGGTTTTAAAAAGCCCAATTTTCAAACCTGGTTTAAGTACCATAACACCTCTTTTAACAGTTCTTCTCCTAAAATACAAGATATTGCTTGAACGTTAATAATGTGGAAACGACATTTAAGAACAGTCTTATCCACTAGCCTTACAAACACTGCAGTGATTGCATATTTCGAACTATATACATTTGAAACATATCCGTGTGAATGGGATATAAACTGAGTTTCTCTCCAATTCACATTAAAGTTTAAACGAAATTAATTTTGTGGTTAATTTTCTTACCTTCAAAACCACTAACCGACCACAAGGCCAGCTATAAAAATAAGTTTAAGTTCATGCAGAATCTACGTACGTTCCCTCCGTCTTGTCTACTTAAGTTTGAAATATCGGCAACCAGCCGACTGTTAAATGAATGAAGATCACAAGAATGCACAAGTGCAGTACAGCCCAAGGGCTTTTTTGTGAAAGAAAGTCTTGATCAGTTCAGCAAATTATGTCTGCGCATTTATACGACTTGTATTCGTATGTATGGATGTAGGTATAGCTTTGGTGATTAAGATACATAGCTTGAGAGTCACCACCTTGCGGCAAAGAAGGTGCATATTTCAAATTTGCAACGGGCAGTCACAGCTCATTGGATGATGGGAGGACAAGGATTCAATGGGTTTTGGCATCCAAAAGATTGCATTACATGAAATGCCTATACATCAGTCTGGATGGATAGCTTTGTTTGCCGGAGGTATTGAATACCGGTTATATGTATTTTGCCAGATGAAGGAGAAGGTTGTGTCACTCAGAAGGAATTTTATAGCTTTGAAATTTTTTCGTATTAAGAACCAGAGGGTACTAACCCACCTACATAGTATTTTTGTTTAATCTTTGAAATGTATAGATGTATATTTAAACCAAACTAATATGTTCGCAATATATTTACATTACATATACCCCGCTAAGGGTAAGAAAAAAGTATACTCTTACAGAACCATGAGAAATATATTCAAAAAAAAATATTTGTATTAGGTGAACTAAGCAGAAATCTGAATCTAGTGTGACCAAAAATGTCAAAATACTGCGTAATTTTCGATGGGCGTTGTGTAACAACACAAGATTTCCTTTAGCCTTAGGTTGAATTTTATCATGGTATGGCAAATCACTGCAATTGGAAGCTCTTGTAAGATATTGGTATGATAAATCATTAAATATCACATTAATAGCACACATTGATAAATCCATACTATCACTAATTGTCAGAAAACTGAAGGCCAACCACATTTCAAAATCTCCTTGATCTGTTGTAAAATAAATCAAGAGGTACAAATGAATTCACTGCTAGTTCGCAGCTACCTTTATCTAAACTGGATTAATACTAAAGTAAACAAATGATACTAGTGCCTACACGAAGTTAGTAAAGAAATAATTTTTTTTTATTTTCTAGGGAATATATAAGAAATAAATATTGCATACAAAAAATTTTCAAAAAAATATTCCATAAACTAAATATATATATTTATTTCAAAAACAATGTAGTCGATTTTTTGGAAAATTTTTTAGAATATTAAAAAAAATTCGCTTATGAAAAAAAACAGTCCTTCCATACAAATGCTAAAAAACGTATTAGCTAAAATATTTTGTTCTCGAAAACGGTCCTTACGAGTTAAATAAAACTTTTTCTGTATGCTAAAACTAGTACGATCTCTAATACAAATTTACTCTAAGCAACTATTCATGGTACACCTTTTATATAACCTTTTTTTTATTTTCTCCGGCTGAACGGATATAGACTAATTTCTAATATTTAAATTTAAAATAAAATTAAATAATATTGGTTATGAAAACTTTTAAAAAGAAATTCTTGATTTTTTTTTTTTTTAAGTTTCAATTTTCTTTCTTGAAGATTCTTTTAAAGTTTTTTTAATTTTAATTTTGTATGCATATAGATAAATATGTACATAAATATTTAAGATTTACATAACAAATTTTTTCCTTAAAAATGTTTAGAGAATTTGATACATAAAAGGGAAGGGTACAAAATTCCGAATGCCAAAATCCCGAAAAGCAAAAATTGAGAATCCCGAATGCCATAGTCCCGAATATCCAAAATCCCGCATTCCAAAATCCCGAATGGAAAAAATCATGAGAGCCAAAATCCTGAATGGACAAAATCCCGAAAACATTCGGGATTGAATCCAGAATTTCAATACTTTTTTAGAACTATTTTAGTACTTTCAAAGAAATCAAACTGTTTTGTATGGCTTTTGACTTCTGCTCACTTTGGCATCATGACATTGTCTATAAAAGAAATTTTAAAATAAATAATTACTTTTAAATCTTTAGATATATTCTTATTTGATAATTTAAAAAAACAGTATTTTATTATTTTTTTTTATTTAGTTTAGGTTTTATTCAAACGAATCTACTCATATGACTACTCTTTACAAATAATGAGAAGATAATGTTCTTGTTCCGTTTCCGTGTAATATCTCTTGTTCTTAAAAACGCATTGCCTACTTGGAATGGTTGATTTTGGGACTGTGATGTGACATAAATTGCTCTCAGCACCTGCTTGGGTTGCTACACACTCTTATTATAATTGTAAATTATCAATTTGATAAACATTGGAATATGCTATTTGCTATTGTTAAAAAACTGACCAACTTTTCATTGAAAATAAATAATATTCTTACAAAACATTACAAAATGTACATTTTGAAGACTAGAATTTTGAATGGCTTACCTAGTACTTCTTTGGTATTAAAAAACGTGCGTGCGATTTTTAATACAAAAAAGTACTAAGGCATTCGGGATTTTGGCATTCGGGATTATGGCATTCGGCATTCTGGCATTCGGGATTTCAGCTATTTGGGATTCTGTCCATTCGGGATTTTGTCCATTCGGGATTTTGTCTTTCGGGATTTTGGCATTCGGGATTTTTTGCCATTTCGGGATTTTGGCCTTCGGGATTTCGTACCCAACCCATATAAAAAAGCTCCTCTTTATCTACAATGTTAAGTTCGAAACAACTATCACAAAAAATGACACCATTTACACTTATGTTCGTGTGTACCTCATACATATTTATACTTTAAATTGAAAATCAAATTCCAAAAACAATTCAGTACTCAGTTTTTTAATGTTAAAACGACTAGGTCTGTTTCCTTACTTTGAATTTCTGTGAATTTTTTGATGTCTTTAAATTTAATTCCGAAGTTCTGTCAAAGTTCATATAGACAAATAATTGATAGAAGTTCGGACTAAATATCACAGAAATTCAAAGCAGAAAATCAGACCTACTCATTCGAAGTAGCCATTTTTCAGAATAAAATAAAATGCACGACTGGGTCGCACGTACTTGCTCTTATGATCAAGATGCGGAGCGTTTAAGAAAATTTTGTATATAAAAACATAGAAACTATAAGAGAAAAATGTTCAGAAGCATGAAATGCGATATTTAAATTAGCTAAAACAACGCATTTGACAGTTTGAGGTGAAAAATAAGAATGCCATTTTAATTATAGATTGAATAAGAGTGTATTGATAAAAAAGTTTAAAATCGTTGGAGCGGTTTTTTTAAAATAAATATTTTTTTCTATATTAAATTCTTAAAACATTTTTAATGACAAATTTTGGTATTAATTTATTTGGATATAAAAATAAAATTTAAAAAAATTGTCAACCCGTTTTAAAAATTCAAAAACTTTTTTTTTTAATTTTGAAATGCAATATTATCCATACAAAATTATCTAAATCCGTTTAGCCAATAATGAGAAAATTGAAAATAAAAAAATGAAAATCGTAGGAGTCATTTTTGTGAAAAAAAAATATTTTCCTTTGCGGTTTTTTAACTTTTGTATGGAAGGTACCTACCGTTATTTTTTCATAAATATAAAGTTTTTTCTTAAAATATTTTAAAAAGTACTTATAAACTCTTAAGTAGTTAAGAAAATTGATATCGTTTTCGAAATATTCGATTTTCAAAAAAAAAATTTTTGGTGCACAAAACTCTTTATATTTCTTGGGAGCTTCTGTATAAAAATTTTTATTGAAATCAGTACCTAATACCGTTTTGAAGAAAATCTAAAATTAAAAAATTGGAATTTTGAAAAATGATTTTCCATCCAAAGGAAGCCTTTATTAAAATTAATTTATGGATTTTCTTAAGAAAAGTTGTGGAGCCGTTTTTGAGAAAAATACGATTAACAAATTGATAAAAAAATTGTATAGCATTTACCGTTATTTTTGATTAAAAAAAAAATGAAGAAAACGTGTGGGCAGAATCACCAAAAAACACTAGGCTGTAGACGAACAGACGGACAGACATAATAGTGCCTCCCACTTTTGTTCGTGTTCTCTATCATCGTAATGTCACGTTTGATTGTTATTTCAAATTTTTTGCACGAAAAATTTGCCTAATAGTACCTACCTATGTAGTTATATCGCAAGTAAAAATTAAATGAGATTAAACGAAATTCGATATAATTAGCTAAAAAAGTTTCAATTTGGTTGGAAAATTATTTTGGAACACCCTGCTTACACGAATTTTAATATGTACATATGTATGTGCATGCAATAATAGTATAATTTTTTTTTCAAAGATCGAGATACCTACTATCTTCATTAACAATACATACAGGTATGTACATAAAATGTAAAATTTCTCTTGAACATGAAAAATTGTATGATACAATCACAAACATTGTTCCATCTTCAAAGAAAAGAAAAACAAAAATTAAAACGTTTGCGATGCTACATACTTAGGTACAAATTTCAGATAGGCAGCTACAAATGATTTTAAACACAATCTTTTTAACCATTAATAAAACCATAGACATCATCATGACGACAGAACTTCTGAGTGGCTTTAAGTGCAAAGATACTTGTAAATTTTGTGCTTTGACTGAAAAACAACAAGAAACATTAATATTCAAGATTTAAGTTTTATTTCATTAAAAAATGCACATTGAAGAATAGTAAAATAGTTTGAATCTTAATATACATACTCTGTACTATTCACTATATAAAGTGTATCTACATTCTATTTCGACAAAGCTGCAGTCATGCAGATGCATCTTTATATGCAATCTTCATCGTTTTATTACAGTAATAGATTTTGGAATGCATTTCAGTTTTTTTTTTTAGATCTTCGATATTTTCATCCAGATAAAATTCAAAATTACAGAAACGGAATTCATTAAGATGGCTCAAGATAATTTGGTTAATTATAAATAGGAATTTGCTTATTTGCACCGCAAAAACAAACATTAGAAATAGAGTGGGTTTGAAGACTTCCTCTCGGCTAAATAATAATTGTAATATCCATTATTGTTCGTTGATATTATTATTTATATAATCTTTGACGTATACAAATTAAATCGAAATTAATTTAAACGATGGCGATGGGCACACACGTCTGGATTTTATATGAGCATTGAGTATGTAAGGTATTGGTTTATCAATTCAAGGGTATAGTTACACTCTCAAAAAAACGTTTTAATATCAACAATTTTATACTATACCCCAGAATTTTTTATTTAAAATATTTTCTTTCCAAACCACTTGATGAGTATAGGACTTTCATTTTCCCATACTTATTTTAGTGGTCCATATTACCCGGCGTAAAATTAGTTTGAAATTTATTACTTGTTTTTATTCGAATCACGGCAGGGTTCGAAAATCCAATATTTTTCTGTAGTTTTTGAAGTTCTTAAAAATACGCAACAGCAAATACAAAAAATGCCAAGTGCAATTTTCTTCGGCAAAACAAAGTTAGCGGGAAAAAAATTCGTCGTTAAAGCATAGTTGACAGTTCCCGTTCAAAAAAAAATCTATGCAAATATTTTCACATATCTAAAATTATTGAGGTAAAATACAAAATTACTTTCTTGCATGATTGGTTAATAGTTTCATGTAAAAAGAAACATTGCTGTCATGGAATTAAAAAACAATTCACCGGCAATTTTTTGCGTGCGTGAAAATAGTGCTGTGAATAAAAAATATTTGTTGGTATCTATGGTTTGCACTTCCAAAAAATATATTCTCCTCGCAGCATTATTTGCATGCAAATAATTTTTGCATATAAAATTATTGTTTTTCATTTTTAGACCTATTATTTATAATTAAAGCGTCAACTTATAACTCAATGGGTGGCTTAGGCCAAGGCAAACATTCAGCCTTTCTGTCTAATGCATCTCAAGTTGGCTTCTTAGATCTTTTTGTGTACATAATGTTTAGGTTGACTTTTATAATTTGTCTCACGCTTCAGCTTGTGTCTGACCGCTTCACGTGAAATCATTCGAACTTGACGGGTTGTTGGCCTTTTATTTTGCCCGTGGTTAGCAATTTTTCCATAATTTTCACCTAACCTTAAAAAGTTATGAATATCTGTATTTGATATCTCAATTTTACGATCAGAAAAGCCACAGTCTTATGCAGTAATTTTTGACCTCTCTTTCACGAGGCATGATTAAGTTCTACAATTAAATTTCTGATTAAAACAATTTAAAAGACTCACAAAATAATTTCCTATCATCACTTTCAATAAAAAATTCAAAATAAATTTTAATTTGACTGATTTTATACGAATTTCCACCTTTAAATATCACTTTTTAGACTTTATTTAACAAAAAAGATTAATAATGTTCCACATTGATGAAATACATACATACATTTCCGCCACTGTATGATTTACAATTTACAAATGCCTTTTTCAAGATTTTCGAGGTGGAGGGATCAAACTCCTGTCGACTCCCCCTGGCTACGGCCTTGATTTATGTGCAGAATAAAATAACCATCTAGAGTAACTAACGACCGATTGTAATAAGAGCCTGATTACACGATTAGTTTTTTCGGACGTTACGTGTTTCGTCTTTTTGACACATTGGGTGAGGGGTGTAGAAACGTAGGGGGAATAACGGAAAGACAAAAGCACGTATGAAAATTTCAAGACTTTTTCCGATTGAACTTTGACGTTTATGATTTGACAAACGAGTAGAGGCAGGCAGGGCCGGATTAACAAGTAGGCAGAATAGGCAGTTGCCTGGGGCCCCCGATTTAAGGGGGCCCCCGAAAAATGAAAAAGACTTCTAAAATTTTCTTACAAACATAAAATTCTAGTAACACTTTTTATATTGCAAAATTTTGTTGTCAAGTCCGGCAGCAATGGAGTAGGTCTTTCAGTCGCTATAATTGCAGATTTGTCTACTGAATTCCACTTGTAAAAGGGTTTGCTTATAAGTTTTTCAATAACACAATCACAACGGTTTTTAATAACAACTTTTTCACTACTTGATGTCAATTTCTAGTTAGATCTTACACACAAATTATAAAAACATTACTTTAATAAACAAAAACGACTTCCAAATTTTTATTTACAGGTTAAAGAAAATTCGTTTTCTTACCTCTACTAAAAAAAAAACTCTATTCAGTGCAAAAATTCCAAACGAATTTCCCATTTTTTTCATATCCTTCCAGCACGAATAGAACAAAACAAAGTCAAGATACAACACTATTCCCGGCTGGGGATGCTTAAAAAATTTAATTAGTGGGATTTAAAATTGTTTTTCATAATTTATAAAAGAGCTATAAATTTGAACAAGAAGTGATTTAAAAATATTTTTGATTATTATAACTGCCTATTTTTCAATAAATGAACCTCAAATTTTTTGAACGTCAAAATCACGAATGGATTTTTTTCGTTGTGTGTAATCACGAAGGTACGTACGTGTCAAAAAGATGAAAAACGACACGAACGAAAAAACGAATCATGTAATCTGGCTCTAAGTCTACAGAATTATTTACTAGTTAATTCACTGCTAAACGGTACATATATTTATTGTGAGTACAGACTTCATCATGTAATGAGTACAAAAATACAGTTATGTGCTCAGTGCATACATTTTTCCCTCAGTGTACTACTCACAAGTACAATAAGTATTGTTTTCCGAAATCTATCAAACAAATATTTTTTTTTTTATTTGTACATCCAAATTGAATTACAATTACAATTTTTACTATAACATTGCCCAAAGTAAAAAAATATTACTTAAATATAGCTTGGAAGGCACTGTAACAATGGAGTTGAGTGTTTGTGAATTCTCAGACTCCACGTTACCCAGAAAGACTAGGTATGGATATTTGGGACTTTTGCCATTATACATAGCTTGTTAAAAGGTACTATGTTTTACCTGGATTATACCTGGTATTTAGATATTTAGATATTTTACCATTTTTTTAGATATTTTATTTAATTTTGAATCTTTTACAACAGATTGCATCAATCTAAATTTAGTAAAAGTTATAACAAAACAAATTTCAAACATTTAGACTGATTTGGGGGGTCACAGTAATAAATACAAATGCATACATACATATTCTAAGCGAATTCAATCTCATCTTTCATTTAAAACATTATTCATTAATTCTTTTATTTTTTACTATTAATAAAATTTTATATATATTTTATTTTTCTTTCTAGGTAAGTGAAATCGTTTTTTCATGGCAGATAATAGAATAATTCAGGTATACTTTTTTTTAATGTTTGCTGGTGCCTACTAATGTTTCTTTTTATTTTTTTAAGGAAATTCCTTTATGAAACCTTAAATTAAAAAACAAATTGTATTTGTTTTGAAATATTTCCTTCAAGTTTCCATTAATAATTCTTATAACTGCTACATATAATATAAAAATAAAAATTCAATCTCATCATTTCTGCAAATTAATACAATTTTTTTTAAATATGTATTAATAATGAACAATAAACTTTTTCTGTTCTGTATTTTGCCAAGGAATAGCCCGTACCCTAATAATCACGGTTTGTTTTGTTAATCATATGAATTCACTTCATCATAAGAAATAATATTACCCAACAAGAACCGTCATTATACTCGTAAAATTATTGATCCCAGATTTTCTGGCACAAATCGATGAAGAAGACCCACTTAAGCGCTGCTAACCCATTTCTACAATGTATGCCGCAGGACGAGTTTCTTCTCTCCGATAATTGTATTCCTTGCATTTGTAATTAATGGGTTACTCATCTGATATCAAAAACGAAAAAGAAACCATATACATATGTATACCTACATTAAACAGGATAACAATCGATTGTAGGGATCTCCAAAAAAAATTGTTGCATCTGCTTGTGTGGCCTGACTTGTCGTGAGTGTCATCATCACATGTACTGTGTACAATAATTTCATCCTCTCACAGTGGGGCCAATTAAATAAGAACATACAAAAATTAGTATTGCTGGAATTAAGATTTTTTTTACGGAAACTTGGCTTTCTGTTTAAACATATGAAAATATATGTATGTATGTAATTATGAATGATACTATGAGTACAGAGGATGTGTAATCCATTTTTTGGCTAAAACGATTCTTTTGTCACCTTTTTCAACATTTATTCATCAAAATCTATAAATATATGTTCATACATTAAACATAATAAAAATAACCTAAGATACCATTTCAAATTCTTAAATATCTAAGTTTTCCAAAAATATAATATTTTAGATCGACTCAAGCTTAAAAATGTGTTCCAAATTTTACCTTAAAATTGGTATGGTTAAGTTTTAACTGCTACTGTTATCTTCATGTTGTCCCACTGTGTTTCGTTACAGTCGTATTATTCTGAATCTGCTCGCACGTTCTTGATGAATATTTTTGTTTATATAATACAATTCAAGGAATACATATAATTTTCAATGCACTTTGATATCAGAATCCAAGTAAGTTATTAAATTAAAAGGGAGAGACAGATTAAAAGAAGGGACACGAATAACCACTTTATTATATACATAGATGGATGAGGATGTAGTTTTTTATGATTCTTCCCCTCGTTAAAAAATAAATAAATTTATCAACCTTATCCCAATAGTGTGTTAACATTAAACTTTTTCTAATGTTTTTTTGAAGATCATAATGGACACTTGAGAACACTGGTAATTTAAATATTTATGACCGTGATGGTGTGACATAGAATTAAACCGCGAGGAGGTTAACTATTATACGTACACTACTATGTTAGTTCAAAATTTAGGAAAATAAGCCTAAAAAGGCGTGAAGATAAAGCGCTAACAAAGAATAAATTTATAAAAAAGACAACAAAAAAAGAGAATAGGTATAATTGAGCCGACCCAGCCGCAGGCGGCTTAGTTTCAAAAATAAATAAACAAACAAAACGAACTGTGTGGGATATTAAAGTCGGGCATTTCAAAGTGCTGTTGAGATCCCTTTTTTATGTAAATGAAGTAATTTTATTACATCTTAGTATATCACAGATAAATAAGATTATCTTACTTAACAGATGTAACTTTTAAAAGGGGGGATTTGATTCATTTTTATTTTCGAAAAAAGTCATTATGAAAGTAGACACAAAAAACTTTTCGTCGGAAGGTTGGTTTTAGGTAGGGGGTAGCAGGACCGCTTCAGCTTGCTGTATGCTATTTATAATGCAATGACCCTGAACTTTGCAGACAATTCGTATGTGATATTTTGGATTGTCACCAGCACCGTGGCGCGCCGTAAACATGGTTCGGTTTTGAAAATGGATTTTTAATATTTTCTTTTTTTTTGGTATTAAAGTTGGGTCTCTCTAAGTCGAATTTTCATGGGTAATCAAAATCAGTTTGAGTAAAAGAGAGTTTTGCCTAAATTTGAGTTAGAGAGAATTAAATACAGTATGGAGATTTAAAAGGAGTACGAGTAAAATAAAATGCACGACTGGATCGCACGTACTTGTGTTAAATATAACATTCATTTACCTTAACATTTAATAATGAAACACTTTGTTCTTATCACTTAGCTTATATATAAATTTGTTATCATCTTATCAGTTTATCAAATATCAATAATTTTCAAGTTTTAGTTCTTTAGACTCAATAAAATCTTGTTTCGATAAGGACTTGTTTCACTAATAAGGATATTCTTAAATCTATAAAGAATATAACCAATAGGTTATGGGCCCAGATTTCAAGACTAGTGGAACAAAATAAAAGAAATATAATTTTTTAAACTAAAAGGATTTCAAGAGCAAAATATTTTTTCGATATGGCAGAACTATTGAGAACGTCCATCACTAAATTGGGACATGATAATTACCATATTTGGAAATACAAGCTGGAACTTTTGCTCAGGAAAGACGGTCTATGGGAAGTCGTTCTCAATCCGAGACCAGAACCAACAACAGCAGAATGGATTAAGAAAGACAGCGATGCCAAGGTTCTAATTGGATTATCAGTTGAAGACAATCAGCTTCACCATGTCAGGAAGGCCGATACTGCAAAAGCTGCATGGGACAAACTAAAAAATTGTCACGAAAAATCAACACTCAGCAACAAGGTGCAGATAATGAGGAAAATATGTAGCTTAAGACTTGAAGAAGGGACAAGTATGGAAGAACACATCCAAGCAATGACGACTCTTTTCGACAAGCTAGTTGCATTAGGTGATCAGTTGTCAGACAGTTGGACAATAGCCATGGTTCTAAGCAGCTTACCTCGGTCGTATGACACATTTGTCACTGCACTAGAAACTAGGGATCAAGCGGACTTAAGTTTGGATCTTGTTGAGGCAAAGTTGCTAGAGGAGTTCAGTAGGCAAAATAACGGAAAGACTAATACTGCATTAAAGGTATCAAATAAATATTCAAACGAATCAACTAAATGTTTCTTTTGTAATAAAAGGGGTCATATGAAGAAAGATTGTCGCAAATACATTGAATGGAAAAACAATCAGAAAAAGGGAAAAGTCAAGACCGTAACTTCCACCAACGAATTTTGTTTTGGCTTGAGTGGTGGGAACTGTCAAGGCTGGGTTATTGATTCAGGTGCAACTGTGCACATAACGAACAGTATGGACAACTTCATAAGTTTGGATTCAAATAATTATGAAAAAGTGATAGTGGCTAATGGTGAAGAAATCACACCGAAGGGAAAAGGCACTTGTAGAATGCAAGTTTTAAATAGCAAGAACGAAGAAGCAACTATTCGAATCGAAGATGTTCTATACATCCCTGATCTTCAAGGAAGCTTATTGTCTGTAAAGAAGTTGACGGATAAAGGATTTGCAGTGGCTTTTGGAAACAAAAATTGCGGAATCAACACCAAAGATGGAAAAGAGGAAGCGGTAGCAGACTTAGCCGGCAGTCTATACAAATTAAGGGTCAAATCCAAGGATACAGAAGCTCTATTGGTAAAAGACAAGAATCACCAGGAACACTGTATTGACTATTGGCACCGCTTATTTGGTCACCGAAACATTGAAGCAATTAAAAGACTGACTACAGAAAAAATGGTGAGTGATTTTCGTATTATCGATTGTAAACATAGTACAGATTGTCAAATATGCACACAATGTAAAATGACTCGTTTGCCATTTACTAAGTCATCTAGTGAAAGCCATGCGCCCTTGGACTTAATACACAGTGATGTGTGTGGTCCAATGCAGACGACTACACCAAGTGGAAATAAATATTTTTTGACATTCATTGACGACTTTAGCAAATATACGGTTGTGTACCTACTTAAAGACAAATCAGAGGTATTCGAACGGATAATTGAGTATGTTGAATCTGTCAAGAATATTTTTTCAATGAAGCCCAAAGTAATAAGATCGGATAACGGGGGCGAATATACAGCAGGAAGAGTACTAAGGTACTTGGCGAAGGAAGGCATACAATACCAGCATAGCACACCTTATACCCCTCAACAGAACGGGAAGGCCGAGCGCAAAAATAGGTCTCTAGTTGAGATGGCTAGGTGCATGCTACTGGAAGCAAATTTGGGATATGAATTCTGGGGAGAAGCAATTATGACGGCAAACTATTTGCAGAACAGAGTACCATCATCAGTAATTCCAACAACGCCTTATGAAAGATGGACTGGAAAGAAACCTAATATAAGCCATCTTCGTGTGTTTGGAACAAAAGCTTTTACTTAAGTTGAACGATCCAGTTGTCGAGGAGGAGCGACAAACAACAGACGATGTCCTTCCAAGAAAGTCAAGCAGGTCAAATAAAGGAATACCACCGGAACGATTCACTAGCGGAGCCAACATGGTACAAGAAGATCTAATAAAGGAACCTAGAACTTATAAAGAATCCATAACTTGCAAGTATCGTGACCAATGGAAAACTGCAATGAAAGAAGAAATTGAAGGTCTTAGAAATAAAACATGGGAATTGGTACTTCCACCAAATGATGCGAATATAGTCGGATGCAGGTGGACCTATAAGGTAAAGCGTGATGTCAATGGAAACGTTCAGAGGTTCAAAGCTCGACTTGTCGCACAGGGGTTCAGCCAGAAATACGGACAAGACTATGATCAAACATTTGCACCAGTGGTAAGGCAGACAACTTTTAGACTCCTTCTTTCTATTGCAGGGAAATGCAAAATGAAAGTACAACATATGGATGTAAAATCAGCTTTTTTAAACGGTGAACTCAAGGAGGAGATTTACATGAAGCAACCACCTGGGTTTGAAACTGGAGAAGAGGGCTACGTATGTCACCTAAGGAAAAGTCTCTACGGTCTAAGGCAGGCAGCATACGAGTGGAACGAAAAAATCCATAATGTCCTCATAGAAGGTGGTTTCGTCCAGAGCAAAGCTGATTTGTGTCTATATAGAAGCTCAACCAAAGGTGTCACTTGTTACATATTGGTCTATGTAGATGATATCATTGTGGCAAGTACGGATGAAAATCTAATCAAGAAAGTAGAGACGTTATTAACGCATCACTTTGAAATGAACAACTTGGGAGAGATTCATCATTACCTAGGGATTGAAGTCTCCAAAGATAAACATTCCAATTACAGTATAAGGCAAAAACAATATAATGAAAGACTTGTTCAAGATTTCAGACTTCAGGATGCAAAGAATTCGAATGTTTCATTAGAAACTGAATACGACAAGTCAACAACTGCAGCAGAACCACTTCTGAATAACAAGGAATACCAAAGACTAATCGGAAGCTTATTATATATAGCAGTAAATTCAAGACCGGACATAGCAGCAAGTGTATCAATTTTGGCAACAAAGACAGCATCACCAACTCAGATCGACTGGACTGAACTAAAGCGAGTTCTCAAATACCTGAAAGGAACATCAAATTTACAATTATATCTCAGCAAGAACCACGTAAAAGAAAAGGAACTAATCGGATACGCTGATGCGAATTGGGCAGCAGATAGAAGTAACCGCAAGTCAAACTCAGGATAAATATTCTTCATGAATGGAGGAGCCATAAGTTGGTCCTGTAGAAAACAAACCTGCGTGTCTCTATCAACAACTGAAGCTGAGTTTATAGCTTTATCTGAAGCATGTAAGGAAGCAATATGGTTGAGGAAGCTCTTGAACGACTTAGATCATCCTCAAAATACGCCCACACTTATTAACGAAGATAATCAAAGCTGTCTCAAACTTATATGTCAAGAAAAGCTCAGCAACAGATCGAAACACATCGACACTAAGTTTTTCTTTGTGAAGGACTATGTTGATAAGCATTTTGTGAAGTGTCAGTATTGCCCAACAAATGAAATGATTGCAGATATGCTAACAAAACCATTACCAGCAACTCGGATACAAGAGCTAAGAATAAAGTGTGGCATTCAGACGAATGAGGAGGAGTGTTAAATATAACATTCATTTACCTTAACATTTAATAATGAAACACTTTGTTCTTATCACTTAGCTTATATATAAATTTGTTATCATCTTATCAGTTTATCAAATATCAATAATTTTCAAGTTTTAGTTCTTTAGACTCAATAAAATCTTGTTTCGATAAGGACTTGTTTCACTAATAAGGATATTCTTAAATCTATAAAGAATATAACCAATAACTTGCTCTTATGTTCAAGTTGTGTGGGGCTTAAGAACTTTAAAAAATATTCAAGTAATTATAGAAAAAGTATAAAAAGCATTTAAATCGTTCTTTTAATTGTATAAACAGCCTGTAAATAACTTAGAGCTCAAAAAAAAGTATGCCATTTGATTACTTGAAAAAGTATGAATATATGCAAAAAAAAAATTTAAAATCGTTGGAGCCGTTTTCTTAAAAATTAATTTTTTATATATAAAAATTTTGTAACATTTTTCAAAAAAAAATTTGGTATGCCAATTTTGAGTATATATTAATATACATTTAAAACGGAAATTTCAAAACAATTCATCAACCCGTTTTTGAAATATTGAATTTTGAAAAAAAAAATTGAATCTTTTTTAAAAAATCCAAAATTTATTTTTTCAAAAATTTTGGTATGCAATATTATTTATATTCTAACAAAGCTTTTGTGCAAGAAATTTCATTGAAATCGGATGAGCGGTTAATGAGAAAATCAAAAAACCGCTATATGGCAGGTACCGTTAATAAATGTTTTTGGTGATTTTTTTTTCTTATTAAAATGTATATCATATCTATAATAATACACTGATTTTTTTTTTATCAAAATCGTTGGAGCCGTTTTTGAGATAAATAAGCTTTTCCTTAACGGTTGTATGACAAGTACCGTTATTTTTTGAGCTAAAAAAAAAATTTCAATTTTCCCTCTGGAGAGTTACAAAAACACCTTAAGTTCAAAATTTGAAGAAAATCGCTTCAGTGGCTTAGGCTGTAGGTTGAGGTACATACAGACAGACAGAATTCTGCCAACCACTTTTTTCGTGTTCTCTATCATCGTAATGTCATGTTTGATTGTTATCTCGAAATTTTTTTTTTTGCACGAATGCAAAACTTGCCCCATAGTATCGCAAGTAAAAATATGACAACAAAATTCTAGTTATAGGGAAATTCCATACTTAAGAGGACCTAATTTCAACCCAATAAGTTAAACCATAAATAAAGAACGTTTTCAAAAAATAAAAAATAAACTATTTTTGCATTAATTTTGTAGAATTTGGGCGATACCTATATTTCCTAAATTTTGGGTGATACATATTTCCAAACTTGATTTCAATGAATACGCAAAGATTTTAGAAATGTTTGTGGAAGTTAGTGTATGTTTACATAATATAACCTCTTTAAAATAATTAGGTATGAAATAGGCTTCTGGAGATAGGAGGAGGGCGCATCCAGGAAGCCCTCGGCGGTGACGCATCACGTTCTGAACCAGGTGAACCAGGGCGTGATGCACCCTCTGCACACAATTATTAGTTTTGTTATGTTTGTAACTTTATTTATTTACAAATTGGTTTAAATTTAAGTTTATTTAAATTTTTGTATTTACAAATGTTGTTTGATTAAAATAAAAAACTTGACTTTTTAAACAATATTTTTTTTTTTGGGGGGCTTTTCTCTTGTATAAATAAATATAAAATATAAGAATTCAATCATTAAAAACTACTACAAGTTGATTGCACTTTTGTTTTGGTTGTCAATAGAAATGATCTCTTTCTATTTGTTAGAGACAAAAGCCAAAAAATCCGAGTTAAATAAAACACAATTCACGAAAATAGAAGTCTCAATTATTTTTCTCCAGAGAAATAAGAACAATTTGGTTTTGATTTGCAATAACTGCGGCTTTCGTTAAGTTTATTTTACTTTATAATAAATTAGTAATTTGTAAGTAAGGAATTCAACTTTTTGTAAACTTTAATTTTACTACAAAAATGATCTTAAAATTGATTTGACGATTTCGTCAAAATTGGTGACAGACGTACACAATCAGATAAAAATGGGCTTTTCAACAAATTTGTTTTTAACAAAAACAGTAAATGAATGGTTGAAAGAAATTCGATAAAAGTTATCAATTTTATACACCAAAGGCCTGGCCCCTGGGATATTGGCACCGTGGCTAAAACGAGCACCATGAGGTCCATGGCCCGGGGAGGCACACTGCGTTGCTCGGCACTCAGCTGTGGGCACAAAATGTAAAATTCCTTTGCATATTTGTATGGGGAAAGTACAGCCTTGAACGGTGTGATATATACCTACATAGATACCCCTGTACTTAAATTTTCTGTCATACAGTCATACGAGCACTAATTTTTATAATTTTGCATTTCTAAATATTAATTTCTTTTTTTTAATTGAAAAAAACATCCATTAAAGCTACAAATTTCATATTTGCGTAAGAAATTAGCATTTAAAAAGCTTTAATTTTGTGCAGTAAAAGAATCATGATTTCAATATTTTCGTAACCAAACTTTAGTCATGTTTAGTGGAAACTTAAGCATTCAAAAACTATTTGATCTGCAAATTCGGGGCGTGCTTGTAGCGCAGGATTTAATTAACAACAAATTCAGATAACAAATACCAAGTTCGTAGAATTTAAGTTTAATTGTAAATTTTGTTGGAATGTAACCCTACAAGCCTCCGCGTCAAAAACCATTTAAACCTGTGTTATTCAGCACAATTCTAAATGACAGCAAAAAGAGCCGAATTCCTAAATGCGCAAACAGTTCCCAAATTTTAACATGACAATTCCTGCTTAGCAGTCTGTCCAAAAATGCACGAGATCATTTGGTGAGCCACCTATGTTTGATCAGCTCAGCAAGTACTGCGAATTTGAAGTTTATGACTTTATTGGTACTGAAGTAAGAGGGGGGTTGAAAATCGCCTGAGTTTGTTCCCGTAAAAAAGGTGTAGTGCCACAACACAGGTGGCTCACCAAATTTCATTTCTTTCCATTAGTAATTCCCGATATATAGGAACTCGAAAATCGCAGAAATGACTGATCATCAAAATTATGGAGCACTTCCCGACATCGTAGAAACTTGAAATTTCGCACAACGGTAGAATTTGTGGTGCATACAAAGGAAAACATCGAAAATCTGCAATTTTCTTTTTAAAAATTGTAATCAATTTATAATGCACTTTTGACTATCCTAGAACGATGAAAATTTGGCGAACGGTATGACTTTAGAAAAATAAAATTTGAGATTTTCCATTCAAAATAAAATCTTTGCAAAAAGGAGTGAAATGACAACAAAAACATAAATGTTAAAAAAAGAGCTAATTTCTTATATTACCAAGAAACCTGTGCGTAAGAAGTCAGCCAAAAAAAATAAAGAGATCTAAAATATATGCCAAGTTTTAAGTTCATGAAGTTTTATATTAAATATCTAAAGTGGAGTAACATCGAAAAAACTCCAAATTATGACAGAAGTTTGATGTTTAATGATTACTGATTAAAATTTGGTGGATTTACTTGGCAAGTATTCTCTTAATTACATACTTAATCAGAAACTTTAATATATGAAAACTTGATTGTTTTTGTTATTCTAAATGCCTTTTTTTCTTTGAAGTAATTTTAGCTTTTTTTCTTTAGTTAATGGGGCACCAAATCCTTAAATACGCCTACTTATATGCTATTATGCATGCTATTTGAATGTTCATAAAAGGTCAGCTTCTTAGAGTAATTGGGCAGGGTAGATTAATTTAGGAATTTCTAAATTTTTTTTCAAGAATTTCAAGAATTTATACGGTGACCTTGAACAAAACTTTGAAATTCTGTGGGACAAATCTATTACAAATCATTAAATCAAGTTGATTTTTATCACGATCTAAAGGACTTTTGGGTTGGGTACAAAATCTTGCAAGTTCAAATCTCTCAATTATACAAAATACCACCTTCTGACAGTTAAAACAAACCCGCCTTAAACAATCCCAGAACCCACGATTGAAAAATCTTGCAAGCTAAAATCTCGCAGAATAAAATCTACGAAACTCTAATTACATTACTTTCCGGCTCCATTATTATTTGTTAATAATTGTAACTTGTAACTCTTGATATTTAGAAAGAACAACATAAAAGTTTTTTATCCAGTTCCAGTTATCCTTTTAAATTCATAAAAATAGGGAATTTTAATTTATTTATTTTGTCACAAAATAATCAAAATAATAATAGTAAATGTTACTGTGAGATTTGAAAATGCAACATTTTCATATTAGAAATTTTAATTTGCGAGATTAAGGTTGAGGTTTGCAAGATTTTATTTAGGTTAAGATTTGCTAGATTTTAAGAGATGTAGATGCGAGAATGTTCAAAGTGGATGTTCCTAATTACGAGATTATGAAAAGCAAGCTACATATTTTATTTAAAAAAAAGTGAGGTTGCGTTATTCGAGAATACTAAAACTAAAAAAAGTTGTTCTTTTTTGACCAATTACTGACCATAATTATATAGCATAATATTTTAGTGAGTATCCCACAAAGGGGTACCAAGATCCCAAAGACAAGGCCTGGCAACCACTTGGCAGCTAAGAGTTGCGATTCACTTTTAGTTGATCTCAGTTGCTAGCCATTATATGACGCATCTTTTAGCCTCGAGAAAACCAAAGCGATTTTCGGCAGCGTGTCCATTTTCTTATCGCAACTACCACCTCATGTCACTTAGATTTCCCAGAGGCTGTGACTTCCCAGAGGCTGTGATTGGTAGTGTTGCCATTTTGACTGGTTTCCAGTCAGATTTGACTGGATTTTATCTCCGTTAACTGAAAATGCAAAACAAATCCAGTCAACTGCTTTTTTGACTGTTTTTTTGGCTGGATTTGATTCTATACGTACTGAAACTTAAAAAACAATAATTTTAAAATGAGACCGTGAGAGCCATAGTGGCCGAACTGCAATTTTATCGAAATGGAGCTTATTACGAAAATCTAAACTGTATTTATTAAACAATATTTCTGCATTTAAATTTTTTTAAATTATGGCTCCATGCCATAGTTATAAAACTTTTTGCACTAAGAGGCCAACCACACAAAAATTTAAAGCTTCAGTGCAAGAATGGCCTATCTGATCAGCTATAACGGTATTTTGAAAAATCATTAATACAAAATCAAAAACCATTTATTTTTTGATCATATTGCCAAAAAAAATCAAAGCTATGTTTTTTTATTTTAAAACGGCAAGTATTTGAAATTTCTTTAAACTACAATTGTTTGAAAATAATTTCTTTCTTATTTTTGCTCTCCTGAAAATAATGAAAAATGCAGTTAGGCCACTATGGCTCTCACGGCCTCAAATACACTTCAACTTCAGTGTTAAGAAGTGTAAACGAGTGAAGAAAACTTGAAACCAGTTTTAAAAGAGATGAAGGTTGAATCAGTTTTATCAGATAAAAAACTTTAAACCATGGAATATGTAATCTTTTTCTTATAAGATGGAAAAACATTGAGGAAACAGTTCCAATCTGGTGTGAAGTCATTTGCCAATGAAGAAAATCCATTTCAAGATTTGGTGAAATTCGCTATCTCTGTATTAGTATCTACCTAATGCCAATTTTTGATGTAGAAGTGCAAACAATTTTCAGTCAGTTGAATTTATCAAATTCCATTTTCATTTTAAGGGATCAAATGCGTGATAAAAAATGTTCCAATCGTTTTTTAATTCTTCACGATGTTATACAAAAAATTAGAGCAAATACCAAAACAAAAACCAAAATATAGAAATAAACCAAGAATCACAAATTGAATACAGTACATACTTCAGATTCAGAAGACTGTCTTTTAATCGCTTGATTACCTATGTATGTATGTATATTTATAATTATAAAAATAAAACTTAACGTTTTTATTTAAATAACTCGTGCTGTGAATTACAACTGAACTGTAAATTTTTGTTGATAATAATTAGTCAAATACATTTTTGTTTTCGATATAAAAATTCGTTATTTTCATATTTGACTATTTTTTTTGACTTCAAAAAAAATTTCTTTATGTTTGACTGGATTGGGAAGAAAAAAATCCAGTCAACAAGTCAAATTTGACTGGATTTATAATTTGGAACTGGGAACACTGGTGATTGCTTGCTCTCTCCTACCTAGCAACTTGGCAGCGTTTTTTGGGAGTTCCTGCAAATAAAAACTTAATTAATTTTTAATTGAGTTTTGAAAATTAATATGTGGCCCCTGGCCAAAATTCTGGATCCACCCTTGATTGAGCAGTATAGAAAGTTTTGAATTAAACTTACCTACTGAAGTTTTTAAAAAAATACACAACATTTCGAATACCAAAAAGTATAGGAACTAATATTTTTTTATAAATTGTAGACCAAATCATAAGGGACCTTCTAGAGAACACTTCTTCATGCTCAACTTATTTTTGAAAAAAAAGTGGAATAGAAGAGTTTTGAAATCATACCTCATTTTAAAAATAATTTTAAAAATTGCACTTTGCAAACGTTACTTGGGCTTTTTTCATTAATTCTAAGGTTCCGGACGCGACGGTTACTACACGAAATATTATATCTAAAAAGGTTTGTTTTTTTAATAAATTAGTTTTCTTTTAAAGTATTTTTTCTAAAAAGATTATCCCATCCGTTTATTTAACTGATTGTTTGACCAAGTACCGAATGAATTCTACCAGTAGACAATTGTATAAAGGGCGAAAATAAAAACAATCTTCTATATAAATATTTTCTAAGTACATACATACAATTTTAAATAACAAAGGGTGTTTCTCGAAAGTATACAATTTCACGCAAAGGAAAGTAATTTATGAGAATGAGAATTGATAGTGGGTGTGGTTGGTTTTCACCATTTGTTTAAATTAAACTCAATTTCAAATCCAACAAAGCCCACATCGTCTGCATCATTATGCATTCTGTATAAGTACCAATTATTGACCAAAAAGATATTCAACACATTGTTAGGCACATTTAGTGAGGGTGTTTTTTGTATTTATTTTTGGAATACATTAACCTTTACACATTATCCAGGCTTTTTCACTAAAAGCTTTTATTATATAGCTACATATGTGTGTAAGTAGGTATGTACATTGTTCAAAGTTAAGGTTAATATAACAATTTATTGTTATAAGGCCAGAGAAGGGATTATATGGAAAATGTAAATGCATTTTTTTTTTTGCACATTCGTATCGAATAGGTAATTCACTTCAAATAAATAAATATACCTACTGTTGATTCTTCTATCCACATGTATACAAATGTATGCCTTTTATTTACTTAATTTTTGTTTAAACATATTATGTACACATGTGTAGGTAGGTATACATATGTTTATAGATTACATAAAATTTATTAATTATGTATTTGAGTTGAAAATATGTGTAGGTATTTATTTAATCTCGTAATGCATTTGGTTTCCTGGTCAGAGTTTTGGTTATACGCATTTCAATTCTTCGGTCAGGTAAAAATGTTTTCCCAAACAACAAAACATAACCCAAAAATAAACAACAACAAAAAAACTACCCTTTTACTACCGATATAATCTACTGATCCCTATGCGGCCTACACATAACCATTATCTACCCCATATCATTATCAAAGTCACACAACACCACATACTATATACTCATGTGTACCCGCGTGTCGTCAGCCTATGCATGGTATTTCCGATTTCGCATTAAATTTACGGATTACATTAATTGGCAGTTGGTTTAATCCACACACAATGACTTGTGCTAATGTGGACTTCCGATTAAAATGACGTTTCTGTCACACGTTCGCCACCAACATCAAACATTTTCACTGTTGGCATCTGTTGAATTTTGTACACTGTTATGTCGGTCGCACTTTTAATACCCTTATGTCGGAAATTAAACCACTACAGGTTGCCTCGGTGGCGGATTTAGTCACCAAGGAGGCCCTCCACAGACATAAGTATATATATGTTGTACATATCCATTTGTTTAACGGATTAAAGAAGAAATTTTCTATTCATATGAATAAGAAAAAAAAAATTATAGCCCATCAATACTTTACAAAATAAAATGCACGACTGGGTCGCACGTACTTGCTCTTATATTCAAGAAACTGCGGGTTTAACAAAATTGTGTATAAAACATGGAATTTATGAGAGAAAAATGTAGGGAAGCATGAAATACGACATTTAAATTGTCTAAAACAACTCTTTTGACAGTTTGAGGTGAAAAAAAGACTGCCATCTTAATTCTTGATTGAACATGATTGTATGAAAAAAAAATTTAAAATCGTTGAAGCGGTTTTTTAAAAAAAATATTTTGTATATATAAAATTCTTGAAACATTTTTCAGAACAAATTTTGGTATGCGAACCTAAAGTTAATATTTATATGTATATAACAACAAAATTTGAAAAAAAATTGTCAACCCGTTTTTGAGATACCGAATTTTCAAAAAAAATTTAAACCTTTTTTTAAAACTCCAAAAACAAATTTTTTGAAAATTTTGATATGCAATATTATTTAATTTTATCTGAAATTTGTACGTAAAAAAATAATCTAAATCCGTCAAGCGGATAACGAGAAAATTCAAAATAAAAAATACGTTCTATGACAGGTACCTACTGTTAATAGTTCCTAAGTGTAAAATTTTATAATTTTTGGTAGTACTAAAGAAAAAGTTTAATCAAAATCGTAGGAGTCGTTTTCGAGAAAAAAATATTTTCCTTTGCGGTTTTCTTACATTTGTATGTCAGGTACCGTTATTTTTTCATAAAGGTAAAATTTTTTCTAAAATATTTTAGAAAGTACTGAAAAACTCTTAAGTATCGCGTTTCAAAAAAATCATCATGCAATTTTCGAAATATTTGATTTTCCAAAACTAATTTTGAAACATTTTATAAAAATCCAAAAAATATTTTTTCAAAAATTTTGGTACACAAAACTATTTATATTTATTGAAAGCTTCTGTATAAAAAAAATAATTGAAATCGGTCGTACTGTTTTGAAGAAAATCAAAAATTAAAAAAATGGTTCTTTGGGAGGTACCATTAATAACCAATTTTGAAAAATGGTTTTTCACCCAAAGGAAGCCTTTACTAAAATAATATTATTGAATTTTTTTTAAGAAAAGTTGTCCAGCCTTTTTTGAGACAAAAGCGATTATGTAAAACTGATAAAAAAAATTGTATGGCAGGTACCGTTATTTTTGGTTCTAAAAAAAAAATGAAAAAAACGTGTCGGCCACTATGTACCAAGTTTGAAGAAAATCGATCTAGCCGTTTAGGCTGTAGTGGAACAGACAGACAGACAGACAGACAGAATTGTGCCACCCACTTTTTTGTGTCCTCTATCATCGTAATATCATGTTTGATTGTTATCTAAATTTTTTTTTTGAACGAATCCAAAACTTGCCTTATAGTACCTATATCGCAAGTAAAAATACCAATAGGTATGTGCAGTAAATTAAAGTGAAGATATTTAAATGCACGTCATAAGAAGTACTGACTGAAAAATGTACTGTCAAATCGTGTGTTTATTCAAAGTCAACTGTCAAAAACATTTTAATACCTCCTGGCAACGTAACTGACTTTTTGGCTGTTTTGAGTTAGGTCCAGTTTTGACATCTTTGATATTTTTGCTATCTTATTCTTTAAAAATAAAAGCACTAACTTGCTTTTGTAATGGTTTAAAACGAAGAAAAATGAAGTTCGCTCAAAGAACCATGCTATTTTAAAGAAAAATCGACGTTTTAAAACTTACTTTAAGAACAAAAAAACTACCATACAAGAATATGTACACCTGATAAATAATAAAGGTAAACAAAATGATTTACTTGTAAAACGACAGAAAAACACTCATCAACAAAACAAAAACGATAGAGATAAAAACAGAAAAACGTGTTTATCTCGAAATGTCAAAAATAAAGATACGTTTTTTCTTCTTAACACAGCAGTGTACATAGGTCACAATGCCCTGGTTCTGGTTTTCAACGACCTGTCGTGCCAAATTTATTTATTTAGTAAATGTAAGTTTTGAAAATGATTTTTACAAAACTCGTAGATCGTCTAATCTGGCTCAGACATTTCTTGGCACTTTTCTTCCTCTGAATAATTTATTATGGTATTAATTTAAAGGTACATAATGTACTTACATGAACCTTTTAAAAGGGAACAACCTTCAAGGGTTTTATTTTTACTATTGAATATGTTTCTTTGGGGCATAAGCATTGTTTAAACCGAAAATGCTACTTCCCAGCAAACATTTTTGTGAACGTTCATTGAACATTCAGTGAAAATGAAGAATATATATTCGAGAAACACTCACTTCAGTGAATCAAATGTGAATATACTCAAATATCCCATCACTTTTACCTCATACGCGGGGAAGGGGATTTGTGTTGATTTTTTTCATAGTAAAAAATATCGAGATTCTTATTTCCTTCATATGATATGAATAAAAGTGAACGCGCACAAGCGATCCTCAAAAGAGGTATATCTTGGGTGCGTCCATTTTTATTCACATAAACTGAATGTCCCTTTCATTTTGTTTTGAAAAGCCATAACGGGACCTAGTCGCGCCAAAACTGAAACAAAAGTTATGCAAAGAGGAAATTCATCGTTTTCAGTAAATTTTGCGCATTGTTATTGTACGGACGGAACTACATATATCCATTGTGGCAGTGAAAAAAAAAAAAAAAATATAAATTGAATAAATTAACAATTAAACATATAAGGTGATAAAAATAAATAAAATGATCGCTTAAAAGCAAAGAAACCTTCAAAATGATCGTACAAAGTATATATAAAGTTGTACATACATTTTTGCATGCTTCCAATCCATAAACTTACCTATGTATAGCTAAGTATTTATTTCTTGACTTAAGTACATAAATTTTTGTATACCAACCAATCAATAAACTTACAAATAATTAAATATTTTTCTTTTTTTCTTGAGTTAGGTACATAAGTACATTAAACAATCGAAATTTGATGACGACGATACTATTTGTTTTTTTCTGGCGTCTTTTTAGCATTTTGTATAACCACACTGAAATAATATTTACATTCTATGGTATACATTCGGATTATTAAAGAATCATTATAATGAATTAAATATAATTCAATTTATATTCACTAAACTGAATGAGGAAACCCCAATTTATATTCATATTAATGAATCAAATCTGTCTCATTTAAATGATTCAAAAAAGATTCATGAATTGTTCAGTGAAATGAATATATAAGCGTCCTATTTACATTCACTAAAACGAAGAATTAATCTATTATTAATGAAACATAAAAACGATTCGAGTTCGAAGTAATGCTACCCAGTAAATTTTATCCAAACCGGTTTATAAATGAATTCATAAATGAGGGTTTCTTTCACTTCTGTGAATTATTTATAAATCATTTCTGAAGGGAAATGTTTGCTGGGTTAATTCACCCTTCACCCTTGAGAGAATGGTCACACTTTTCAATATGTTTTTTATATTTCGGAAACTAACACAAATTTGACAATTTTACGCTCAATTTTTTGTCCTAAAACTAATTTCCTATTAAAATTGATGGTTTAAAAAAAGTTTGAACAAGAAAAAAAAACAAAAATCAACAAAAAATCAGATCGGAACATTAAGGCAGCAGAAACAAACATATTTCGTAAGAGAAAATTTTTCTAAAATGGAGCCCATTCCATGGACTTCTTACGCTTGTTTGTAAATACGTCAATGATGGAAAAAAAAACAACACCACAGGCATTAATATAAAAAAAAAAACACAAACGTTTTTAAGGGATGAAATACAAAACTATTGGGTTGACAAATCTCCCGAAGTTGTTGCTTGGTGTTCAATGAATCTACAAATAGAGTAGATATAGGTAAGTGGTTAAGGTAGGGTCGAAAACTATTAAATATACCCTTCGCGTGTGCCATTAATTTAAAATGCTTACTTTTTACTACGTAGTTGAAAAAAGAGGGATTTTCCTATACTCGAAGATAATAAAGTGTATTAAACGTTTGTATAAGATAACAAAAGGATTAAGAGGGAAACAATTTATTTTTCGAAAAGCACTGGGAATGCGGTTAGAATAATGATTTTTATATTTTCTAAAAAGGGTTGATGAAATTGAAGACGACAACGATTTTTAGATTTGGGCTTAAGATATCCCTATCTTATATGAGGAAGTAAAAATGGTGATATTTGTTGTGAAACATATTTTTATACATATAATTCGCAATATCCTGCTATTACGACTTGAAGCTTATGTGAACATTACTGGGCTTTGGGGTGTTGATATGATCGAAATAGATTTTTATTTGTCTATTAAATTATGTTTAAAGCTAGATTAAATTCAATCACCTTATCACGTTTTCTTATCGTTGCTTCGTGTTGGTAAAACAATGTGAGTATCCCCTGGCCGTTGAACCTTCACTAACAATAAGACAGTAGATAGAACTGTGTTTTGTTCGGAGCTATTTTGTATACTGTTCAAAAGACACGAAAATGTAGGCAACAACCTGATCACAGGTGCCTAACTAGCTCTTATGGTGGCTTAGAATTATTAAGATTTTGTGCTATCCGTAGGTATATACACAAGGTTCTCAGGGAAAAAAATATAAACAAATATTAAAATAGAATTTTCAACCCAATCATGATAAGGAAGAAACAAACTCATTCAAATTGTATTTTGAATGCACTTACAATATTCATTTCAATTCATTGATGTGAGCTAAATTTAAGTCTCAAATGGCCTTTTCACATCACTTGTGTAAGTGACAAATAATACATAATACATACACTAACATTTTAAGAATTAGTTTTTAGCCCATTAGGGCCAGCAACGATACCAGAAAAGTCTCGGTCTCGTTTGGTATTGTTATCGGAAATTGAAACGAGACCGAGACAGTACCATGCTCTAAGGCATCCAAAACTATACTAAGACGATACCGTATTTTTTGGACCGAAATTTACCGACACTGATATCGTTTGAAATCGGTAGAAAAAATGGATTTGGAATATTATTTTACTATTTTATTTATGACCACTTCCACGCCCTTTTTTTCCTATGCTTGGTTTCTCGATAAATGACTCCAAAGATTTGGGTGCAATTTTCAGAGTTGGTTTAGTAAAACCGCCCACTACCACGCCCATTTTGTTGTCTATCTTCGTTTCTTCAAATCGGCTCCAACGGTTTTTGTAACAATTTTAACAAATGCATTATGTTAATATCCAGTACCACCCATAGATAAAACCATTTTTTTTTTATTTTCTCATTAACTGCTTAACATTAGAGACCAAACTTTTAATACGGTTTAGGTTTCACAATATCCGAATGAACTACTGGTAAGTTATCGACACATACATTTGAAGGTAGGGTCATAGACCGTGTTAATACCACCTTCACGTGAGGTGACTCATTTTGACGTCTCTTATTGTATCTCACTCTCATCTATTAGAAAGAAAGATGGCAAAGTGAGGCTAAAGTTCTTAAATTTTTTGCGAAAATGTCTGCCTCACCTCGCCATCTCTTTCTTTCCAATAAATACGAAAGAGATAAAAAAGAGAGACGTCAAAATGATTTGCCTTACGTGAAGCTTGTATGAACACCGTCATAAATCCATAATTAAAAAAAATCTAATTATTGGTTTAAAACCCATTCAGCTGGGTCATAAGTCAAAATAAGGGGCCTACCTGCGGCTATATTTACGTGTCGGATACGTAGATACCTAATCAGAACTTTACTAAGACATTGTGAAACCTTTCTTTTGAAATTGTTTAGTCACCAAAACTTAAGTTAAAAAAACGATGCCAATACTGAAATTTGTCGATTAAGCACGTATGACACTACATTTTGCTCTCATTTTTAAAGAACTGAAAATTAAATAAAAGCAAAACGCACAATTTCTTATTCAAACTTTGGCAGCTGTTAATGGGTACGCACTATATCCATAAATGTAAAGATGTCGCAAAAACTGTATAAAAAATGTGATTTTAAAATACACTAGTCAACGAAATTAAAGGAAACATTTTTTTTTCAGTTTTTGTTAGTGTGTTTTGAAGACCTGTATCTTTGTGACCTGTGGTCGTATTAAAAACCGACTTTTTATGGTCTTTTCGTAAATCTTTCTTTTTTGATTCATTCATCGAACCGTTTTTCCTCACCAAAATTTCAAAGTCTTACAAACCAGGTAAGGGAAAAAATTTTGTTGTTTCTAAACAATGCGTAGAGTCGTCTTCAAAATGACAAGAAAATCACAATTCCAGTATTTTGTTCACGGTTTTGCATTAGTTAGATACTTTTTGACTTGAAATAAAATAAAAGTACATTTGACATAAAACAAAATTTTTATTTCAAAAATTTTTCAAACAAAAGAACTTGAATTTTTTTTTTTAACTCGCACATGTTGCGAGTGAAAATAGTTCGACTAAACTCCGCAGACAGTGAAACCAAGGTGAGACCAAACTTCTCGACTTTCATTATTCTTACGACTTATGTACATTATGTCATTCACATAGTTCACTGTCACATTTATTTAATTTTTTGTTCAGGATGTTTGACATTTTCCTTTTTACTTTAATATTGAAATTCAAAATTTAACCGAAATGTTCGAGTAAACATACCAAACCGACAACAGTAGAATCTGGTACGACAAACAAATAGCCCCACCCTCGAACATCGGCAAATATCAAACTCTTTTTGATTTTGGTGAGACCAAAATTTCTTTTGGTGAAACCAAATAATTGGTACTCGAGCCAGCCCGTAGACAAGTAAAATCAACTCGAACATAGTACTCGAGCTATGTTCACTCGCATCATTTGGTCGAGCGTCTCCAGAGCCCTCAACAAGCTGATAGCTCATTTTTAATTTCATTTCATTTTTAATATTTCAATTAATGGTTTTTGTAAAAATGATTACTATGCTAAAAGCAGCAAACTCTTTGTTTTATTGGCGTTAGTATCAAAAGATTTAAATTTTCAATAACATTTTGTTTTTATGCAAAATGATTTCATTAGGTTCTGAAGAATAAAGCAAAAGGTTATTTATAAATGGTTTGGTTAATTTGTATGATTTTCTTTGTCGTTGGTGCTTCTCGCTTCTTTTCCTCTTTTTAATTAAATTTTCCCTAATACCTAATAATAATTTAGTTAGACATAAACAAGAAAATGTTTAGGTATGTTTGGTAACTTGAAATTTTAAAATGTCAAAACCCATACGGAAAAAAAACCCAAGCTTCCGAAACTTGGTACAAATTTCAAGATACTTAACAGGCCTCGTACGGTAAAAGCACTTTACTATTCCACGAACATAAACTTTTTTTTAATGAGAAATTTTAACCTGTGGCTTAACTCTTATTCCATGGTTTAGTAAAATCGTGGAATAAAGGTAGAATAAGCGTTTTTTATTAATAGCGCTGTAATAATTTAAGAAATTGCCAGAGGGTCGTTTTGCTGACGAAAGTAAGAAATATTGAAATTTGAAAAGATAAATTAAAAAAACAATGCAAATTATCAAATTCGTTGGTAGGTATCACAAATAACAAAGAAAATCTCATTGGGATAGTTCCCGAACGATTTACGGAACTAAGGAAATTTTAGCGGGCCCTGAAATCTCAAGAAATAAAGAACAAAAGATTTTGGCGAGGCTACTTTCAACATCTTCACATTGAGGTTAAAAAAAAAACAAAAAGGAAAACCTTTTCCACTAACTTTGAACTAAACTAAAACAGGAAATACAAGAATTTTCTCCTCTGGTATAAATCAATCGCCTTTGACGAAAGAAATTACGTAAAATTTTGAAGGCCAATTTGTTCAAAGCTCATCATACATATTTAATAAATGATTATTAAAACTAGAAAGTCAATGCTTGCTAATCAACATAATCAAAGAATTCATATAATTTAAGACATTTATGATCAAAATTGTTAAAAAATCGATTTTCTTTGATTAGCTGCAATTAAATAATTAATCAGAACCTGTGAAAATATGAAACAGATTTAAGATTTAACACAGTGTAAACAAACGGCCATTATTCCCAAGTTTGAAAAAAAAATCGGTTTAAGCTGCAGATTATGAGGTTCAAACAGGTAGAATGATTTACAAAATATGTGTCATTTTTTTGTGTATCCTCTTAATTGGCAAAGTCAGTGTTTTTTGGCAATTCAATTGATTCGATATAGAACCTACTAAGACCAAATGTACACAAGAATGCAGTAAATGAAAAGATTTTTTCTTTTTTATTATCTGAGTGTACAGTTTTTCATTTTCTTTTCCACCCACTTCTGCGGAGCTTGTCTCTTTTTTTGTTTAACTATTTAATTTACAAAACAGATACTGCTATGTTCTCGGATTCTCTTGTTTGTTAACTAGAATGCATACCTTTTTCTAACGCTTCATATTAGCCGAAAACAAAGATTCATTGAAGAAATAAGATAGTGTATTAAGAAATGCTAGACAAAGGAACACTGGCAGGCCAAATATTATTTTATTTTTGGTGTTAATTCTACAAATAATGGTTTATTGATCAAATACAAAAGAGTTACTGTCAAAATAAATTCTAAAAAAAAAATTGCTTTATAAATTATAATTACAATTAAAAAAAAAAAAAAAACTCATTCCTCAAGAACATTTGTCCGGCATTGAATCAACATAAATCACAAATAATAAACCAACCTAAAAGATATTAGAACTCTTATAAGTGCATCGGCCAAAAGAAAGATATAGGCATGCCAAGAATACAAATTTTACTTCCAATTCCAATACGTAAACGTGCTCACTTTACACGTTTAGAGTGAGCGGAACAACTAAGAAGAAAGTACAAGTGAACATGGGAAGGGTACAGATGCATTTCCGTGGAAAGCTCATTCCCCTTGTTTCCTTCAAATTCTATAAATGCAACCACTGGATAACACTCTTCTCTTCGCTACAAGGCGTACGTACAATGTAATAATTACGTAACCCAAGCACTTATATACTGCAAGAATAGCGCCAAAGAAAAAAAAGGTATTCCTCTTCTCGAGAACTCATGATCATGAATTATTCAGTAATTCCTTAAAGTGAAATAATTGCTTCAATAGCGCCAATACCATAGGTTTCATGGTTTGTTCGTCTATATACAGAGGAACAACAAAAAGTGTGCAAAACAACTTAGGCACTTCTGTAGTAGGTAATGTCATCAGGAACCACCTTCTTCTCGCTCTGATCGCACACGACATGCCACAATCATCTGGCAATGTACTTTTAGAAAGAAAAAAAAACGAAAATAAAGCGATCGATGGAAGAACAGATCACAACAGAATCCCATCAGGCATCAGGTTCATTGATCGAATGCTGCGACACTACACTAAAGTCGTTTGTCGTGTCGTATACACTACACATCACCTACCTAGACAAAGTTGGATTCCAGACTCCAGAGTTGGTCTTCTGCGAACACTTCATCGAACATTGAACTCAATTCGATAATATTTTTTTATTTTTTCAATTTTCTGTAGAAGTCTTTTTTTGCAAAATTGCGATTTGTGATTTGTTATGTTGACATTATAGGAGAGTCTAAGTTCATAATTTATATAACTGTTCTTTAAGGTGTTGAATCGACATACATACTCGTATACCTACATACATATATGTGTATCATTAGGGAAAAGAGCTTAAGGATTTTTGATCTCCTACTTCCCCTCTACCTTCACTCATCTGATTAAAATCCTGATAACGAATTCTCCACAGGTTTCCTCATCCATTAGTCTGATAAATCTATTAGATATTAATTTAATTTGTATGCTGAAAGGTATTAACTGAAGTTCTATTTCAGTATGCACCGTGTGTTTGAGTTGGCCACGTTCAGAGCTTTGTCGTATGCTAAAAGATGAGCAAGATCTCTGAGTCCGAGCGAACGAGCTTGAACTCACATGTGAGATCGATCAAGCAGAGCCGAACTCGGACTCGAAATTATATGCAAAAAAATTAGTTCGCTCTGAACTGCTCTGACTCGATAATTATGAGATCGATCTCAGAGCTCTTCGTCTTAAATAGTTGTGACTGTTATTTCTGTGCAGTGCGTAGAAGAAGAAAAAACATACATTTCTCTGAACCCGGAAACGAAAAATTGGTGTTTAAAATTCAGTCGGATTATGTTCGTAAGCTTTTGCGAGTACTAGGGTTTTAAAAAAGAATATAAAGTTACCAATAAGTCGCATCTCATACAAATTTTGGCGTGTTCCAATGTTGGAACCCGTCAAAAGTATCCTCCTTTTTACTAACCTTATAATACGAATATTGAATATTATGGTATATGCATGCCGTGGTGTTTGCCAAGATTGTATAAGAAAGAGCTTTTCTCTTAATTATTTTTTATTTCGTTCTTTTTATTATTATTTCGAAAAGAGCTTTCGGAATCGGATTTTATTGTAAGATCCAGATAATACTTCTTGGTAACTTTATATTCTTTGGTTTTAAGCAATGAAATGAGATGCTACATGTATGTTTATAAAAACCGATTTGGTGTATGAACAAACGAAAAAAAAAAAATTATTCAAGAAGTGGTCAGTATGAAATTGCGTTTCAAAAAAATTAATGTCGAATTCCTTACAACAATTTCAAATCGATTTTTTTTGTTGGTTGTAAGGAACACACAAAAAATCAAATTTTTCGTGTGGGATTGTGTGTGTGTCATTTGACAGTAGCTTTGAGGCAAAAAAGTAAACAAACTATGCGCATACAAATTTGTTACAAATATTCCAAAAAGCATTCAGTTTTTCGCGTCATTTTATTAGGTTAAAAACATATACATTTCCAAGAAAAGTTGCAAAAATAAACAGAAAATAGTTACGTGGCCATTAAAGTAAAAAAAAAAACAACCCAAATTCATCCAAGAAACACATCATTCGAGAAACACATCGGCGAGCGCGCGATTTATATCTTTAATTGACTTTGGGCACTTTGAATCGAAGTTAGTTGATATTTGTATAACTTCTAACTGACCATTCACTATTTGTTGATGAATTAAAATTAGTTTGAATGATTTATTTGGTTTTAATCTATTTAAATGACCGACGAACACTTTAGAACATTTGTTAAACCCGCCGCAAAATACTTTCAACTCCAGAGAAATGTCAAAACTTGTTAGTGTGTGTGAAATCGATTGGAAATCTTGCTGAAAATGCAAGATTTGTTTAGACAGAATAAAATCGATTTTGTTTAGAAAAAAATTGATTCTGTTTAGAAAAAAATCGATTATTCGGTTGTAAGGAATTCGACATAAGAAAACAAGGTTTAAATACAAATTTTTAAGTGTATTTTGAGATGAAAAAAGAAACATCCTACTGCTTAATTTTTCTAGTTTTAAGTTTTGTATTAATTAATTTATTTTATTAACTTATTATTAATTTTTTGAATTTAAATTTTTAGTCAATTGAATGTATAAGTCATGTAACATGTTTTTTCAGCTTCACTTAACTTTATTTTGTGTTGGTGTACGTGTACAATTTTGTTGTGCCTGAGATATCTGCCTTAAACTGAAGGAGATACCTTGGTCTTTGCTCACTAATATTTAAGAAAATAGTGACAAAATACAAAATTGAAGGGCGGTTCTAAAAACTGGAATATGTATTCAAAGGAATCTTTAAGGATTTTATGGATTTTCTTTCGCCGTTTAGAAAATCGCAAAAAAAAACAATTTTTGTGCTTGTCTCTTGATTATTTGTTTGCCTCTTTGCAAATATGTATTGAATTATTCCTTTAAGGCCCATTTGCTGATTCGGAACATAAATCTAACGCATAGCTAAGTTCCACATAAACTCTATGTTTTACTTAAATTTATTTTACTTGCACGAAAAAATTTATGTTCAACATAGTAAGGGGGCACTTTTGAATTCTAACTAACTTCAATTCGGTTTGTGCAAATGTCAAAATATTATTAGTTTTGGTTTGTTTTAATGTTTGAACATATTTAACGATGTTATTTTTTAAGCAATGTCTTGGAATAATAAAAAAAACCTTGAAATGTTAACTTTTTTAACATTTTAATGGCCATTGAGCCAAATACTTAACTTAAAAATCAAAACAAAAAAAAAACCCAAATTTTCGGTAAAATGAAAAACATTTCTTCGTTATTGTGCTTTTGATGAAAAAGAACTCATCGAAAGCCAACAAAAACTATAGTGCAACGTGAAAAGATATTGTAGGAAAACGCTTTGGGATCGAACTGAAAAAAATTAGCAACCAGTGGTGATGATTATATCGGAATAGCGATCCGCTCAACAGATTCTGTAACAACTAGGTATACAAAAAAGAACACACACAGCCACGCTGGAAGCAAAGAAACAACAAAAATACACACGAAAAAACACAAATGTCATTTTTCCGCACTCAAAAAATGGCCTGGGTAATTAATTGTGTGCGAAAAAGAGTGTAGACTTCTCCAAAAAATATGCAACGATTTTCAATTTCGTTCATCGAACAGCGTACTGCAGAACGAAAAGCCAAACTAAATTTTTCGTTTATGATTTCGTTGTGTCATTTTTGTATGGGATTTTTCGTTTCGCATCAGCAGCGTACTAGGCTTTAACAAAGAATCCGTGACTGAATTAAAACTTTTATTTTGAGATGAAATTTTGAGTTTAATTTATTCGCGCTAGTGCTTTTTGAAATTTGATATGCTTACATCCGTTCACTTTTGTATATTATAAAATAATATTCGAAATTGAAATTGTGTTTTTATTGGGGCATATTCATAGATGTTAAGTTGCTAACCAAAACTGGAGTGTATCTTATGAAATTTCAATAAGATAAACTGCAGTTTCACCTAGAAACAGCTTGAGTAACATCTATGAATATGCCCCATTATAATATAACATACTCGTTGTCCAAAAGTAATTACAAATCTTAGATCTTCTTCACAAAACCGAAAAGTTTTCTTGAAACTTTAGAGAACACATTCCCAACAAAACAGGGTATACCTGCTAAGGACAATCTAAAAGCATTCTATTCTTTGCGAAATCATTTTCGAGAGGAGTAAACTTCTAAGATCTCAAGCACTTTACATCATCTTAAGCCAAGTCTGACAGGTCAAAATCGTTTTTTATTTATTTTTTTATAATGTTATCATAGCCATATCTTCACAATCCTTGACAAACAAGACGAAATAAACAGTAAACTAAAATTAATATTTAACATAAATATCTTATGTGCCACTTTTTCTTCCACCTAAGTTATGTTCAACTTAAGGATTTTTATGTTTGAGTTTACGTTTGGTGCAAAGCAATAAGTGTCACTTAGGGGCTTATGTGGAACATAAGTATTTATGTTCCGTATCAGCAAATGGGCCTAAGTTTTGATGTTAGCTTATTGAACGAGTTTTAATTTTTTTTTACTTTTATTTTCTAACGGTAAAATGTAAAAACAAATCCTATAACATTTCAAAAGGTTTTGTTAGAATAGGTACGTGGCAGGTACTCATTCGAGTTTGTATGTTGTCATTATTTGCTGAAATATAAGTGATCAAATATAAAAAAATCTAAGAAATAGAAAATTTTTTCTCGTATAATTTCATACGGTTATTAATAACGGTACCTACATACTTTAAAAAAGAAATATTTGCCAACAATCCTCTGTACAGGAATCATGAAACTGCAAAATGATTTTTCTTTCAACAAAAAACGGCCACCTACCACAAAAATACAGCTCTTCGAAAATCACTAAACAAAATTGAAAAATATCTTGTCCCCTTTTTTGACAAGAGTAGGTAGATGCAAAACAATCCAATTTCCAATCTCCAATTTTTATACACTTAATTTGTAACAAAATTAAGCTGAAATTCTGGTATATTAACGGTTGTATATGAGCTGAGTAAGAGAAACCCCATGCTCAATAATTTGTGAGATCGATCTCATGGAATCAACTGTTTTCTCACCTTTTTGCATAGCAAACCGAGTTCTATCTCATAAGAGCTTTCAAAATGAGATCGATCTTATCACTGTGAGATTGAACTCACCACATGATATCTAACTCGGTCAGTATTTTTTTTTTTTTTTTTTTGCATACGAAGCTAAGAAAGTTCTCAAAAAAGTGAGAAAACAGCTTGAACTCATCCTTTTGCATATGACCCAATATCGCTATTTTCTGACGGGAATTTATTGAATTCGTTTTTTTCTTTGTGAACTTTGCAGATAATTTAGCTTTTCTCCAGGATCAATTCACACAGTATGTATCATTTACCACAATTTTGTTGGCTTATACAAAATAATCTGAGAAGTTCGGGTTGGGTGCGAAATCTCGCAAACTAAAATCTCGCATTCGAAACCCGCAATTACTAAATCCCGCTTTTCATAATCTCGCAATAACGAAATCCTGAAAATTAAAATTTCGCAAACCAAAATCTCGCAAAATTTAATTGCATTTGCACTGCAACAAATTGATTTTTTAATCAAAACCTCGCAAGTTAAAGTCTCGCGCGAGATTTTTACTTACGAGATTTTAGTTAAAAAATGTATGTATTTGTTGCATTGTAATTAAATTTTTCGAGATATTCTATCTTCTGCAAAATATGAAAATACTTTGGACTTGTTGATCAAATTGTTATTTATCAATTGTTACTGTTTATTTTTCAATTGTTGTCAAGACAATAAGAGAGAATAGAGAAATTGTGTATCAGTTGTAATGTGTCATTGTGTAAATTGCATTCATCGTATTTGGCTTTGAACTAGAAAATATGGAGACCTTACATGTCAAAAAATTTAATACTTTGTGAAGCATTGCTAAACACATTTCGCTTGCTTTGAAATAAAATTTAGTTGATAAACCAAAAATAAGAAATAAATCTATTTATTATATAAATATATTTTATATATTTTTTTTTTTTTTTTAATAAAGAAATTATTTTTTAGTTTCATTTTTTAATTGTTAAAAATAATTAGTAGCAATAAAAGTAACAATAGCGAGATTTTGATTTGCAAGATCTTAATTTGCGAGATTTTTCGGTGCGAGATTGTGAAAAAAAACATGATTTTTAATTTGCGAAATTTCGTTAATCGAGATTTTAAAAAAATATTGAGATTTTAGTTTGCGGTATATCGTAGCACTCCCGAGAAGTTCGTGGTATTTGGTGCTCCAAATTGCATCTAACTACTGATGTTTTCTAACGTTAAAGTAACTGATACAATGTTTAGCTCCATAAATTTATATAAATAAGCGTTGCTAAGAATAATATTTGTTATAACACGTAGATGTAACCCAATTCAAAATTGTCTGTTTTGCTCGTCAAAGATTTTATTAAAATTTGTAGTTCCTGTAAACAAAATTTAATCAAAACAATAATTAAAGCTGTATATGACGCAACAGAACTGAAACTTCCAGTATCAGATCGTTTTATTGACATTGAAATTCAAATAAATAATATCGCAAAATTTAATGAATTCATATACACACTTTCAATTTGTGTTTTTTTTCCAAGACCGCAGTAAACATTAAAGTTCATGACTGTTGTTCATGAATAATTTTTGTTTATGACATAAAGAATATCATATGGCCGTGAAATTATCAAAGGATAGATCACTACTAGGATAAAATGTTTATGGCTAAAAGTACGTAGGTAGATAAACATCCTATATTTAGATATTCATTTTATAAGTACATACATACGTACATAAGGTACATACATATTTATTGTTTAAAACAAATTTAAAGAAACAAAATGAGAAATTCTGAACAGATCTGTAAAATCGCCATGGCAAAATTGCGTTTATTTGGAAATACAAAGTGAAGTCTGTAATAAATTCCTCATCAAATACCTATTGTATGTACTAAATAAGCCAAACAAACAAAATAATTTTCAAGATAGGTTTAATTTTAACGCAAACAAAGTGGAAATTAATGTACAATTTTGGGTTAAATTACTGCAGTTAATTAAAAACTCAAAACTTTATTTTGGTTTTGAGCATAAACGCCTGTGTGTACCTGATAATGCCTATTTGAGTTCAATAAAAGAGAATGACGTTCTTCTTTTTTCTTAACTAAGTAAGAAAAGAAATTTAAAAAATCCTTATAGCAGTATTATTAAAAAGTAGAGTTTTTGCCTAGAAGGTCCCGACCCAACTTTTTTGCCGCCCTGGATAAAAATAATACTAGCCGCCCTTTCCAATACTGCATATAACACTGCAGAGATGGTGGGAATTTTAACCGACTTTAAAAAAAGGAGGTTACCATTTCGACCGGTATGAATGCAATGTGGTTGGAATTGTGTAAATATTCACATCCATATGTTAGTTTACCAGCACTTCTAAACGAGTATATCAAATTATATGAGTGTAGGTATATGTTTAAATACAATAAGCATTGAAATAAATTTTTGTATTGGCTTAAAAAATTTATCAAAATCGGTACAGTTGTTTAGAAGATAAAGACTAAAATGTTTTAAATTCAGTTAATATTTAGATTTAGGTATTTTTTCCAAAATTGACTTGCTTGAAACAATTGTTGCCTTCTGGTTAAAATGAATGAATACAAGAAATTATTTCTTTTTTAAACTTATTATGTTAGCCAAAAACGAATGTCATTCTTTAAATTTTTAAGAATATTCAAGTCTGCTTAGTGACTATAAAATAGTTGTCTTCTTCACACTTTCATCTTTCATACAATGTTCTAACAATTCATCTTTTCGTTATTCTTTTAAGACATATAGGGGTATGTTATACTATGTAGAGTTGCCAGTTTTTTTTTACAGCTCGACGGATTACCAGGATTCAAAACTTTACTAATAGTACAAACAAAATCATAACATAGAGAGTGACAACATGCTAGCGTGTAGTGTAGTAGTAGTAGTTTAAAATCCCAAAATCCATCCTCTTTCGTTTTTAAATAATAATTAATGAAGTTGTTTATTTTATGCTTTTTTTGAACAAATAATTTTAAAACAAAAACTTTTGGAAAAAATAAAAAAAAATTTAACTATTTTTTTTTTTAATATTTCAAAGTTGTTTTGGTACTTGTGGTTTTATTTAAATAAAGAAATAATTTGAAAACAAAAAATTTTGAACTTAATATTTTTTTTTCTAAACAAATTTTTTGCAATATTTTGTGTTAAATTTTTATTTAAAGTCTGATCAGTTCTTACCCAATTAGTTATAGCTGCATACGTACATGCTTAAATGTCTTAAAATTTATACATTCTTTCGGAATCCAGAAACAAATTGGCAAATGTTTTTCTTAAAGTAATATTTTCCAAGTAAGACATTCTGCATGAACTTTGTTCGGATTGATTGCAATTTTAAAAACATATGAATAATACAAGATGTTCCCATTCAGTATTTTTTGATAATAAAGATCGCAACCTGGGAAAAAAGCTGTCCCCAAAGGGACAATTGATTTTATGCCTGACATCCAGGACATAAATTTTCAACTAAAATTAAATTCTCAATTTTGCAGCCCGGGGCAAATGTCCAGCTTGCCACCCCCCACCTCTGATTGGAAAAATGGTTAGCAATGGTACCTCCCAAAGAATAATGTTTTTAGTTTCGATTTCGGACAAAATTGAAAAAAATCAAACTACATATTGTGAAAGCCCCACAATTTGGTTTTGCTTGTAGCTGATTAACCATTTTCCTCTCAAAATATCTATGTTTTTATATCCATGGATGTCATGAAAGCCTGGTAAGTCGAGATACCTGAAGTGAAGTGAATTTTGATTTCTTAATAATTCTTAAAAAAATAGTAAACACTATTTAACAAAATTTGACCCTTGTGTAATAGTTTGCTAATACATTTGAAAATACGTGATGAACACTTTTTTCGACATTAGTTAGATTTGGTTAAGGGTATTAAACATAGACCCCGACCTTCCAAATTTTTTAAAGTGTTTGATTTACCTGGTTCTTCACGACCGCCACGGATATATTAATATACATATATGTATATTAGGGTGGTCGTTAAAGTAAGTTTTTTTTTCGAGTTTTACTATTTTGATGGGCCTATTCAGCTCTAAATGAAGAACAAAAAAATCCTAATTTTTTTCAGATTTTTATTTTCATCCCCTATAGTCGCTGTATGGGTAAATTAAATTTCCCCTTTTTTTTGCAAATTCACGTAAAATCTGCCGAAAAATTCAGAGCATGTAGGTGAGAAGTAGATAAAAAAAAATCCTACCAGAGGGGGGTAATATCTCCCACCGCTTGGATGGGAGGGGCAATTTAATAAAATAATGGCATAAAATAGAACAAAATTAGTTAAAAAAAACAACGGCAACACTTGCAGTAAGGTTTTGTAGATTTTTGGAAAGCCAGAAGTCCATTTTAATAGTTGATGATTAAATAAAGTTCTTTGAATAAACAATTTCAGCAAAATCTGAACCTATAATTAAAAAAAAAAAAAAATAATAATTTTTCTTCAAAGTGTTGAGTTTGAAACAATTTTCTGCCAAAACTGTTCATCAAAAAAACTTAATTTAAAAACAAGCCGTGAATGAATGGACTTCTGGCTTTCTAAAAAGCTACAAAACAATAAACATTACTGTAAGTATGACCGTTGTTTTTTAACTAATTTTGTTCTATCTTATGCAAATATTTTATTAAATTGCCCCTACCGTCCAAGCAGGGGGAGATATTACCCCCCTCCCGTAGAATTTTTTTCTTGTCTAGTTCCCACCTACATATTCTGAATTTTTTTGGCAGATCTTACGCGAATTTTCTAGTATGCAAAAAAAAAGGGGAAATTTAATTTACCCCTTCAGCGACTATAGGGGATGAAAATAAAAATCTGAAAAAATTAGAGAATTATTTTTTTCTTCATTTAGAGCCGGGCCCATCTGGGATGACCTTTTTTTTAACGACCACCTTAATGTATATATTCAATTTTGTAAAATCTAAGTTATTGGAACATAAGAGCAAGTACGTGAATCCAGTCGTGCATCTTATTTTTACTTGCGATTATAGGTACTATAAGGCAAGTTTTGGATTCGTGCAAAAAAAAATTTTGAGATAACAACCAAACATGATATTACGATAATAGAGAACACCAAAAAAGTGGGTGGCACAATTCTGTCTGTCTGTCTGTCTGTTCGTCTACAGCCTAAACGGCTCGATCGATTTTCTTCAAACTTTGTATATAGTGGTTTTTGGTGATTCTGCCGACACGTTTTTTTAATTTTTTTTTAGAACCAAAAATAACGGTACCTGCCATACATTTTTTTTTGGCAAATTTACATATTCGTATTTTTCTCAAAAACGGCTTGACAACTTTTCTTAAAAAAATTCAATAAATTAATTTTAGTAAAGGCTTTCTTTGGGTGGAAAACCATTTTTCAAAAATGGTTATTAATGGTATCTCCCAAGGAACCATTTTTTTAATTTTTAATTTTCTTCAAAATGGTATGAGCGATTTCAATTATTTTTTTTATTCAGAAGCTTCCAAAAAATGTTAATAGTTTTGTGTACCAATATTTTTTAAAAAATATTTTTTGGATTTTTAAAAAATATTTCAAAATTTTTTTTGGAAAATCAAATATTTCGAAAACGGCATCATAGATTTTTTTGAAACTCGATATTTAAGACTTTTTTAGTACTCTCTAAAATATTTTTAGAAAAAATTTTACATTTATGAATAACGGTATCTTCCATACAAAAGTGAAAAAACAGCAAAGGAAAATATTTTTTTGCTTGAAAACGACTCCTACGATTTTGATTTTGATTAAACTTTTTTCATATACTAAAATTAGTACGACCTACCATCAAAAATTATAAAATTTTAAACATAGCAACTATTAGTAGTACCTGTCATAGAATGTATTTTTTTATTTTGAGTTTTCTCGTTATCATCTTAACGGATTTAAATGATTTTTTTTTTATATACAAATTTCAGATAAGATTAAATAATATTGCATATCAATATTAAAAAAAAAAAAGTTTTTGGATTTTTAAAAAAAGTTTCAAACTTTTTTTTTGAAAATTCGATATCTCAAAAACTGGTTGACAATTTTTTTTTTTTAATATACACATAAATATATAGTTTAAGTCTGCATACTGAAATTTGTTCTTAAAAATGTTTAAAGAATTTTATATATACAAAATTAATTTTAAAAAAAACCGCTCCAACGATTTTAATTTTTTTTTCCCATACAATCATATTCCATCATGAATTAAGATGGCATACGTTTTTTTCACCTCAAACTGTCAAAAGAGTTGTTTTAGCTAATTTAAATGTCGTATTTCATGCTTCTCATAATTTCCATGTTTGTATACCTATACAATTTTTTTAAACTCGCAGTGTCTTGAACATAAGAGCAAGTACGTGCGACCCAGTCGTGCATTTTATTTTTTAATTAGGTAGGAGTACTAGGTTAGATTATTCAATTTTTATTTTATAACAAGGACAAGGAATTGTGTCAATATTACAAAAAATCATTTATGCGTAGGTACCTATTAGTAGTTGTTTTCAATGAAAATACTCTTTGGTCAAACGAAATAATCTTCAGCACGTGCTCTTAAAGCAGAAGGCCGAAAATCTCTTCTCTGTAGGTAACGGACATGAGTCTTTATTATATGAACATTAAGTTGTCAAACTCCTTGGATTTTTTGGATGGAAATTTCCTGTTAACTTTTTTTTTTTACCCACATGCATTTTCAAAACTTGCCTAATGCTTTAAACACACGCAGTTCATCATACCCTTGAAAATCATGACACATAATTTCTAATTCGAAAAAAGATGCCATTCGTTGTCATTGAGAGCCGTGTCAACTCTAACTTTATGTTTTCACTATAATTTTGTTCAGTACATTTCGTTAACATATTAGACATGCGTTTGCGGTTTGACGTGACGCCACCGGGTGGCCTATTTTCTAGTCCTACAAAAGTTAAATTAAGCTTGTTTCATCTGTACATAAATACATAAATGTATTTCCATCACAGACCACATAACTATCTTCGACTAGGTAGGTTAGGTACATCAAAATTACACTAGTTGTTTGTGTATCTATGAAATCACTTGCACGTTACATTATTATTTCTTTGGAGGCTAAAACGAGATTTGAATAACCTAGCGGGTGGTTATTAGCTTCAAGTCACACGATTCATGGCATTGGCACGTGAAGAAGACAACTTTTCACTACGTTATACGTTTTTATTTTTCGAGATCCATGAGATTGATATAAAAATACAGTGCATCTCAAAAGAAAGTCAATGTTTTTTAACGTGTTTGCTAAAATCGCCAATACTCACAAAGTAGGTATTTAACTTTTATTTCAATCAGTCAACTTTGTACAATTGGTCAATTTTTGCTCAGCTCCTTCAAACTAACAAATAAAATTTAGAAATGCTTCCAAGGTACCCTAACCTTAACTACTTTAAAAAAAAGGATATAAATTTACCTACTCATTCTTATATTTGCAAAAAAAGCATGTAGGTATTTCATTTCATACCAGAATAATTAATTTAAAACAAAAAGAAATGTGTTTTCTACTTATCAATATATTGTTTATACTTAAGGTGATATAAAAAGAAATTATCATTTTTCAATATATAAAACGATTTGTACCAAAAAAGGATAAATAAACTGGGTGATATTTTTTTCCCAATGACTGTAAATATCATATAGATAAAAAAAAACATTGGGACTGCTGAAAAGAGCCAAATAAAATCCCACGACAATAATCTTAAAGGATTTACCACATTCAAGGCATTGCTTTATATTGTAAGAATTACCCAAGTCCTATTAGTTGTTAATGTTGTCAAAGTAGTTTCGATCTTAATAATAATTGTGTTTTGGACACTTCATCATTGTTGTGGTTAGTTTGGGTTGTAGTTTTTGTGTTGGGATTTTTAACGATGCTGAGTTGCTGATGGTCAACTAATTTCCTTTTCACATTTCATTCATTAGAAATTTTATAGATTGTGTGCGAGCAGACAGCGGGAGGCCTTTCTTTTTATTGGTAGTTCTCAACTACTGTCACTTTTATGCAGCCCTGTGCGGCGGCAGGTCTTTCACATCTTTTTTGTCGGTTGTAAGTATAAGGTGCCAGTTATAGCTATCATTGAAACTCATCATTGAAAATTTTAATGATTGATTTTGAGACGTTTAGGAAGTAAAATCATTTATTCTTTATGATGGAAAAATAAAGCTAAAGACCTAATTATTATTTTTAGCCAAAAAAATTGTTCAAATAGGCCAAACTTTCCGCATAAAAAGACTTTTCTTATTTCAATGATTAAACTACCTTACCAATGATCATTGAAAAATTAAAAGTCAATTTTTGTGGAAAGTTGGGCCTATTTGAATTTTTTTTTGACTAGAAATATTAATTAAGTCTTAAGCTTTGATCGTCCATCAAAATAATAAATGATTTTGCTTTCTAAACGTCTCAAAATCAATCATTAAAGTTTTCAATGATGAGTTTCAATGATAGCTATAACTGGCACCTAAGTCAGTTGCTGGCAGCAGGCGACAGTGAGGCGCCTCGCCTGTTCAGCACATATTGAAGTCAATACCATTACATATTTTGAGGCAAAGTGACGGACACAATAGAATGTTGGGAAAGATATGACAAAATAAAGAACCAAGCGCACATACATTCAGTGTACCTACAGCTGCGGTCAAAATAATAGAAGTACTCCTTAATAAAAAATCAAACTTGAAAAAATGTTTATCCCTTAATTTTTAACAAATTAATACCCATGTGATTTACAGACTGGTGTTTTTAAACTTTTATTTTCGAAAAAAGAAAAAATTCCAAATATAATATTTTATCCGATATTTTCAAATTTATTGAAAAACTTTTGAAAAACAGCAGTCAAAAAAATAGTAGTGCGAAGATAATACACCTTTAAATATCACAAAAAAGCAAATTTAGGGCAAAATTTATATCATTAGATTTATTTGAGGGTTTGAACCTTAAACTCACATTTAGTCGCAAGCCCCTTGTTGGAAAAAAAAAGCAGCACAATGGCGTTGCATCGAGTTTATCAGGTTTTCACACCTTTCTACGCTTATCGAGCTCCATGAATGCTGTATACCTTCCCAAAGGGCTTTATTATTAGTTGGATGGCAACTAGCAACATATTTATTTGCATCGCACAACAAGTTCTCAATGGGAATTAAGTTCGGAGACTGTGCGGCCAGTCCATCACATCAACTCTATTTGCCTGGAATCATTGCTTCGCAAATTTACTAGTAGGCTTTGGGTCATTGTATCACTGAAAGACCCGTTTCATCTTCAGCATAGAGTAGCATTACTTCCTGCATGATCTTAACACAGATTTCCTAATCCATGATAATACCTTCAATTTGGTGCATTGGAAAAATACCATTGAAGGAAAAACATGCCCGAACCATTATGCTGAGTCCTCCGTGTTTAAGTGTTTTTACTTTGAAACGTGGATTATATTCTGTGTTTGTTAGCCTTCTTACATATTGATGAGGTCAATTTCTACCATATAAAACAATCTTGAACTCGTCCGACCACAGAATAATACTCCAATTTAATGCAGGCCAGTCAAAGTGGTTCCTTTGCGAATTTCAATCTTTTGGTTACATTGTTTTTTATCAACAATGGCAGCTCCGGATCTATGGGGGGCAAACCGGGGCCTGTGCCCCAGGCGGTAGCTTCCAGGGGTGCCAAATCCATGTGCCTAAAAAACAATATAAAGAATTGCCGACACTTAATGTCTAATTGGGGTTTCCTATCTATTACAAAAATCTGGAAAAATTGGCGAAACTAATAGGCGTAGGAAAGGAGGCAGAGGCGGGCAATGTCCACCTTAGAAAATGAATTGCCCACCTTAGAAAAATCGACAGTTAGGCTTTTCTGGAAGAACTTTGGAAGATTCAGACACTAAAATTTATATTTTGTCTACAGTTACAGGTGGTCATCACATTTAAACAATTTTTGTTCCCCATTCATTTTGTTTTTTTTTTTTTTATAAATTACAAGTCTAGAAAAACCTAGGTGGACTGTTTAGATTTTTCTCAAACCAAGTTGAACATGGCAGGGTTTAAAAGGGGATTCACCAAACTTAAAATATTAATTACCAAAAAATCGTAAAATTTAAAAAAAATTCCACTCCATAAATAACCGAATTCAAAAATCATAGAAATCTAAAGTAAAGGATGGGAGAGAAATTGATTTTCAGTTTTGGGGTGCGTTTAGATTTAGTATTTCGATGGGGCCATTCAGCAAAAATCAATTGAAAAAATGTAAAATTTCAATGAAAACTAGAAAAATAGAAAGATTTCTTAATTAAAACTATTAAACGCCAAAAGCTAAAAAAACGCGTCTTTTTTGGGGAACTGATCTTCGTGTCGCCAAATGAAATTTCAAACCGTCTCAAACGAGCTGTCTTCACCTAACGCCTGCGTTTGATGGGTATAATATAATGTGGAATCTGAAATTGAATTGCTTCGGAAAAAGGTGATTTTAGGTAAATTGGTTGAATTTCGGATCGAAGTACATACATACACTTTCTCCGTCAAAATATATGTAGTTCGTCCCCATTTTCCGAGCCATCAACAACTGTCAAACTCTATTGAGGGGTGGCTCCTATGCCGACGAATTAAAAAAACCTTTAAAAGATCAAACATTTTTGATGTTGTTTTACTGCTCTGGAAAAAAAGTGATTTTAGGGCAATCGGGTGACATTTGGATCGAATTATAAGTTATTTTTCCGTCAAGGTTTATAATTAAGGTTTATCGTAAGACATTGCTGCAGAGTTGACTATGGTAGCACTTCTAATGAGAGTTAATTTGCTGCTTTGTTACCATCGCTTCATTTATTAGTTCAATTTTGAACAAAGTTGGGAATTCAATAATTCTCAAGCCCAAATATAAAGTTATTTATTAAAAAAGAAGAGAGCGCGATTTTTTTTAAATGAAATTTTTTTGATGGTTTTAAACACTGACTGGCTGCTCACCTTAGAAAAAATTCCTTCCTACGCCAAGGACGAAACATAATGATTAAAAGTGTGGGTAAGTCTTTGTCAAAAGTGTCAAGCATTGTCTATTGAATAATCTAACATAAATAAAGCTCAGTAGGTAATATCGAGTAAAATATTTATCAAAAAGTCCTACTCTCCCGGTTACATAAAATCTAACTAGGTATGCCCTTTTTTTGTCATTTAACTCAATAACTGGGAGGGGCGCCAAGATGAAGTTTTTGCACCGGTTAGGAAAAACTGAAGATCCAGGGCTGAACAATGGTACCCCTCCAGGCTGTGGGCGGCTTGCACATTTTCTTGTGACTTTCTACGAACCGTTTTATTGATGGCATCAACATAAAATATGCCTTTAATTTTAGAAGCTGGCGTAAAGGGAGTGATTTATAAATGCCTGATTACCCGTTTCATCAACTTTGGTGGCAAAAGCGGCTTCCGCCCGCCATTTTCTGACTTTGGCAGTTAAATAATGGCTTTTCTTACCATTGTTGGTGAGTATTCAACTTGGCATTGAACCAACGCATAAGTTTTGCCTTCCGATATCAGTCTTCTAACTAAGACACGCTATTTCGGTGTTCAGTGTTTGTCTCTGCCCATTGCTGGCAAAGATATGACCAATTTTTCAATAAAAACTATGAAAATGTACTGGATAAACAAAACCAACGTTTTTTTTAAGGTTCAATTTAAGAAATAAGGGAGACAAATAAAATTTCTTCACATAAACCGTTGCACTACTATTATTTTGACCGACAGAATTCGAAGCTTTGATTAATAACGGTTGTTTATTTGTCATATTACCGTTGCAAAAAAAAAATGTATGTGTACCCGCTCATTAAGAAAATATTATTAAGTCAAAATGCAACAGTTTGTTACTATCAACGCAATAAAAAACTTACAAAACTGAAGTTACGCAATTCTTTTACTTGTACTACTATGTATTATTTTGACCGCAACTGTACATACTTTGATTATTTTTTATTTAGATAAACCCTTTAAGTACCTACATATATCTTTGATTCGATTCCACTGACCTGATGTCACCATAAAGATTAGGGTTTAACAGCTATTTATAAGTTGAAAATAAAACAACCAAAATCACTTGGTATACCTACCTACCTCAAACCCTAGACATTCACAGATTCATCTTTTTAGAAAAATCTGAAAACTAACTCAACTGCAAACTTTATTAACATGTTTTTAATTTTCTTTTTTTAATGGTACCAATATTTAAGGTGTTAAAATTCAGTTTTTCCCTAATTTCTCGAAAACTATTAATTTTATTGAAACAAATGTGAAGTTACAAATTGTAGCTTATGTAATTTAAAAAAAAAGATAAACATACTTTTCATGCAAAATATTTAGTATTTAATGATTACTGATTAAAATTTTGTGGGTTCACTGGTCAAGTTTTCATACATTTTAAATTTGTGATTAAGTAAGTAATTAAGAGAAAACTTGCCAAGTAAATCCACCAAATTTTAATCAGTAATCATTAAATAGCAAATTTCTGTCACTCTACTTATGTAAGATATTTGATATTAAACTTAAGACTTGGAATATATTTAAGATCTCATTACTATTTTGGCTGACTTTTTACGCCAAGGTTTCTTGTACATAATAAAAACTTGGATCTTTTTTCAACATTAATGTTTTTGTTGTGATTTCACTCCTTTTTGCAAAGATTTATATTGCGATGTGAAAATCAAGCACTACCGCTTTACAAAGTTTCATCGTTCAACAGCAATCAAAAGTGCTCCATAAAGTTTATATGAATTTTTGAGAAAGTGGGTGGATGCCACGCCCCCTGAAAGGAAAATTCCAAATTTTCGATTTTGGAATTGGCCACAAGGCCTACCGTTTTCCGAAATTCCAAGTTTCTACGATGTCAGGAAGTGCTCCATAATTTTGATGATCTGTCAGTGATTCAATGAGTCAGTCAGTTTCGGTTTTTGTGATTTTGGAAGTCCTATATATGTCTTGATAATTACTAATGTTAAAGAGTTGAAATTTGGCGATTCACCTGTGTTTGATCAGCTCAGCAAATACTGCGAATTCGAAATTTCTGACTTAATTCATAATGAAATTAGAGGAGGATTGAAAATCGCCTGAGTTTTTTCCTGTAAGAAGGGTGTAGTGTCGCCAACTTGGCTGGGAACTACCGTGCCCTTTGATTTATCATGGCAACTTTAAATAAGAACACTAGTAGTTCCTGAGATGTAGGGACTTCAAAAATCACTAAACCGTAACTGATTAGTCAATCAGTCACTCAATCACTCATAGTTCATAGATCATCAAATGTGGGATTTTTTAATTGCAATATTGTTAATACGAGATTTTACAGTTGCAATTATGATGTCGAGATTTTGTTGATTGCGGATTAACCCTTTTTTTTATTTTGTTTTCAAAAAATCCACGGAAATAACTTAATTTTGAAACAATATTAAAGAACTGGTTCCCATCTTCAAAATACTTGTTTTATAGCATTGAACCTGCTTAATCATATAGAACTCATCGTTCATTTTATATTTTAAACGAGGGTAGATTAATAGGTTTTTTCTTTTCATTTTTTGTTTTAACCGATGAGGCATGCACAGTGGCCCGTTTGCTAAATTTTGGTGACAAAAATAATTTCCCACGCCAAATCTTAATTTAAATTAGTAAAATCTGGTAAATTAAACAATTTGGGAAGCCCGAACTCTGTTTAACTGCCTATCTATGTCTACTTCAAACAGGGGCTTCACAATTTAGGTCAGAACATGGTCCTAAATTTTAAAATTTTAAATAAAGTATACTGTCAAAGTCAGGAACTGAGTCAAGTTTATGTTTGATTATGTTCTAAGATATCTGCCTGAATATATACTTCCATATAAAATACATATTTGTACCCAATTTAAAAAAGCTAGTACAAAATGTTGAAAAATGTTCCGAAGGAATTAGAACTTATTTGGTGCTAGTTTTGAAAAAAATTGTATTGGAACTTATGTTTGCACCTAATCCAATCGTATCTGAAAGAAATTTGACAAGGTTGACGGCTGGAAGTACCGAATCAAATTTTCAACTATAGGTACCTACTCACAAATAAAAAAAAAAATAATAATAATAATCTTAAGTAGTAGTTTTGATAATGCTGATAATTTTTCTGGTTGCATTATTTAAATCTGATATCAGGAATTCTGATAGTTGACAGTTGGAATATTAAATTTCTTCATAAATAATGATAGTCTTACAGTTTTTCCAACTGTCTTCTATCAGAATTCTTAGCCTGATTTTAGGAATGCCATCAAAAAAAAAATATCAGCATTAATTAAACTACTACTTAAGATTTTTTTCGAGTTTTTGCCAGGGGCCTATAACACAATACATAAAGTGCTTGTTGAACAAGTGAAATTCAACAACTTTTTAAAATTTGTGTAACACGAGACAACAAGTCTAGAAGAACTTGAACAATTGTTTTGGCTTCTTTCAACAAGTGGGAAATTTCATAACTTCACCGTTTCTGTAACTGGAAACAACAAGAGCTCGAAAAATAGAGAATAAACTTGTTGAAAAGTTGATAAATTTCAACCGACGGTTCTGAACTTGTTCGAAGTCTACAAGTAAGAAATAAATGCTTGCAGTAGTGTTTATCAAGTGATGAAATCATAAGAAATAAATTGTTCATCAGCAAAAATCTGAAAACTCAGTACTGAATCGTAACGTTGAACGCACAAAAAATCTGAAATTTCAGCAAATCGTCCTTTCTTTTTATCAAAATATATTGTGTTTACCATCTGAATTTACTGGAAGTGAATAAGAAGAAATGAAAATTTTAAATTAAATTTAAATCAAAAATGAGTGACTCTGAGGATGAAGTTATTTATGTAAATTGACTGGAAAACGCTTGTTCTGCTCCTAAGGTAATATTGTCGGAGGGCGACACATCGACATTAAAAAATACACAGTTTATGTCAATTAGCTAAACCATTAGCGAGATTTATGACAGTATTTAAAAAAATAGCTAGGAAAATTATTTTTGCGCTTATCTCGAAAACGCGTCTTTGGAAAAAAAATCTGTATTTTTGTGCAAAACGACCCACTACGATAACCTAAAATTATGTAAACTAGTGTAATATGCCCAAAATTTAATAACTTTGAGAAACAGAAGTGTAGGTGGGTTAATAAAACCACATTTTTTATTTTAAGTTTGAAAATTATTTTTCAAAAGCTATACAAAACCAGCTTTATTTAAAAAGGATATTGAAGACTGGATTTTTGGCTTTGGAAAAAGCTATTGCCCGACATTGTGAATTATAGCGTTGTTTTTTTTAAATAATTTTTTCCATTTTAGGCAAATGTTTTAGAAAAACTATCCCTCCCACTCAAAGGGGGGAAATAGACCCCCTCTTCGGTTTCGATTTTTTCTTGTCTTCGTTCGACCTAAAAGGCTCTCTCCTTTTGTCACATCTCATATTAAATATCCTGTAGATAAAATAAAGGGAAATTGAAAGAATTTTTTGTCATTTAAATTTAATTTTCAAAAAATCTGCTAAATTTAATTATTTTTTCAGCAAAAAATATATGCATTGATTATTTTATGCTTCAATTAATAAAAACATTCATTTGGAACTAAATTATAATCTTTGACGTCTAGCATGTATGAAACGGTTCACTGTGCACCGTGGAGGAAAACTCTAATTATTTACAATTAATTAAAAAGTCAACACGCCACCTTACCAAGCCGACAACAGACCACAAAAATAACTGTATCCACTATAAAGTAAAATTTATATGTGCGGATTTTTTTGTCTTGTTTCTTAGCTGTTAGATTTTTTATCTGAAAAAACGTTAGCAATCGTGCTAAAAGTCATCTGAATTTTCAAGATTTTTATTACAGGTAAATTTATATGTGACCAATCAGAAGCTCGCTCGAAAAACTCAGATATTTGAATCCATGAACGGACGGCTGATTTAGAATTTATTTATTGGTTAAGAATTTGGTTTCTAAAAACAAAATGTTTTAATTTTTATTCTAAATCGAGCAGGATAATGATAATCAAAATTACTGTTCGCGTACCTCCCAAAACTACGAATTTCTACGAATTTAGCCCAAAGTTCTGTCAAAGCTCATATAAAAAAAAAACAAAATTCGAAGTAATTCGTAGTTTTCGAAAGTACACAAACACATTTAAAAAGAACCACAGGTGTTGTCATTGTACGGTGAATAAAATATTGATTTATCTAACTGAAAGTAAGTAAGAGCAAACAAGCAAAGCGCTGATTTTAGAGAAAATGTTTTCTTTTTTCGGAAGCTTTTCGACTCATCGCGTAAGAATTACTTGTTGAACTGGTTCAACAAGTCGAGGGAAATATTTTCAGTTGACAATTGTTGCAGTTTTTATTAAGTTACAGAAATGGTTTTCACTTGTTGAACAAACATAGTTAAACAAGTAATTGTTGACTAGTTGACTTGTTGTTCTGTGTTTTAGGCCCCAGGTAAGCACGCTAATCAGCACGCGCATCAGACTTGAAAATTATTGTTCTTCTGAGCAACATTGTAGATTGCTACCCATTTGAATCGGGTTTCGGTCTGGTCAACAAATGTTGAATAATACCATTGTATATAAACTCTATGGTACCTACATACTCTCATGAAGCCAAAAATCTCTCTCATGCAAATCTATATAATGTAGACGCTGCTTTAATTTTAAAGTTTAAACACTCTTACCCAGGTTTTGGGATTTAATAACTAAAACTTAACTTCGATTGTGTTTTTTTTTATTACAGTTTGTTAAAGTATAAAGTTGGTCTCGTTTTTTCAGAATTTCAGCTCAAAGAGCGAACTGAGTCCTCCAACCCCATTATCCAATAGCAAATTTTATTAAAGTTGGGAGCTCGATTCGATATTTTGATCGCACAGAAAAATAAAAAAATTTTAAAATTTTATTTTCGAAATTACTGGTTTGGTTTTGGAAATCAACGTGAACAAAACCTTAAACGCTGTTAAATTTGTATTGTTATTTTTATACTCGCAGTTATTGTACCCAACATTAATCCCCTTCATCGTATATCGTATATCGATTATCCGCTTATTTTGAATAGTTTTTTTCTCGAGGGTATTTTTCTTTCGCAAGTGACATAAAACCCGCATAAATCAAATTGTTAACAAAGAAAAGAACACAGAATATGAACAACAAAACACAAGTCTTGGGTGGTCTTTAGCTTCTAGAGACACAGAAACAGAAAAATACCCCACCATCATGCAACCACGAGTATGCATTTCCTAGCCACTGCTGAAACTGACAGTGAGAATCTGCAATCAGATGGACAGTGAAACCACTTAACCCTTTGCACACCGAAGACACGATGGGCGCAAGAATGAGTCAATGTTCATCTAGAAGCAGGGTCAGTCCTGCTGCTATATACCCTGCTTGACAGCGTTCCCATCAGTAATAATAAAAAAAAAAAATTATCTGCCCCAAGGAAGTCGCGTCAATGTGATGTTCGAGTTAAAATATTTAACGCTTAGAATTTATACTATTCGAGCTAGGGTCTATTGTGACGATGGTTTTTTTTTTGCATCGTTAATCATTTGACATTTTGAAAAAAGTCTTTGATTGTGGACATTGGATTTAAAAAGAGATTGGCTGAGGGTCCGGTATGGTATAAGGTGGGTGGGGAATTCATCTGCATTTGGCACGCGGACAGATTTAATGTAAAATGAACTTTACAACAGCAATAATGTGCATAGATACATAGAGTGATTCAGGCATAATATGGTTGAACATGGCAATTTGAATCTACTGGCAGCATACTAATTATACCTCACACGAATTAGAGTGCTATAGCAGGAGTTTTATTATTATGTCCAGTTCATCCCGCCTTTTATTGGTCATGTTACTTGATTTTATTTTATTTTTTGCAATAACTATTTATATGATTGTTAGTTTTAATGCTTTTAAGTCATTTGAACCAATCAAAGCTGAATTGGATTTCCTGTCATCAGAGATTGTGTATTATTCTTCATATAAGAAGGCATTATGTATGTATATTTAGATTTTTATATGGATGCTTCTTTATTTTTAATTGATAGTCAATTGTTCAATTGTTAGGGATGCAGCTATATAATTATTAAAGTAGTTTAAAGGACTTATTTAAACTAATGGAGCATTGAAATAAAGGATCACTTATTAACTTGGGTGGTCTATTTTTATTGTGAAGATTTCTTGTGTCTTTGCTTATATTAGAACAGGTGTTAATAAATCTCCAGCTATCGAGATGGTTTGGTTTTTCTTCTGACCTCAAACCAGTCAGGTCAGGAATTCAAAACCACCAACTTTCAGGTGGTATTAATTTTTTGCAAATTTTCCATAAATGAGGTGCCAAAAATCACTATGACCTTGAAAATCTTTAAAAATGCATTTGAAAAAATCTGTAGCTGCCGAATTACTGAAACTAGCTGGCCTTTTATGTAGATCTAGAGATCTTTCAGATGGTATACATTTTTTTGCAAATTTCTTATAAATGAGGTGTCAAAAATCACCTGACCTGGATTTTTTTTTTAAATCATTAAAAAAAAATGTATGTGTGGCCAATAACTAAAAATAGCTGACCTTTAATGACCATGAAGTGGCCTATATAATGAAATTCCTTTTTTTGAAGTAAGCCAATTGAGGTGCCAAAAGTTTTTTATTAAGATTTTGAAGTCTTTCGTGTATGATATAAATTTTTTGTTAATTTTCCATAAATAAGGTGCCAAAAATCGCGAGTGACCTTGGGTGGCCTTGAAAAACTTTAAGCCTTGATTACAAGTTATCTAGGGCTGACCAATTTCTATGACTAGTTGACCTTTTCCGACTAATTACTGACCAATTAGATGAAATTTTCTTTTTTCAAATTACCCATACATATATGAGGTGTCAAAGGTCTAGAGCCTTAACTTTCGTCTGTCAGAATGAACTAACATGGCGATGAGAGCAACCAATCGTGAAATCTAGAAAAACTAGAAAAACAACAAAAAAGCGAAAGTTTCATCGTGTCGGTTATTCCGAATGTTTTGCGTTGGTTTAAAAGAGCCTCAAGGGTTTTGTAGTGCGTGCACCTCGTCTTACAGTTACACGTGAGGAGTTTTGAAACGATGTATGGGTCAAAATTCTTTGTCAGATTCCAACTATTAAAGTATCGTTTTGGGAGTTAAGGATTACTCCGAGGTAGATGAAGTCATTAACTATTTCGAAGTTGTTGGTATGAATAGTGATGTTTGTCCCTCCATATGTGGATATATATTTGTTTGTTTGTTGAGAGCGGGTACTTACTTGGGTTAATTCTCGAGACTTACAAGTTTGGCCTGTTCTTCAATTGCCATGAAGGTAAGTAGGTAGGAATGGCAGCCACGAGCATTACTCTCGCTCGGTGACCCAATTAGCGCTGGAGTGCGCCATTTTGATACCGTAACTCGTTTGACCTGTGGATTAAAGTGGATTAGAGTAAGGGTTTGTGGACTTTTACAACAAAAAGAAACCAGGCTAGGTAGCTTGTTGCTTTATTCAAAGCACGAATAACGGTCCCCGAGGGGATCATCATGTTGCATGATTGGGTGCAACATCACCGTGGTCCTCCGTCTACTCACTCCGCATTACGTGAGGTTTCCAGCGAAGGTCACCAACCATTCACCAAACCAGATATACTCCCTGGTTTGAATTATGACAGGTGTGTGAATATGGTGTGTTGTGAGCCAGCACAGAACGACAGGAGGTGGGTCAAAAGACACTCATACAATTGGGTCATATCCCGCCCCGAGACCAGCTACATTATGCCAAGAAAGAGGAAAGACTCTTTTACGGAACGTGGTCGATAATATCGATACCATCAGTATCCCCTAAAAGTTGGACACATTTGTTGAAAATTGTGCCTTCCGTGTTAACGCCTGACCTGCGCACTATATCTGCTCAAGAATGGGATACAAAAATCAGATGATATCGCATCTCCTTGCTGGAAGTCTGTGACCTGTGTATGTATGAAATAGTTCGAAGGAGCTTTACCCAAAGTTGCACATTGCACCGCAGCTGGATCATTTTTCCTGGGATTTCGAGCTCCTGATGAATACCACCATGAATACCATCATATGCACCTCTGAATCTGATGAAAACGTGATGAGTTTCAACTTGAAATTCATTGCTTGTGCCAGGATTTGCCACCCCACATTGAGGGATTGAAAAAAGAGGAAGAAAAGGTGCACAGCAAAGTGCAAACAGTTTTGAAAGATTCGGAAAATTTTCTGTGGATTTTCAACAAAATGTGGTCTAAAAAAATTGAGATGTTCTTCAACCTAGTTCTACACGGGAATTTTTATATGGGAGGTATAAAATATTTGTACAGCATTAGATAGCAAATTATTAAAGCTTTTACCCAATGGTTATCAATCCGCTGCATAGAATATGCCAACCACCTTCACGAAAAAATTCTTGAAATGCTACAGAATTCCGAACTAAGATTTGGTAGCAATTTCGCTAAGGAAACTGCTGAAAAATGGGTTTGCAGTTGGTTGTCCCACGAAGTGTCGCAAAACAAAGGAATCGATATAATTACGAAGGTGGTCTGGAAGAATATTTTCGTGGTTCTATCTATGTTCCTTTTTTGGGCCATTTATTGACGCCGCCGTTAAAAATTAGATTTCTTGACCATCGTGAATATTACTTTCCAAATTCCAAAATTCTTTGCTAGAAAAATGTTACAAACTTGAAGAGGAAGAAATAAAAAGGACTGTTAAGGTATTTGCTCAAGAATGGCCAGATGATACAGGTGGTTTGCATGATTTTCTAGCCGAAATGAAGATGTGGCGCCGGTATAAAATGAATTTCTTTAATTTTCTTGATATCTGTCAATGTTAAATTAACTATGGTTGGAGACATTGTTTGGATATCCCATCATATCCCAAAAAAACGGTTCAAAAAACACCTTAAATGTTTGCGATTCCTCCTTATATATAAAACAGTTCATCGTTTTATGCAGATCGGCGTGACACTTCCGGTATCTTTGGCCAAGCAAGCGATCTTTTTCATGTCATGCGTGGATTTAAAACTTATCTGCGAGGCAAAACCACCGAGGAGCGACTGAACGGTTTGATGTTGCTGAATATCTATAGAGATATTGAGATTGATTATGAGGAGGTCATAAATATAATGGCAAAAGTACCAAGGCGCATGGATGTTATTTTATAAAATAATATTGACATATTGATAATAAAACAAAAATTCATTAGGTACTATTTAATTATTTTGGAAACCCCTCCCGAAATTTTTGTCTGCGTTCGCCTCTGGCCTCGACAGTTTTTGCAAGGCCTAGGTCCCCGTTTTCTTTTAAATGGGGTGAATGGAAATGATAGTCCACAGTCCACACTAAACCACGACAATTCATGCAAAAAAAAAATTGAAAATGGTTGTAGTGATTTTCTTAAAAATTAATTTTGTATTTCTAAAATTCTGGTAACAGTTTTTGAAAATATGTTTTGTAGGTATGCCAATTTTGAGCGTTTATTAATATACAAACATAAAGAGACTTAGTTTCAAAAAAATTGGAGTAGGTATTCAATATTGAAAAAAAATTTAAATGTTTTTTTTTTCAATCCAAAATTTATTTTTGTTCAAAATTTTGATATGCAATTTTATTAAAATTTTTAAGGAACTTTTTCATACAATTTTTTATTGAAATCGGCTAAGCCGTTAATGAGAAAATAAAAATAAAACGTTATATGTTAGGTACCGTTAATAACAATTCCAAGGGAAAATGTTGAACTAAAAAGTATTATACCTACAGTAACTGACTGATTTTTTTTGACAAAAATAAGCTTTTCTTTCACGGTTACCCTTGTTTTAGGAGCAAACAAAAATTTCAATTTCTTCTCCAGGGAATTACCAATAAACCTCAAGTTCAAAATTAGAAGAAAATCTCTTCGGTGGTTTGGGTTTCAGTTCGAGGTATAGACATAGACAAGCAGACGGATGGAATTGTACCACCCACTCTTCTTGTGTGTTCTATCATCGTAATGACCCGCTTGTTTATCATCGCAGTTTTTGGTGCACTAATACAAAACTTGCCCTTAATTAGGTACCAATAGCGCATGTAAAAACAATCTAACTAGCAACCTAAATTGGAAAAGTCTACACAGATACATATTTCAAAGAGTGATGTACCTAACCGTGCATCTTATTAATCGAAAATCTCAATTTCAATCTCAGAAGTTAATTTAAAAGTTCTCAAGGCTTTAAAACTCGAAACTTTCTTGCTAAATTCTTACGAAATCAGCGACTCATATACAATAAACACCCATCAGAATATTCTTCATTTAACTTAGGTATACAATTCTCAAGAATTTATGAAGCATTTTTGACAGATTCCCAATCCATCGTCGTCGTCATCGTCGTGACATGACGTCTCCATATGACTCACAAAACAGATCTATGAGACACTTATAAAAATTACATCTTCTTGGGTGGTTCATCTCATCAATCCATCCGCGACTATACAGAGTTTGACATATTATTTTTATTTCGTCTGTCCAAGCAAGCACGTAAGATTATTTGCATCAAATTTGCCATAGCCAACATATGTATGTATCAAGCATATCAAAAGGCATGAACAAATGTCGTGCTTTCCATGGCATCGTGCAACACCCATTTTCATAGAGAATCCTATACTAAATAGTGCAGTAGGTATACCCTACACCAAATACGGTCCGTGCCATCATGAATACCAACAGCCAAAACCTAGCTCGAGGCGTTTATTCATTCTATTAGACAATATAGACGCTGTCTAAATTACGTTTTAATATTCTGTCAATTTGTTGGGGAGTGGAAACATAATGTAGATGTGTATACGTTAATATGGGCAACATGATGGCAATTTCAAAGGAAACATCAAAATATAAAAAATAGAAAAACTTTGGCGTTCCTTTGGGGAGGTCTCCAACAACGAAGCACAAGTAACATAAACACAACACAAACAACTGGAACTACGCATCAACATTATGATGGAAACGCAACCATACCGCATCACCAACACCCCAAGTGGCAAGTGCTAGACGAGAAAAGACTATGCGTTTGATTTTGACATCATTACTTGCCGCGTCATTCGGTTTCGCACCACTTCGCTCATAGATAATAAATAATGATGAGCGATTTATTTCAGCTTGAGAGCTATAGCGATTATTCACCCATCATAGTTCTATTTAATGGAGAATGAACTGTTGTGGGGCATGCTGGGAACAGGGTATAAACAATACAAAATCGATGAAATTGATAGCCTAGTTAAAGATGGATGATGGAATGTCCCATCATTTTTCAATGATTAGATTGAAAACCCAACATTTTACTAAGTTAGTGTGATGCCGTCTTGCCAATGAGAAGATACTTTAACGCTTGGAGTCCTTTCAACAAATTGATCACTATCTTCTCGACGTTGCTGATTTGTTTGAATTCAATATATGTAGGTACGTATCTACAATGAGAGATAAACTTATTAAATTATATTCAAACAAAACAGTAATATTTGCAATTTGCAACTTGCAATGCGATATTGAACATACACTGCGCGTCACTTGCTTGGGGCAACTATTTTTGCAATAGTTTTTTCTCGATAAATATCTGTGAGAATTATTTTTCCTGGAAACATTTGATAGCTGTGAGTAGGTAAACATATTGTCCAATAAAAATGGATACCATTGAGGGGTAACTAGAAAACCCCATAGGAATGGACTGCGAAAATTGGTGTAAAAGGTTGCGTTCTTCAAGGAACTAGGACTTTCAGGCCGTGAAATAGCATGTAGAATGGAAAGTTGAAGGAAGTGATAGGGTTGTGAAAAATTATCTAGTAAACACTATGGTAAAAAATGAAAAAGACGCAGAAGCAAGCAAAATCATCAAAGCAAAAACTATCACTTCTGCAGAATACTTCGAATTCTACACTATTTTTGCTCAGAATATAGTCAAAAACTGATATATTAGCCAGTGTTTTTACAGTTTTAAGCATAGTACTTAGTCGAAACGAAACGAAAATTCCCATACAGAAATTGACACAATGAAATCGTAAACAAACATTTCGTAGTTATTTTTGTTATGTAGTAGGTAGGAAAATCGTAGCATATACTAGAACCAAGTCTCCGTAACATTATATCTGACGAAAATTTGACAGTTTGCTTTATTTTGCGGTTAATTTTATGCTTTGAAAATATAAATGGAAGAAAATACCTTCGAAAACGATATCATTCAGTTTAAGAAAATCAAGAACACAGACCACACTATTTTTTGGGACATTTAAGCCAGATCCAGACTATTGTGCCGAAACCGATACAATCTCGCTACAATAAAATATTTTAACATAAAAATCAATGAGAGTATCGAAATCATATCACGAACCGGTGATGTAAATATACTCATTGTTTATAGTGTTAGAACATTTTATCGTATCGAGACTTTATCGATATCAGAATCAGAACTATAATGTGAAACTGGCTTTAACCCCACAAAGGACAATACGAAAAAAAAATCACATCACAAAAGAACAAAATTGACGTCAGATTTTGTACTGTTTTTTTTTATTTATATAAATACGTCTTAATCGAAGCTATCTGAGATGCCTGGAGCAAGATTTTGCTTGATTAAAAAAAAAATAACTGTTTGATTCCATCTATCTTAAGGCCCTAATTACAAAAAATAGTGGGCGTACTCATTACATAACATATTGGCAAAAAAAACATAAGGAATAAATGTTTAAAAACAAAAAAAGTTAAAATTTGGGTATTTTTTGTTAATTTTTTAAAAGATTCTTTGAGTGGCCTCAATCAAGTTACGCAATTTTGTATACCATTTTTTGCAGTTCATACATATAACTTATGAAATTCCTATGAATTTTCCAAGTTATTCCTTCAACGTTATCCTTTTTTATTGGACAA